>JAUCBN010000063.1:6592572-7824466 GCA_035048815.1 Abelmoschus esculentus | reverse complement strand
AATGGGCTTTCTAGTGAACCCGTTCGAATTTTAACCGAGTAAAAAGCTCAAAAATTGAGTTTAAGATGTATAATTAGGTTCAAAAGACCATAATTAACTTTTTGTACCCAAAAAATTGATTTAATATCATATTCGATCGTTTTTTAGGGATTAGAGCTTGCATGTCTAAATGGGCTTTCTAGTGAACCCGTTCGAATTTTAACCGAGTAAAAAGCTCAAAATTTTAGTTTAACCTATATAATTAGGTTCAAAAGACCATAATTAACTTTTTTTACCCAAAAAATTGATTTAATATCATTTTCGATCGTTTTTTAGGGTTTAGAGCTTGCATGTCTAAATGGGCTTTCTAGTGAACCCGTTCGAATTTTAACCGAGTAAAAAGCTCAAAATTTGAGTTTAAGATGTATAATTAGGTTCAAAAGACCATAATTAACTTTTTTTACCCAAAAAAATTGATTTAATATCATTTTCGATCGTTTATTAGGGTTTAGAGCGTGCATGTCTAAATGGGCTTTCTAGTGAACCCATTCGAATTTTAACCGAGTAAAAAGCTCAAAAATTGAGTTTAAGATGTATAATTAGGTTCAAAAGACCATAATTAACTTTTTGTACCCAAAAAATTTGATTTAATGTCATTTTTGATCGTTTTTTAGGGTTCAAAGCGTGTATGTCTAAATGGGCTTTCTAGTGAACCCGTTCGAATTTTAACCGAGTAAAAAGCTCAAAATTTTATTTTAACCTATTTAATTAGGTTCAAAAGACCATAATTAACTTTTTTTACCCAAAAAATTGATTTAATATCATTTTCGATCGTTTTTTAGGGTTTAGAGCGTGCATGTCTAAATGGGCTTTCTAGTGAACCCTTTCGAATTTTAACCGAGTAAAAAGCTCAAAATTTGAGTTTAAGATGTATAATTAGGTTCAAAAGACCATAATTAACTTTTTTTACCCAAAAAATTGATTTAATATCATTTTTGATCGTTTTTTAGGGTTTAGAGCTTGCATGTCTAAATGGGCTTTCTAGTGAACCCGTTCGAATTTTAACCGAGTAAAAAGCTCAAAAGTTGAGTTTAAGATGTATAATTAGGTTCAAAAGACCATAATTAACTTTATTTACCCAAAAAAATTGATTTAATATCATTTTTGATCGTTTATTAGGGTTTAGAGCGTGCATGTCTAAATGGGCTTTCTAGTGAACCCATTCGAATTTTAACCGAGTAAAAAGCTCAAAAATTGAGTTTAAGATGTATAATTAGGTTCAAAAGACCATTATTAACTTTTTTTACCCAAAAACTTGATTTAATACTATTTTCGATCGGTTTTTAAGGTTTAGAGCGTGCATGTCTAAATGGGCTTTCTAGCGAACCCGTTCGAATTTTAACCGAGTAAAAAGCTCAAAATTTGAGTTTAAGATGTATAATTAGGTTCAAAAGACCATAATTAACTTTTTTTACCCAAAAAAATTGATTTAATACCATTTTCGATCGTTTTTTAGGGTTTAGAGCGTGCATGTCTAAATGGGCTTTCTAGTGAACCCGTTCGAATTTTAACCGAGTAAAAAGCTCAAAATTTTAGTTTAACCTATATAATTAGGTTCAAAAGACCATAATTAACTTTTTGTACCCAAAAAATTTTATTTAATATCATATTCGATCGTTTTTTAGGGTTTAGAGCTTGCATGTCTAAATGGGCTTTCTAGTGAACCCGTTCGAATTTTAACCGAGTAAAAAGATCAAAAATTGAGTTTAAGATGTATAATTAGGTTCAAAAGACCATAATTAACTTTTTGTACCCAAAAAATTTGATTTAATGTCATTTTTGATCGTTTTTTAGGGTTCAAAGCGTGTATGTCTAAATGGGATTTCTAGTGAACCCGTTCGAATTTTAACCGAGTAAAAAGCTCAAAATCTTATTTTAACCTATATAATTAGGTTCAAAAGACCATAATTAACTTTTTTTACCCAAAAAATTGATTTAATATCATTTTCGATCGTTTTTTAGGGTTTAGAGCTTGCATGTCTAAATGGGCTTTCTAGTGAACCCGTTCGAATTTTAACCGAGTAAAAAGTTCAAAATTTTAGTTTAACCTATATAATTAAGTTCAAAAGACCATAATTATCTTTTTTTACCCAAAAAAATTGATTTAATATCATTTTCGATCGTTTATTAGGGTTTAGAGCGTGCATGTCTAAATGGGCTTTCTAGTGAACCCTTTCGAATTTTAACCGAGTAAAAAGCTCAAAAATTGAGTTTAAGATGTATAAATAGGTTCAAAAGACCATAATTAACTTTTTGTACCCAAAAAATTTGATTTAATGTCATTTTTGATCGTTTTTTAGGATTCAAAGCGTGTATGTCTAAACGGGCTTTCTAGTGAACCCGTTCGAATTTTAACCGAGTAAAAAGCTCAAAATTTTAGTTTAACCTATATAATTCGGTTCAAAAGACCATAATTAACTTTTTTTACCCAAAAAAATTGATTTAATACCATTTTCGATCGTTTTTTAGGGTTTAGAGCATGCATGTCTAAATGGGCTTTCTAGTGAACCCGTTCGAATTTTAACCGAGTAAAAAGCTCAAAATTTTAGTTTAACCTATATAATTCGGTTCAAAAGACCATAATTAACTTTTTGTACCCAAAAAATTTGATTTAATATCATATTCGATCATTTTTTAGGGTTTAGAGCTTGCATGTCTAAATGGGCTTTCTAGTGAACCCGTTCGAATTTTAACCGAGTAAAAAGCTCAAAATTTTAGTTTAACCTATATAATTAGGTTCAAAAGACCATAATTAACTTTTTTTACCCAAAAAATTGATTTAATATCATTTTCGATCGTTTCTTAGGGTTTAGAGCGTGCATGTCTAAATGGGCTTTCTAGTGAACCCGTTCGAATTTTAACCGAGTAAAAAGCTCAAAAATTGAGTTTAAGATGTATAATTAGGTTCCAAAAGACCATAATTAACTTTTTGTACCCAAAAAAATTGATTTAATACCATATTCGATCGGTTTTTAGGGATTAGAGCTTGCATGTCTAAATGGGCTTTCTAGTGAACCCGTTCGAATTTTAACCGAGTAAAAAGCTCAAAATTTTAGTTTAACCTATATAATTAGGTTCAAAAGACCATAATTAACTTTTTTTACCCAAAAAATTGATTTAATATCATTTTCGATCGTTTTTTAGGGTTTAGAGCTTGCATGTCTAAATGGGCTTTCTAGTGAACCCGTTCGAATTTTAACCGAGTAAAAAGCTCAAAATTTGAGTTTAAGATGTATAATTAGGTTCAAAAGACCATAATTAACTTTTTTTACCCAAAAAAATTGATTTAATATCATTTTTGATCGTTTATTAGGGTTTAGAGCGTGCATGTCTAAATGGGCTTTCTAGTGAACCCATTCGAATTTTAACCGAGTAAAAAGCTCAAAAATTGAGTTTAAGATGTATAATTAGGTTCAAAAGACCATAATTAACTTTTTGTACCCAAAAAATTTGATTTAATGTCATTTTTGATCGTTTTTTAGGATTCAAAGCGTGTATGTCTAAATGGGCTTTCTAGTGAACCCGTTCGAATTTTAACCGAGTAAAAAGCTCAAAATTTTATTTTAACCTATATAATTAGGTTCAAAAGACCATAATTAACTTTTTTTACCCAAAAAATTGATTTAATATCATTTTCGATCGTTTTTTAGGGTTTAGAGCGTGCATGTCTAAATGGGCTTTCTAGTGAACCCTTTCGAATTTTAACCGAGTAAAAAGCTCAAAATTTGAGTTTAAGATGTATAATTAGGTTCAAAAGACCATAATTAACTTTTTTTACCCAAAAAATTGATTTAATATCATTTTTGATCGTTTTTTAGGGTTTAGAGCTTGCATGTCTAAATGGGCTTTCTAGTGAACCCGTTCGAATTTTAACCGAGTAAAAAGCTCAAAAATTGAGTTTAAGATGTATAATTAGGTTCAAAAGACCATAATTAACTTTATTTACCCAAAAAATTTTATTTAATATCATATTCGATCGTTTTTTAGGGTTTAGAGCTTGCATGTCTAAATGGGCTTTCTAGTGAACCCGTTCGAATTTTAACCGAGTAAAAAGCTCAAAAATTGAGTTTAAGATGTATAATTAGGTTCAAAAGACCATAATTAACTTTTTGTACCCAAAAAATTTAATTTAATGTCATTTTTGATCGTTTTTTAGGGTTCAAAGCGTGTATGTCTAAATGGGATTTCTAGTGAACCCGTTCGAATTTTAACCGAGTACAAAGCTCAAAATCTTATTTTAACCTATATAATTAGGTTCAAAAGACCATAATTAACTTTTTTTACCCAAAAAATTGATTTAATATCATTTTCGATCGTTTTTTAGGGTTTAGAGCTTGCATGTCTAAATGGGCTTTCTAGTGAACCCGTTCGAATTTTAACCGAGTAAAAAGCTCAAAAATTGAGTTTAAGATGTATAATTAGGTTCAAAAGACCATAATTAACTTTATTTACCCAAAAAAATTGATTTAATATCATTTTTGATCGTTTATTAGGGTTTAGAGCGTGCATGTCTAAATGGGCTTTCTAGTGAACCCATTCGAATTTTAACCGAGTAAAAAGCTCAAAAATTGAGTTTAAGATGTATAATTAGGTTCAAAAGACCATTATTAACTTTTTTTACCCAAAAACTTGATTTAATACTATTTTCGATCGTTTTTTAAGGTTTAGAGCGTGCATGTCTAAATGGGCTTTCTAGTGAACCCGTTCGAATTTTAACCGAGTAAAAAGCTCAAAATTTGAGTTTAAGATGTATAATTAGGTTCAAAAGACCGTAGCTAACTTTTTTTACCCAAAAAAATTGATTTAATATCATTTTCGATCGTTTTTTAGGATTTAGAGCGTGCATGTCTAAATGGGCTTTCTAGTGAACCCGTTCGAATTTTAACCGAGTAAAAAGCTCAAAAATTGAGTTTAAGATGTATAATTAGGTTCAAAAGACCATAATTAACTTTATTTACCCAAAAAAATTGATTTAATATCATTTTTGATCGTTTATTAGGGTTTAGAGCGTGCATGTCTAAATGGGCTTTCTAGTGAACCCTTTCGAATTTTAACCGAGTAAAAAGCTCAAAAATTGAGTTTAAGATGTATAATTAGGTTCAAAAGACCATAATTAACTTTTTGTACCCAAAAAATTTGATTTAATGTCATTTTTGATCGTTTTTTAGGGTTCAAAGCGTGTATGTCTAAATGGGATTTCTAGTGAAGCCGTTCGAATTTTAACCGAGTAAAAAGCTCAAAATCTTATTTTAACCTATATAATTAGGTTCAAAAGACCATAATTAACTTTTTTTACCCAAAAAATTGATTTAATATCATTTTCGATCGTTTTTTAGGGTTTAGAGCTTGCATGTCTAAATGGGCTTTCTAGTGAACCCGTTCGAATTTTAACCGAGTAAAAAGCTCAAAAGTTGAGTTTAAGATGTATAATTAGGTTCAAAAGACCATAATTAACTTTATTTACCCAAAAAAATTGATTTAATATCATTTTTGATCGTTTATTAGGGTTTAGAGCGTGCATGTCTAAATGGGCTTTCTAGTGAACCCATTCGAATTTTAACCGAGTAAAAAGCTCAAAAATTGAGTTTAAGATGTATAATTAGGTTCAAAAGACCATTATTAACTTTTTTTACCCAAAAACTTGATTTAATACTATTTTCGATCGGTTTTTAAGGTTTAGAGCGTGCATGTCTAAATGGGCTTTCTAGCGAACCCGTTCGAATTTTAACCGAGTAAAAAGCTCAAAATTTGAGTTTAAGATGTATAATTAGGTTCAAAAGACCATAATTAACTTTTTTTACCCAAAAAAATTGATTTAATACCATTTTCGATCGTTTTTTAGGGTTTAGAGCGTGCATGTCTAAATGGGCTTTCTAGTGAACCCGTTCGAATTTTAACCGAGTAAAAAGCTCAAAATTTTAGTTTAACCTATATAATTAGGTTCAAAAGACCATAATTAACTTTTTGTACCCAAAAAATTTTATTTAATATCATATTCGATCGTTTTTTAGGGTTTAGAGCTTGCATGTCTAAATGGGCTTTCTAGTGAACCCGTTCGAATTTTAACCGAGTAAAAAGATCAAAAATTGAGTTTAAGATGTATAATTAGGTTCAAAAGACCATAATTAACTTTTTGTACCCAAAAAATTTGATTTAATGTCATTTTTGATCGTTTTTTAGGGTTCAAAGCGTGTATGTCTAAATGGGATTTCTAGTGAACCCGTTCGAATTTTAACCGAGTAAAAAGCTCAAAATCTTATTTTAACCTATATAATTAGGTTCAAAAGACCATAATTAACTTTTTTTACCCAAAAAATTGATTTAATATCATTTTCGATCGTTTTTTAGGGTTTAGAGCTTGCATGTCTAAATGGGCTTTCTAGTGAACCCGTTCGAATTTTAACCGAGTAAAAAGTTCAAAATTTTAGTTTAACCTATATAATTAAGTTCAAAAGACCATAATTATCTTTTTTTACCCAAAAAAATTGATTTAATATCATTTTCGATCGTTTATTAGGGTTTAGAGCGTGCATGTCTAAATGGGCTTTCTAGTGAACCCTTTCGAATTTTAACCGAGTAAAAAGCTCAAAAATTGAGTTTAAGATGTATAAATAGGTTCAAAAGACCATAATTAACTTTTTGTACCCAAAAAATTTGATTTAATGTCATTTTTGATCGTTTTTTAGGATTCAAAGCGTGTATGTCTAAACGGGCTTTCTAGTGAACCCGTTCGAATTTTAACCGAGTAAAAAGCTCAAAATTTTAGTTTAACCTATATAATTCGGTTCAAAAGACCATAATTAACTTTTTTTACCCAAAAAAATTGATTTAATACCATTTTCGATCGTTTTTTAGGGTTTAGAGCATGCATGTCTAAATGGGCTTTCTAGTGAACCCGTTCGAATTTTAACCGAGTAAAAAGCTCAAAATTTTAGTTTAACCTATATAATTCGGTTCAAAAGACCATAATTAACTTTTTGTACCCAAAAAATTTGATTTAATATCATATTCGATCATTTTTTAGGGTTTAGAGCTTGCATGTCTAAATGGGCTTTCTAGTGAACCCGTTCGAATTTTAACCGAGTAAAAAGCTCAAAATTTTAGTTTAACCTATATAATTAGGTTCAAAAGACCATAATTAACTTTTTTTACCCAAAAAATTGATTTAATATCATTTTCGATCGTTTCTTAGGGTTTAGAGCGTGCATGTCTAAATGGGCTTTCTAGTGAACCCGTTCGAATTTTAACCGAGTAAAAAGCTCAAAAATTGAGTTTAAGATGTATAATTAGGTTCCAAAAGACCATAATTAACTTTTTGTACCCAAAAAAATTGATTTAATACCATATTCGATCGGTTTTTAGGGATTAGAGCTTGCATGTCTAAATGGGCTTTCTAGTGAACCCGTTCGAATTTTAACCGAGTAAAAAGCTCAAAATTTTAGTTTAACCTATATAATTAGGTTCAAAAGACCATAATTAACTTTTTTTACCCAAAAAATTGATTTAATATCATTTTCGATCGTTTTTTAGGGTTTAGAGCTTGCATGTCTAAATGGGCTTTCTAGTGAACCCGTTCGAATTTTAACCGAGTAAAAAGCTCAAAATTTGAGTTTAAGATGTATAATTAGGTTCAAAAGACCATAATTAACTTTTTTTACCCAAAAAAATTGATTTAATATCATTTTTGATCGTTTATTAGGGTTTAGAGCGTGCATGTCTAAATGGGCTTTCTAGTGAACCCATTCGAATTTTAACCGAGTAAAAAGCTCAAAAATTGAGTTTAAGATGTATAATTAGGTTCAAAAGACCATAATTAACTTTTTGTACCCAAAAAATTTGATTTAATGTCATTTTTGATCGTTTTTTAGGATTCAAAGCGTGTATGTCTAAATGGGCTTTCTAGTGAACCCGTTCGAATTTTAACCGAGTAAAAAGCTCAAAATTTTATTTTAACCTATATAATTAGGTTCAAAAGACCATAATTAACTTTTTTTACCCAAAAAATTGATTTAATATCATTTTCGATCGTTTTTTAGGGTTTAGAGCGTGCATGTCTAAATGGGCTTTCTAGTGAACCCTTTCGAATTTTAACCGAGTAAAAAGCTCAAAATTTGAGTTTAAGATGTATAATTAGGTTCAAAAGACCATAATTAACTTTTTTTACCCAAAAAATTGATTTAATATCATTTTTGATCGTTTTTTAGGGTTTAGAGCTTGCATGTCTAAATGGGCTTTCTAGTGAACCCGTTCGAATTTTAACCGAGTAAAAAGCTCAAAAATTGAGTTTAAGATGTATAATTAGGTTCAAAAGACCATAATTAACTTTATTTACCCAAAAAAATTGATTTAATATCATTTTTGATCGTTTATTAGGGTTTAGAGCGTGCATGTCTAAATGGGCTTTCTAGTGAACCCATTCGAATTTTAACCGAGTAAAAAGCTCAAAAATTGAGTTTAAGATGTATAATTAGGTTCAAAAGACCATTATTAACTTTTTTTTACCCAAAAACTTGATTTAATACTATTTTCGATCGTTTTTTAAGGTTTAGAGCGTGCATGTCTAAATGGGCTTTCTAGTGAACCCGTTCGAATTTTAACCGAGTAAAAAGCTCAAAATTTGAGTTTAAGATGTATAATTAGGTTCAAAAGACCATAATTAACTTTTTTTACCCAAAAAAATTGATTTAATACCATTTTCGATCGTTTTTTAGGGTTTAGAGCGTGCATGTCTAAATGGGCTTTCTAGTGAACCCGTTCGAATTTTAACCGAGTAAAAAGCTCAAAATTTTAGTTTAACCTATATAATTAGGTTCAAAAGACCATAATTAACTTTTTGTACCCAAAAAATTTTATTTAATATCATATTCGATCGTTTTTTAGGGTTTAGAGCTTGCATGTCTAAATGGGCTTTCTAGTGAACCCGTTCGAATTTTAACCGAGTAAAAAGCTCAAAAATTGAGTTTAAGATGTATAATTAGGTTCAAAAGACCATAATTAACTTTTTGTACCCAAAAAATTTAATTTAATGTCATTTTTGATCGTTTTTTAGGGTTCAAAGCGTGTATGTCTAAATGGGATTTCTAGTGAACCCGTTCGAATTTTAACCGAGTACAAAGCTCAAAATCTTATTTTAACCTATATAATTAGGTTCAAAAGACCATAATTAACTTTTTTTACCCAAAAAATTGATTTAATATCATTTTCGATCGTTTTTTAGGGTTTAGAGCTTGCATGTCTAAATGGGCTTTCTAGTGAACCCGTTCGAATTTTAACCGAGTAAAAAGCTCAAAAATTGAGTTTAAGATGTATAATTAGGTTCAAAAGACCATAATTAACTTTATTTACCCAAAAAAATTGATTTAATATCATTTTTGATCGTTTATTAGGGTTTAGAGCGTGCATGTCTAAATGGGCTTTCTAGTGAACCCATTCGAATTTTAACCGAGTAAAAAGCTCAAAAATTGAGTTTAAGATGTATAATTAGGTTCAAAAGACCATTATTAACTTTTTTTACCCAAAAACTTGATTTAATACTATTTTCGATCGTTTTTTAAGGTTTAGAGCGTGCATGTCTAAATGGGCTTTCTAGTGAACCCGTTCGAATTTTAACCGAGTAAAAAGCTCAAAATTTGAGTTTAAGATGTATAATTAGGTTCAAAAGACCGTAACTAACTTTTTTTACCCAAAAAAATTGATTTAATATCATTTTCGATCGTTTTTTAGGATTTAGAGCGTGCATGTCTAAATGGGCTTTCTAGTGAACCCGTTCGAATTTTAACCGAGTAAAAAGCTCAAAAATTGAGTTTAAGATGTATAATTAGGTTCAAAAGACCATAATTAACTTTATTTACCCAAAAAAATTGATTTAATATCATTTTTGATCGTTTATTAGGGTTTAGAGCGTGCATGTCTAAATGGGCTTTCTAGTGAACCCTTTCGAATTTTAACCGAGTAAAAAGCTCAAAAATTGAGTTTAAGATGTATAATTAGGTTCAAAAGACCATAATTAACTTTTTGTACCCAAAAAATTTGATTTAATGTCATTTTTGATCGTTTTTTAGGGTTCAAAGCGTGTATGTCTAAATGGGATTTCTAGTGAAGCCGTTCGAATTTTAACCGAGTAAAAAGCTCAAAATCTTATTTTAACCTATATAATTAGGTTCAAAAGACCATAATTAACTTTTTTTACCCAAAAAATTGATTTAATATCATTTTCGATCGTTTTTTAGGGTTTAGAGCTTGCATGTCTAAATGGGCTTTCTAGTGAACCTGTTCGAATTTTAACCGAGTAAAAAGCTCAAAATTTTAGTTTAACCTATATAATTAAGTTCAAAAGACCATAATTAACTTTTTTTACCCAAAAAAATTAATTTAATATCATTTTCGATCGTTTATTAGGGTTTAGAGCGTGCATGTCTAAATGGGCTTTCTAGTGAACCCATTTGAATTTTAACCGAGTAAAAAGCTCAAAAATTGAGTTTAAGATGTATAAATAGGTTCAAAAGACCATAATTAACTTTTTGTACCCAAAAAATTTGATTTAATGTCATTTTTGATCGTTTTTTAGGATTCAAAGCGTGTATGTCTAAATGGGCTTTCTAGTGAACCCGTTCGAATTTTAACCGAGTAAAAAGCTCAAAATTTTAGTTTAACCTATATAATTCGGTTCAAAAGACCATAATTAACTTTTTTTACCCAAAAAAATTGATTTAATACCATTTTCGATCGTTTTTTAGGGTTTAGAGCGTGCATGTCTAAATGGGCTTTCTAGTGAACCCGTTCGAATTTTAACCGAGTAAAAAGCTCAAAATTTTAGTTTAACCTATATAATTAGGTTCAAAAGACCATAATTAACTTTTTGTACCCAAAAAATTTGATTTAATATCATATTCGATCGTTTTTTAGGGTTTAGAGCTTGCATGTCTAAATGGGCTTTCTAGTGAACCCGTTCGAATTTTAACCGAGTAAAAAGATCAAAAATTGAGTTTAAGATGTATAATTAGGTTCAAAAGACCATAATTAACTTTTTGTACCCAAAAAAATTGATTTAATATCATATTCGATCGTTTTTTAGGGATTAGAGCTTGCATGTCTAAATGGGCTTTCTAGTGAACCCGTTCGAATTTTAACCGAGTAAAAAGCTCAAAATTTTAGTTTAACCTATATAATTAGGTTCAAAAGACCATAATTAACTTTTTTTACCCAAAAAATTGATTTAATATCATTTTCGATCGTTTTTCAGGGTTTAGAGCTTGCATGTCTAAATGGGCTTTCTAGTGAACCCGTTCGAATTTTAACCGAGTAAAAAGCTCAAAAATTGAGTTTAAGATGTATAATTAGGTTCAAAAGACCATAATTAACTTTATTTACCCAAAAAAATTGATTTAATATCATTTTTGATCGTTTATTAGGGTTTAGAGCGTGCATGTCTAAATGGGCTTTCTAGTGAACCCATTCGAATTTTAACCGAGTAAAAAGCTCAAAAATTGAGTTTAAGATGTATAATTAGGTTCAAAAGACCATAATTAACTTTATTTACCCAAAAAAATTGATTTAATATCATTTTTGATCGTTTATTAGGGTTTAGAGCGTGCATGTCTAAATGGGCTTTCTAGTGAACCCATTCGAATTTTAACCGAGTAAAAAGCTCAAAAATTGAGTTTAAGATGTATAATTAGGTTCAAAAGACCATTATTAACTTTTTTTACCCAAAAACTTGATTTAATACTATTTTCGATCGTTTTTTAAGGTTTAGAGCGTGCATGTCTAAATGGGCTTTCTACTGAACCCGTTCGAATTTTAACCGAGTAAAAATCTCAAAATTTGAGTTTAAGATGTATAATTAGGTTCAAAAGACCATAATTAACTTTTTTTACCCAAAAAAATTGATTTAATACCATTTTCGATCGTTTTTTAGGGTTTAGAGCGTGCATGTCTAAATGGGCTTTCTAGTGAACCCATTTGAATTTTAACCGAGTAAAAAGCTCAAAAATTGAGTTTAAGATGTATAAATAGGTTCAAAAGACCATAATTAACTTTTTGTACCCAAAAAATTTGATTTAATGTCATTTTTGATCGTTTTTTAGGATTCAAAGCGTGTATGTCTAAATGGGCTTTCTAGTGAACCCGTTCGAATTTTAACCGAGTAAAAAGCTCAAAATTTTAGTTTAACCTATATAATTCGGTTCAAAAGACCATAATTAACTTTTTTTACCCAAAAAA
Source organism: Abelmoschus esculentus (assembly GCA_035048815.1). Lineage (NCBI taxonomy): Eukaryota > Viridiplantae > Streptophyta > Magnoliopsida > Malvales > Malvaceae > Abelmoschus > Abelmoschus esculentus. The sequence continues at coordinate 7,812,205 of JAUCBN010000063.1, read as the reverse complement.
ATTGATTTAATACCATTTTCGATCGTTTTTTAGGGTTTAGAGCGTGCATGTCTAAATGGGCTTTCTAGTGAACCCGTTCGAATTTTAACCGAGTAAAAAGCTCAAAATTTTAGTTTAACCTATATAATTAGGTTCAAAAGACCATAATTAACTTTTTGTACCCAAAAAATTTGATTTAATATCATATTCGATCGTTTTTTAGGGTTTAGAGCTTGCATGTCTAAATGAGCTTTCTAGTGAACCCGTTCGAATTTTAACCGAGTAAAAAGCTCAAAAATTGAGTTTAAGATGTATAATTAGGTTCAAAAGACCATAATTAACTTTTTGTACCCAAAAAAATTGATTTAATAGCATATTCGATCGTTTTTTAGGGATTAGAGCTTGCATGTCTAAATGGGCTTTCTAGTGAACCCGTTCGAATTTTAACCGAGTAAAAAGCTCAAAATTTTAGTTTAACCTATATAATTAGGTTCAAAAGACCATAATTAACTTTTTTTACCCAAAAAATTGATTTAATATCATTTTTGATCGTTTTTTAGGGTTTAGAGCGTGCATGTCTAAATGGGCTTTCTAGTGAACCCGTTCGAATTTTAACCGAGTAAAAAGCTCAAAAATTGAGTTTAAGATGTATAATTAGGTTCAAAAGACCATAATTAACTTTATTTACCCAAAAAAATTGATTTAATATCATTTTTGATCGTTTATTAGGGTTTAGAGCGTGCATGTCTAAATGGGCTTTCTAGTGAACCCATTCGAATTTTAACCGAGTAAAAAGCTCAAAAATTGAGTTTAAGATGTATAATTAGGTTCAAAAGACCATTATTAACTTTTTTTACCCAAAAACTTGATTTAATACTATTTTCGATCGTTTTTTAAGGTTTAGAGCGTGCATGTCTAAATGGGCTTTCTAGTGAACCCGTTCGAATTTTAACCGAGTAAAAAGCTCAAAATTTGAGTTTAAGATGTATAATTAGGTTCAAAAGACCGTAACTAACTTTTTTTACCCAAAAAAATTGATTTAATATCATTTTCGATCGTTTTTTAGGATTTAGAGCGTGCATGTCTAAATGGGCTTTCTAGTGAACCCGTTCGAATTTTAACCGTGTAAAAAGCTCAAAAATTGAGTTTAAGATGTATAATTAGGTTCAAAAGACCATAATTAACTTTATTTACCCAAAAAAATTGATTTAATATCATTTTTGATCGTTTATTAGGGTTTAGAGCGTGCATGTCTAAATGGGCTTTCTAGTGAACCCATTCGAATTTTAACCGAGTAAAAAGCTCAAAAATTGAGTTTAAGATGTATAATTAGGTTCAAAAGACCATTATTAACTTTTTTTACCCAAAAACTTGATTTAATACTATTTTCGATCGTTTTTTAAGGTTTAGAGCGTGCATGTCTAAATGGGCTTTCTAGTGAACCCGTTCGAATTTTAACCGAGTAAAAATCTCAAAATTTGAGTTTAAGATGTATAATTAGGTTCAAAAGACCATAATTAACTTTTTTTACCCAAAAAAATTGATTTAATACCATTTTCGATCGTTTTTTAGGGTTTAGAGCGTGCATGTCTAAATGGGCTTTCTAGTGAACCCGTTCGAATTTTAACCGAGTAAAAAGCTCAAAATTTTAGTTTAACCTATATAATTAGGTTCAAAAGACCATAATTAACTTTTTGTACCCAAAAAATTTGATTTAATATCATATTCGATCGTTTTTTAGGGTTTAGAGCTTGCATGTCTAAATGGGCTTTCTAGTGAACCCGTTCGAATTTTAACCGAGTAAAAAGCTCAAAAATTGAGTTTAAGATGTATAATTAGGTTCAAAAGACCATAATTAACTTTTTGTACCCAAAAAAATTGATTTAATATCATATTCGATCGTTTTTTAGGGATTAGAGCTTGCATGTCTAAATGGGCTTTCTAGTGAACCCGTTCGAATTTTAACCGAGTAAAAAGCTCAAAATTTTAGTTTAACCTATATAATTAGGTTCAAAAGACCATAATTAACTTTTTTTACCCAAAAAATTGATTTAATATCATTTTCGATCGTTTTTCAGGGTTTAGAGCTTGCATGTCTAAATGGGCTTTCTAGTGAACCCGTTCGAATTTTAACCGAGTAAAAAGCTCAAAATTTTAGTTTAACCTATATAATTCGGTTCAAAAGACCATAATTAACTTTTTTTACCCAAAAAAATTGATTTAATACCATTTTCGATCGTTTTTTAGGGTTTAGAGCGTGCATGTCTAAATGGGCTTTCTAGTGAACCCGTTCGAATTTTAACCGAGTAAAAAGCTCAAAATTTTAGTTTAACCTATATAATTAGGTTCAAAAGACCATAATTAACTTTTTGTACCCAAAAAATTTGATTTAATATCATATTCGATCGTTTTTTAGGGTTTAGAGCTTGCATGTCTAAATGAGCTTTCTAGTGAACCCGTTCGAATTTTAACCGAGTAAAAAGCTCAAAAATTGAGTTTAAGATGTATAATTAGGTTCAAAAGACCATAATTAACTTTTTGTACCCAAAAAAATTGATTTAATATCATATTCGATCGTTTTTTAGGGATTAGAGCTTGCATGTCTAAATGGGCTTTCTAGTGAACCCGTTCGAATTTTAACCGAGTAAAAAGCTCAAAATTTTAGTTTAACCTATATAATTAGGTTCAAAAGACCATAATTAACTTTTTTTACCCAAAAAATTGATTTAATATCATTTTCGATCGTTTTTTAGGGTTTAGAGCGTGCATGTCTAAATGGGCTTTCTAGTGAACCCGTTCGAATTTTAACCGAGTAAAAAGCTCAAAAATTGAGTTTAAGATGTATAATTAGGTTCAAAAGACCATAATTAACTTTATTTACCCAAAAAAATTGATTTAATATCATTTTTGATCGTTTATTAGGGTTTAGAGCGTGCATGTCTAAATGGGCTTTCTAGTGAACCCATTCGAATTTTAACCGAGTAAAAAGCTCAAAAATTGAGTTTAAGATGTATAATTAGGTTCAAAAGACCATTATTAACTTTTTTTACCCAAAAACTTGATTTAATACTATTTTCGATCGTTTTTTAAGGTTTAGAGCGTGCATGTCTAAATGGGCTTTCTAGTGAACCCATTCGAATTTTAACCTTGTAAAAAGCTCAAAATTTGAGTTTAAGATGTATAATTAGGTTCAAAAGACCGTAACTAAATTTTTTTACCCAAAAAAATTGATTTAATATCATTTTCGATCGTTTTTTAGGATTTAGAGCGTGCATGTCTAAATGGGCTTTCTAGTGAACCCGTTCGAATTTTAACCGAGTAAAAAGCTCAAAAATTGAGTTTAAGATGTATAATTAGGTTCAAAAGACCATAATTAACTTTATTTACCCAAAAAAATTGATTTAATATCATTTTTGATCGTTTATTAGGGTTTAGAGCGTGCATGTCTAAATGGGCTTTCTAGTGAACCCATTCGAATTTTAACCGAGTAAAAAGCTCAAAAATTGAGTTTAAGATGTATAATTAGGTTCAAAAGACCATTATTAACTTTTTTTACCCAAAAACTTGATTTAATACTATTTTCGATCGTTTTTTAAGGTTTAGAGCGTGCATGTCTAAATGGGCTTTCTAGTGAACCCGTTCGAATTTTAACCGAGTAAAAAGCTCAAAATTTGAGTTTAAGATGTATAATTAGGTTCAAAAGACCGTAACTAACTTTTTTTACCCAAAAAAATTGATTTAATATCATTTTCGATCGTTTTTTAGGATTTAGAGCGTGCATGTCTAAATGGGCTTTCTAGTGAACCCGTTCGAATTTTAACCGTGTAAAAAGCTCAAAAATTGAGTTTAAGATGTATAATTAGGTTCAAAAGACCATAATTAACTTTATTTACCCAAAAAAATTGATTTAATATCATTTTTGATCGTTTATTAGGGTTTAGAGCGTGCATGTCTAAATGGGCTTTCTAGTGAACCCATTCGAATTTTAACCGAGTAAAAAGCTCAAAAATTGAGTTTAAGATGTATAATTAGGTTCAAAAGACCATTATTAACTTTTTTTACCCAAAAACTTGATTTAATACTATTTTCGATCGTTTTTTAAGGTTTAGAGCGTGCATGTCTAAATGGGCTTTCTAGTGAACCCGTTCGAATTTTAACCGAGTAAAAAGCTCAAAATTTGAGTTTAAGATGTATAATTAGGTTCAAAAGACCATAATTAACTTTTTTTACCCAAAAAAATTGATTTAATACCATTTTCGATCGTTTTTTAGGGTTTAGAGCTTGCATGTCTAAATGGGCTTTCTAGTGAACCCGTTCGAATTTTAACCGAGTAAAAAGCTCAAAAATTGAGTTTAAGATGTATAATTAGGTTCAAAAGACCATAATTAACTTTATTTACCCAAAAAAATTGATTTAATATCATTTTTGATCGTTTATTAGGGTTTAGAGCGTGTATGTCTAAATGGGCTTTCTAGTGAACCCATTCGAATTTTAACCGAGTAAAAAGCTCAAAATTTGAGATTAAGATGTATAATTAGGTTCAAAAGACCATAATTAATTTTTTTTTACCCAAAAAATTGATTTAATATCATTTTCGATCGTTTTTTAGGGTTTAGAGCGTGCATGTCTAAATGGGCTTTCTAGTGAACCTGTTCGAATTTTAACCGAGTAAAAAGCTCAAAAATTGAGTTTAAGATGTATAATTAGGTTCAAAAGACAATAATTAACTTTTTTACCCAAAAAATTGATTTAATATCATTTTCGATCGTTTCTTATGGTTTAGAGCGTGCATGTCTAAATGGGCTTTCTAGTGATCTTGTTCGAATTTTAACCGAGTAAAAATCTCAAAATTTGAGTTTAACCTATATAATTAGGTTCAAAAGACCATAATTAACTTTTTTTACCCAAAAAATTGATTTAATATCATTTTCGATCGTTTTTTAAGGTTTAGAGCGTGCATGTCTAAATGGGCTTTCTACTGAACCCGTTCGAATTTTAACCGAGTAAAAAACTCAAAGTTTTAGTTTAAGATGTATAATTAGGTTCAAAAGACCGTAACTAACTTTTTTTACCCAAAAAAATTGATTTAATATCATTTTCGATCGTTTTTTAGGATTTAGAGCGTGCATGTCTAAATGGGCTTTCTAGTGAACCCGTTCGAATTTTAACCGAGTAAAAAGCTCAAAATTTTAGTTTAACCTATATAATTAGGTTCAAAAGACCATAATTAACTTTTTTTACCCAAAAAATTGATTTAATATCATTTTCGATCGTTTTTTAGGGTTTAGAGCGTGCATGTCTAAATGGGCTTTCTAGTGAACCCGTTCGAATTTTAACCGAGTAAAAAGCTCAAAAATTGAGTTTAAGATGTATAATTAGGTTGAAAAGACCATAATTAACTTTTTTTACCCAAAAAAATTGATTTAATATCATTTTCGATCGTTTTTTAGGGTTCAAAGCGTGCATGTCTAAATGGGCTTTCTAGTGAACCCGTTCGAATTTTAACCGAGTAAAAAGCTCAAAAATTGAGTTTAACCTATATAATTAGGTTGAAAAGACCATAATTAACTTTTTTTACCGAAAAAAATGATTTAATACCATTTCCGATCGTTTTTTAGGGTTTAGAGCTTGCATGTCTAAATGGGCTTTCTAGTGAACCCGTTCGAATTTTAACCAAGTAAAAAGCTCAAAATTTGAGTTTAACCTATATAATTAGGTTCAAAACACCATAATTAACTTTTTTTTACCCAAAAAATTGATTTAATACCATTTTCGATTGTTTTTTAAGGTTTAGAGCGTGCATGTCTAAACGGGCTTTCTAGTGAACCCGTTCGAATTTTAACCGAGTAAAAAGCTCAAAATTTGAGTTTAAGATGTATAATTAGGTTGAAAAGACCATAATTAACTTTTTTTACCCAAAAAAATTGATTTAATATCATTTTCGATCGTTTTTTAGGGTTTAGAGCGTGCATGTCTAAATGGGATTTCTAGTGAACCCGTTCGAATTTTAACCGAGTAAAAAGCTAAAAATTTTAGTTTAACCTATATAATTAGGTTCAAAAGACCATAATTAACTTTTTGTACCCAAAAAAAATGATTTAATATCATTTTCGATCGTTTTTTAGGGTTCAAAGCGTGCATGTCTAAATGGGCTTTCTAGTGAACCCGTTCGAATTTTAACCGAGTAAAAAGCTCAAAATTTGAGTTTAAGATGTATAATTAGGTTCAAAAGACCATAATTAACTTTTTGTACCCAAAAAAATTGATTTAATACCATTTTCGATCGTTTTTTAGGATTTAGAGCGTGCATGTCTAAATGGGCTTTCTAGTGAACCCGTTCGAATTTTAACCGAGTAAAAAGCTAAAAATTTGAGTTTAAGATGTATAATTAGGTTGAAAAGACCATAATTAACTTTTTTTACCCAAAAAAATTGATTTAATATCATTTTCGATCGTTTTTTAGGGTTTAGAGCGTGCATGTCTAAATGGGATTTCTAGTGAACCCGTTCGAATTTTAACCGAGTAAAAAGCTAAAAATTTTAGTTTAACCTATATAATTAGGTTCAAAAGACCATAATTAACTTTTTGTACCCAAAAAAAATGATTTAATATCATTTTCGATCGTTTTTTAGGGTTCAAAGCGTGCATGTCTAAATGGGCTTTCTAGTGAACCCGTTCGAATTTTAACCGAGTAAAAAGCTCAAAAATTGAGTTTAAGATGTATAAATAGTTTCAAAAGACCATAATTAACTTTTTGTACCCAAAAAATTTGATTTAATGTCATTTTTGATCGTTTTTTAGGATTCAAAGCGTGTATGTCTAAATGGGCTTTCTAGTGAACCCGTTCGAATTTTAACCGAGTAAAAAGCTCAAAATTTTAGTTTAACCTATATAATTCGGTTCAAAAGACCATAATTAACTTTTTTTACCCAAAAAAATTGATTTAATACCATTTTCGATCGTTTTTTAGGGTTTAGAGCGTGCATGTCTAAATGGGCTTTCTAGTGAACCCGTTCGAATTTTAACCGAGTAAAAAGCTCAAAATTTTAGTTTAACCTATATAATTAGGTTCAAAAGACCATAATTAACTTTTTGTACCCAAAAAAATTGATTTAATATCATATTCGATCGTTTTTTAGGGATTAGAGCTTGCATGTCTAAATGGGCTTTCTAGTGAACCCGTTCGAATTTTAACCGAGTAAAAAGCTCAAAATTTTAGTTTAACCTATATAATTAGGTTCAAAAGACCATAATTAACTTTTTTTACCCAAAAAATTGATTTAATATCATTTTCGATCGTTTTTTAGGGTTTAGAGCTTGCATGTCTAAATGGGCTTTCTAGTGAACCCGTTCGAATTTTAACCGAGTAAAAAGCTCAAAAATTGAGTTTAAGATGTATAATTAGGTTCAAAAGACCATAATTAACTTTATTTACCCAAAAAAATTGATTTAATATCATTTTTGATCGTTTATTAGGGTTTAGAGCGTGCATGTCTAAATGGGCTTTCTAGTGAACCCATTCGAATTTTAACCGAGCAAAAAGCTCAAAAATTGAGTTTAAGATGTATAATTAGGTTCAAAAGACCATTATTAACTTTTTTTACCCAAAAACTTGATTTAATACTATTTTCGATCGTTTTTTAAGGTTTAGAGCGTGCATGTCTAAATGGGCTTTCTAGTGAACCCGTTCGAATTTTAACCGAGTAAAAAACTCAAAATTTGAGTTTAAGATGTATAATTAGGTTCAAAAGACCGTAACTAACTTTTTTTACCCAAAAAAATTGATTTAATATCATTTTCGATCGTTTTTTAGGATTTAGAGCGTGCATGTCTAAATGGGCTTTCTAGTGAACCCGTTCGAATTTTAACCGTGTAAAAAGCTCAAAAATTGAGTTTAAGATGTATAATTAGGTTCAAAAGACCATAATTAACTTTATTTACCCAAAAAAATTGATTTAATATCATTTTTGATCGTTTATTAGGGTTTAGAGCGTGCATGTCTAAATGGGCTTTCTAGTGAACCCATTCTAATTTTAACCGAGTAAAAAGCTCAAAAATTGAGTTTAAGATGTATAATTAGGTTCAAAAGACCATTATTAACTTTTTTTACCCAAAAACTTGATTTAATACTATTTTCGATCGTTTTTTAAGGTTTAGAGCGTGCATGTCTAAATGGGCTTTCTAGTGAACCCGTTCGAATTTTAACCGAGTAAAAAGCTCAAAATTTGAGTTTAAGATGTATAATTAGGTTCAAAAGACCATAATTAACTTTTTTTACCCAAAAAAATTGATTTAATACCATTTCCGATCGTTTTTTAGGGTTTAGAGCTTGCATGTCTAAATGGGCTTTCTAGTGAACCCGTTCGAATTTTAACCGAGTAAAAAGCTCAAAAATTGAGTTTAAGATGTATAATTAGGTTCAAAAGACCATAATTAACTTTATTTACCCAAAAAAATTGATTTAATATCATTTTTGATCGTTTATTAGGGTTTAGAGCGTGTATGTCTAAATGGGCTTTCTAGTGAACCCATTCGAATTTTAACCGAGTAAAAAGCTCAAAATTTGAGATTAAGATGTATAATTAGGTTCAAAAGACCATAATTAATTTTTTTTTACCCAAAAAATTGATTTAATATCATTTTCGATCGTTTTTTAGGGTTTAGAGCGTGCATGTCTAAATGGGCTTTCTAGTGAACCTGTTCGAATTTTAACCGAGTAAAAAGCTCAAAAATTGAGTTTAAGATGTATAATTAGGTTCAAAAGACAATAATTAACTTTTTTACCCAAAAAATTGATTTAATATCATTTTCGATCGTTTCTTATGGTTTAGAGCGTGCATGTCTAAATGGGCTTTCTAGTGATCTTGTTCGAATTTTAACCGAGTAAAAATCTCAAAATTTGAGTTTAACCTATATAATTAGGTTCAAAAGACCATAATTAACTTTTTTTACCCAAAAAATTGATTTAATATCATTTTCGATCGTTTTTTAAGGTTTAGAGCGTGCATGTCTAAATGGGCTTTCTACTGAACCCGTTCGAATTTTAACCGAGTAAAAAACTCAAAGTTTTAGTTTAAGATGTATAATTAGGTTCAAAAGACCGTAACTAACTTTTTTTACCCAAAAAAATTGATTTAATATCATTTTCGATCGTTTTTTAGGATTTAGAGCGTGCATGTCTAAATGGGCTTTCTAGTGAACCCGTTCGAATTTTAACCGAGTAAAAAGCTCAAAATTTTAGTTTAACCTATATAATTAGGTTCAAAAGACCATAATTAACTTTTTTTACCCAAAAAATTGATTTAATATCATTTTCGATCGTTTTTTAGGGTTTAGAGCGTGCATGTCTAAATGGGCTTTCTAGTGAACCCGTTCGAATTTTAACCGAGTAAAAATCTCAAAATTTTAGTTTAACCTATATAATTAGGTTCAAAAGACCATAATTAACTTTTTGTACCCAAAAAATTTTATTTAATATCATATTCGATCGTTTTTTAGGGTTTAGAGCTTGCATGTCTAAATGGGCTTTCTAGTGAACCCGTTCGAATTTTAACCGAGTAAAAAGCTCAAAAATTGAGTTTAAGATGTATAATTAGGTTCAAAAGACCATAATTAACTTTTTGTACCCAAAAAAATTGATTTAATATCATATTCGATCGTTTTTTAGGGATTAGAGCTTGCATGTCTAAATGGGCTTTCTAGTGAACCCGTTCGAATTTTAACCGAGTAAAAAGCTCAAAATTTTAGTTTAACCTATATAATTCGGTTCAAAAGACCATAATTAACTTTTTTTACCCAAAAAAATTGATTTAATACCATTTTCGATCGTTTTTTAGGGTTTAGAGCTTGCATGTCTAAATGGGCTTTCTAGTGAACCCGTTCGAATTTTAACCGAGTAAAAAGCTCAAAAATTGAGTTTAAGATGTATAATTAGGTTCAAAAGACAATAATTAACTTTTTTACCCAAAAAATTGATTTAATATCATTTTCGATCGTTTCTTATGGTTTAGAGCGTGCATGTCTAAATGGGCTTTCTAGTGATCTTGTTCGAATTTTAACCGAGTAAAAATCTCAAAATTTGAGTTTAACCTATATAATTAGGTTCAAAAGACCATAATTAACTTTTTTTACCCAAAAAATTGATTTAATATCATTTTCGATCGTTTTTTAAGGTTTAGAGCGTGCATGTCTAAATGGGCTTTCTACTGAACCCGTTCGAATTTTAACCGAGTAAAAAACTCAAAGTTTTAGTTTAAGATGTATAATTAGGTTCAAAAGACCGTAACTAACTTTTTTTACCCAAAAAAATTGATTTAATATCATTTTCGATCGTTTTTTAGGATTTAGAGCGTGCATGTCTAAATGGGCTTTCTAGTGAACCCGTTCGAATTTTAACCGAGTAAAAAGCTCAAAATTTTAGTTTAACCTATATAATTAGGTTCAAAAGACCATAATTAACTTTTTTTACCCAAAAAATTGATTTAATATCATTTTCGATCGTTTTTTAGGGTTTAGAGCGTGCATGTCTAAATGGGCTTTCTAGTGAACCCGTTCGAATTTTAACCGAGTAAAAAGCTCAAAAATTGAGTTTAAGATGTATAATTAGGTTGAAAAGACCATAATTAACTTTTTTTACCCAAAAAAATTGATTTAATATCATTTTCGATCGTTTTTTAGGGTTCAAAGCGTGCATGTCTAAATGGGCTTTCTAGTGAACCCGTTCGAATTTTAACCGAGTAAAAAGCTCAAAAATTGAGTTTAACCTATATAATTAGGTTGAAAAGACCATAATTAACTTTTTTTACCGAAAAAAATGATTTAATACCATTTCCGATCGTTTTTTAGGGTTTAGAGCTTGCATGTCTAAATGGGCTTTCTAGTGAACCCGTTCGAATTTTAACCAAGTAAAAAGCTCAAAATTTGAGTTTAACCTATATAATTAGGTTCAAAACACCATAATTAACTTTTTTTTACCCAAAAAATTGATTTAATACCATTTTCGATTGTTTTTTAAGGTTTAGAGCGTGCATGTCTAAACGGGCTTTCTAGTGAACCCGTTCGAATTTTAACCGAGTAAAAAGCTCAAAATTTGAGTTTAAGATGTATAATTAGGTTGAAAAGACCATAATTAACTTTTTTTACCCAAAAAAATTGATTTAATATCATTTTCGATCGTTTTTTAGGGTTTAGAGCGTGCATGTCTAAATGGGATTTCTAGTGAACCCGTTCGAATTTTAACCGAGTAAAAAGCTAAAAATTTTAGTTTAACCTATATAATTAGGTTCAAAAGACCATAATTAACTTTTTGTACCCAAAAAAAATGATTTAATATCATTTTCGATCGTTTTTTAGGGTTCAAAGCGTGCATGTCTAAATGGGCTTTCTAGTGAACCCGTTCGAATTTTAACCGAGTAAAAAGCTCAAAATTTGAGTTTAAGATGTATAATTAGGTTCAAAAGACCATAATTAACTTTTTGTACCCAAAAAAATTGATTTAATACCATTTTCGATCGTTTTTTAGGATTTAGAGCGTGCATGTCTAAATGGGCTTTCTAGTGAACCCGTTCGAATTTTAACCGTGTAAAAAGCTCAAAAATTGAGTTTAAGATGTATAATTAGGTTCAAAAGACCATAATTAACTTTATTTACCCAAAAAAATTGATTTAATATCATTTTTGATCGTTTATTAGGGTTTAGAGCGTGCATGTCTAAATGGGCTTTCTAGTGAACCCATTCGAATTTTAACCGAGTAAAAAGCTCAAAAATTGAGTTTAAGATGTATAATTAGGTTCAAAAGACCATTATTAACTTTTTTTACCCAAAAACTTGATTTAATACTATTTTCGATCGTTTTTTAAGGTTTAGAGCGTGCATGTCTAAATGGGCTTTCTAGTGAACCCGTTCGAATTTTAACCGAGTAAAAATCTCAAAATTTGAGTTTAAGATGTATAATTAGGTTCAAAAGACCATAATTAACTTTTTTTACCCAAAAAAATTGATTTAATACCATTTTCGATCGTTTTTTAGGGTTTAGAGCGTGCATGTCTAAATGGGCTTTCTAGTGAACCCGTTCGAATTTTAACCGAGTAAAAAGCTCAAAATTTTAGTTTAACCTATATAATTAGGTTCAAAAGACCATAATTAACTTTTTGTACCCAAAAAATTTTATTTAATATCATATTCGATCGTTTTTTAGGGTTTAGAGCTTGCATGTCTAAATGGGCTTTCTAGTGAACCCGTTCGAATTTTAACCGAGTAAAAAGCTCAAAAATTGAGTTTAAGATGTATAATTAGGTTCAAAAGACCATAATTAACTTTTTGTACCCAAAAAATTTGATTTAATGTCATTTTTGATCGTTTTTTAGGGTTCAAAGCGTGTATGTCTAAATGGGATTTCTAGTGAACCCGTTCGAATTTTAACCGAGTAAAAAGCTCAAAATCTTATTTTAACCTATATAATTAGGTTCAAAAGACCATAATTAACTTTTTTTACCCAAAAAATTGATTTAATATCATTTTCGATCGTTTTTTAGGGTTTAGAGCTTGCATGTCTAAATGGGCTTTCTAGTGAACCCGTTCGAATTTTAACCGAGTAAAAAGCTCAAAATTTTAGTTTAACCTATATAATTAAGTTCAAAAGACCATAATTAACTTTTTTTACCCAAAAAAATTGATTTAATATCATTTTCGATCGTTTATTAGGGTTTAGAGCGTGCATGTCTAAATGGGCTTTCTAGTGAACCCATTTGAATTTTAACCGAGTAAAAAGCTCAAAAATTGAGTTTAAGATGTATAAATAGTTTCAAAAGACCATAATTAACTTTTTGTACCCAAAAAATTTGATTTAATGTCATTTTTGATCGTTTTTTAGGATTCAAAGCGTGTATGTCTAAATGGGCTTTCTAGTGAACCCGTTCGAATTTTAACCGAGTAAAAAGCTCAAAATTTTAGTTTAACCTATATAATTCGGTTCAAAAGACCATAATTAACTTTTTTTACCCAAAAAAATTGATTTAATACCATTTTCGATCGTTTTTTAGGGTTTAGAGCGTGCATGTCTAAATGGGCTTTCTAGTGAACCCGTTCGAATTTTAACCGAGTAAAAAGCTCAAAATTTTAGTTTAACCTATATAATTAGGTTCAAAAGACCATAATTAACTTTTTTTACCCAAAAAATTGATTTAATATCATTTTCGATCGTTTTTTAGGGTTTAGAGCTTGCATGTCTAAATGGGCTTTCTAGTGAACCCGTTCGAATTTTAACCGAGTAAAAAGCTCAAAAATTGAGTTTAAGATGTATAATTAGGTTCAAAAGACCATAATTAACTTTATTTACCCAAAAAAATTGATTTAATATCATTTTTGATCGTTTATTAGGGTTTAGAGCGTGCATGTCTAAATGGGCTTTCTAGTGAACCCATTCGAATTTTAACCGAGCAAAAAGCTCAAAAATTGAGTTTAAGATGTATAATTAGGTTCAAAAGACCATTATTAACTTTTTTTACCCAAAAACTTGATTTAATACTATTTTCGATCGTTTTTTAAGGTTTAGAGCGTGCATGTCTAAATGGGCTTTCTAGTGAACCCGTTCGAATTTTAACCGAGTAAAAAACTCAAAATTTGAGTTTAAGATGTATAATTAGGTTCAAAAGACCGTAACTAACTTTTTTTACCCAAAAAAATTGATTTAATATCATTTTCGATCGTTTTTTAGGATTTAGAGCGTGCATGTCTAAATGGGCTTTCTAGTGAACCCGTTCGAATTTTAACCGTGTAAAAAGCTCAAAAATTGAGTTTAAGATGTATAATTAGGTTCAAAAGACCATAATTAACTTTATTTACCCAAAAAAATTGATTTAATATCATTTTTGATCGTTTATTAGGGTTTAGAGCGTGCATGTCTAAATGGGCTTTCTAGTGAACCCATTCTAATTTTAACCGAGTAAAAAGCTCAAAAATTGAGTTTAAGATGTATAATTAGGTTCAAAAGACCATTATTAACTTTTTTTACCCAAAAACTTGATTTAATACTATTTTCGATCGTTTTTTAAGGTTTAGAGCGTGCATGTCTAAATGGGCTTTCTAGTGAACCCGTTCGAATTTTAACCGAGTAAAAAGCTCAAAATTTGAGTTTAAGATGTATAATTAGGTTCAAAAGACCATAATTAACTTTTTTTACCCAAAAAAATTGATTTAATACCATTTTCGATCGTTTTTTAGGGTTTAGAGCTTGCATGTCTAAATGGGCTTTCTAGTGAACCCGTTCGAATTTTAACCGAGTAAAAAGCTCAAAAATTGAGTTTAAGATGTATAATTAGGTTCAAAAGACCATAATTAACTTTATTTACCCAAAAAAATTGATTTAATATCATTTTTGATCGTTTATTAGGGTTTAGAGCGTGTATGTCTAAATGGGCTTTCTAGTGAACCCATTCGAATTTTAACCGAGTAAAAAGCTCAAAATTTGAGATTAAGATGTATAATTAGGTTCAAAAGACCATAATTAATTTTTTTTTACCCAAAAAATTGATTTAATATCATTTTCGATCGTTTTTTAGGGTTTAGAGCGTGCATGTCTAAATGGGCTTTCTAGTGAACCTGTTCGAATTTTAACCGAGTAAAAAGCTCAAAAATTGAGTTTAAGATGTATAATTAGGTTCAAAAGACAATAATTAACTTTTTTACCCAAAAAATTGATTTAATATCATTTTCGATCGTTTCTTATGGTTTAGAGCGTGCATGTCTAAATGGGCTTTCTAGTGATCTTGTTCGAATTTTAACCGAGTAAAAATCTCAAAATTTGAGTTTAACCTATATAATTAGGTTCAAAAGACCATAATTAACTTTTTTTACCCAAAAAATTGATTTAATATCATTTTCGATCGTTTTTTAAGGTTTAGAGCGTGCATGTCTAAATGGGCTTTCTACTGAACCCGTTCGAATTTTAACCGAGTAAAAAACTCAAAATTTGAGTTTAAGATGTATAATTAGGTTCAAAAGACCGTAACTAACTTTTTTTACCCAAAAAAATTGATTTAATATCATTTTCGATCGTTTTTTAGGATTTAGAGCGTGCATGTCTAAATGGGCTTTCTAGTGAACCCGTTCGAATTTTAACCGAGTAAAAAGCTCAAAAATTGAGTTTAAGATGTATAATTAGGTTCAAAAGACCATAATTAACTTTATTTACCCAAAAAAATTGATTTAATATCATTTTTGATCGTTTATTAGGGTTTAGAGCGTGCATGTCTAAATGGGCTTTCTAGTGAACCCATTCGAATTTTAACCGAGTAAAAAGCTCAAAAATTGAGTTTAAGATGTATAATTAGGTTCAAAAGACCATTATTAACTTTTTTTACCCAAAAACTTGATTTAATACTATTTTCGATCGTTTTTTAAGGTTTAGAGCGTGCATGTCTAAATGGGCTTTCTAGTGAACCCGTTCGAATTTTAACCGAGTAAAAAGCTCAAAATTTGAGTTTAAGATGTATAATTAGGTTCAAAAGACCATAATTAACTTTTTTTACCCAAAAAAATTGATTTAATACCATTTTCGATCGTTTTTTAGGGTTTAGAGCGTGCATGTCTAAATGGGCTTTCTAGTGAACCCGTTCGAATTTTAACCGAGTAAAAAGCTCAAAATTTTAGTTTAACCTATATAATTAGGTTCAAAAGACCATAATTAACTTTTTGTACCCAAAAAATTTTATTTAATATCATATTCGATCGTTTTTTAGGGTTTAGAGCTTGCATGTCTAAATGGGCTTTCTAGTGAACCCGTTCGAATTTTAACCGAGTAAAAAGCTCAAAAATTGAGTTTAAGATGTATAATTAGGTTCAAAAGACCATAATTAACTTTTTGTACCCAAAAAAATTGATTTAATATCATATTCGATCGTTTTTTAGGGATTAGAGCTTGCATGTCTAAATGGGCTTTCTAGTGAACCCGTTCGAATTTTAACCGAGTAAAAAGCTCAAAATTTTAGTTTAACCTATATAATTCGGTTCAAAAGACCATAATTAACTTTTTTTACCCAAAAAAATTGATTTAATACCATTTTCGATCGTTTTTTAGGGTTTAGAGCTTGCATGTCTAAATGGGCTTTCTAGTGAACCCGTTCGAATTTTAACCGAGTAAAAAGCTCAAAAATTGAGTTTAAGATGTATAATTAGGTTCAAAAGACAATAATTAACTTTTTTACCCAAAAAATTGATTTAATATCATTTTCGATCGTTTCTTATGGTTTAGAGCGTGCATGTCTAAATGGGCTTTCTAGTGATCTTGTTCGAATTTTAACCGAGTAAAAATCTCAAAATTTGAGTTTAACCTATATAATTAGGTTCAAAAGACCATAATTAACTTTTTTTACCCAAAAAATTGATTTAATATCATTTTCGATCGTTTTTTAAGGTTTAGAGCGTGCATGTCTAAATGGGCTTTCTACTGAACCCGTTCGAATTTTAACCGAGTAAAAAACTCAAAGTTTTAGTTTAAGATGTATAATTAGGTTCAAAAGACCGTAACTAACTTTTTTTACCCAAAAAAATTGATTTAATATCATTTTCGATCGTTTTTTAGGATTTAGAGCGTGCATGTCTAAATGGGCTTTCTAGTGAACCCGTTCGAATTTTAACCGAGTAAAAAGCTCAAAATTTTAGTTTAACCTATATAATTAGGTTCAAAAGACCATAATTAACTTTTTTTACCCAAAAAATTGATTTAATATCATTTTCGATCGTTTTTTAGGGTTTAGAGCGTGCATGTCTAAATGGGCTTTCTAGTGAACCCGTTCGAATTTTAACCGAGTAAAAAGCTCAAAAATTGAGTTTAAGATGTATAATTAGGTTGAAAAGACCATAATTAACTTTTTTTACCCAAAAAAATTGATTTAATATCATTTTCGATCGTTTTTTAGGGTTCAAAGCGTGCATGTCTAAATGGGCTTTCTAGTGAACCCGTTCGAATTTTAACCGAGTAAAAAGCTCAAAAATTGAGTTTAACCTATATAATTAGGTTGAAAAGACCATAATTAACTTTTTTTACCGAAAAAAATGATTTAATACCATTTCCGATCGTTTTTTAGGGTTTAGAGCTTGCATGTCTAAATGGGCTTTCTAGTGAACCCGTTCGAATTTTAACCAAGTAAAAAGCTCAAAATTTGAGTTTAACCTATATAATTAGGTTCAAAACACCATAATTAACTTTTTTTTACCCAAAAAATTGATTTAATACCATTTTCGATTGTTTTTTAAGGTTTAGAGCGTGCATGTCTAAACGGGCTTTCTAGTGAACCCGTTCGAATTTTAACCGAGTAAAAAGCTCAAAATTTGAGTTTAAGATGTATAATTAGGTTGAAAAGACCATAATTAACTTTTTTTACCCAAAAAAATTGATTTAATATCATTTTCGATCGTTTTTTAGGGTTTAGAGCGTGCATGTCTAAATGGGATTTCTAGTGAACCCGTTCGAATTTTAACCGAGTAAAAAGCTAAAAATTTTAGTTTAACCTATATAATTAGGTTCAAAAGACCATAATTAACTTTTTGTACCCAAAAAAAATGATTTAATATCATTTTCGATCGTTTTTTAGGGTTCAAAGCGTGCATGTCTAAATGGGCTTTCTAGTGAACCCGTTCGAATTTTAACCGAGTAAAAAGCTCAAAATTTGAGTTTAAGATGTATAATTAGGTTCAAAAGACCATAATTAACTTTTTGTACCCAAAAAAATTGATTTAATACCATTTTCGATCGTTTTTTAGGATTTAGAGCGTGCATGTCTAAATGGGCTTTCTAGTGAACCCGTTCGAATTTTAACCGTGTAAAAAGCTCAAAAATTGAGTTTAAGATGTATAATTAGGTTCAAAAGACCATAATTAACTTTATTTACCCAAAAAAATTGATTTAATATCATTTTTGATCGTTTATTAGGGTTTAGAGCGTGCATGTCTAAATGGGCTTTCTAGTGAACCCATTCGAATTTTAACCGAGTAAAAAGCTCAAAAATTGAGTTTAAGATGTATAATTAGGTTCAAAAGACCATTATTAACTTTTTTTACCCAAAAACTTGATTTAATACTATTTTCGATCGTTTTTTAAGGTTTAGAGCGTGCATGTCTAAATGGGCTTTCTAGTGAACCCGTTCGAATTTTAACCGAGTAAAAATCTCAAAATTTGAGTTTAAGATGTATAATTAGGTTCAAAAGACCATAATTAACTTTTTTTACCCAAAAAAATTGATTTAATACCATTTTCGATCGTTTTTTAGGGTTTAGAGCGTGCATGTCTAAATGGGCTTTCTAGTGAACCCGTTCGAATTTTAACCGAGTAAAAAGCTCAAAATTTTAGTTTAACCTATATAATTAGGTTCAAAAGACCATAATTAACTTTTTGTACCCAAAAAATTTTATTTAATATCATATTCGATCGTTTTTTAGGGTTTAGAGCTTGCATGTCTAAATGGGCTTTCTAGTGAACCCGTTCGAATTTTAACCGAGTAAAAAGCTCAAAAATTGAGTTTAAGATGTATAATTAGGTTCAAAAGACCATAATTAACTTTTTGTACCCAAAAAATTTGATTTAATGTCATTTTTGATCGTTTTTTAGGGTTCAAAGCGTGTATGTCTAAATGGGATTTCTAGTGAACCCGTTCGAATTTTAACCGAGGTAAAAAGCTCAAAATCTTATTTTAACCTATATAATTAGGTTCAAAAGACCATAATTAACTTTTTTTACCCAAAAAATTGATTTAATATCATTTTCGATCGTTTTTTAGGGTTTAGAGCTTGCATGTCTAAATGGGCTTTCTAGTGAACCCGTTCGAATTTTAACCGAGTAAAAAGCTCAAAATTTTAGTTTAACCTATATAATTAAGTTCAAAAGACCATAATTAACTTTTTTTACCCAAAAAAATTGATTTAATATCATTTTCGATCGTTTATTAGGGTTTAGAGCGTGCATGTCTAAATGGGCTTTCTAGTGAACCCATTTGAATTTTAACCGAGTAAAAAGCTCAAAAATTGAGTTTAAGATGTATAAATAGTTTCAAAAGACCATAATTAACTTTTTGTACCCAAAAAATTTGATTTAATGTCATTTTTGATCGTTTTTTAGGATTCAAAGCGTGTATGTCTAAATGGGCTTTCTAGTGAACCCGTTCGAATTTTAACCGAGTAAAAAGCTCAAAATTTTAGTTTAACCTATATAATTCGGTTCAAAAGACCATAATTAACTTTTTTTACCCAAAAAAATTGATTTAATACCATTTTCGATCGTTTTTTAGGGTTTAGAGCGTGCATGTCTAAATGGGCTTTCTAGTGAACCCGTTCGAATTTTAACCGAGTAAAAAGCTCAAAATTTTAGTTTAACCTATATAATTAGGTTCAAAAGACCATAATTAACTTTTTTTACCCAAAAAATTGATTTAATATCATTTTCGATCGTTTTTTAGGGTTTAGAGCTTGCATGTCTAAATGGGCTTTCTAGTGAACCCGTTCGAATTTTAACCGAGTAAAAAGCTCAAAAATTGAGTTTAAGATGTATAATTAGGTTCAAAAGACCATAATTAACTTTATTTACCCAAAAAAATTGATTTAATATCATTTTTGATCGTTTATTAGGGTTTAGAGCGTGCATGTCTAAATGGGCTTTCTAGTGAACCCATTCGAATTTTAACCGAGCAAAAAGCTCAAAAATTGAGTTTAAGATGTATAATTAGGTTCAAAAGACCATTATTAACTTTTTTTACCCAAAAACTTGATTTAATACTATTTTCGATCGTTTTTTAAGGTTTAGAGCGTGCATGTCTAAATGGCTTTCTAGTGAACCCGTTCGAATTTTAACCGAGTAAAAAACTCAAAATTTGAGTTTAAGATGTATAATTAGGTTCAAAAGACCGTAACTAACTTTTTTTACCCAAAAAAATTGATTTAATATCATTTTCGATCGTTTTTTAGGATTTAGAGCGTGCATGTCTAAATGGGCTTTCTAGTGAACCCGTTCGAATTTTAACCGTGTAAAAAGCTCAAAAATTGAGTTTAAGATGTATAATTAGGTTCAAAAGACCATAATTAACTTTATTTACCCAAAAAAATTGATTTAATATCATTTTTGATCGTTTATTAGGGTTTAGAGCGTGCATGTCTAAATGGGCTTTCTAGTGAACCCATTCTAATTTTAACCGAGTAAAAAGCTCAAAAATTGAGTTTAAGATGTATAATTAGGTTCAAAAGACCATTATTAACTTTTTTTACCCAAAAACTTGATTTAATACTATTTTCGATCGTTTTTTAAGGTTTAGAGCGTGCATGTCTAAATGGGCTTTCTAGTGAACCCGTTCGAATTTTAACCGAGTAAAAAGCTCAAAATTTGAGTTTAAGATGTATAATTAGGTTCAAAAGACCATAATTAACTTTTTTTACCCAAAAAAATTGATTTAATACCATTTTCGATCGTTTTTTAGGGTTTAGAGCTTGCATGTCTAAATGGGCTTTCTAGTGAACCCGTTCGAATTTTAACCGAGTAAAAAGCTCAAAAATTGAGTTTAAGATGTATAATTAGGTTCAAAAGACCATAATTAACTTTATTTACCCAAAAAAATTGATTTAATATCATTTTTGATCGTTTATTAGGGTTTAGAGCGTGTATGTCTAAATGGGCTTTCTAGTGAACCCATTCGAATTTTAACCGAGTAAAAAGCTCAAAATTTGAGATTAAGATGTATAATTAGGTTCAAAAGACCATAATTAATTTTTTTTTACCCAAAAAATTGATTTAATATCATTTTCGATCGTTTTTTAGGGTTTAGAGCGTGCATGTCTAAATGGGCTTTCTAGTGAACCTGTTCGAATTTTAACCGAGTAAAAAGCTCAAAAATTGAGTTTAAGATGTATAATTAGGTTCAAAAGACAATAATTAACTTTTTTACCCAAAAAATTGATTTAATATCATTTTCGATCGTTTCTTATGGTTTAGAGCGTGCATGTCTAAATGGGCTTTCTAGTGATCTTGTTCGAATTTTAACCGAGTAAAAATCTCAAAATTTGAGTTTAACCTATATAATTAGGTTCAAAAGACCATAATTAACTTTTTTTACCCAAAAAATTGATTTAATATCATTTTCGATCGTTTTTTAAGGTTTAGAGCGTGCATGTCTAAATGGGCTTTCTACTGAACCCGTTCGAATTTTAACCGAGTAAAAAACTCAAAATTTGAGTTTAAGATGTATAATTAGGTTCAAAAGACCGTAACTAACTTTTTTTACCCAAAAAAATTGATTTAATATCATTTTCGATCGTTTTTTAGGATTTAGAGCGTGCATGTCTAAATGGGCTTTCTAGTGAACCCGTTCGAATTTTAACCGAGTAAAAAGCTCAAAAATTGAGTTTAAGATGTATAATTAGGTTCAAAAGACCATAATTAACTTTATTTACCCAAAAAAATTGATTTAATATCATTTTTGATCGTTTATTAGGGTTTAGAGCGTGCATGTCTAAATGGGCTTTCTAGTGAACCCATTCGAATTTTAACCGAGTAAAAAGCTCAAAAATTGAGTTTAAGATGTATAATTAGGTTCAAAAGACCATTATTAACTTTTTTTACCCAAAAACTTGATTTAATACTATTTTCGATCGTTTTTTAAGGTTTAGAGCGTGCATGTCTAAATGGGCTTTCTAGTGAACCCGTTCGAATTTTAACCGAGTAAAAAGCTCAAAATTTGAGTTTAAGATGTATAATTAGGTTCAAAAGACCATAATTAACTTTTTTTACCCAAAAAAATTGATTTAATACCATTTTCGATCGTTTTTTAGGGTTTAGAGCGTGCATGTCTAAATGGGCTTTCTAGTGAACCCGTTCGAATTTTAACCGAGTAAAAAGCTCAAAATTTTAGTTTAACCTATATAATTAGGTTCAAAAGACCATAATTAACTTTTTGTACCCAAAAAATTTTATTTAATATCATATTCGATCGTTTTTTAGGGTTTAGAGCTTGCATGTCTAAATGGGCTTTCTAGTGAACCCGTTCGAATTTTAACCGAGTAAAAAGCTCAAAAATTGAGTTTAAGATGTATAATTAGGTTCAAAAGACCATAATTAACTTTTTGTACCCAAAAAAATTGATTTAATATCATATTCGATCGTTTTTTAGGGATTAGAGCTTGCATGTCTAAATGGGCTTTCTAGTGAACCCGTTCGAATTTTAACCGAGTAAAAAGCTCAAAATTTTAGTTTAACCTATATAATTCGGTTCAAAAGACCATAATTAACTTTTTTTACCCAAAAAAATTGATTTAATACCATTTTCGATCGTTTTTTAGGGTTTAGAGCTTGCATGTCTAAATGGGCTTTCTAGTGAACCCGTTCGAATTTTAACCGAGTAAAAAGCTCAAAAATTGAGTTTAAGATGTATAATTAGGTTCAAAAGACCATAATTAACTTTTTGTACCCAAAAAAATTGATTTAATATCATATTCGACCGTTTTTTAGGGATTAGAGCTTGCATGTCTAAATGGGCTTTCTAGTGAACCCGTTCGAATTTTAACCGAGTAAAAAGCTCAAAATTTTAGTTTAACCTATATAATTCGGTTCAAAAGACCATAATTAACTTTTTTTACCCAAAAAAAATTGATTTAATACCATTTTCGATCGTTTTTTAGGGTTTAGAGCGTGCATGTCTAAATGGGCTTTCTAGTGAACCCGTTCGAATTTTAACCGAGTAAAAAACTCAAAATTTGAGTTTAAGATGTATAATTAGGTTCAAAAGACCGTAACTAACTTTTTTTACCCAAAAAAATTGATTTAATATCATTTTCGATCGTTTTTTAGGATTTAGAGCGTGCATGTCTAAATGGGCTTTCTAGTGAACCCGTTCGAATTTTAACCGTGTAAAAAGCTCAAAAATTGAGTTTAAGATGTATAATTAGGTTCAAAAGACCATAATTAACTTTATTTACCCAAAAAAATTGATTTAATATCATTTTTGATCGTTTATTAGGGTTTAGAGCGTGCATGTCTAAATGGGCTTTCTAGTGAACCCATTCTAATTTTAACCGAGTAAAAAGCTCAAAAATTGAGTTTAAGATGTATAATTAGGTTCAAAAGACCATAATTAACTTTTTGTACCCAAAAAAATTGATTTAATACCATTTTCGATCGTTTTTTAGGGTTTAGAGCGTGCATGTCTAAATGGGCTTTCTAGTGAACCCGTTCGAATTTTAACCGAGTAAAAAGCTCAAAATTTTAGTTTAACCTATATAATTAGGTTCAAAAGACCATAATTAACTTTTTGTACCCAAAAAATTTGATTTAATATCATATTCGATCGTTTTTTAGGGTTTAGAGCTTGCATGTCTAAATGAGCTTTCTAGTGAACCCGTTCGAATTTTAACCGAGTAAAAAGCTCAAAAATTGAGTTTAAGATGTATAATTAGGTTCAAAAGACCATAATTAACTTTTTGTACCCAAAAAAATTGATTTAATATCATATTCGATCGTTTTTTAGGGATTAGAGCTTGCATGTCTAAATGGGCTTTCTAGTGAACCCGTTCGAATTTTAACCGAGTAAAAAGCTCAAAATTTTAGTTTAACCTATATAATTAGGTTCAAAAGACCATAATTAACTTTTTTTACCCAAAAAATTGATTTAATATCATTTTCGATCGTTTTTTAGGGTTTAGAGCGTGCATGTCTAAATGGGCTTTCTAGTGAACCCGTTCGAATTTTAACCTAGTAAAAAGCTCAAAAATTGAGTTTAAGATGTATAATTAGGTTCAAAAGACCATAATTAACTTTATTTACCCAAAAAAATTGATTTAATATCATTTTTGATCGTTTATTAGGGTTTAGAGCGTGCATGTCTAAATGGGCTTTCTAGTGAACCCATTCGAATTTTAACCGAGTAAAAAGCTCAAAAATTGAGTTTAAGATGTATAATTAGGTTCAAAAGACCATTATTAACTTTTTTTACCCAAAAACTTGATTTAATACTATTTTCGATCGTTTTTTAAGGTTTAGAGCGTGCATGTCTAAATGGGCTTTCTAGTGAACCCATTCGAATTTTAACCGAGTAAAAAGCTCAAAATTTGAGTTTAAGATGTATAATTAGGTTCAAAAGACCGTAACTAAATTTTTTTACCCAAAAAAATTGATTTAATATCATTTTCGATCGTTTTTTAGGATTTAGAGCGTGCATGTCTAAATGGGCTTTCTAGTGAACCCGTTCGAATTTTAACCGAGTAAAAAGCTCAAAAATTGAGTTTAAGATGTATAATTAGGTTCAAAAGACCATAATTAACTTTATTTACCCAAAAAAATTGATTTAATATCATTTTTGATCGTTTATTAGGGTTTAGAGCGTGCATGTCTAAATGGGCTTTCTAGTGAACCCATTCGAATTTTAACCGAGTAAAAAGCTCAAAAATTGAGTTTAAGATGTATAATTAGGTTCAAAAGACCATTATTAACTTTTTTTACCCAAAAACTTGATTTAATACTATTTTCGATCGTTTTTTAAGGTTTAGAGCGTGCATGTCTAAATGGGCTTTCTAGTGAACCCGTTCGAATTTTAACCGAGTAAAAAGCTCAAAATTTGAGTTTAAGATGTATAATTAGGTTCAAAAGACCGTAACTAACTTTTTTTACCCAAAAAAATTGATTTAATATCATTTTCGATCGTTTTTTAGGATTTAGAGCGTGCATGTCTAAATGGGCTTTCTAGTGAACCCGTTCGAATTTTAACCGTGTAAAAAGCTCAAAAATTGAGTTTAAGATGTATAATTAGGTTCAAAAGACCATAATTAACTTTATTTACCCAAAAAAATTGATTTAACATCATTTTTGATCGTTTATTAGGGTTTAGAGCGTGCATGTCTAAATGGGCTTTCTAGTGAACCCATTCGAATTTTAACCGAGTAAAAAGCTCAAAAATTGAGTTTAAGATGTATAATTAGGTTCAAAAGACCATTATTAACTTTTTTTACCCAAAAACTTGATTTAATACTATTTTCGATCGTTTTTTAAGGTTTAGAGCGTGCATGTCTAAATGGGCTTTCTAGTGAACCCGTTCGAATTTTAACCGAGTAAAAATCTCAAAATTTGAGTTTAAGATGTATAATTAGGTTCAAAAGACCATAATTAACTTTTTTTACCCAAAAAAATTGATTTAATACCATTTTCGATCGTTTTTTAGGGTTTAGAGCGTGCATGTCTAAATGGGCTTTCTAGTGAACCCGTTCGAATTTTAACCGAGTAAAAAGCTCAAAATTTTAGTTTAACCTATATAATTAGGTTCAAAAGACCATAATTAACTTTTTGTACCCAAAAAATTTTATTTAATATCATATTCGATCGTTTTTTAGGGTTTAGAGCTTGCATGTCTAAATGGGCTTTCTAGTGAACCCGTTCGAATTTTAACCGAGTAAAAAGCTCAAAAATTGAGTTTAAGATGTATAATTAGGTTCAAAAGACCATAATTAACTTTTTGTACCCAAAAAATTTGATTTAATGTCATTTTTGATCGTTTTTTAGGGTTCAAAGCGTGTATGTCTAAATGGGATTTCTAGTGAACCCGTTCGAATTTTAACCGAGTAAAAAGCTCAAAATCTTATTTTAACCTATATAATTAGGTTCAAAAGACCATAATTAACTTTTTTTACCCAAAAAATTGATTTAATATCATTTTCGATCGTTTTTTAGGGTTTAGAGCTTGCATGTCTAAATGGGCTTTCTAGTGAACCCGTTCGAATTTTAACCGAGTAAAAAGCTCAAAATTTTAGTTTAACCTATATAATTAAGTTCAAAAGACCATAATTAACTTTTTTTACCCAAAAAAATTGATTTAATATCATTTTCGATCGTTTATTAGGGTTTAGAGCGTGCATGTCTAAATGGGCTTTCTAGTGAACCCATTTGAATTTTAACCGAGTAAAAAGCTCAAAAATTGAGTTTAAGATGTATAAATAGTTTCAAAAGACCATAATTAACTTTTTGTACCCAAAAAATTTGATTTAATGTCATTTTTGATCGTTTTTTAGGATTCAAAGCGTGTATGTCTAAATGGGCTTTCTAGTGAACCCGTTCGAATTTTAACCGAGTAAAAAGCTCAAAATTTTAGTTTAACCTATATAATTCGGTTCAAAAGACCATAATTAACTTTTTTTACCCAAAAAAATTGATTTAATACCATTTTCGATCGTTTTTTAGGGTTTAGAGCGTGCATGTCTAAATGGGCTTTCTAGTGAACCCGTTCGAATTTTAACCGAGTAAAAAGCTCAAAATTTTAGTTTAACCTATATAATTAGGTTCAAAAGACCATAATTAACTTTTTGTACCCAAAAAAATTGATTTAATATCATATTCGATCGTTTTTTAGGGATTAGAGCTTGCATGTCTAAATGGGCTTTCTAGTGAACCCGTTCGAATTTTAACCGAGTAAAAAGCTCAAAATTTTAGTTTAACCTATATAATTAGGTTCAAAAGACCATAATTAACTTTTTTTACCCAAAAAATTGATTTAATATCATTTTCGATCGTTTTTTAGGGTTTAGAGCTTGCATGTCTAAATGGGCTTTCTAGTGAACCCGTTCGAATTTTAACCGAGTAAAAAGCTCAAAAATTGAGTTTAAGATGTATAATTAGGTTCAAAAGACCATAATTAACTTTATTTACCCAAAAAAATTGATTTAATATCATTTTTGATCGTTTATTAGGGTTTAGAGCGTGCATGTCTAAATGGGCTTTCTAGTGAACCCATTCGAATTTTAACCGAGCAAAAAGCTCAAAAATTGAGTTTAAGATGTATAATTAGGTTCAAAAGACCATTATTAACTTTTTTTACCCAAAAACTTGATTTAATACTATTTTCGATCGTTTTTTAAGGTTTAGAGCGTGCATGTCTAAATGGGCTTTCTAGTGAACCCGTTCGAATTTTAACCGAGTAAAAAACTCAAAATTTGAGTTTAAGATGTATAATTAGGTTCAAAAGACCGTAACTAACTTTTTTTACCCAAAAAAATTGATTTAATATCATTTTCGATCGTTTTTTAGGATTTAGAGCGTGCATGTCTAAATGGGCTTTCTAGTGAACCCGTTCGAATTTTAACCGTGTAAAAAGCTCAAAAATTGAGTTTAAGATGTATAATTAGGTTCAAAAGACCATAATTAACTTTATTTACCCAAAAAAATTGATTTAATATCATTTTTGATCGTTTATTAGGGTTTAGAGCGTGCATGTCTAAATGGGCTTTCTAGTGAACCCATTCTAATTTTAACCGAGTAAAAAGCTCAAAAATTGAGTTTAAGATGTATAATTAGGTTCAAAAGACCATTATTAACTTTTTTTACCCAAAAACTTGATTTAATACTATTTTCGATCGTTTTTTAAGGTTTAGAGCGTGCATGTCTAAATGGGCTTTCTAGTGAACCCGTTCGAATTTTAACCGAGTAAAAAGCTCAAAATTTGAGTTTAAGATGTATAATTAGGTTCAAAAGACCATAATTAACTTTTTTTACCCAAAAAAATTGATTTAATACCATTTTCGATCGTTTTTTAGGGTTTAGAGCTTGCATGTCTAAATGGGCTTTCTAGTGAACCCGTTCGAATTTTAACCGAGTAAAAAGCTCAAAAATTGAGTTTAAGATGTATAATTAGGTTCAAAAGACCATAATTAACTTTATTTACCCAAAAAAATTGATTTAATATCATTTTTGATCGTTTATTAGGGTTTAGAGCGTGTATGTCTAAATGGGCTTTCTAGTGAACCCATTCGAATTTTAACCGAGTAAAAAGCTCAAAATTTGAGATTAAGATGTATAATTAGGTTCAAAAGACCATAATTAATTTTTTTTTACCCAAAAAATTGATTTAATATCATTTTCGATCGTTTTTTAGGGTTTAGAGCGTGCATGTCTAAATGGGCTTTCTAGTGAACCTGTTCGAATTTTAACCGAGTAAAAAGCTCAAAAATTGAGTTTAAGATGTATAATTAGGTCCAAAAGACAATAATTAACTTTTTTACCCAAAAAATTGATTTAATATCATTTTCGATCGTTTCTTATGGTTTAGAGCGTGCATGTCTAAATGGGCTTTCTAGTGATCTTGTTCGAATTTTAACCGAGTAAAAATCTCAAAATTTGAGTTTAACCTATATAATTAGGTTCAAAAGACCATAATTAACTTTTTTTACCCAAAAAATTGATTTAATATCATTTTCGATCGTTTTTTAAGGTTTAGAGCGTGCATGTCTAAATGGGCTTTCTACTGAACCCGTTCGAATTTTAACCGAGTAAAAAACTCAAAATTTGAGTTTAAGATGTATAATTAGGTTCAAAAGACCGTAACTAACTTTTTTTACCCAAAAAAATTGATTTAATATCATTTTCGATCGTTTTTTAGGATTTAGAGCGTGCATGTCTAAATGGGCTTTCTAGTGAACCCGTTCGAATTTTAACCGAGTAAAAAGCTCAAAAATTGAGTTTAAGATGTATAATTAGGTTCAAAAGACCATAATTAACTTTATTTACCCAAAAAAATTGATTTAATATCATTTTTGATCGTTTATTAGGGTTTAGAGCGTGCATGTCTAAATGGGCTTTCTAGTGAACCCATTCGAATTTTAACCGAGTAAAAAGCTCAAAAATTGAGTTTAAGATGTATAATTAGGTTCAAAAGACCATTATTAACTTTTTTTACCCAAAAACTTGATTTAATACTATTTTCGATCGTTTTTTAAGGTTTAGAGCGTGCATGTCTAAATGGGCTTTCTAGTGAACCCGTTCGAATTTTAACCGAGTAAAAAGCTCAAAATTTGAGTTTAAGATGTATAATTAGGTTCAAAAGACCATAATTAACTTTTTTTACCCAAAAAAATTGATTTAATACCATTTTCGATCGTTTTTTAGGGTTTAGAGCGTGCATGTCTAAATGGGCTTTCTAGTGAACCCGTTCGAATTTTAACCGAGTAAAAAGCTCAAAATTTTAGTTTAACCTATATAATTAGGTTCAAAAGACCATAATTAACTTTTTGTACCCAAAAAATTTTATTTAATATCATATTCGATCGTTTTTTAGGGTTTAGAGCTTGCATGTCTAAATGGGCTTTCTAGTGAACCCGTTCGAATTTTAACCGAGTAAAAAGCTCAAAAATTGAGTTTAAGATGTATAATTAGGTTCAAAAGACCATAATTAACTTTTTGTACCCAAAAAAATTGATTTAATATCATATTCGATCGTTTTTTAGGGATTAGAGCTTGCATGTCTAAATGGGCTTTCTAGTGAACCCGTTCGAATTTTAACCGAGTAAAAAGCTCAAAATTTTAGTTTAACCTATATAATTATGTTCAAAAGACCATAATTAACTTTTTTTACCCAAAAAATTGATTTAATATCATTTTCGATCGTTTTTTAGGGTTTAGAGCTTGCATGTCTAAATGGGCTTTCTAGTGAACCCGTTCGAATTTTAACCGAGTAAAAAGCTCAAAATTTGAGTTTAAGATGTATAATTAGGTTCAAAAGACCATAATTAACTTTTTTTACCCAAAAATATTGATTTAATATCATTTTCGATCGTTTATTAGGGTTTAGAGCGTGCATGTCTAAATGGGCTTTCTAGTGAACCCATTCGAATTTTAACCGAGTAACAAGCTCAAAAATTGAGTTTAAGATGTATAATTAGGTTCAAAAGACCATAATTAACTTTTTTTACCCAAAAAATTTGATTTAATGTCATTTTTGATCGTTTTTTAGGGTTCAAAGCGTGTATGTCTAAATGGGCTTTCTAGTGAACCCGTTCGAATTTTAACCGAGTAAAAAGCTCAAAATTTTATTTTAACCTATATAATTAGGTTCAAAAGACCATAATTAACTTTTTTTACCCAAAAAATTGATTTAATATCATTTTCGATCGTTTTTTAGGGTTTAGAGCGTGCATGTCTAAATGGGCTTTCTAGTGAACCCTTTCGAATTTTAACCGAGTAAAAAGCTCAAAAATTGAGTTTAAGATGTATAATTAGGTTTAAAAGACCATAATTAACTTTTTGTACCCAAAAAATTTGATTTAATGTCATTTTTGATCGTTTTTTAGGGTTCAAAGCGTGTATGTCTAAATGGGCTTTCTAGTGAACCCGTTCGAATTTTAACCGAGTAAAAAGCTCAAAATCTTATTTTAACCTATATAATTATGTTCAAAAGACCATAATTAACTTTTTTTACCCAAAAAATTGATTTAATATCATTTTCGATCGTTTTTTAGGGTTTAGAGCTTGCATGTCTAAATGGGCTTTCTAGTGAACCCGTTCGAATTTTAACCGAGTAAAAAGCTCAAAATTTGAGTTTAAGATGTATAATTAGGTTCAAAAGACCATAATTAACTTTTTTTACCCAAAAAAATTGATTTAATATCATTTTCGATCGTTTATTAGGGTTTAGAGCGTGCATGTCTAAATGGGCTATCTAGTGAACCCATTCGAATTTTAACCGAGTAAAAAGCTCAAAAATTGAGTTTAAGATGTATAATTAGGTTCAAAAGACCATAATTAACCTTTTGTACCCAAAAAATTTGATTTAATGTCATTTTTGATCGTTTTTTAGGGTTCAAAGCGTGTATGTCTAAATGGGCTTTCTAGTGAACCCGTTCGAATTTTAACCGAGTAAAAAGCTCAAAATTTTATTTTAACCTATATAATTAGGTTCAAAAGACCATAATTAACTTTTTTTACCCAAAAAATTGATTTAATATCATTTTCGATCGTTTTTTAGGGTTTAGAGCGTGCATGTCTAAATGGGCTTTCTAGTGAACCCTTTCGAATTTTAACCGAGTAAAAAGCTCAAAAATTGAGTTTAAGATGTATAATTAGGTTCAAAAGACCATAATTAACTTTTTGTACCCAAAAAATTTGATTTAATGTCATTTTTGATCGTTTTTTAGGGTTCAAAGCGTGTATGTCTAAATGGGCTTTCTAGTGAACCCGTTCGAATTTTAACCGAGTAAAAAGCTCAAAATCTTATTTTAACCTATATAATTAGGTTCAAAAGACCATAATTAACTTTTTTTACCCCAAAAATTGATTTAATATCATTTTCGATCGTTTTTTAGGGTTTAGAGCGTGCATGTCTAAATGGGCTTTCTAGTGAACCCGTTCGAATTTTAACCGAGTAAAAAGCTCAAAATTTGAGTTTAAGATGTATAATTAGGTTCAAAAGACCATAATTAACTTTTTTTTACCCAAAAAAATTGATATAATATCATTTTCTATCGTTTTTTAGGGTTTAGAGCGTGCATGTCTAAATGGGCTTTCTAGTGAACCCATTCGAATTTTAACCGAGTAAAAAGCTCAAAAATTGAGTTTAAGATGTATAATTAGGTTCAAAAGACCATAATTAACTTTTTGTACCCAAAAAATTTGATTTAATGTCATTTTTGATCGTTTTTTAGGGTTCAAAGCGTGTATGTCTAAATGGGCTTTCTAGTGAACCCATTCAAATTTTAACCGAGTAAAAAGCTCAAAATTTGAGATTAAGATGTATAATTAGGTTCAAAAGACCATAATTAATTTTTTTTACCCAAAAAATTGATTTAATATCATTTTCGATCGTTTTTTAGGGTTTAGAGCGTGCATGTCTAAATGGGCTTTCTAGTGAACCTGTTCGAATTTTAACCGAGTAAAAAGCTCAAAAATTGAGTTTAAGATGTATAATTAGGTTCAAAAGACAATAATTAACTTTTTTACCCAAAAAATTGATTTAATATCATTTTCGATCGTTTCTTATGGTTTAGAGCGTGCATGTCTAAATGGGCTTTCTAGTGAACTTGTTCGAATTTTAACCGAGTAAAAATCTCAAAATTTGAGTTTAACCTATATAATTAGGTTCAAAAGACCATAATTAACTTTTTTTACCCAAAAAATTGATTTAATATCATTTTCGATCGTTTTTTAGGGTTTAGAGCTTGCATGTCTAAATGGGCTTTCTAGTGAACCCGTTCGAATTTTAACCGAGTAAAAAGCTCAAAATTTTAGTTTAACCTATATAATTAGGTTCAAAAGACCATAATTAACTTTTTGTTCCCAAAAAAAAATGATTTAATATCATTTTCGATCGTTTTTTAGGGTTCAAAGCGTGCATGTCTAAATGGGCTTTCTAGTGAACCAGTTCGAATTTTAACCGAGTAAAAAGCTCAAAAATTGAGTTTAAGATGTATAATTAGGTTCAAAAGACCATTATTAACTTTTTTTACCCAAAAACTTGATTTAATACTATTTTCGATCGTTTTTTAAGGTTTAGAGCGTGCATGTCTAAGTGGGCTTTCTAGTGAACCCGTTCGAATTTTAACCGAGTAAAAAGCTCAAAATTTTAGTTTAACCTATATAATTAGGTTCAAAAGACCATAATTAACTTTTTTTACCCAAAAAATTGATTTAATATCATTTTCGATCGTTTTTTAGGGTTTAGAGCGTGCATGTCTAAACGGGCTTTCTAGTGAACCCGTTCGAATTTTAACCGAGTAAAAAGCTCAAAATTTGAGTTTAAGATGTATAATTAGGTTCAAAAGACCATAATTAACTTTTTTTTACCCAAAAAAATTGATTTAATATCATTTTCGATCGTTTTTTAGGGTTTAGAGCGTGCATGTCTAAATGGGCTTTCTAGTGAACCCGTTCGAATTTTAACCGAGTAAAAAGATAAAAATTTTAGTTTAACCTATATAATTAGGTTCAAAAGACCATAATTAACTTTTTGTACCCAAAAAAAATGATATAATATCATTTTCGATCGTTTTTTAGGGTTCAAAACGTGCATGTCTAAATGGGCTTTCTAGTGAACCCGTTCGAATTTTAACCGAGTAAAAAGCTCAAAAATTGAGTTTAACCTATATAATTAGGTTGAAAAGACCATAATTAACTTTTTTTACCGAAAAAAAATGATTTAATACCATTTCCGATCGTTTTTTAGGGTTTAGAGCTTGCATGTCTAAATGGGCTTTCTAGTGAACCCGTTCGAATTTTAACCGAGTAAAAAGCTCAAAATTTGAGTTTAACCTATATAATTAGGTTCAAAAGACCATAATTAACTTTTTTTTACCCAAAAAATTGATTTAATACCATTTTCGATCGTTTTTTAAGGTTTAGAGCGTGCATGTCTAAATGGGCTTTCTAGTGAACCCGTTCGAATTTTAACCGAGTAAAAAGCTCAAAATTTTAGTTTAACCTATATAATTTTATTCAAAAGACCATAATTAACTTTTTTTACCCAAAAAATTGATTTAATATCATTTTCGATCGTTTTTTAGGGTTTAGAGCGTGCATGTCTAAACGGGCTTTCTAGTGAACCCGTTCGAATTTTAACCGAGTAAAAAGCTCAAAATTTTAGTTTAACCTATATAATTAGGTTCAAAAGACCATAATTAACTTTTTTTACCCAAAAAATTGATTTAATATCATTTTCGATCGTTTTTTAGGGTTTAGAGCGTGCATGTCTAAACGGGCTTTCTAGTGAACCCGTTCGAATTTTAACCGAGTAAAAAGCTCAAAATTTGAGTTTAAGATGTATAATTAGGTTCAAAAGACCATAATTAACTTTTTTTTACCCAAAAAAATTGATTTAATATCATTTTCGATCGTTTTTTAGGGTTTAGAGCGTGCATGTCAAAATGGGCTTTCTAGTGAACCCGTTCGAATTTTAACCGAGTAAAAAGCTAAAAATTTTAGTTTAACCTATATAATTAGGTTCAAAAGACCATAATTAACTTTTTGTACCCAAAAAAATGATATAATATCATTTTCGATCGTTTTTTAGGGTTCAAAGCGTGCATGTCTAAATGGGCTTTCTAGTGAACCCGTTCGAATTTTAACCGAGTAAAAAGCTCAAAAATTGAGTTTAACCTATATAATTAGGTTGAAAAGACCATAATTAACTTTTTTTACCGAAAAAAAATGATTTAATACCATTTCCGATCGTTTTTTAGGGTTTAGAGCTTGCATGTCTAAATGGGCTTTCTAGTGAACCCGTTCGAATTTTAACCGAGTAAAAAGCTCAAAATTTGAGTTTAACCTATATAATTAGGTTCAAAAGACCATAATTAACTTTTTTTTACCCAAAAAATTGATTTAATACCATTTTCGATCGTTTTTTAAGGTTTAGAGCGTGCATGTCTAAATGGGCTTTCCAGTGAACCCGTTCGAATTTTAACCGAGTAAAAAGCTCAAAATTTTAGTTTAACCTATATAATTTTGTTCAAAAGACCATAATTAACTTTTTTTACCCAAAAAATTGATTTAATATCATTTTCGATCGTTTTTTAGGGTTTAGAGCGTGCATGTCTAAACGGGCTTTCTAGTGAACCCGTTCGAATTTTAACCGAGTAAAAAGCTCAAAATTTGAGTTTAAGATGTATAATTAGGTTGAAAAGACCATAATTAACTTTTTTTACCCAAAAAGATTGATTTAATATCATTTTCGATCGTTTTTTAGGGTTTAGAGCGTGCATGTCTAAATGGGATTTCTAGTGAACCCGTTCGAATTTTAACCGAGTAAAAAGCTAAAAATTTTAGTTTAACCTATATAATTAGGTTCAAAAGACCATAATTAACTTTTTGTACCCAAAAAAAATGATTTAATATCATTTTCGATCGTTTTTTAGGGTTCAAAGCGTGCATGTCTAAATGGGCTTTCTAGTGAACCCGTTCGAATTTTAACCGAGTAAAAAGCTCAAAATTTGAGTTTAAGATGTATAATTAGGTTCAAAAGACCATAATTAACTTTTTGTACCCAAAAAAATTGATTTAATACCATTTTCGATCGTTTTTTAGGGTTTAGAGCGTGCATGTCTAAATGGGCTTTCTAGTGAACCCGTTCGAATTTTAACCGAGTAAAAAGCTCAAAATTTGAGTTTAAGATGTATAATTAGGTTGAAAAGACCATAATTAACTTTTTTTACCCAAAAAAATTGATTTAATATCATTTTCGATCGTTTATTAGGGTTTAGAGCGTGCATGTCTAAATGGGCTTTCTAGTGAACCCATTCGAATTTTAACCGAGTAAAAAGCTCAAGTATTGAGTTTAAGATGTATAATTAGGTTCAAAAGACCATAATTAACTTTTTTTATCCAAAAAAATTGATTTAATACCATTTTCGATCGTTTTTTAGGGTTTAGAGCGTGCATGTCTAAATGGGCTTTCTAGTGAACCCGTTCGAATTTTAACCGAGTAAAAAGCTCAAAATTTTAGTTTAACCTATATAATTAGGTTCAAAAGACCATAATTAACTATTTTTACCCAAAAAATTGATTTAATATCATTTTCGATCGTTTTTTAGGGTTTAGAGCGTGCATGTCTAAACGGGCTTTCTAGTGAACCCGTTCGAATTTTAACCGAGTAAAAAGCTCAAAATTTGAGTTTAAGATGTATAATTATGTTCAAAAGACCATAATTAACTTTTTTTACCCAAAAAAATTGATTTAATATCATTTTCGATCGTTTTTTAGGGTTTAGAGCGTGCATGTCTAAATGGGCTTTCTAGTGAACCCGTTCGAATTTTAACCGAGTAAAAAGCTCAAAATTTTAGTTTAACCTATATAATTAGGTTCAAAAGACCATAATTAACTTTTTGTACCCAAAAAAAATGATTTAATATCATTTTCGATCGTTTTTTAGGGTTCAAAGCGTGCATGTCTAAATGGGCTTTCTAGTGAACCCGTTCGAATTTTAACCGAGTAAAATGCTCAAAATTTGAGTTTAAGATGTATAATTAGGTTCAAAAGACCATAATTAACTTTTTTTACCCAAAAAAATTGATTTAATACCATTTTCGATCGTTTTTTAGGGTTTAGAGCGTGCATGTCTAAATGGGCTTTCTAGTGAACCCGTTCGAATTTTAACCGAGTAAAAAGCTCAAAATTTTAGTTTAACCTATATAATTAGGTTCAAAAGACCATAATTAACTTTTTTTTACCCAAAAAATTGATTTAATACCATTTTCGATCGTTTTTTAAGGTTTAGAGCGTGCATGTCTAAATGGGCTTTCTAGTGAACCCGTTCGAATTTTAACCGAGTAAAAAGCTCAAAATTTTAGTTTAACCTATATAATTTTATTCAAAAGACCATAATTAACTTTTTTTACCCAAAAAATTGATTTAATATCATTTTCGATCGTTTTTTAGGGTTTAGAGCGTGCATGTCTAAACGGGCTTTCTAGTGAACCCGTTCGAATTTTAACCGAGTAAAAAGCTCAAAATTTTAGTTTAACCTATATAATTAGGTTCAAAAGACCATAATTAACTTTTTTTACCCAAAAAATTGATTTAATATCATTTTCGATCGTTTTTTAGGGTTTAGAGCGTGCATGTCTAAACGGGCTTTCTAGTGAACCCGTTCGAATTTTAACCGAGTAAAAAGCTCAAAATTTGAGTTTAAGATGTATAATTAGGTTCAAAAGACCATAATTAACTTTTTTTTACCCAAAAAAATTGATTTAATATCATTTTCGATCGTTTTTTAGGGTTTAGAGCGTGCATGTCTAAATGGGCTTTCTAGTGAACCCGTTCGAATTTTAACCGAGTAAAAAGCTCAAAATTTGAGTTTAAGATGTATAATTAGGTTCAAAAGACCATAATTAACTTTTTGTACCCAAAAAAATTGATTTAATACCATTTTCGATCGTTTTTTAGGGTTTAGAGCGTGCATGTCTAAATGGGCTTTCTAGTGAACCCGTTCGAATTTTAACCGAGTAAAAAGCTCAAAATTTGAGTTTAAGATGTATAATTAGGTTGAAAAGACCATAATTAACTTTTTTTACCCAAAAAAATTGATTTAATATCATTTTCGATCGTTTTTTAGGGTTCAAAGCGTGCATGTCTAAATGGGCTTTCTAGTGAACCCGTTCGAATTTTAACCGAGTAAAAAGCTCAAAAATTGAGTTTAACCTATATAATTAGGTTGAAAAGACCATAATTAACTTTTTTTACCGAAAAAAATGATTTAATACCATTTCCGATCGTTTTTTAGGGTTTAGAGCTTGCATGTCTAAATGGGCTTTCTAGTGAACCCGTTCGAATTTTAACCGAGTAAAAAGCTCAAAATTTGAGTTTAACCTATATAATTAGGTTCAAAAGACCATAATTAACTTTTTTTTACCCAAAAAATTGATTTAATACCATTTTCGATCGTTTTTTAAGGTTTAGAGCGTGCATGTCTAAACGGGCTTTCTAGTGAACCCGTTCGAATTTTAACCGAGTAAAAAGCTCAAAATTTGAGTTTAAGATGTATAATTAGGTTGAAAAGACCATAATTAACTTTTTTTACCCAAAAAAATTGTTTTAATATCATTTTCGATCGTTTTTTAGGGTTTAGAGCGTGCATGTCTAAATGGGATTTCTAGTGAACCCGTTCGAATTTTAACCGAGTAAAAAGCTCAAAATTTGAGTTTAAGATGTATAATTAGGTTGAAAAGACCATAATTAACTTTTTTTACCCAAAAAAATTGATTTAATATCATTTTCGATCGTTTTTTAGGGTTCAAAGCGTGCATGTCTAAATGGGCTTTCTAGTGAACCCGTTCGAATTTTAACCGAGTAAAAAGCTCAAAAATTGAGTTTAACCTATATAATTAGGTTGAAAAGACCATAATTAACTTTTTTTACCGAAAAAAAATGATTTAATACCATTTCCGATCGTTTTTTAGGGTTTAGAGCTTGCATGTCTAAATGGGCTTTCTAGTGAACCCGTTCGAATTTTAACCGAGTAAAAAGCTCAAAATTTGAGTTTAACCTATATAATTAGGTTCAAAAGACCATAATTAACTTTTTTTTCCCCAAAAAATTGATTTAATACCATTTTCGATCGTTTTTTAAGGTTTAGAGCGTGCATGTCTAAACGGGCTTTCTAGTGAACCCGTTCGAATTTTAACCGAGTAAAAAGCTCAAAAATTGAGTTTAACCTATATAATTAAGTTCAAAAGACCATAATTAACTTTTTGTACCCAAAAAAATGATTTAATACCATTTCCGATCGTTTTTTAGGGTTTAGAGCTTGCATGTCTAAATGGGCTTTCTAGTGAACCCGTTCGAATTTTGACCGAGTAAAAAGCTCAAAATTTGAGTTTAAGATGTATAATTAGGTTGAAAAGACCATAATTTACTTTTTTTACCCAAAAAAATTGATTTAATATCATTTTCGATCGTTTTTTAGGGTTTAGAGCGTGCATGTCTAAATGGGATTTCTAGTGAACCCGTTCGAATTTTAACCGAGTAAAAAGCTCAAAATTTGAGTTTAACCTATATAATTAGGTTCAAAAGACCATAATTAACTTTTTGTACCCAAAAAAAATGATTTAATATCATTTTCGATCATTTTTTAGGGTTCAAAGCGTGCATGTCTAAATGGGCTTTCTAGTGAACCCGTTCGAATTTTAACCGAGTAAAAAGCTCAAAATTTGAGTTTAAGATGTATAATTAGGTTCAAAAGACCATAATTAACTTTTTGTACCCAAAAAAATTGATTTAATACCATTTTCGATCGTTTTTTAGGGTTTAGAGCGTGCATGTCTAAATGGGCTTTCTAGTGAACCCGTTCGAATTTTAACCGAGTAAAGAGCTCAAAATTTGAGTTTAAGATGTATAATTAGGTTGAAAAGACCATAATTAACTTTTTTTACCCAAAAAAATTGATTTAATATCATTTTCGATCGTTTTTTAGGGTTCAAAGCGTGCATGTCTAAATGGGCTTTCTAGTGAACCCGTTCGAATTTTAACCGAGTAAAAAGCTCAAAAATTGAGTTTAACCTATATAATTAGGTTGAAAAGACCATAATTAACTTTTTTTACCGAAAAAAATGATTTAATACCATTTCCGATCGTTTTTTAGGGTTTAGAGCTTGCATGTCTAAATGGGCTTTCTAGTGAACCCGTTCGAATTTTAACCAAGTAAAAAGCTCAAAATTTGAGTTTAACCTATATAATTAGGTTCAAAACACCATAATTAACTTTTTTTTACCCAAAAAATTGATTTAATACCATTTTCGATTGTTTTTTAAGGTTTAGAGCGTGCATGTCTAAACGGGCTTTCTAGTGAACCCGTTCGAATTTTAACCGAGTAAAAAGCTCAAAATTTGAGTTTAAGATGTATAATTAGGTTGAAAAGACCATAATTAACTTTTTTTACCCAAAAAAATTGATTTAATATCATTTTCGATCGTTTTTTAGGGTTTAGAGCGTGCATGTCTAAATGGGATTTCTAGTGAACCCATTCGAATTTTAACCGAGTAAAAAGCTAAAAATTTTAGTTTAACCTATATAATTAGGTTCAAAAGACCATAATTAACTTTTTGTACCCAAAAAAAATGATTTAATATCATTTTCGATCGTTTTTTAGGGTTCAAAGCGTGCATGTCTAAATGGGCTTTCTAGTGAACCCGTTCGAATTTTAACCGAGTAAAAAGCTCAAAATTTGAGTTTAAGATGTATAATTAGGTTCAAAAGACCATAATTAACTTTTTGTACCCAAAAAAATTGATTTAATACCATTTTCGATCGTTTTTTAGGGTTTAGAGCGTGCATGTCTAAATGGGCTTTCTAGTGAACCCGTTCGAATTTTAACCGAGTAAAAAGCTCAAAATTTGAGTTTAAGATGTATAATTAGGTTGAAAAGACCATAATTAACTTTTTTTACCCAAAAAAATTGATTTAATATCATTTTCGATCGTTTATTAGGGTTTAGAGCGTGCATGTCTAAATGGGCTTTCTAGTGAACCCATTCGAATTTTAACCGAGTAAAAAGCTCAAGTATTGAGTTTAAGATGTATAATTAGGTTCAAAAGACATAATTAACTTTTTTTATCCAAAAAAATTGATTTAATACCATTTTCGATCGTTTTTTAGGGTTTAGAGCGTGCATGTCTAAATGGGCTTTCTAGTGAACCCGTTCGAATTTTAACCGAGTAAAAACCTCAAAATTTTAGTTTAACCTATATAATTAGGTTCAAAAGACCATAATTAACTATTTTTACCCAAAAAATTGATTTAATATCATTTTCGATCGTTTTTTAGGGTTTAGAGCGTGCATGTCTAAATGGGCTTTCTAGTGAACCCGTTCGAATTTTAACCGAGTAAAAAGCTCAAAATTTGAGTTTAAGATGTATAATTATGTTCAAAAGACCATAATTAACTTTTTTTACCCAAAAAAATTGATTTAATATCATTTTCGATCGTTTTTTAGGGTTTAGAGCGTGCATGTCTAAATGGGCTTTCTAGTGAACCCGTTCGAATTTTAACCGAGTAAAAAGCTCAAAATTTTAGTTTAACCTATATAATTAGGTTCAAAAGACCATAATTAACTTTTTGTACCCAAAAAAAATGATTTAATATCATTTTCGATCGTTTTTTAGGGTTCAAAGCGTGCATGTCTAAATGGGCTTTCTAGTGAACCCGTTCGAATTTTAACCGAGTAAAATGCTCAAAATTTGAGTTTAAGATGTATAATTAGGTTGAAAAGACCATAATTAACTTTTTTTACCCAAAAAAATTGATTTAATATCATTTTCGATCGTTTTTTAGGGTTTAGAGCGTGCATGTCTAAATGGGCTTTCTAGTGAACCCGTTCGAATTTTAACCGAGTAAAAAGCTCAAAATTTTAGTTTAACCTATATAATTAGGTTCAAAAGACCATAATTAACTTCTTGTACCCAAAAAAAATGATTTAATATCATTTTCGATCGTTTTTTAGGGTTCAAAGCGTGCATGTCTAAATGGGCTTTCTAGTGAA
Organism: Abelmoschus esculentus; assembly: GCA_035048815.1. Lineage (NCBI taxonomy): Eukaryota > Viridiplantae > Streptophyta > Magnoliopsida > Malvales > Malvaceae > Abelmoschus > Abelmoschus esculentus. Next base: position 7,771,481 of record JAUCBN010000063.1, on the reverse strand, counting down.
CCCGTTCGAATTTTAACCGAGTAAAATGCTCAAAATTTGAGTTTAAGATGTATAATTAGGTTCAAAAGACCATAATTAACTTTTTTTACCCAAAAAAATTGATTTAATACCATTTTCGATCGTTTTTTAGGGTTTAGAGCGTGCATGTCTAAATGGGCTTTCTAGTGAACCCGTTCGAATTTTAACCGAGTAAAAAGCTCAAAATTTTAGTTTAACCTATATAATTAGGTTCAAAAGACCATAATTAACTTTTTGTACCCAAAAAATTGATTTAATATCATTTTCGATCGTTTTTTAGGGTTTAGAGCGTGCATGTCTAAATGGGCTTTCTAGTGAACCCGTTCGAATTTTAACCGAGTAAAAAGCTCAAAAATTGAGTTTAACCTATATAATTAAGTTCAAAAGACCATAATTAACTTTTTGTACCCAAAAAAATGATTTAATACCATTTCCGATCGTTTTTTATGGTTTAGAGCTTGCATGTCTAAATGGGCTTTCTAGTGAACCCTTTCGAATTTTAACCGAGTAAAAAGCTCAAAATTTGAGTTTAAGATGTATAATTAGGTTGAAAAGACCATAATTAACTTTTTTTACCCAAAAAAATTGATTTAATATCATTTTCGATCGTTTTTTAGGGTTTAGAGCGTGCATGTCTAAATGGGATTTCTAGTGAACCCGTTCGAATTTTAACCGAGTAAAAAGCTAAAAATTTTAGTTTAACCTATATAATTAGGTTCAAAAGACCATAATTAACTTTTTGTACCCAAAAAAAATGATTTAATATCATTTTCGATCATTTTTTAGGGTTCAAAGCGTGCATGTCTAAATGGGCTTTCTAGTGAACCCGTTCGAATTTTAACCGAGTAAAAAGCTCAAAATTTGAGTTTAAGATGTATAATTAGGTTCAAAAGACCATAATTAACTTTTTGTACCCAAAAAAATTGATTTAATACCATTTTCGATCGTTTTTTAGGGTTTAGAGCGTGCATGTCTAAATGGGCTTTCTAGTGAACCCGTTCGAATTTTAACCGAGTAAAAAGCTCAAAATTTGAGTTTAAGATGTATAATTAGGTTGAAAAGACCATAATTAACTTTTTTTACCCAAAAAAATTGATTTAATATCATTTTCGATCGTTTTTTAGGGTTCAAAGCGTGCATGTCTAAATGGGCTTTCTAGTGAACCCGTTCGAATTTTAACCGAGTAAAAAGCTCAAAAATTGAGTTTAACCTATATAATTAGGTTGAAAAGACCATAATTAACTTTTTTTACCGAAAAAAAATGATTTAATACCATTTCCGATCGTTTTTTAGGGTTTAGAGCTTGCATGTCTAAATGGGCTTTCTAGTGAACCCGTTCGAATTTTAACCGAGTAAAAAGCTCAAAATTTGAGTTTAACCTATATAATTAGGTTCAAAAGACCATAATTAACTTTTTTTTACCCAAAAAATTGATTTAATACCATTTTCGATCGTTTTTTAAGGTTTAGAGCGTGCATGTCTAAACGGGCTTTCTAGTGAACCCGTTCGAATTTTAACCGAGTAAAAAGCTCAAAATTTGAGTTTAAGATGTATAATTATGTTCAAAAGACCATAATTAACTTTTTTTACCCAAAAAAATTGATTTAATATCATTTTCGATCGTTTTTTAGGGTTTAGAGCGTGCATGTCTAAATGGGCTTTCTAGTGAACCCGTTCGAATTTTAACCGAGTAAAAAGCTCAAAAATTGAGTTTAACCTATATAATTAAGTTCAAAAGACCATAATTAACTTTTTGTACCCAAAAAAATGATTTAATACCATTTCCGATCGTTTTTTATGGTTTAGAGCTTGCATGTCTAAATGGGCTTTCTAGTGAACCCGTTCGAATTTTAACCGAGTAAAAAGCTCAAAATTTGAGTTTAAGATGTATAATTAGGTTGAAAAGACCATAATTAACTTTTTTTACCCAAAAAAATTGATTTAATATCATTTTCGATCGTTTTTTAGGGTTTAGAGCGTGCATGTCTAAATGGGATTTCTAGTGAACCCGTTCGAATTTTAACCGAGTAAAAAGCTAAAAATTTTAGTTTAACCTATATAATTAGGTTCAAAAGACCATAATTAACTTTTTGTACCCAAAAAAAATGATTTAATATCATTTTCGATCATTTTTTAGGGTTCAAAGCGTGCATGTCTAAATGGGCTTTCTAGTGAACCCGTTCGAATTTTAACCGAGTAAAAAGCTCACAATTTGAGTTTAAGATGTATAATTAGGTTCAAAAGACCGTAATTAACTTTTTGTACCCAAAAAAATTGATTTAATACCATTTTCGATCGTTTTTTAGGGTTTAGAGCGTGCATGTCTAAATGGGCTTTCTAGTGAACCCGTTCGAATTTTAACCGAGTAAAAAGCTCAAAATTTTAGTTTAAGATGTATAATTATGTTCAAAAGACCATAATTAACTTTTTTTACCCAAAAAAATTGATTTAATATCATTTTCGATCGTTTTTTAGGGTTTAGAGCGTGCATGTCTAAATGGGCTTTCTAGTGAACCCGTTCAAATTTTAACCGAGTAAAAAGCTCAAAATTTTAGTTTAACCTATATAATTAGGTTCAAAAGACCATAATTAACTTTTTGTACCCAAAAAAAATGATTTAATATCATTTTCGATCGTTTTTTAGGGTTCAAAGCGTGCATGTCTAAATGGGCTTTCTAGTGAACCCGTTCGAATTTTAACCGAGTAAAATGCTCAAAATTTGAGTTTAAGATGTATAATTAGGTTCAAAAGACCATAATTAACTTTTTTTACCCAAAAAAATTGATTTAATACCATTTTCGATCGTTTTTTAGGGTTTAGAGCGTCCATGTCTAAATGGGCTTTCTAGTGAACCCGTTCGAATTTTAACCGAGTAAAAAGCTCAAAATTTTAGTTTAACCTATATAATTAGGTTCAAAAGACCATAATTAACTTTTTGTACCCAAAAAATTTATTTAATATCATTTTCGATCGTTTTTTAGGGTTTAGAGCGTGCATGTCTAAATGGGCTTTCTAGTGAACCCGTTCGAATTTTAACCGAGTAAAAAGCTCAAAAATTGAGTTTAACCTATATAATTAAGTTCAAAAGACCATAATTAACTTTTTGTACCAAAAAAAAATGATTTAATACCATTTCCGATCGTTTTTTAGGGTTTAGAGCTTGCATGTCTAAATGGGCTTTCTAGTGAACCCGTTCGAATTTTAACCGAGTAAAAAGCTCAAAATTTGAGTTTAAGATGTATAATTAGGTTCAAAAGACCATAATTAACTTTTTTTACCCAAAAAAATTGATTTAATATCATTTTCGATCGTTTTTTAGGGTTTAAAGCGTGCATGTATAAAAGGGCTATCTAGTGAACCCGTTCAAATTTTAACCGAGTAAAAAGCTCAAAATTTGAGTTTAAGATGTATAATTAGGTTCAAAAGACCATAATTAACTTTTTTTACCCAAAAAAATTGATTTAATATCATTTCGATCGTTTTTTAGGGTTTAGAGCGTGCATGTCTAAATGGGCTTTCTAGTGAACCCGTTCGAATTTTAACCGAGTAAAAAGCTCAAAATTTGAGTTTAAGATGTATAATTAGGTTTAAAAGACCATAATTAACTTTTTTTACCCAAAAAAATTGATTTAATATCATTTTCGATCGTTTATTAGGGTTTAGACCGTGCATGTCTAAATGGGGTTTCTAGTGAACCCATTCGAATTTTAACGGAGTAAAAAGCTCAAAAATTGAGTTTAAGATGTATAATTAGGTTCAAAAGACATAATTAACTTTTTTTATCCAAAAAATTTATTTAATATCATTTTCAATCCTTTTTTAGGGTTTAGAGCGTGCATGTCTAAATGGGCTTTCTAGTGAACCCGTTCGAATTTTAACCGAGTAAAAAGCTCAAAAATTGAGTTTAACCTATATAATTAGGTTCAAAAGACCATAATTAACTTTTTTTACCGAAAAAAAATGATTTAATACCATTTCCGATCGTTTTTTAGGGTTTAGAGCGTGCTTGTCTAAATGGGCTTTCTAGTGAACCTGTTCGAATTTTAACCGAGTAAAAAGCTCAAAATTTGAGTTTAAGATGTATAATTAGGTTCAAAATACCATAATTAACTTTTTTACCCAAAAATTTTGATTTAATGTCATTTTCGATCGATTTTTAGGGTTCAGAGCTTGCATGTTTAAATGGGCTTTCTAGTGAACCCGTTCGAATTTTAAACGAGTAAAAAGCGCAAAATTTGAGTTTAAGCTGTATAATTAGGTTCAAAAGACCATAATTAACTTTTCGTACCCAAAAAATTTGATTTAATGTCATTTTCGATCGTCTTTTAGGATTCAAAGCGTGCATGTCTAAGTAGGCTTTCAAGTGAACCCGTTCGAATTTTAACCGAGTAAAAAGCTCAAAAATTGAGTTTAAGATGTATAATTAGGTTCAAAAGACCATAATTAACTTTTTTTACCCAAAAAATTGATGTAATATCATTTTTGATCGTTTTTTAGGGTTTAGAGCGTGCTTGTCTAAATGGGCATTCTAGTGAACACGTTAGAATTTTAACCGAGTAAAAAGCTCAGAAATTGAGTTTAAGATGTATAATTAGGTTCAAAAGACCATAATTAACTTTTTTTTACCCCAAAAAATTGATTTAATATCATTTTCGATCCTTTTTAGGGTTTAGAGCGTGCATTTCTAAATGGGCTTTCTAGTGAACCCGTTCGAATTTTAACCGAGTAAAAAGCTCAAAATTTGAGTTTAAGATGTATAATTAGGTTTAAAAGACCATAATTAACTTTTTTTACCCAAAAAAATTGATTTAATATCATTTTCTATCGTTTATTAGGGTTTAGAGCGTGCATGTCTAAATGGGCTTTCTAGTGAACCAATTCGAATTTTAAACGAGTAAAAAGCTCAAAAATTGAGTTTAAGATGTATAATTAGGTTCAAAAGACATAATTAACTTTTTTATCCAAAAAATTGATTTAATATCATTTTCGATCATTTTTTAGGGTTTAGAGCGTGCATGTCTAAATGGGCTTTCTAGTGAACCCGTTCGAATTTTAACCGAGTAAAAAGCTCAAAAATTGAGTTTAACCTATATAATTAGGTTCAAGAGACCATAATTAACTTTTTTTACCGAAAAAAATGATTTAATACCATTTCCGATCGTTTTTTAGGGTTTAAAGCGTCCATGTATAAAAGGGCTATCTAGTGAACCCGTTCGAATTTTAACCGAGTAAAAAGCTCAAAAATTGAGTTTAACCTATATAATTAGGTTCAAAAGACCATAATTAACTTTTTTTACCGAAAAAAATGAGTTAATACCATTTCCAATCGTTTTTTAGGGTTTAGAGCTTGCATGTCTAAATGGGCTTTCTAGTGAACCCGTTCGAATTTTAACCGAGTAAAAAGCTGAAAATTTGAGTTTAAGATGTGTAATTAGGTTCAAAAGACCATAATTAACTGTTTTTACCCAAAAAAATTGATTTAATATCATTTTCGATCGATTTTTAGGGTTCAGAGCTTGTATGTCTAAATGGGCTTTCTAGTGAACCCGTTCGAATTTTAAAGGAGTAAAAAGCGCAAAATTTGAGTTTAAGCTGTATAATTAGGTTCAAAAGACCATAATTAACTTTTTGTACCCAAAAAATTTCATTTAATGTCATTTTCGATCGTCTTTTAGGATTCGAAGCGTGCATGTCTAAATAGGCTTTCTAGTGAACCCGTTCGAATTTTAACCGAGTAAAAAGCTCAAAAATTGAGTTTAAGATGTATAATTAGGTTCAAAAGACCATAATTAACTTCTTTTACCCAAAAAATTGATTTAATGTCAATTTCGATCGATTTTTAGGGTTTAGAGCGTGCATGTCTAAATGGGCTTTCTAGTGAACCCGTTCGAATTTTAACCGAGTAAAAAGATCAGAAATTGAGTTTAAGATGTATAATTAGGTTCAAAAGACCATAATTAACTTTTTTTACCCAAAAAAATTGATTTAATATCATTTTCGATCGTTTTTTAGGGTTTAGAGCGTGCATGTCTAAATGGGCTTTCTAGTGAACCCGTTCGAATTTTAACCGAGTAAAAAGCTCAAAATTTGAGTTTAAGATGTATAATTAGGTTTAAAATACCATAATTAACTTTTTTTACGCATAAAAATTGATTTAATATCATTTTCGATCGTTTATTAGGGTTTAGAGCGTGCATGTCTAAATGGGCTTTCTAGTGAACCCATTCGAATTTTAACCGAGTAAAAAGCTCAAAAATTGAGTTTAAGATGTATAATTAGGTTCAAAAGACATAATTAACTTTTTTTATCGAAAAAATTGATTTAATATCATTTTCGATCGTTTTTTAGGGTTTAGAGCGTGCATGTCTAAATGGGCTATCTAGTGAACCCGTTCGAATTTTAACCGAGTAAAAAGCTCAAAAATTGAGTTTAAGATGTATAATTAGGTTCAAAAGACATAATTAACTTTTTTTATCCAAAAAATTTATTTAATATCATTTTCGATCGTTTTTTAGGGTTTAGAGCCTGCATGTCTAAATGGGCTTTCTAGTGAACCCGTTCGAATTTTAACGGAGTAAAAAGCTCAGAAATTGAGTTTAAGATGTATAATTAGGTTCAAAAGACCATAATTAACTTTTTTTACCCAAAAAAATTTATTTAATATCATTTTCGATCGTTTTTTAGGGTTTAAGGCGTCCATGTATAAAAGTGCTATCTAGTGAACCCGTTCGAATTTTAACCGAGTAAAAAGCTCAAAAATTGAGTTTAACCTATATAATTAGGTTCAAGAGACCATAATTAACTTTTTTTACCGAAAAAAATGATTTAATACCATTTCCGATCGTTTTTTAGGGTTTAAAGCGTCCATGTATAAAAGGGCTATCTAGTGAACCCGTTCGAATTTTAACCGAGTAAAAAGCTCAAAAATTGAGTTTAACCTATATAATTAGGTTCAAAAGACCATAATTAACTTTTTTTACCGAAAAAAATGAGTTAATACCATTTCCGATCGTTTTTTAGGGTTTAGAGCTTGCATGTCTAAATGGGCTTTCTAGTGAACCCGTTCGAATTTTAACCGAGTAAAAAGCTGAAAATTTGAGTTTAAGATGTGTAATTAGGTTCAAAAGAGCATAATTAACTGTTTTTACCCAAAAAAATTGATTTAATATCATTTTCTATCGATTTTTAGGGTTCAGAGCTTGTATGTCTAAATGGGCTTTCTAGTGAACCCGTTCGAATTTTAAAGGAGTAAAAAGCGCAAAATTTGAGTTTAAGCTGTATAATTAGGTTCAAAAGACCATAATTAACTTTTTGTACCCAAAAAATTTCATTTAATGTCATTTTCGATCGTCTTTTAGGATTCAAAGCGTGCATGTCTAAATAGGCTTTCTAGTGAACCCGTTCGAATTTTAACCGAGTAAAAAGCTCAAAAATTGAGTTTAAGATGTATAATTAGGTTCAAAAGACCATAATTAACTTTTTTTATCGAAAAAATTGATTTAATATCATTTTCGATAGTTTTTTAGGGTTTAGAGCGTGCATGTCTAAATGGGCTATCTAGTGAACCCGTTCGAATTTTAACCGAGTAAAAAGCTCAAAAATTGAGTTTAAGATGTATAATTAGGTTCAAAAGACATAATTAACTTTTTTTATCCAAAAAATTTATTTAATATCATTTTTGATCGTTTTTTAGGGTTTAGAGCCTGCATGTCTAAATGGGCTTTCTAGTGAACCCGTTCGAATTTTAACCGAGTAAAAAGCTCAGAAATTGAGTTTAAGATGTATAATTAGGTTCAAAAGACCATAATTAACTTTTTTTACCCAAAAAAATTGATTTAATATCATTTTCGATCGTTTTTTAGGGTTTAAGGCGTCCATGTATAAAAGTGCTATCTAGTGAACCCGTTCGAATTTTAACCGAGTAAAAAGCTCAAAAATTGAGTTTAACCTATATAATTAGGTTCAAAACACCATAATTAACTTTTTTTACCGAAAAAAAAGATTTAATACCATTTCTGATCGTTTTTTAGGCTTTAGAGCTTGCATGTCTAAATGGGCTTTCTAGTGAACCCGTTCGAATTTTAACCGAGTAAAAAGCTCAAAATTTGAGTTTAAGATGTGTAATTAGGTTCAAAAGACCATAATTAACTTTTTTTACCCAAAAAAATTGATTTAATATCATTTTCGATCGATTTTTAGGGTTCAGAGCTTGCATGTCTAAATGGGCTTTCTAGTGAACCCGTTCGAATTTTAAAGGAGTAAAAAGCGCAAAATTTGACTTTAAGCTGTATAATTAGGTTCAAAAGACCATAATTAACTTTTTGTACCCAAAAAATTTCATTTAATGTCATTTTCGATCGTCTTTTAGGATTCAAAGCGTGCATGTCTAAATAGGCTTTCTAGTGAACCCGTTCGAATTTTAACCGAGTAAGAAGCTCAAAAATTGAGTTTAAGATGTATAATTAGGTTCAAAAGACCATAATTAACTTTTTTTACCCAAAAAATTGATTTAATGTCATTTTCGATCGAATTTTAGGGTTTAGAGCTTGCATGTCTAAATGGGCTTTCTAGTGAACCCGTTCGAATTTTAACCGAGTAAAAAGATCAGAAATTGAGTTTAAGATGTATAATTAGGTTCAAAAGACCATAATTAACTTTTTTTACCCAAAAAAATTGATTTAATATCATTTTCGATCGTTTTTTAGGGTTTAGAGCGTGCATGCCTAAATGGGCTTTCTAGTGAACCCGTTCGAATTTTAACCGAGTAAAAAGCTCAAAATTTGAGTTTAAGATGTATAATTAGGTTTAAAAGACCATAATTAATTTTTTTACGCAAAAAAATTGATTTAATATCATTTTCGATCGTTTATTAGGGTTTAGAGCGTGCATGTCTAAATGGGCTTTCTAGTGAACCCATTCGAATTTTAAACGAGTAAAAAGCTCAAAAATTGAGTTTAAGATGTATAATTAGGTTCAAAAGACATAATTAACTTTTTTTATCCAAAAAAATTGATTTAATATCATTTTCGATCGTTTTTTAGGGTTTAGAGCGTGCATGTCTAAATGGGCTTTCTAGTGAACCCGTTTGAATTTTAACCGAGTAAAAAGCTAAAAATTTGAGTTTAAGATGTATAATTAGGTTCAAAAGACCATAATTAACTTTTTTTACCCAAAAAAATTGATTTAATATCATTTTCGATCGTTTTTTAGGGTTTAAAGCGTCCATGTATAAAAGGGCTATCTAGTGAACCCGTTCGAATTTTAACCGAGTAAAAAGCTCAAAATTTTAGTTTAACCTATATAATTAGGTTCAAATACCATAATTAACTTTTTTTACCCCCAAAAATTGATTTAATATCATATTCGATCATTTTTTAGTGTTTAGAGCGTGCTTGTCTAAATGGGCTTTCTAGTGAACCCGTTCGAATTTTATCCGAGTAAAAAGCTCAAAATTTTAGTTTAACCTATATAATTAGGTTCAAAAGACCATAAATAACTTTTTTTACACAAAAATTGGTTTAATATCATTTTCGATTGTTTTTTAGGGTTTAGAGCGTACATGTCTAAATGGTCTTTCTAGTGAACCCGTTCGAATTTTAACCGAGTAAAAAGCTCAAAATTTTAGTTTAACCTATATAATTAAGTTTAAAAGACCATAATTAACTTTTTTTACCCAAAAAAATTGATTTAATATCATTTTCGATCGTTTTTTAGGGTTTAGAGCGTGCATGTCTAAATGGGCTTTCTAGTGAACCCGTTCGAATTTTATCCAAGTAAAAAGCTCAAAATTTTAGTTTAACCTATATAATTAGGTTCAAAAGACCATAAATAACTTTTTTTACACAAAAATTGGTTTAATATCATTTTCGATTGTTTTTTAGGGTTTAGAGCGTACATGTCTAAATGGTCTTTCTAGTGAACCCGTTCGAATTTTAACCGAGTAAAAAGCTCAAAGTTTTAGTTTAACCTATATAATTAGGTTCAAAAGACCATAATTAACTCTTTGTACCCAAAAAATTTGATTTAATGTCATTTTTGATCGTTTTTAGGGTTCAGAGCTTGCACGTCTAAATCGGATTTCTAGTGAATCCGTTCGAATTTTAACCGAGTAAAAAGCTCAAAGTTTTAGTTTAACCTATATAATTAGGTTCAAAAGACCATAATTAACTTTTTGTACCCAAAAAATTTTATTTAATATCATATTCGGTCGTTTTTTAGGGTTTAGAGCGTGCATGTCTAAATGGGCTTTCTAGTGAACCCGTTTAAATTTTAACCGAGTAAAAAGCTCAAAATTTTAGTTTAACCTACATAATTAGGTTCCAAATACCATAATTAACTCTTTGTATCCAAAAAATTTGATTTAATGTCATTTTCGATCGTTTTTTATGGTTCAGAGCTTGCATGTCTAAATGGGCTTTCTAGTGAACCCATTCGAATTTTAACAGAGTAAAAAGCTCAAAAATTGAGTTTAAGATGTATAATTAGGTTCAAAAGACCGTAACTAACTTTTTTTACCCAAAAAAATTGATTTAATATCATTTTCGATCGTTTTTTAGGATTTAGAGCGTGCTTGTCTAAATGGGCTTTCTAGTGAACCCGTTCGAATTTTAACCGAGTAAAAAGCTCAAAATTTGAGTTTAAGATGTATAATTAGGCTCAAAATACCATAATTAACTTTTTTACTCAAAAAATTTGATTCAATATCATTTTCGATCGATTTTTAGGGTTCTGAGCTTGCATGTCTAAATGGGCTTTCTAGTGAACCCGTTCGAATTTTAAACGAGTAAAAAGCGCAAAATTTGAGTTTAAGCTGTATAATTAGGTTCGAAAGACCATAATTAACTTTTTGTACCCAAAAAATTTCATTTAATGTCATTTTCGATCGTCTTTTAGGATTCAAAGCGTGCATGTCTAAATAGGCTTTCTAGTGAACCCGTTCGAATTTTAACCGAGTAAAAAGCTCAAAATTTGAGTTTAAGAAGTATAATTAGGTTCAAAAGACCATAATTAACTTTTTTTTACCCAAAAAAATTGATTTAATATCATTTTCGATCGTTTTTTAGGGTTTAGAGCGTGCATGTCTAAATGGGCTTTCTAGTGAACCCGTTTGAATTTTAACCGAGTAAAAAGCTAAAAATTTGAGTTTAAGATGTATAATTAGGTTCAAAAGACCATAATTAACTTTTTTTACCCAAAAAAATTGATTTAATATCATTTTCGATCGTTTTTTAGGGTTTAAAGCGTCCATGTATAAAAGGGCTATCTAGTGAACCCGTTCGAATTTTAACCGAGTAAAAAGCTCAAAATTTTAGTTTAACCTATATAATTAGGTTCAACTACCATAATTAACTTTTTTTACCCCCAAAAATTGATTTAATATCATATTCGATCATTTTTTAGGGTTTAGAGCGTGCTTGTCTAAATGGGCTTTCTAGTGAACCCGTTCGAATTTTATCCGAGTAAAAAGCTCAAAATTTTAGTTTAACCTATATAATTAGGTTCAAAAGACCATAAATAACTTTTTTTACACAAAAATTGGTTTAATATCATTTTCGATTGTTTTTTAGGGTTTAGAGCGTACATGTCTAAATGGTCTTTCTAGTGAACCCGTTCGAATTTTAACCGAGTAAAAAGCTCAAAATTTTGGTTTAACCTATATAATTAAGTTTAAAAGACCATAATTAACTTTTTTTACCCAAAAAAATTGATTTAATATCATTTTCGATCGTTGTTTAGGGTTTAGAGCGTGCATGTCTAAATGGGCTTTCTAGTGAACCCGTTCGAATTTTATCCAAGTAAAAAGCTCAAAATTTTAGTTTAACCTATATAATTAGGTTCAAAAGACCATAAATAACTTTTTTTACACAAAAATTGGTTTAATATCATTTTCAATTGTTTTTTAGGGTTTAGAGCGTACATGTCTAAATGGTCTTTCTAGTGAACCCGTTCGAGTTTTAACCGAGTAAAAAGCTCAAAGTTTTAGTTTAACCTATATAATTAGGTTCAAAAGACCATAATTAACTCTTTGTACCCAAAAAATTTGATTTAATGTCATTTTTGATCGTTTTTAGGGTTCAGAGCTTGCACGTCTAAATCGGATTTCTAGTGAATCCGTTCGAATTTTAACCGAGTAAAAAGCTCAAAGTTTTAGTTTAACCTATATAATTAGGTTCAAAAGACCATAATTAACTTTTTGTACCCAAAAAATTTGATTTAATATCATATTCGGTCGTTTTTTAGGGTTTAGAGCGTGCATGTCTAAATGGGCTTTCTAGTGAACCCGTTTAAATTTTAACCGAGTAAAAAGCTCAAAATTTTAGTTTAACCTACATAATTAGGTTCCAAATACCATAATTAACTCTTTGTATCCAAAAAATTTGATTTAATGTCATTTTCGATCGTTTTTTATGGTTCAGAGCTTGCATGTCTAAATGGGCTTTCTAGTGAACCCGTTCGAATTTTAACAGAGTAAAAAGCTCAAAAATTGAGTTTAATATGTATAATTAGGTTCAAAAGACCGTAACTAACTTTTTTTACCCAAAAAAATTGATTTAATATCATTTTCGATCGTTTTTTAGGATTTAGAGCGTGCATGTCTAAATGGGCTTTCTAGTGAACCCGTTCGAATTTTAACCGAGTAAAAAGCTCAAAATTTGAGTTTAAGATGTATAATTAGGTTCAAAAGACCATAATTAACTTTTTTTACCCAAAAAAATTGATTTAATATCATTTTCGATCGTTTTTTAGGGTTTAAAGCGTCCATGTATAAAAGGGCTATCTAGTGAACCCGTTCGAATTTTAACCGAGTAAAAAGCTCAAAATTTTAGTTTAACCTATATAATTAGGTTCAAATACCATAATTAACTTTTTTTACCCCCAAAAATTGATTTAATATCATATTCGATCGTTTCTTAGGGTTTAGAGCGTGCTTGTCTAAATGGGCTTTCTAGTGAACCCGTTCGAATTTTAACCGAGTAAAAAGCTCAAAATTTGAGTTTAAGATGTATAATTAGGTTCAAAATACCATAATTAACTTTTTTACCCAAAAGATTTGATTCAATATCATTTTCGATCGATTTTTAGGGTTCAGAGCTTGCATGTCTAAATGGGCTTTCTAGTGAACCCGTTCGAATTTTAAACGAGTAAAAAGCGCAAAATTTGAGTTTAAGCTGTATAATTAGGTTCGAAAGACCATAATTAACTTTTTGTACCCAAAAAATTTCATTTAATGTCATTTTCGATCGTCTTTTAGGATTCAAAGCGTGCATGTCTAAATAGGCTTTCTAGTGAACCCGTTCGAATTTTAACCGAGTAAAAAGCTCAAAATTTGAGTTTAAGAAGTATAATTAGGTTCAAAAGACCATAATTAACTTTTTTTTACCCAAAAAAATTGATTTAATATCATTTTCGATCGTTTTTTAGGGTTTAGAGCGTGCATGTCTAAATGGGCTTTCTAGTGAACCCGTTCGAATTTTAACCGAGTAAAAAGCTCAAAGTTTTAGTTTAACCTGTATAATTAGGTACAAAAGACCATAATTAAGTCTTTGTACCCAAAAAATTTGATTTAATGTCATTTTCGATCGTTTTTTAGGGTTTAGAGCGTGCATGTCTAAATGGGCTTTCTAGTGAACCCGTTCGAATTTTAATCGAGTAAAAGGCTCAAAATTTTAGTTTAACCTATATAATTAGGTTCAAAAGACCATAATTAACATTTTGTACCCAAAAAATTGATTTAATATCATTTTCGATCATTTTTAGGGTTTAGAGCGTGCATGTCTAAATGGGCTTTCTAGTGAACCCGTTCGAATTTTAACCGAGTAAAATGCTCAATATTTGAGTTTAAGCTGTATAATTAGGTTCAAAAGACCATAATTAACTTTTTGTACCCAAAAAATTTGATTTAATGTCATTTTCGATCGTTTTTTAGGTTCAGAGCATGCATGTCTAAATGTGCTTTCTAGTGAACCCGTTCGAATTCTAACCGAGTAAAAAGCTCAAAGTTTTAGTTTAACCTATAGAATTAGGTTCAAAAGACCATAATTAAGTCTTTGTACCCAAAAAATTTGATTTAATGTCATTTTTGATCGTTTTTTAGGTTTAGAGCTTGCATGTCAAAATGGGCTTTCTAGTGAACCCGTTCGAATTTTAACCGAGTAAAAAGCTCAAAAATTGAGTTTAAGATGTATAATTAAGTTCAAAAGACCGTAATTAACTTTTTTTACCCAAAAAAATTGATTTAATATCATTTTCGATCGTTTTTTAGGGTGTAGAGCGTGCATGTCTAAATGGGCTTTCCAGTGAACCCGTTCGAATTTTAACCGAGTAAAAAGCTCAAAGTTTTAGTTTAACCTATATAATTAGGTTCAAAAGACCATAATTAAGTCTTTGTACCCAAAAAATTTGATTTAATGTCATTTTCGATTGTTTTTTAGGGTTTAGAGCGTGCATGTCTAAACGGCTTTCTAGTGAACCCGTTCGAATTTTAACCAAGTAAAAAGCTCAAAATTTTAGTTTAACCTATATAATTAGGTTCAAAATACCATAATTAACTTTTTGTACCCAAAAAATTGATTTAATATCATTTTCGATCATTTTTTAGGGTTTAGAGCGTGCATGTCTAAATGGGATTTCCAGTGAACCCGTTCGAATTTTAACCGAGTAAAAAGCTCAAAATTTGAGTTTAAGATGTATAATTAGTTTCAAAGTACCATAATTAACTTTTTTTACCAAAAAAAATTGATTTAATATCATTTTCGATCGTTCTTTAGGGTTTAGAGCGTGCATGTCTAAATGGGCTTTCCAGTGAACCCGTTTCACATTTTAACCGAGTAGAAAGCTCAAAATTTTAGTTTAACCTATATAATTAGGTTCAAAAGACCATAATTAACTTTTTTTTACCCAAAAATATTGATTTATTATCATTTTCGATCGTTTTTTAGGGTTTAGAGCGTGCATGTCTAAATGGGTTTTCTAGTGAACCCGTTCGAATTTTAACCAAGTAAAAAGCTCAAAAATTGAGTTTAAGATGTCTAATTAGGTTCAAAATAGCATAATTAACTTTTGTTTACCTAAACAATTGATTTAATATCATTTTCGATCGTTTTTTAGGATTTAGAGCGTGCATGTCTAAATGAGCTTTCTAGTGAACCCATTCGAATTTTAACCGAGTAAAAAGCTCAAAGTTTTAGTTTAACCTATATAATTAGGTTCAAAAGACCATAATTAACTCTTTGTACCAAAAAAAATTGATTTAATATCATTTTTGATCGTTTTTTAGGTTCAGAGCTTGCATGTCAAAATGGGCTTTCTAATGAACCCGTTCGAATTTTAACCGAGTAAAAAGCTCAAAAATAGAGTTTAAGATGTATAATTAAGTTCAAAAGACCGTAATTAACTTTTTTTACCCAAAAAAATTGATTTAATATCATTTTCGATCGTTTTTTAGGGTGTAGAGCGTGCATGTCTAAATGGGCTTTCTAGTGAACCCGTTCGAATTTTAACCGAGTAAAAAGCTCAAAGTTTTAGTTTAACCTATATAATTAGGTTCAAAAGACCATAATTAACTCTTTGTACCAAAAAAAATTGATTTAATATCATTTTCGATCGTTCTTTAGGGTTTAGAGCGTGCATGTCTAAATGTGCTTTCCAGTGAACCCGTTCGAATTTTAACCGAGTAAAAAGCTCAAAATTTTAGTTTAACCGACATAATTAGGTTCAAAAGACCATAATTAACTTTTTTTTACCCAAAAAAATTGATTTAATATTATTTTCGATCGTTTTATAGGGTTTAGAGCGTGCATGTCTAAAGGGCTTTCTAGTGAACCCGTTTGAATTTTAACCAAGTAAAAAGCTCAAAATTTTAGTTTAACCTATATAATTAGGTTCAAAATACCATAATTAACTTTTTGTACCCAAAAAATTGATTTAATATCATTTTCGATCATTTTTTAGGGTTTAGAGCGTGCATGTCTAAATGGGATTTCTAGTGAACCCGTTCGAATTTTAACCGAGTAAAATGCTCAAAATTTGAGTTTAAGCTGTATAATTAGGTTCAAAAGACCATAATTAACTTTTTGTACCCAAAAAATTTGATTTAATGTCATTTTCGATCGTTTTTTAGGTTTAGAGCTTGCATTTCTAAATGGGCTTTCTAGTGAACCCGTTCGAATTTTAACCGAGTAAAAAGCTCAAAGTTTTAGTATGACCTATAGAATTAGGTTCAAAAGACCATAATTAAGTCTTTGTACCCAAAAAATTTGATTTAATGTCATTTTTGATCGTTTTTTAGGTTCAGAGCTTGCATGTCAAAATGGGCTTTCTAGTGAACCCGTTCGAATTTTAACCGAGTAAAAAGCTCAAAAATTGAGTTTAAGATGTATAATTAAGTTCAAAAGACCGTAATTAACTTTTTTTACCCAAAAAAATTGATTTAATATCATTTTCGATCGTTTTTTAGGGTGTAGAGCGTGCATGTCTAAATGGGCTTTCCAGTGAACCCGTTCGAATTTTAACCGAGTAAAAAGCTCAAAGTTTTAGTTTAACCTATATAATTAGGTTCAAAAGACCATAATTAAGTCTTTGTACCCAAAAAATTTGATTTAATGTCATTTTCGATCGTTTTTTAGGGTTTAGAGCGTGCATGTCTAAAGGGCTTTCTAGTGAACCCGTTCGAATTTTAACCAAGTAAAAAGCTCAAAATTTTAGTTTAACCTATATAATTAGGTTCAAAATACCATAATTAACTTTTTGTACCCAAAAAATTGATTTAATATCATTTTCGATCATTTTTTAGGGTTTAGAGCGTGCATGTCTAAATGGGATTTCCAGTGAACCCGTTCGAATTTTAACCGAGTAAAAAGCTCAAAATTTGAGTTTAAGATGTATAATTAGTTTCAAAGTACCATAATTAACTTTTTTTACCAAAAAAAATTGATTTAATATCATTTTCGATCGTTCTTTAGGGTTTAGAGCGTGCATGTCTAAATGGGCTTTCCAGTGAACCCGTTCGAATTTTAACCGAGTAGAAAGCTCAAAATTTTAGTTTAACCTATATAATTAGGTTCAAAAGACCATAATTAACTTTTTTTTACCCAAAAATATTGATTTAATATCATTTTCGATCGTTTTTTAGGGTTTAGAGCGTGCATGTCTAAATGGGCTTTCTAGTGAACCCGTTCGAATTTTAACCAAGTAAAAAGCTCAAAAATTGATTTTAAGATGTCTAATTAGGTTCAAAATACCATAATTAACTTTGGTTTACCTAAACAATTGATTTAATATCATTTTCGATCGTTTTTTAGGATTTAGAGCGTGCATGTCTAAATGAGCTTTCTAGTGAACCCATTCGAATTTTAACCGAGTAAAAAGCTCAAAGTTTTAGTTTAACCTATATAATTAGGTTCAAAAGACCATAATTAACTCTTTGTACCAAAAAAAATTGATTTAATATCATTTTTGATCGTTTTTTAGGTTCAGAGCTTGCATGTCAAAATGGGCTTTCTAATGAACCCGTTCGAATTTTAACCGAGTAAAAAGCTCAAAAATAGAGTTTAAGATGTATAATTAAGTTCAAAAGACCGTAATTAACTTTTTTTACCCAAAAAAATTGATTTAATATCATTTTCGATCGTTTTTTAGGGTGTAGAGCGTGCATGTCTAAATGGGCTTTCCAGTGAACCCGTTCGAATTTTAACCGAGTAAAAAGCTCAAAGTTTTAGTTTAACCTATATAATTAGGTTCAAAAGACCATAATTAACTCTTTGTACCAAAAAAAATTGATTTAATATCATTTTCGATCGTTCTTTAGGGTTTAGAGCGTGCATGTCTAAATGTGCTTTCCAGTGAACCCGTTCGAATTTTAACCGAGTAAAAAGCTCAAAATTTTAGTTTAACCTACATAATTAGGTTCAAAAGACCATAATTAACTTTTTTTTACCCAAAAAAATTGATTTAATATTATTTTCGATCGTTTTATAGGGTTTAGAGCGTGCATGTCTAAAGGGCTTTCTAGTGAACCCGTTCGAATTTTAACCAAGTAAAAAGCTCAAAATTTTAGTTTAACCTATATAATTAGGTTCAAAATACCATAATTAACTTTTTGTACCCAAAAAATTGATTTAATATCATTTTCGATCATTTTTTAGGGTTTAGAGCGTGCATGTCTAAATGGGATTTCTAGTGAACCCGTTCGAATTTTAAACGAGTAAAATGCTCAAAATTTGAGTTTAAGCTGTATAATTAGGTTCAAAAGACCATAATTAACTTTTTGTACCCAAAAAATTTGATTTAATGTCATTTTCGATCGTTTTTTAGGTTTAGAGCTTGCATGTCTAAATGGGCTTTCTAGTGAACCCGTTCGAATTTTAACCGAGTAAAAAGCTCAAAGTTTTAGTTTAACCTATAGAATTAGGTTCAAAAGACCATAATTAAGTCTTTGTACCCAAAAAATTTGATTTAATGTCATTTTTGATCGTTTTTTAGGTTCAGAGCTTGCATGTCAAAATGGGCTTTCTAGTGAACCCGTTCGAATTTTAACCGAGTAAAAAGCTCAAAAATTGAGTTTAAGATGTATAATTAAGTTCAAAAGACCGTAATTAACTTTTTTTACCCAAAAAAATTGATTTAATATCATTTTTGATCGTTTTTTAGGGTGTAGAGCGTGCATGTCTAAATGGGCTTTCCAGTGAACCCGTTCGAATTTTAACCGAGTAAAAAGCTCAAAGTTTTAGTTTAACCTGTATAATTAGGTTCAAAAGACCATAATTAAGTCTTTGTACACAAAAAATTTGATTTAATGTCATTTTCGATCATTTTTTAGGGTTCAGAGCTTGCATGTCTAAATGGGCTTTCTAGTGAACCCGTTCGAATTTTAACCGAGTAAAAAGCTCAAAAATTGAGTTTAAGATGCATAATTAAGTTCAAAAGACCGTAATTAACTTTTTTTACCCAAAAAAATTGATTTAATATCATTTTCGATCGTTCTTTAGGGTTTAGAGCGTGCA
This sequence comes from Abelmoschus esculentus, assembly GCA_035048815.1. NCBI lineage: Eukaryota > Viridiplantae > Streptophyta > Magnoliopsida > Malvales > Malvaceae > Abelmoschus > Abelmoschus esculentus. The sequence goes on along the minus strand of JAUCBN010000063.1, from coordinate 7,752,462 downwards.
TGTCTAAATGGGATTTCCAGTGAACCCGTTCGAATTTTAACCGAGTAAAAAGCTCAAAATTTTAGTTTAACCTATATAATTAGGTTAAAAAGACCATAATTAACTTTTTTTACCCAAAAAGTCGATTTAATATCATTTTCGATCATTTTTTAGGGTTTAGAGCGTGCATGTCTAAATGGGCTTTCCAGTGAAACCGTTCGAATTTTAATCGAGTAAAAGGCTCAAAATTTTAGTTTAACCTATATAATTAGGTTCAAAAGACCATAATTAACATTTTGTACCCAAAAAATTGATTTAATATCATTTTCGATCATTTTTAGGGTTTAGAGCGTGCATGTCTAAATGGGCTTTCCAGTGAACCCGTTCGAATTTTAACCGAGTAAAACGCTCAAAATTTGAGTTTAAGCTGTATAATTAGGTTCAAAAGACCATAATTAACTTTTTGTACCCAAAAAATTTGATTTAATGTCATTTTCGATCGTTTTTTAGGGTTTAGAGCGTGCATGTCTAAATGGGCTTTCTAGTGAACCCGTTCGAATTTTAACCGAGTAAAAAGCTCAAAGTTTTAGTTTAAGCTGTATAATTAGGATCAAAAGACCATAATTAACTTTTTGTTCCCAAAAAATTTGATTTAATGTCATTTTCGATCGTTTTTTAGGTTCAGAGCTTGCATGTCTAAATGGGCTTTCTAGTGAACCCGTTCGAATTTTAACCAAGTAAAAAGCTCAAAAATTGAGTTTAAGATGTATAATTAGGTTCAAAAGACCATAATTAACTTTTTTTACCCAAAAAAATTGATTTAATATCATTTTCGATCGTTTTTTAGGCTTTAGAGCGTGCATGTCTAAATGGCCTTTCTAGTGAACCCGTTCGAATTTTAACCGAGTAAAAAGCTCAAAGTTTTAGTTTAACCTATATAATTAGGTTCAAAAGACCATAATTAACTTTTTGTACCCAAAAAATTTGATTTAATGTCATTTTCGATCGTTTTTTAGGGTTTAGAGCTTGCATGTCTAAATGGGCTTTCTAGTGAACCCGTTCGAATTTTAACCGAGTAAAAAGCTCAAAAATTGAGTTTAAGATGTATAATTAGGTTCAGAAGACCATAATTAACTTTTTTTACCCAAAAAAATTGATTTAATATCATTTTCGATCGTTTTTTAGGGTTTAGAGCGTGCATGTCTAAATGGCCTTTCTAGTGAACCCGTTCGAATTTTAACCGAGTAAAAAGCTCAAAGTTTTAGTTTAACCTATATAATTAGGTTCAAAAGACCATAATTAACTTTTTGTACCCAAAAAATTTGATTTAATGTCATTTTCGATCGTTTTTAGGGTTCAGAGCTTGCATGTCTAAATGGGCTTTCTAGTGAACCCGTTCGAATTTTAACCGAGTAAAAAGCTCAAAAATTGAGTTTAAGATGTATAATTAGGTTCAGAAGACCATAATTAACTTTTTTTACCCAAAAAAATTGATTTAATATCATTTTCGATCGTTTTTTAGGGTTTAGAGCGTGCATGTCTAAATGGGCTTTCTAGTGAACCCGTTCGAATTTTAACCGAGTAAAAAGCTCAAAGTTTTAGTTTAACCTATATAATTAGGTTCAAAAGACCATAATTAACTTTTTGTACCCAAAAAATTTGATTTAATGTCATTTTCAATCGTTTTTAGGGTTCAGAGCTTGCATGTCTAAATGGGCTTTCTAGTGAACCCGTTCGAATTTTAACCGAGTAAAAAGCTCAAAAATTGAGTTTAAGATGTATAATTAGGTTCAAAAGACCATAATTAACTTTTTTTACCCAAAAAAATTGATTTAGTATCATTTTCGATCGTTTTTTAGGGTTTAGAGCGTGCATGTCTAAATGGGCTTTCTAGTGAACCCGTTCGAATTTTAACCGAGTAAAAAGCTCAAAGTTTTAGTTTAACCTATATAATTAGGTTCAAAAGACCATAATTAAATTTTTGTACCCAAAAAATTTGATTTAATGTCATTTTCGATCGTTTTTAGGGTTCAGAGCTTGCATGTGTCTAAATGGGCTTTCTAGTGAACCCGTTCGAATTTTAACCGAGTAAAAAGCTCAAAAATTGATTTTAAGATGTATAATTAGGTTCAAAAGACCATAATTAACTTTTTTTACCCAAAAAAATTGATTTAATATCATTTTCGATCGTTTTTTAGGGTTTAGAGCGTGCATGTCTAAATGGGCTTTCTAGTGAACCCGTTTGAATTTTAACCGATTAAAAAGCTCAAAGTTTTAGTTTAACCTATATAATTAGGTTCAAAAGACCATAATTAACTCTTTGTACCCAAAAAATTTGATTTAATGTCATTTTCGATCGTTTTTAAGGGTTCAGAGCTTGCATGCCTAAATGGGATTTCTAGTGAACCCGTTCGAATTTTAACCGAGTAAAAAGCTCAAAAATTGAGTTTAAGATGTATAATTAGGTTCAAAAGACCATAATTAACTTTTTTTACCCAAAAAAATTGATTTAATATCATTTTCGATCGTTTTTTAGGGTTTAGAGCGTGCATGTCTAAATGGGCTTTCTAGTGAACCCGTTCGAATTTTAACCGAGTAAAAAGCTCAAAGTTTTAGTTTAACCTGTATAATTAGGTACAAAAGACCATAATTAAGTCTTTGTGCCCAAAAAATTTGATTTAATGTCATTTTCGATCGTTTTTTAGGGTTTAGAGCGTGCATGTCTAAATGGGCTTTCTAGTGAACCCGTTCGAATTTTAACCGAGTAAAAAGCTCAAAGTTTTAGTTTAAGCTGTATAATTAGGTTCAAAAGACCATAATTAACTTTTTGTACCCAAAAAATTTGATTTAATGTCATTTTCGCTCGTTTTTTAGGGTTTAGAGCGTGCATGTCTAAATGGGCTTTCTAGTGAACCCGTTCGAATTTTAACCAAGTAAAAAGCTCAAAAATTGAGTTTAAGATGTATAATTAGGTTCAAAAGACCATAATTAACTTTTTTTACCCAAAAAAATTGATTTAATATCATTTTCGATCGTTTTTTAGGGTTTAGAACGTGCATGTCTAAATGGGCTTTCTAGTGAACCCGTTCGAATTTTAACCAAGTAAAAAGCTCAAAAATTGAGTTTAAGATGTATAATTAGGTTCAGAAGACCATAATTAACTTTTTGTACCCAAAAAATTTGATTTAATGTCATTTTCGATCGTTTTTAGGGTTCAGAGCTTGCATGTCTAAATGGGCTTTCTAGTGAACCCGTTCGAATTTTAACCGAGTTAAAAGCTCAAAAATTGAGTTTAAGATGTATAATTAGGTTCAGAAGACCATAATTAACTTTTTTTACCCAAAAAAATTGATTTAATATCATTTTCGATCGTTTTTTAGGGTTTAGAGCGTGCATGTCTAAATGGGCTTTCTAGTGAACCCGTTCGAATTTTAACCGAGTAAAAAGCTCAAAGTTTTAGTTTAACCTATATAATTAGGTTAAAAAGACCATAATTAACTTTTTGTACCCAAAAAATTGATTTAATATCATTTTCGATCATTTTTTAGGGTTTAGAGCGTGCATGTCTAAATGGGCTTTCTAGTGAACCCGTTCGAATTTTAACCGAGTAAAAAGCTCAAAGTTTTAGTTTAAGCTGTATAATTAGGTTCAAAAGACCATAATTAACTTTTTGTACCCAAAAAATTTGATTTAATGTCATTTTCGCTCGTTTTTTAGGGTTTAGAGCGTGCATGTCTAAATGGGCTTTCTAGTGAACCCGTTCGAATTTTAACCAAGTAAAAAGCTCAAAAATTGAGTTTAAGATGTATAATTAGGTTCAGAAGACCATAATTAACTTTTTTTACCCAAAAAAATTGATTTAATATCATTTTCGATCGTTTTTTAGGGTTTAGAGCGTGCATGTCTAAATGGGCTTTCTAGTGAACCCGTTCGAATTTTAACCGAGTAAAAAGCTCAAAGTTTTAGTTTAACCTATATAATTAGGTTCAAAAGACCATAATTAACTTTTTGTACCCAAAAAATTTGATTTAATGTCATTTTCGATCGTTTTTAGGGTTCAGAGCTTGCATGTCTAAATGGGATTTTTAGTGAACCCGTTCGAATTTTAACCGAGTAAAAATCTCAAAAATTGAGTTTAAGCTGTATAATTAGGTTCAAAAGACCATAATTAACTTTTTTTACCCAAAAAAATTGATTTAATATCATTTTCGATCGTTTTTTAGGGTTTAGAGCGTGCATGTCTAAATGGGCTTTCTAGTGAACCCGTTCGAATTTTAACCGAGTAAAAAGCTCAAAGTTTTAGTTTAACCTGTAGAATTAGGTTCAAAAGACCATAATTAAGTCTTTGTACCCAAAAAATTTGATTTAATGTCATTTTCGATCGTTTTTTCGGTTCAGAGCGTGCATGTCTAAATGGGATTTCTAGTGAACCCGTTCGAATTTTAACTGAGTAAAAAGCTCAAAAATTGAGTTTAAGATGTATAATTAGGTTCAGAAGACCATAATTAACTTTTTTTACCCAAAAAATTGATTTAATATCATTTTCGATCGTTTTTTAGGGTTTAGAGCGTGCATGTCTAAATGGGCTTTCTAGTGAACCTGTTCGAATTTTAACCGAGTAAAAAGCTCAAAGTTTTAGTTTAACCTATATAATTAGGTTCAGAAGACCATAATTAACTTTTTGTACCCAAAAAATTTGATTTAATGTCATTTTCGATCGTTTTTAGGGTTCAGAGCTTGCATGTCTAAATGGGCTTTCTAGTGAACCCGTTCGAATTTTAACCGAGTTAAAAGCTCAAAAATTGAGTTTAAGATGTATAATTAGGTTCAGAAGACCATAATTAACTTTTTTTACCCAAAAAAATTGATTTAATATCATTTTCGATCGTTTTTTAGGGTTTAGAGCGTGCATGTCTAAATGGGCTTTCTAGTGAACCCGTTCGAATTTTAACCGAGTAAAAAGCTCAAAGTTTTAGTTTAACCTATATAATTAGGTTAAAAAGACCATAATTAACTTTTTGTACCCAAAAAATTGATTTAATATCATTTTCGATCATTTTTTAGGGTTTAGAGCGTGCATGTCTAAATGGGCTTTCTAGTGAACCCGTTCGAATTTTAACCGAGTAAAAAGCTCAAAGTTTTAGTTTAAGCTGTATAATTAGGTTCAAAAGACCATAATTAACTTTTTGTACCCAAAAAATTTGATTTAATGTCATTTTCGCTCGTTTTTTAGGGTTTAGAGCGTGCATGTCTAAATGGGCTTTCTAGTGAACCCGTTCGAATTTTAACCAAGTAAAAAGCTCAAAAATTGAGTTTAAGATGTATAATTAGGTTCAAAAGACCATAATTAACTTTTTTTACCCAAAAAAATTGATTTAATATCATTTTCGATCGTTTTTTAGGGTTTAGAGCGTGCATGTCTAAATGGGCTTTCTAGTGAACCCGTTCGAATTTTAACCGAGTAAAAAGCTCAAAGTTTTAGTTTAACCTATATAATTAGGTTCAAAAGACCATAATTAACTTTTTGTACCCAAAAAATTTGATTTAATGTCATTTTCGATCGTTTTTAGGGTTCAGAGCTTGCATGTCTAAATGGGCTTTCTAGTGAACCCGTTCGAATTTTAACCGAGTAAAAATCCCAAAAATTGAGTTTAAGATGTATAATTAGGTTCAAAAGACCATAATTAACTTTTTGTACCCAAAAAATTTGATTTAATGTCATTTTCGATCGTTTTTTAGGTTCAGAGCTTGCATGTCTAAATGGGCTTTCTAGTGAACCCGTTCGAATTTTAACCAAGTAAAAAGCTCAAAAATTGAGTTTAAGATGTATAATTAGGTTCAAAAGACCATAATTAACTTTTTTTACCCAAAAAATTTGATTTAATGTCATTTTCGATCGTTTTTTAGGGTTTAGAGCGTGCATGTCTAAATGGGCTTTCTAGTGAACCCGTTCGAATTTTAACCGAGTAAAAAGCTCAAAGTTTTAGTTTAACCTATATAATTAGGTTCAAAAGACCATAATTAACTTTTTGTACCCAAAAAATTTGATTTAATGTCATTTTCGATCGTTTTTAGGGTTCAGAGCTTGCATGTCTAAATGGGCTTTCTAGTGAACCTGTTCGAATTTTAACCGAGTAAAAAGCTCAAAAATTGAGTTCAAGATGTATAATTAGGTTCAAAAGACCATAATTAACTTTTTTTACCCAAAAAATTTGATTTAATGTCATTTTCGATCGTTTTTTAGGGTTTAGAGCGTGCATGTCTAAAAGGGCTTTCTAGTGAACCCGTTCGAATTTTAACCAAGTAAAAAGCTCAAAATTTTAGTTTAACCTATATAATTAGGTTCAAAAGACCATAATTAACTTTTTTTACCCAAAAAAATTGATTTAATATCCTTTTCGATCGTTTTTTAGGATTTAGAACGTGCATGTCTAAATGGGATTTCCAGTCAACCCGTTCGAATTTTAACCGAGTAAAAAGCTCAAAATTTTAGTTTAAACTATATAATTAGGTTCAAAAGACCATAATTAACTTTTTTTACCTAAAAAATTAATTTAATATCATTTTCGATCGTTTTTTAGGGTTTAGAGCGTGCATGTCTAAATGGGCTTTCTAGTGAACCCGTTCGAATTTTAACCGAGTAAAAAGCTCAAAAATTGAGTTTAAGATGTATAATTAGGTTCAAAAGACCATAATTAACTTTTTTTACCCAAAAAAATTGATTTAATATCATTTTCGATCGTTTTTTAGGGTTTAGAGCGTGCATGTCTAAATGGGCTTTCTAGTGAACCCGTTCGAATTTTAACCGAGTAAAAAGCTCAAAGTTTTAGTTTAACCTATAGAATTAGGTTCAAAAGACCATAATTAAGTCTTTGTACCCAAAAAATTTGATTTAATGTCATTTTCGATCGTTTTTTTCGGTTCAGAGCGTGCATGTCTAAATGGGATTTCTAGTGAACCCGTTCGAATTTTAACCGAGTAAAAATCCCAAAAATTGAGTTTAAGATGTATAATTAGGTTCAAAAGACCATAATTAACTTTTTTTACCCAAAAAATTTGATTTAATGTCATTCTCGATCGTTTTTTAGGGTTTAGAGCGTGCATGTCTAAAAGGGCTTTCTAGTGAACCCGTTCGAATTTTAACCAAGTAAAAAGCTCAAAATTTTAGTTTAACCTATATAATTAGGTTCAAAAGACCATAATTAACTTTTTTTACCCAAAAAAATTGATTTAATATCCTTTTCGATCGTTTTTTAGGATTTAGAGCGTGCATGTCTAAATGGGATTTCTAGTGAACCCGTTCGAATTTTAACCGAGTAAAAAGCTCAAAAATTGAGTTTAAGATGTATAATTACGTTCAAAAGACCGTAATTAACTTTTATTACCCAAAAAAATTGATTTAATATCATTTTCGATCGTTTTTTAGGGTTTAGAGTGTGCATGTCTAAATGGGCTTTCTAGTGAACCCGTTCGAATTTTAACCGAGTAAAAAGCTCAAAGTTTTAGTTTAACCTATATAATTAGGTTCAAAAGACCATAATTAACTTTTTGTACCCAAAAAATTTGATTTAATGTCATTTTCGATCGTTTTTTTGGTTCAGAGCTCTCATGTCGAAATGGGCTCTCTAGTGATCCCGTTCGAATTTTAACAGAGTAAAAAGCTCAAAAATTGAGTTTAAGATGTATAATTAAGTTCAAAAGACCGTAATTAGCTTTTTTTACCCAAAAAATTGATTTAATATCATTTTCGATCGTTTTTTAGGGTTTAGAGCGTGCATGTCTAAATGGGATTTCTTGTGAACCCGTTCGGATTTTAACCGAGTAAAAAGCTCAAAATTTTAGTTTAAACTATATAATTAGGTTCAAAAGACCATAATTAACTTTTTGTACAAAAAAATTTGATTTAATATAATTTTCGATCGTTTATTAGGGTTTAGAGCGTGCATGTCTAAAAGGGCTTTCTAGTGAACCCGTTCGAATTTTAACCGAGTAAAAAGCTCAAAATTTTAGTTTAACCTATATAATTAGGTTCAAAAGACCATAATTATCTTTTTTTACCTAAAAAATTAATTTAATATCATTTTCGATCGTTTTTTAGGGTTTAGAGCGTGCATGTCTAAATGGGCTTTCTAGTGAACCCGTTTGAATTTTAACCGAGTAAAAAGCTCAAAAATTGAGTTTAAGATGTATAATTAGGTTCAAAAGACCATAATTAACTTTTTTTACCCAAAAAAATTGATTTAATGTCATTTTCGATCGTTTTTTAGGGTTCAGAGCTTGCATGTCTTAATGGGATTTCTAGTGAACCCGTTCGAATTTTAACCGAGTAAAAAGCTCAAAAATTGAGTTTAAGATGTATAATTAGGTTCAAAAGACCATAATTAACTTTTTTTACCCAAAAAAATTGATTTAATATCATTTTCGATCTTTTTTAGGGTGTAGAGCGTGCATGTCTAAATGGGCTTTCTAGTGAACCCGTTCGAATTTTAACCGAGTAAAAAGCTCAAAGTTTTAGTTTAACCTATATAATTAGGTTCAAAAGGCCATAATTAACTCTTTGTACCCAAAAAATTTGATTTAATGTCATTTTCGATCGTTTTTTAGGGTTCAGAGCTTGCATGTCTAAATGGGATTTCTAGTGAACCCGTTCGAATTTTAACCGAGTAAAAAGCTCAAAAATTGAGTTTAAGATATATAATTAGGTTCAAAAGGCCATAATTAACTCTTTTTTTACCCAAAAAAATTGATTTAATATCATTTTCGCTCGTTTTTTAGGGTTTAGAGCGTGCATGTCTAAATGGGCTTTCTAGTGAACTCGTTCAAATTTTAACCAAGTAAAAAGCTCAAAAATTGAGTTTAAGATGTATAATTAAGTTCAAAAGACCATAATTAACTTTTTTTAACCAAAAATATTGATTTAATATCATTTTTGATCATTTTTTAGGGTTTAGAGCTTGCATATCTAAATGGGCTTTCTAGTGAACCCGTTCGAATTTTATCCAAGTAAAAAGCTGAAAAATTGAGTTGAAGATGAATTATTAGGTTCAAAAGACCATAATTAACTTTTTTTTACCCAAAAAAATTAATTTAATATCATTTTCGATCATTTTTAGGGTTTAGAGCGTGCATGTTTAAATGGGCTTTCCAGTGAACACGTTCGAATTTTAACCGAGTAAAATGCTCAAAATTTGAGTTTAAGCTGTATAATTAGGTTCAAAAGACCATAATTAACTTTTTGTACCCAAAAAATTTGATTTAATGTCATTTTCGATCATTTTTTAGGTTCAGAGCTTGCATGTCTAAATGGGATTTCTAGTGAACCCGTTCGAATTTTAACCGAGTAAAAAGCTCAAAAATTGAGTTTAAGATGTATAATTAGGTTCAAAAGACCATAATTAACTTTTTTTACGCAAAAAAATTGATTTAATATCATTTTCGATCTTTTTTAGGGTGTAGAGCGTGCATGTCGAAATGGGCTTTCTAGTGAACCCGTTCGAATTTTAACCGAGTAAAAAGCTCAAAGTTTTAGTTTAACCTATATAATTAGGTTCAAAAGACCATAATTAACTCTTTGTACCCAAAAAATTTGATTTAATGTCATTTTCGATCGTTTTTAAGGGTTCAGAGCTTGCATGTCTAAATGGGCTTTCCAGTGAACCCGTTCGAATTTTAACCGAGTAAAAAGCTCAAAAATTGAGTTTAAGATGTATAATTAGGTTCAAAAGGCCATAATTAACTCTATTTTTACCCAAAAAAATTGATATAATATCATTTTCGCTCGTTTTTTAGGGTTTAGAGCTTGCATGTCTAAATGGGCTTTCTAGTGAACCCGTTCGAATTTTAACCGAGTAAAAAGATCAAAAATTGAGTTTAAGATGTATAATTAGGTTCAAAAGGCCATAATTAACTCTATTTTTACCCAAAAAAATTGATTTAATATCATTTTCGCTCGTTTTTTAGGGTTTTGAGCTTGCATGTCTAAATGGGCTTTCTAGTGAACCCGTTCGAATTTTAACCGAGTAAAAAGCTCAAAAATTGAGTTTAAGATGTATAATTAGGTTCAAAAGACCATAATTAACTTTTTTTACCCAAAAAAATTGATTTAATATCATTTTCGATCTTTTTTAGGGTGTAGAGCGTGCACGTCTAAATGGGCTTTCTAGTGAACCCGTTCGAATTTTAACCGATTAAAAAGCTCAAAGTTTTAGTTTAACCTATATAATTAGGTTCAAAAGACCATAATTAACTCTTTGTACCCAAAAAATTTGATTTAATGTCATTTTCGATCGTTTTTAAGGGTTCAGAGCTTGCATGCCTAAATGGGATTTCTAGTGAACCCGTTCGAATTTTATCCGAGTAAAAAGCTCAAAAATTGAGTTTAAGATGAATAATTAGGTTCAAAAGACCATAATTAACTTTTTTTACCCAAAAAAATTAATTTAATATCATTTTCGATCATTTTTAGGGTTTAGAACGTGCATGTCTAAATGGGCTTTCCAGTGAACCCGTTCGAATTTTAACCGAGTAAAATGCTCAAAATTTGAGTTTAAGCTGTATAATTAGGTTCAAAAGACCATAATTAACTTTTTGTACCCAAAAAATTTGATTTAATGTCATTTTCGATCATTTTTTAGGTTCAGAGCTTGCATGTCTAAATGGGCTTTCTAGTGAACCCGTTCGAATTTTAACCGAGTAAAAAGCTCAAAAATTGAGTTTAAGATGTATAATTAGGTTCAAAAGACCATAATTAACTTTTTTTACCCAAAAAAATTGATTTAATATCATTTTCGATCTTTTTTAGGGTGTAGAGCTTGCATGTCTAAATGGGCTTTCTAGTGAACCCGTTCGAATTTTAACCGAGTAAAAAGCTCAAAGTTTTAGTTTAACCTATATAATTAGGTTCAAAAGACCATAATTAACTTTTTTTACCTGAAAAATTAATTTAATATCATTTTCGATCGTTTTTTAGGGTTTAGAGCGTGCATGTCTAAATGGGCTTTCTAGTGAACCCGTTCGAATTTTAACCGAGTAAAAAGTTCAAAGTTTTAGTTTAACCTATATAATTAGGTTCAAAAGACCATAATTAACTGTTTGTACCCAAAAATTTTGATTTAATGTCATTTTCGATCGTTTTTAGGGTTCAGAGCTTGCATGTCTTAATGGGATTTTTAGTGAACCCGTTCGAATTTTAACCGAGTAAAAAGCTCAAAAATTGATTTTAAGATATATAATTAGGTTCAAAAGGCCATAATTAACTCTTTTTTTACCCAAAAAAATTGATTTAATATCATTTTCGCTCGTTTTTTAGGGTTTAGAGCGTGCATGTCTAAATGGGCTCTCTAGAGAACCCGTTCGAATTTTAACCAAATAAAAAGCTCAAAAATTGAGTTTAAGATGTATAATTAGGTTCAAAAGACCATAATTAACTTTTTTTACCCAAAAAAATTGATTTAATATCATTTTTGATCATTTTTTAGGGTTTAGAGCTTGCATGTCTAAATGGGCTTTCTAGTGAACCCGTTCGAATTTTAACCGAGTAAAAAGCTCAAAAATTGAGTTTAAGATGTATAATTAGGTTCAAAAGACCATAATTAACTTTTTTTACCCAAAAAAATTGATTTAATATCATTTTCGATCTTTTTTAGGGTGTAGAGCTTGCATGTCTAAATGGGCTTTCTAGTGAATCCGTTCGAATTTTAACCGAGTAAAAAGCTCAAAGTTTTAGTTTAACCTATATAATTTGGTTCAAAAGACCATAATTAACTTTTTTTACCTAAAAAATTAATTTAATATCATTTTCGATCGTTTTTTAGGGTTTAGAGCGTGCATGTCTAAATGGGCTTTCTAGTGAACCCGTTCGAATTTTAACCGAGTAAAAAGCTCAAAGTTTTAGTTTAACCTATATAATTAGGTTCAAAAGACCATAATTAACTGTTTGTACCCAAAAATTTTGATTTAATGTCATTTTCGATCGTTTTTAGGGTTCAGAGCTTGCATGTCTTAATGGGATTTTTAGTGAACCCGTTCGAATTTTAACCGAGTAAAAAGCTTAAAAATTGATTTTAAGATATATAATTAGGTTCAAAAGGCCATAATTAACTCTTTTTTTACCCAAAAAAATTGATTTAATATCATTTTCGCTCGTTTTTTAGGGTTTAGAGCGTGCATGTCTAAATGGGCTCTCTAGAGAACCCGTTCGAATTTTAACCAAATAAAAAGCTCAAAAATTGAGTTTAAGATGTATAATTAGGTTCAAAAGACCATAATTAACTTTTTTTACCCAAAAAAATTGATTTATATCATTTTTGATCATTTTTTAGGGTTTAGAGCTTGCATGTCTAAATGGGCTTTCTAGTGAACCCGTTCGAATTTTAACCGAGTAAAAAGCTCAAAGTTTTAGTTTAACCTATATAATTAGGTTCAAAAGACCATAATTAACTCTTTGTACCCAAAAAATTTGATTTAATGTCATTTTCGATCATTTTTTAGGGTTCAGAGCTTGCATGTCTAAATGGGCTTTCTATTGAACCCGTTCGAATTTTATCCAAGTAAAAAGCTCAAAAATTGAGTTTAAGATGAATAATTAGGTTCAAAAGACCATAATTAACTTTTTTTACCCAAAAAAATTAATTTAATATCATTTTCGATCATTTTTAGGGTGTAGAGCGTGCATGTCTAAATGGGCTTTCTAGTGAACCCGTTCGAATTTTAACCGAGTAAAAAGCTCAAAGTTTTAGTTTAACCTATATAATTAGGTTCAAAAGACCATAATTAACTCTTTGTACCCAAAAAATTTGATTTAATGTCATTTTCGATCGTTTTTAAGGGTTCAGAGCTTGCATGTCTAAATGGGCTTTCTAGTGAACCCGTTCGAATTTTAACCGAGTAAAAAGATCAAAAATTGAGTTTAAGATGTATAATTAGGTTCAAAAGGCCATAATTAACTCTTTTTTTACCCAAAAAAATTGATTTAATATCATTTTCGCTCGTTTTTTAGGGTTTAGAGCTTGCATGTCTAAATGGGCTTTCTAGTGAACCCGTTCGAATTTTAACCGAGTAAAAAGCTCAAAAATTGAGTTTAAGATGTATAATTAGGTTCAAAAGACCATAATTAACTTTTTTTACCCAAAAAAATTGATTTAATATCATTTTCGATCTTTTTTAGGGTGTAGAGCTTGCATGTCTAAATGGGCTTTCTAGTGAACCCGTTCGAATTTTAACCGAGTAAAAAGCTCAAAGTTTTAGTTTAACCTATATAATTAGGTTCAAAAGACCATAATTAACTGTTTGTACCCAAAAATTTTGATTTAATGTCATTTTCGATCGTTTTTAGGGTTCAGAGCTTGCATGTCTTAATGGGATTTTTAGTGAACCCGTTCGAGTTTTAACCGAGTAAAAAGCTTAAAAATTGATTTTAAGATATATAATTAGGTTCAGAAGGCCATAATTAACTCTTTTTTTACCCAAAAAAATTGATTTAATATCATTTTCGCTCGTTTTTTAGGGTTTAGAGCGTGCATGTCTAAATGGGCTCTCTAGAGAACCCGTTCGAATTTTAACCAAATAAAAAGCTCAAAAATTGAGTTTAAGATGTATAATTAGGTTCAAAAGACCATAATTAACTTTTTTTACCCAAAAAAATTGATTTATATCATTTTTGATCATTTTTTAGGGTTTAGAGCTTGCATGTCTAAATGGGCTTTCTAGTGAACCCGTTCGAATTTTAACCGAGTAAAAAGCTCAAAGTTTTAGTTTAACCTATATAATTAGGTTCAAAAGACCATAATTAACTCTTTGTACCCAAAAAATTTGATTTAATGTCATTTTCGACCATTTTTTAGGGTTCAGAGCTTGCATGTCTAAATGGGCTTTCTATTGAACCCGTTCGAATTTTATCCAAGTAAAAAGCTCAAAAATTGAGTTTAAGATGAATAATTAGGTTCAAAAGACCATAATTAACTTTTTTTACCCAAAAAAATTAATTTAATATCATTTTCGATCATTTTTAGGGTGTAGAGCGTGCATGTCTAAATGGGCTTTCTAGTGAACCCGTTCGAATTTTAACCGAGTAAAAAGCTCAAAGTTTTAGTTTAACCTATATAATTAGGTTCAAAAGACCATAATTAACTCTTTGTACCCAAAAAATTTGATTTAATGTCATTTTCGATCGTTTTTAAGGGTTCAGAGCTTGCATGTCTAAATGGGCTTTCTAGTGAACCCGTTCGAATTTTAACCGAGTAAAAAGATCAAAAATTGAGTTTAAGATGTATAATTAGGTTCAAAAGGCCATAATTAACTCTTTTTTTACCCAAAAAAATTGATTTAATATCATTTTCGCTCGTTTTTTAGGGTTTAGAGCTTGCATGTCTAAATGGGCTTTCTAGTGAACCCGTTCGAATTTTAACCGAGTAAAAAGCTCAAAAATTGAGTTTAAGATGTATAATTAGGTTCAAAAGACCATAATTAACTTTTTTTACCCAAAAAAATTGATTTAATATCATTTTCGATCTTTTTTAGGGTGTAGAGCTTGCATGTCTAAATGGGCTTTCTAGTGAACCCGTTCGAATTTTAACCGAGTAAAAAGCTCAAAGTTTTAGTTTAACCTATATAATTAGGTTCAAAAGACCATAATTAACTGTTTGTACCCAAAAATTTTGATTTAATGTCATTTTCGATCGTTTTTAGGGTTCAGAGCTTGCATGTCTTAATGGGATTTTTAGTGAACCCGTTCGAGTTTTAACCGAGTAAAAAGCTTAAAAATTGATTTTAAGATATATAATTAGGTTCAAAAGGCCATAATTAACTCTTTTTTTACCCAAAAAAATTGATTTAATATCATTTTCGCTCGTTTTTTAGGGTTTAGAGCGTGCATGTCTAAATGGGCTCTCTAGAGAACCCGTTCGAATTTTAACCAAATAAAAAGCTCAAAAATTGAGTTTAAGATGTATAATTAGGTTCAAAAGACCATAATTAACTTTTTTTACCCAAAAAAATTGATTTAATATCATTTTTGATCATTTTTTAGGGTTTAGAGCTTGCATGTCTAAATGGGCTTTCTAGTGAACCCGTTCGAATTTTAACCGAGTAAAAAGCTCAAAGTTTTAGTTTAAACTATATAATTAGGTTCAAAAGACCATAATTAACTCTTTGTACCCAAAAAATTTGATTTAATGTCATTTTCGATCATTTTTTAGGGTTCAGAGCTTGCATGTCTAAATGGGCTTTCTATTGAACCCGTTCGAATTTTATCCAAGTAAAAAGCTCAAAAATTGAGTTTAAGATGAATAATTAGGTTCAAAAGACCATAATTAACTTTTTTTACCCAAAAAAATTAATTTAATATCATTTTCGATCATTTTTAGGGTGTAGAGCGTGCATGTCTAAATGGGCTTTCTAGTGAACCCGTTCGAATTTTAACCGAGTCAAATGCTCAAAATTTGAGTTTAAGCTGTATAATTAGGTTCAAAAGACCATAATTAAGTTTTTGTACCCAAAAAATTTGATTTAGTGTCATTTTCGATCATTTTTTAGGTTCAGAGCTTGCATGTCAAAATGGGCTTTCTAGTGAACCCGTTCGAATTTTAACCGAGTAAAAAGCTCAAAAATTGAGTTTAAGATGTATAATTAGGTTCAAAAGACCATAATTAACTTTTTTTACCCCAAAAAATTGATTTAATATCATTTTCGATCTTTTTTAGGGTGTAGAGCTTGCATGTCTAAATGGGCTTTCTAGTGAACCCGTTCGAATTTTAACCGAGTAAAAAGATCAAAAATTGAGTTTAAGATGTATAATTAGGTTCAAAAGGCCATAATTAACTCTATTTTTACCCAAAAAAATTGATTTAATATCATTTTCGCTCGTTTTTTAGGGTTTTGAGCTTGCATGTCTAAATGGGCTTTCTAGTGAACCCGTTCGAATTTTAACCGAGTAAAAAGCTCAAAAATTGAGTATAAGATGTATAATTAGGTTCAAAAGACCATAATTAACTTTTTTTACCCAAAAAAATTGATTTAATATCATTTTCGATCTTTTTTAGGGTGTAGAGCGTGCACGTCTAAATGGGCTTTCTAGTGAACCCGTTCGAATTTTAACCGATTAAAAAGCTCAAAGTTTTAGTTTAACCTATATAATTAGGTTCAAAAGACCATAATTAACTCTTTGTACCCAAAAAATTTGATTTAATGTCATTTTCGATCGTTTTTAAGGGTTCAGAGCTTGCATGCCTAAATGGGATTTCTAGTGAACCCGTTCGAATTTTATCCGAGTAAAAAGCTCAAAAATTGAGTTTAAGATGAATAATTAGGTTCAAAAGACCATAATTAACTTTTTTTACCCAAAAAAATTAATTTAATATCATTTTCGATCATTTTTAGGGTTTAGAACGTGCATGTCTAAATGGGCTTTCCAGTGAACCCGTTCGAATTTTAACCAAGTAAAATGCTCAAAATTTGAGTTTAAGCTATATAATTAGGTTCAAAAGACCATAATTATCTTTTTGTACCCAAAAAATTTGATTTAATGTCATTTTCGATCATTTTTTAGGTTCAGAGCTTGCATGTCTAAATGGGCTTTCTAGTGAACCCGTTCGAATTTTAACCGAGTAAAAAGCTCAAAAATTGAGTTTAAGATGTATAATTAGGTTCAAAAGACCATAATTAACTCTTTGTACCCAAAAAATTTGATTTAATGTCATTTTCGATCGTTTTTAAGGGTTCAGAGCTTGCATGTCTAAATGGGCTTTCCAGTGAACCCGTTCGAATTTTAACCGAGTAAAAAGCTCAAAAATTGAGTTTAAGATGTATAATTAGGTTCAAAAGGCCATAATTAACTCTATTTTTACCCAAAAAAATTGATATAATATCATTTTCGCTCATTTTTTAGGGTTTAGAGCTTGCATGTCTAAATGGGCTTTCTAGTGAACCCGTTCGAATTTTAACCGAGTAAAAAGATCAAAAATTGAGTTTAAGATGTATAATTAGGTTCAAAAGGCCATAATTAACTCTTTTTTTACCCAAAAAAATTGATTTAATATCATTTTCGCTCGTTTTTTAGGGTTTAGAGCTTGCATGTCTAAATGGGCTTTCTAGTGAACCCGTTCGAATTTTAACCGAGTAAAAAGCTCAAAAATTGAGTTTAAGATGTATAATTAGGTTCAAAAGACCATAATTAACTTTTTTTACCCAAAAAAATTGATTTAATATCATTTTCGATCTTTTTTAGGGTGTAGAGCGTGCATGTCTAAATGGGCTTTCTAGTGAACCCGTTCGAATTTTAACCGAGTAAAAAGCTCAAAGTTTTAGTTTAACCTATATAATTAGGTTCAAAAGACCATAATTAACTCTTTGTACCCAAAAAATTTGATTTAATGTCATTTTCGATCGTTTTTAAGGGTTCAGAGCTTGCATGTCTAAATGGGCTTTCTAGTGAACCCGTTCGAATTTTAACCGAGTAAAAAGCTCAAAAATTGAGTTTAAGATGTATAATTAGGTTCAAAAGGCCATAATTAATTCTATTTTTACCCAAAAAAATTGATTTAATATCATTTTCGCTCGTTTTTTAGGGTTTAGAGCTCGCATGTCTAAATGGGCTTTCTAGTGAACCCGTTCGAATTTTAACCGAGTAAAAAGCTCAAAAATTGAGTTTAAGATATATAATTAGGTTCAAAAGGCCATAATTAACTCTATTTTTACCCCAAAAAATTGATTTAATATCATTTTCGCTCGTTTTTTAGGGTTTTGAGCTTGCATGTCTAAATGGGCTTTCTAGTGAACCCGTTCGAATTTTAACCGAGTAAAAAGCTCAAAAATTGAGTTTAAGATGTATAATTAGGTTCAAAAGACCATAATTAACTTTTTTTACCCAAAAAAATTGATTTAATATCATTTTCGATCTTTTTTAGGGTGTAGAGCGTGCACGTCTAAATGGGCTTTCTAGTGAACCCGTTCGAATTTTAACCGATTAAAAAGCTCAAAGTTTTAGTTTAACCTATATAATTAGGTTCAAAAGACCATAATTAACTCTTTGTACCCAAAAAATTTGATTTAATGTCATTTTCGATCGTTTTTAAGGGTTCAGAGCTTGCATGCCTAAATGGGATTTCTAGTGAACCTGTTCGAATTTTATCCGAGTAAAAAGCTCAAAAATTGAGTTTAAGATGAATAATTAGGTTCAAAAGACCATAATTAACTTTTTTACCCAAAAAATTGATTTAATATCATTTTCGATCATTTTTAGGGTTTAGAACGTGCATGTCTAAATGGGCTTTCCAGTGAACCCGTTCGAATTTTAACCGAGTAAAATGCTCAAAATTTGAGTTTAAGCTGTATAATTAGGTTCAAAAGAACATAATTAACTTTTTGTACCCAAAAAATTTGATTTAATGTCATTTTCGATCATTTTTTAGGTTCAGAGCTTGCATGTCTAAATGGGCTTTCTAGTGAACCCGTTCGAATTTTAACCGAGTAAAAAGCTCAAAAATTGAGTTTAAGATGTATAATTAGGTTCAAAAGACCATAATTAACTTTTTTTACCCAAAAAAATTGATTTAATATCATTTTCGATATTTTTTAGGGTGTAGCGCGTGCATGTCTAAATGGGCTTTCTAGTGAACCCGTTCGAATTTTAACCGAGTAAAAAGCTCAAAGTTTTAGTTTAACCTATATAATTAGGTTCAAAAGACCATAATTAACTCTTTGTACCCAAAAAATTTGATTTAATGTCATTTTCGATCGTTTTTAAGGGTTCAGAGCTTGCATGTCTAAATGGGCTTTCTAGTGAACCCGTTCGAATTTTAACCGAGTAAAAAGATCAAAAATTGAGTTTAAGATGTATAATTAGGTTCAAAAGGCCATAATTAACTCTTTTTTTTCCCAAAAAAATTGATTTAATATCATTTTCGCTCGTTTTTTAGGGTTTAGAGCTTGCATGTTTAAATGGGCTTTCTAGTGAACCCGTTCGAATTTTAACCGAGTAAAAAGCTCAAAAATTGAGTTTAAGATGTATAATTAGGTTCAAAAGACCATAATTAACTTTTTTTACCCAAAAAAATTGATTTAATATCATTTTCGATCTTTTTTAGGGTGTAGAGCTTGCATGTCTAAATGGGCTTTCTAGTGAACCCGTTCGAATTTTAACCGAGTAAAAAGCTCAAAGTTTTAGTTTAACCTATATAATTAGGTTCAAAAGACCATAATTAACTTTTTTTACCTGAAAAATTAATTTAATATCATTTTCGATCGTTTTTTAGGGTTTAGAGCGTGCATGTCTAAATGGGCTTTCTAGTGAACCCGTTCGAATTTTAACCGAGTAAAAAGCTCAAAGTTTTAGTTTAACCTATATAATTAGGTTCAAAAGACCATAATTAACTGTTTGTACCCAAAAATTTTGATTTAATGTCATTTTCGATCGTTTTTAGGGTTCAGAGCTTGCATGTCTTAATGGGATTTTTAGTGAACCCGTTCGAATTTTAACCGAGTAAAAAGCTTAAAAATTGATTTTAAGATATATAATTAGGTTCAAAAGGCCATAATTAACTCTTTTTTTACCCAAAAAAATTGATTTAATATCATTTTCGCTCGTTTTTTAGGGTTTAGAGCGTGCATGTCTAAATGGGCTCTCTAGAGAACCCGTTCGAAGTTTAACCAAATAAAAAGCTCAAAAATTGAGTTTAAGATGTATAATTAGGTTCAAAAGACCATAATTAACTTTTTTTACCCAAAAAAATTGATTTAATATCATTTTTGATCATTTTTTAGGGTTTAGAGCTTGCATGTCTAAATGGGCTTTCTAGTGAACCCGTTCGAATTTTAACCGAGTAAAAAGCTCAAAGTTTTAGTTTAACCTATATAATTAGGTTCAAAAGACCATAATTAACTCTTTGTACCCAAAAAATTTGATTTAATGTCATTTTCGATCATTTTTTAGGGTTCAGAGCTTGTATGTCTAAATGGGCTTTCTATTGAACCCGTTCGAATTTTATCCAAGAAAAAAGCTCAAAAATTGAGTTTAAGATGAATAATTAGGTTCAAAAGACCATAATTAACTTTTTTTACCCAAAAAAATTAATTTAATATCATTTTCGATCATTTTTAGGGTAGAGCGTGCATGTCTAAATGGGCTTTCTAGTGAACCCGTTCGAATTTTAACCGAGTAAAAAGCTCAAAGTTTTAGTTTAACCTATATAATTAGGTTCAAAAGACCATAATTAACTCTTTGTACCCAAAAAATTTGATTTAATGTCATTTTCGATCGTTTTTAAGGGTTCAGAGCTTGCATGTCTAAATGGGCATTCTAGTGAACCCGTTCGAATTTTAACCGAGTAAAAAGATCAATAATTGAGTTTAAGATGTATAATTAGGTTCAAAAGGCCATAATTAACTCTTTTTTTACCCAAAAAAATTGATTTAATATCATTTTCGATCATTTTTAGGGTGTAGAGCGTGCATGTCTAAATGGGCTTTCTAGTGAACCCGTTCGAATTTTAACCGAGTCAAATGCTCAAAATTTGAGTTTAAGCTGTATAATTAGGTTCAAAAGACCATAATTAAGTTTTTGTACCCAAAAAATTTGATTTAGTGTCATTTTCGATCATTTTTTAGGTTCAGAGCTTGCATGTCAAAATGGGCTTTCTAGTGAACCCGTTCGAATTTTAACCGAGTAAAAAGCTCAAAAATTGAGTTTAAGATGTATAATTAGGTTCAAAAGACCATAATTAACTTTTTTTACCCCAAAAAATTGATTTAATATCATTTTCGATCTTTTTTAGGATGTAGAGCTTGCATGTCTAAATGGGCTTTCTAGTGAACCCGTTCGAATTTTAACCGAGTAAAAAGCTCAAAAATTGAGTTTAAGATGTATAATTAGGTTCAAAAGGCCATAATTAACTCTATTTTTACCCAAAAAAATTGATTTAATATCATTTTCGCTCGTTTTTTAGGGTTTTGAGCTTGCATGTCTAAATGGGCTTTCTAGTGAACCCGTTCGAATTTTAACCGAGTAAAAAGCTCAAAAATTGAGTTTAAGATGTATAATTAGGTTCAAAAGACCATAATTAACTTTTTTTACCCAAAAAAATTGATTTAATATCATTTTCGATCTTTTTTAGGGTGTAGAGCGTGCACGTCTAAATGGGCTTTCTAGTGAACCCGTTCGAATTTTAACCGATTAAAAAGCTCAAAGTTTTAGTTTAACCTATATAATTAGGTTCAAAAGACCATAATTAACTCTTTGTACCCAAAAAATTTGATTTAATGTCATTTTCGATCGTTTTTAAGGGTTCAGAGCTTGCATGCCTAAATGGGATTTCTAGTGAACCCGTTCGAATTTTATCCGAGTAAAAAGCTCAAAAATTGAGTTTAAGATGAATAATTAGGTTCAAAAGACCATAATTAACTTTTTTTACCCAAAAAAATTAATTTAATATCATTTTCGATCATTTTTAGGGTTTAGAACGTGCATGTCTAAATGGGCTTTCCAGTGAACCCGTTCGAATTTTAACCAAGTAAAATGCTCAAAATTTGAGTTTAAGCTGTATAATTAGGTTCAAAAGACCATAATTAACTTTTTGTACCCAAAAAATTTGATTTAATGTCATTTTCGATCATTTTTTAGGTTCAGAGCTTGCATGTCTAAATGGGCTTTCTAGTGAACCCGTTCGAATTTTAACCGAGTAAAAAGCTCAAAAATTGAGTTTAAGATGTATAATTAGGTTCAAAAGACCATAATTAACTCTTTGTACCCAAAAAATTTGATTTAATGTCATTTTCGATCGTTTTTAAGGGTTCAGAGCTTGCATGTCTAAATGGGCTTTCCAGTGAACCCGTTCGAATTTTAACCGAGTAAAAAGCTCAAAAATTGAGTTTAAGATGTATAATTAGGTTCAAAAGGCCATAATTAACTCTATTTTTACCCAAAAAAATTGATATAATATCATTTTCGCTCATTTTTTAGGGTTTAGAGCTTGCATGTCTAAATGGGCTTTCTAGTGAACCCGTTCGAATTTTAACCGAGTAAAAAGATCAAAAATTGAGTTTAAGATGTATAATTAGGTTCAAAAGGCCATAATTAACTCTTTTTTTACCCAAAAAAATTGATTTAATATCATTTTCGCTCGTTTTTTAGGGTTTAGAGCTTGCATGTCTAAATGGGCTTTCTAGTGAACCCGTTCGAATTTTAACCGAGTAAAAAGCTCAAAAATTGAGTTTAAGATGTATAATTAGGTTCAAAAGACCATAATTAACTTTTTTTACCCAAAAAAATTGATTTAATATCATTTTCGATCTTTTTTAGGGTGTAGAGCGTGCATGTCTAAATGGGCTTTCTAGTGAACCCGTTCGAATTTTAACCGAGTAAAAAGCTCAAAGTTTTAGTTTAACCTATATAATTAGGTTCAAAAGACCATAATTAACTCTTTGTACCCAAAAAATTTGATTTAATGTCATTTTCGATCGTTTTTAAGGGTTCAGAGCTTGCATGTCTAAATGGGCTTTCTAGTGAACCCGTTCGAATTTTAACCGAGTAAAAAGCTCAAAAATTGAGTTTAAGATGTATAATTAGGTTCAAAAGGCCATAATTAATTCTATTTTTACCCAAAAAAATTGATTTAATATCATTTTCGCTCGTTTTTTAGGGTTTAGAGCTCGCATGTCTAAATGGGCTTTCTAGTGAACCCGTTCGAATTTTAACCGAGTAAAAAGCTCAAAAATTGAGTTTAAGATATATAATTAGGTTCAAAAGGCCATAATTAACTCTATTTTTACCCCAAAAAATTGATTTAATATCATTTTCGCTCGTTTTTTAGGGTTTTGAGCTTGCATGTCTAAATGGGCTTTCTAGTGAACCCGTTCGAATTTTAACCGAGTAAAAAGCTCAAAAATTGAGTTTAAGATGTATAATTAGGTTCAAAAGACCATAATTAACTTTTTTTACCCAAAAAAATTGATTTAATATCATTTTCGATCTTTTTTAGGGTGTAGAGCGTGCACGTCTAAATGGGCTTTCTAGTGAACCCGTTCGAATTTTAACCGATTAAAAAGCTCAAAGTTTTAGTTTAACCTATATAATTAGGTTCAAAAGACCATAATTAACTCTTTGTACCCAAAAAATTTGATTTAATGTCATTTTCGATCGTTTTTAAGGGTTCAGAGCTTGCATGCCTAAATGGGATTTCTAGTGAACCCGTTCGAATTTTATCCGAGTAAAAAGCTCAAAAATTGAGTTTAAGATGAATAATTAGGTTCAAAAGACCATAATTAACTTTTTTTACCCAAAAAAATTAATTTAATATCATTTTCGATCATTTTTAGGGTTTAGAACGTGCATGTCTAAATGGGCTTTCCAGTGAACCCGTTCGAATTTTAACCAAGTAAAATGCTCAAAATTTGAGTTTAAGCTGTATAATTAGGTTCAAAAGACCATAATTAACTTTTTGTACCCAAAAAATTTGATTTAATGTCATTTTCGATCATTTTTTAGGTTCAGAGCTTGCATGTCTAAATGGGCTTTCTAGTGAACCCGTTCGAATTTTAACCGAGTAAAAAGCTCAAAAATTGAGTTTAAGATGTATAATTAGGTTCAAAAGACCATAATTAACTCTTTGTACCCAAAAAATTTGATTTAATGTCATTTTCGATCGTTTTTAAGGGTTCAGAGCTTGCATGTCTAAATGGGCTTTCCAGTGAACCCGTTCGAATTTTAACCGAGTAAAAAGCTCAAAAATTGAGTTTAAGATGTATAATTAGGTTCAAAAGGCCATAATTAACTCTATTTTTACCCAAAAAAATTGATATAATATCATTTTCGCTCATTTTTTAGGGTTTAGAGCTTGCATGTCTAAATGGGCTTTCTAGTGAACCCGTTCGAATTTTAACCGAGTAAAAAGATCAAAAATTGAGTTTAAGATGTATAATTAGGTTCAAAAGGCCATAATTAACTCTTTTTTTACCCAAAAAAATTGATTTAATATCATTTTCGCTCGTTTTTTGGGGTTTAGAGCTTGCATGTCTAAATGGGCTTTCTAGTGAACCCGTTCGAATTTTAACCGAGTAAAAAGCTCAAAAATTGAGTTTAAGATGTATAATTAGGTTCAAAAGACCATAATTAACTTTTTTTACCCAAAAAAATTGATTTAATATCATTTTCGATCTTTTTTAGGGTGTAGAGCGTGCATGTCTAAATGGGCTTTCTAGTGAACCCGTTCGAATTTTAACCGAGTAAAAAGCTCAAAGTTTTAGTTTAACCTATATAATTAGGTTCAAAAGACCATAATTAACTCTTTGTACCCAAAAAATTTGATTTAATGTCATTTTCGATCGTTTTTAAGGGTTCAGAGCTTGCATGTCTAAATGGGCTTTCTAGTGAACCCGTTCGAATTTTAACCGAGTAAAAAGCTCAAAAATTGAGTTTAAGATGTATAATTAGGTTCAAAAGGCCATAATTAATTCTATTTTTACCCAAAAAAATTGATTTAATATCATTTTCGCTCGTTTTTTAGGGTTTAGAGCTTGCATGTCTAAATGGGCTTTCTAGTGAACCCGTTCGAATTTTAACCGAGTAAAAAGCTCAAAAATTGAGTTTAAGATGTATAATTAGGTTCAAAAGGCCATAATTAACTCTATTTTTACCCCAAAAAATTGATTTAATATCATTTTCGCTCGTTTTTTAGGGTTTTGAGCTTGCATGTCTAAATGGGCTTTCTAGTGAACCCGTTCGAATTTTAACCGAGTAAAAAGCTCAAAAATTGAGTTTAAGATGTATAATTAGGTTCAAAAGACCATAATTAACTTTTTTTACCCAAAAAAATTGATTTAATATCATTTTCGATCTTTTTTAGGGTGTAGAGCGTGCACGTCTAAATGGGCTTTCTAGTGAACCCGTTCGAATTTTAACCGATTAAAAAGCTCAAAGTTTTAGTTTAACCTATATAATTAGGTTCAAAAGACCATAATTAACTCTTTGTACCCAAAAAATTTGATTTAATGTCATTTTCGATCGTTTTTAAGGGTTCAGAGCTAGCATGCCTAAATGGGATTTCTAGTGAACCTGTTCGAATTTTATCCGAGTAAAAAGCTCAAAAATTGAGTTTAAGATGAATAATTAGGTTCAAAAGACCATAATTAACTTTTTTACCCAAAAAATTGATTTAATATCATTTTCGATCATTTTTAGGGTTTAGAACGTGCATGTCTAAATGGGCTTTCCAGTGAACCCGTTCGAATTTTAACCGAGTAAAATGCTCAAAATTTGTGTTTAAGCTGTGTAATTAGGTTCAAAAGACCATAATTAACTTTTTGTACCCAAAAAATTTGATTTAATGTCATTTTCGATCATTTTTTAGGTTCAGAGCTTGCATGTCTAAATGGGCTTTCTAGTGAACCCGTTCGAATTTTAACCGAGTAAAAAGCTCAAAAATTGAGTTTAAGATGTATAATTAGGTTCAAAAGACCATAATTAACTTTTTTTACCCAAAAAAATTGATTTAATATCATTTTCGATATTTTTTAGGGTGTAGCGCGTGCATGTCTAAATGGGCTTTCTAGTGAACCCGTTCGAATTTTAACCGAGTAAAAAGCTCAAAGTTTTAGTTTAACCTATATAATTAGGTTCAAAAGACCATAATTAACTCTTTGTACCCAAAAAATTTGATTTAATGTCATTTTCGATCGTTTTTAAGGGTTCAGAGCTTGCATGTCTAAATGGGCTTTCTAGTGAACCCGTTCGAATTTTAACCGAGTAAAAAGATCAATAATTGAGTTTAAGATGTATAATTAGGTTCAAAAGGCCATAATTAACTCTTTTTTTACCCAAAAAAATTGATTTAATATCATTTTCGATCATTTTTAGGGTGTAGAGCGTGCATGTCTAAATGGGCTTTCTAGTGAACCCGTTCGAATTTTAACCGAGTCAAATGCTCAAAATTTGAGTTTAAGCTGTATAATTAGGTTCAAAAGACCATAATTAAGTTTTTGTACCCAAAAAATTTGATTTAGTGTCATTTTCGATCATTTTTTAGGTTCAGAGCTTGCATGTCAAAATGGGCTTTCTAGTGAACCCGTTCGAATTTTAACCGAGTAAAAAGCTCAAAAATTGAGTTTAAGATGTATAATTAGGTTCAAAAGGCCATAATTAATTCTATTTTTACCCAAAAAAATTGATTTAATATCATTTTCGCTCGTTTTTTAGGGTTTAGAGCTTGCATGTCTAAATGGGCTTTCTAGTGAACCCGTTCGAATTTTAACCGAGTAAAAAGCTCAAAAATTGAGTTTAAGATGTATAATTAGGTTCAAAAGGCCATAATTAACTCTATTTTTACCCCAAAAAATTGATTTAATATCATTTTCGCTCGTTTTTTAGGGTTTTGAGCTTGCATGTCTAAATGGGCTTTCTAGTGAACCCGTTCGAATTTTAACCGAGTAAAAAGCTCAAAAATTGAGTTTAAGATGTATAATTAGGTTCAAAAGACCATAATTAACTTTTTTTACCCAAAAAAATTGATTTAATATCATTTTCGATCTTTTTTAGGGTGTAGAGCGTGCACGTCTAAATGGGCTTTCTAGTGAACCCGTTCGAATTTTAAACGATTAAAAAGCTCAAAGTTTTAGTTTAACCTATATAATTAGGTTCAAAAGACCATAATTAACTCTTTGTACCCAAAAAATTTGATTTAATGTCATTTTCGATCGTTTTTAAGGGTTCAGAGCTTGCATGCCTAAATGGGATTTCTAGTGAACCTGTTCGAATTTTATCCGAGTAAAAAGCTCAAAAATTGAGTTTAAGATGAATAATTAGGTTCAAAAGACCATAATTAACTTTTTTACCCAAAAAATTGATTTAATATCATTTTCGATCATTTTTAGGGTTTAGAACGTGCATGTCTAAATGGGCTTTCCAGTGAACCCGTTCGAATTTTAACCGAGTAAAATGCTCAAAATTTGTGTTTAAGCTGTGTAATTAGGTTCAAAAGACCATAATTAACTTTTTGTACCCAAAAAATTTGATTTAATGTCATTTTCGATCATTTTTTAGGTTCAGAGCTTGCATGTCTAAATGGGCTTTCTAGTGAACCCGTTCGAATTTTAACCGAGTAAAAAGCTCAAAAATTGAGTTTAAGATGTATAATTAGGTTCAAAAGACCATAATTAACTTTTTTTACCCAAAAAAATTGATTTAATATCATTTTCGATATTTTTTAGGGTGTAGCGCGTGCATGTCTAAATGGGCTTTCTAGTGAACCCGTTCGAATTTTAACCGAGTAAAAAGCTCAAAGTTTTAGTTTAACCTATATAATTAGGTTCAAAAGACCATAATTAACTCTTTGTACCCAAAAAATTTGATTTAATGTCATTTTCGATCGTTTTTAAGGGTTCAGAGCTTGCATGTCTAAATGGGCTTTCTAGTGAACCCGTTCGAATTTTAACCGAGTAAAAAGATCAATAATTGAGTTTAAGATGTATAATTAGGTTCAAAAGGCCATAATTAACTCTTTTTTTACCCAAAAAAATTGATTTAATATCATTTTCGATCATTTTTAGGGTGTAGAGCGTGCATGTCTAAATGGGCTTTCTAGTGAACCCGTTCGAATTTTAACCGAGTCAAATGCTCAAAATTTGAGTTTAAGCTGTATAATTAGGTTCAAAAGACCATAATTAAGTTTTTGTACCCAAAAAATTTGATTTAGTGTCATTTTCGATCATTTTTTAGGTTCAGAGCTTGCATGTCAAAATGGGCTTTCTAGTGAACCCGTTCGAATTTTAACCGAGTAAAAAGATCAAAAATTGAGTTTAAGATGTATAATTAGGTTCAAAAGACCATAATTAACTTTTTTTACCCCAAAAAATTGATTTAATATCATTTTCGATCTTTTTTAGGGTGTAGAGCTTGCATGTCTAAATGGGCTTTCTAGTGAACCCGTTCGAATTTTAACCGAGTAAAAAGCTCAAAAATTGAGTTTAAGATGTATAATTAGGTTCAAAAGGCCATAATTAACTCTATTTTTACCCAAAAAAATTGATTTAATATCATTTTCGCTCGTTTTTTAGGGTTTAGAGCTTGCATGTCTAAATGGGCTTTCTAGTGAACCCGTTCGAATTTTAACCGAGTAAAAAGCTCAAAAATTGAGTTTAAGATGTATAATTAGGTTCAAAAGACCATAATTAACTTTTTTTACCCAAAAAAATTGATTTAATATCATTTTCGATCTTTTTTAGGGTGTAGAGCGTGCATGTCTAAATGGGCTTTCTAGTGAACCCGTTCGAATTTTAACCGAGTAAAAAGCTCAAAGTTTTAGTTTAACCTATATAATTAGGTTCAAAAGACCATAATTAACTCTTTGTATCCAAAAAATTTGATTTAATGTCATTTTCGATCGTTTTTAAGGGTTCAGAGCTTGCATGTCTAAATGGGCTTTCTAGTGAACCCGTTCGAATTTTAACCGAGTAAAAAGCTCAAAAATTGAGTTTAAGATGTATAATTAGGTTCAAAAGGCCATAATTAATTCTATTTTTACCCAAAAAAATTGATTTAATATCATTTTCGCTCATTTTTTAGGGTTTAGAGCTTGCATGTCTAAATGGGCTTTCTAGTGAACCCGTTCGAATTTTAACCGAGTAAAAAGATCAAAAATTGAGTTTAAGATGTATAATTAGGTTCAAAAGGCCATAATTAACTCTTTTTTTACCCAAAAAAATTGATTTAATATCATTTTCGCTCGTTTTTTAGGGTTTTGAGCTTGCATGTCTAAATGGGCTTTCTAGTGAACCCGTTCGAATTTTAACCGAGTAAAAAGCTCAAAAATTGAGTTTAAGATGTATAATTAGGTTCAAAAGACCATAATTAACTTTTTTTACCCAAAAAAATTGATTTAATATCATTTTCGATCTTTTTTAGGGTGTAGAGCGTGCATGTCTAAATGGGCTTTCTAGTGAACCCGTTCGAATTTTAACCGAGTAAAAAGCTCAAAGTTTTAGTTTAACCTATATAATTAGGTTCAAAAGACCATAATTAACTCTTTGTACCCAAAAAATTTGATTTAATGTCATTTTCGATCGTTTTTAAGGGTTCAGAGCTTGCATGCCTAAATGGGATTTCTAGTGAACCCGTTCGAATTTTATCCGAGTAAAAAGCTCAAAAATTGAGTTTAAGATGAATAATTAGGTTCAAAAGACCATAATTAACTTTTTTTACCCAAAAAAATTAATTTAATATCATTTTCGATCATTTTTAGGGTTTAGAACGTGCATGTCTAAATGGGCTTTCCAGTGAACCCGTTCGAATTTTAACCAAGTAAAATGCTCAAAATTTGAGTTTAAGCTGTATAATTAGGTTCAAAAGACCATAATTAACTTTTTGTACCCAAAAAATTTGATTTAATGTCATTTTCGATCATTTTTTAGGTTCAGAGCTTGCATGTCTAAATGGGCTTTCTAGTGAACCCGTTCGAATTTTAACCGAGTAAAAAGCTCAAAAATTGAGTTTAAGATGTATAATTAGGTTCAAAAGACCATAATTAACTCTTTGTACCCAAAAAATTTGATTTAATGTCATTTTCGATCGTTTTTAAGGGTTCAGAGCTTGCATGTCTAAATGGGCTTTCCAGTGAACCCGTTCGAATTTTAACCGAGTAAAAAGCTCAAAAATTGAGTTTAAGATGTATAATTAGGTTCAAAAGGCCATAATTAACTCTATTTTTACCCAAAAAAATTGATATAATATCATTTTCGCTCATTTTTTAGGGTTTAGAGCTTGCATGTCTAAATGGGCTTTCTAGTGAACCCGTTCGAATTTTAACCGAGTAAAAAGATCAAAAATTGAGTTTAAGATGTATAATTAGGTTCAAAAGGCCATAATTAACTCTTTTTTTACCCAAAAAAATTGATTTAATATCATTTTCGCTCGTTTTTTAGGGTTTAGAGCTTGCATGTCTAAATGGGCTTTCTAGTGAACCCGTTCGAATTTTAACCGAGTAAAAAGCTCAAAAATTGAGTTTAAGATGTATAATTAGGTTCAAAAGACCATAATTAACTTTTTTTACCCAAAAAAATTGATTTAATATCATTTTCGATCTTTTTTATGGTGTAGAGCGTGCATGTCTAAATGGGCTTTCTAGTGAACCCGTTCGAATTTTAACCGAGTAAAAAGCTCAAAGTTTTAGTTTAACCTATATAATTAGGTTCAAAAGACCATAATTAACTCTTTGTATCCAAAAAATTTGATTTAATGTCATTTTCGATCGTTTTTAAGGGTTCAGAGCTTGCATGTCTAAATGGGCTTTCTAGTGAACCCGTTCGAATTTTAACCGAGTAAAAAGCTCAAAAATTGAGTTTAAGATGTATAATTAGGTTCAAAAGGCCATAATTAATTCTATTTTTACCCAAAAAAATTGATTTAATATCATTTTCGCTCGTTTTTTAGGGTTTAGAGCTTGCATGTCTAAATGGGCTTTCTAGTGAACCCGTTCGAATTTTAACCGAGTAAAAAGCTCAAAAATTGAGTTTAAGATGTATAATTAGGTTCAAAAGGCCATAATTAACTCTATTTTTACCCCAAAAAATTGATTTAATATCATTTTCGCTCGTTTTTTAGGGTTTTGAGCTTACATGTCTAAATGGGCTTTCTAGTGAACCCGTTCGAATTTTAACCGAGTAAAAAGCTCAAAAATTGAGTTTAAGATGTATAATTAGGTTCAAAAGACCATAATTAACTTTTTTTACCCAAAAAAATTGATTTAATATCATTTTCGATCTTTTTTAGGGTGTAGAGCGTGCACGTCTAAATGGGCTTTCTAGTGAACCCGTTCGAATTTTAACCGATTAAAAAGCTCAAAGTTTTAGTTTAACCTATATAATTAGGTTCAAAAGACCATAATTAACTCTTTGTACCCAAAAAATTTGATTTAATGTCATTTTCGATCGTTTTTAAGGGTTCAGAGCTTGCATGCCTAAATGGGATTTCTAGTGAACCTGTTCGAATTTTATCCGAGTAAAAAGCTCAAAAATTGAGTTTAAGATGAATAATTAGGTTCAAAAGACCATAATTAACTTTTTTACCCAAAAAATTGATTTAATATCATTTTCGATCATTTTTAGGGTTTAGAACGTGCATGTCTAAATGGGCTTTCCAGTGAACCCGTTCGAATTTTAACCGAGTAAAATGCTCAAAATTTGAGTTTAAGATGTATAATTAGGTTCAAAAGACCATAATTAACTTTTTGTACCCAAAAAATTTGATTTAATGTCATTTTCGATCATTTTTTAGGTTCAGAGCTTGCATGTCTAAATGGGCTTTCTAGTGAACCCGTTCGAATTTTAACCGAGTAAAAAGCTCAAAAATTGAGTTTAAGATGTATAATTAGGTTCAAAAGACCATAATTAACTTTTTTTACCCAAAAAAATTGATTTAATATCATTTTCGATATTTTTTAGGGTGTAGCGCGTGCATGTCTAAATGGGCTTTCTAGTGAACCCGTTCGAATTTTAACCGATTAAAAAGCTCAAAGTTTTAGTTTAACCTATATAATTAGGTTCAAAAGACCATAATTAACTCTTTGTACCCAAAAAATTTGATTTAATGTCATTTTCGATCGTTTTTAAGGGTTCAGAGCTTGCATGTCTAAATGGGCTTTCTAGTGAACCCGTTCGAATTTTAACCGAGTAAAAAGATCAAAAATTGAGTTTAAGATGTATAATTAGGTTCAAAAGGCCATAATTAACTCTTTTTTTACCCAAAAAAATTGATTTAATATCATTTTCGCTCGTTTTTTAGGGTTTAGAGCTTGCATGTTTAAATGGGCTTTCTAGTGAACCCGTTCGAATTTTAACCGAGTAAAAAGCTCAAAAATTGAGTTTAAGATGTATAATTAGGTTCAAAAGACCATAATTAACTTTTTTTACCGAAAAAAATTGATTTAATATCATTTTCGATCTTTTTTAGGGTGTAGAGCTTGCATGTCTAAATGGGCTTTCTAGTGAACCCGTTCGAATTTTAACCGAGTAAAAAGCTCAAAAATTGAGTTTAAGATGTATAATTAGGTTCAAAAGACCATAATTAACTTTTTTTACCCAAAAAAATTGATTTAATATCATTTTCGATCTTTTTTAGGGTGTAGAGCGTGCATGTCTAAATGGGCTTTCTAGTGAACCCGTTCGAATTTTAACCGAGTAAAAAGCTCAAAGTTTTAGTTTAACCTATATAATTAGGTTCAAAAGACCATAATTAACTCTTTGTACCCAAAAAATTTGATTTAATGTCATTTTCGATCGTTTTTAAGGGTTCAGAGCTTGCATGTCTAAATGGGCTTTCTAGTGAACCCGTTCGAATTTTAACCGAGTAAAAAGCTCAAAAATTGAGTTTAAGATGTATAATTAGGTTCAAAAGGCCATAATTAATTCTATTTTTACCCAAAAAAATTGATTTAATATCATTTTCGCTCGTTTTTTAGGGATTAGAGCTTGCATGTCTAAATGGGCTTTCTAGTGAACCCGTTCGAATTTTAACCGAGTAAAAAGCTCAAAAATTGAGTTTAAGATGTATAATTAGGTTCAAAAGGCCATAATTAACTCTATTTTTACCCCAAAAAATTGATTTAATATCATTTTCGCTCGTTTTTTAGGGTTTTGAGCTTACATGTCTAAATGGGCTTTCTAGTGAACCCGTTCGAATTTTAACCGAGTAAAAAGCTCAAAAATTGAGTTTAAGATGTATAATTAGGTTCAAAAGACCATAATTAACTTTTTTTACCCAAAAAAATTGATTTAATATCATTTTCGATCTTTTTTAGGGTGTAGAGCGTGCACGTCTAAATGGGCTTTCTAGTGAACCCGTTCGAATTTTAACCGATTAAAAAGCTCAAAGTTTTAGTTTAACCTATATAATTAGGTTCAAAAGACCATAATTAACTCTTTGTACCCAAAAAATTTGATTTAATGTCATTTTCGATCGTTTTTAAGGGTTCAGAGCTTGCATGCCTAAATGGGATTTCTAGTGAACCTGTTCGAATTTTATCCGAGTAAAAAGCTCAAAAATTGAGTTTAAGATGAATAATTAGGTTCAAAAGACCATAATTAACTTTTTTACCCAAAAAATTGATTTAATATCATTTTCGATCATTTTTAGGGTTTAGAACGTGCATGTCTAAATGGGCTTTCCAGTGAACCCGTTCGAATTTTAACCGAGTAAAATGCTCAAAATTTGAGTTTAAGATGTATAATTAGGTTCAAAAGACCATAATTAACTTTTTGTACCCAAAAAATTTGATTTAATGTCATTTTCGATCATTTTTTAGGTTCAGAGCTTGCATGTCTAAATGGGCTTTCTAGTGAACCCGTTCGAATTTTAACCGAGTAAAAAGCTCAAAAATTGAGTTTAAGATGTATAATTAGGTTCAAAAGACCATAATTAACTTTTTTTACCCAAAAAAATTGATTTAATATCATTTTCGATATTTTTTAGGGTGTAGCGCGTGCATGTCTAAATGGGCTTTCTAGTGAACCCGTTCGAATTTTAACCGATTAAAAAGCTCAAAGTTTTAGTTTAACCTATATAATTAGGTTCAAAAGACCATAATTAACTCTTTGTACCCAAAAAATTTGATTTAATGTCATTTTCGATCGTTTTTAAGGGTTCAGAGCTTGCATGTCTAAATGGGCTTTCTAGTGAACCCGTTCGAATTTTAACCGAGTAAAAAGATCAAAAATTGAGTTTAAGATGTATAATTAGGTTCAAAAGGCCATAATTAACTCTTTTTTTACCCAAAAAAATTGATTTAATATCATTTTCGCTCGTTTTTTAGGGTTTAGAGCTTGCATGTTTAAATGGGCTTTCTAGTGAACCCGTTCGAATTTTAACCGAGTAAAAAGCTCAAAAATTGAGTTTAAGATGTATAATTAGGTTCAAAAGACCATAATTAACTTTTTTTACCCAAAAAAATTGATTTAATATCATTTTCGATCTTTTTTAGGGTGTAGAGCTTGCATGTCTAAATGGGCTTTCTAGTGAACCCGTTCGAATTTTAACCGAGTAAAAAGCTCAAAGTTTTAGTTTAACCTATATAATTAGGTTCAAAAGACCATAATTAACTTTTTTTACCTGAAAAATTAATTTAATATCATTTTCGATCGTTTTTTAGGGTTTAGAGCGTGCATGTCTAAATGGGCTTTCTAGTGAACCCGTTCGAATTTTAACCGAGTAAAAAGCTCAAAGTTTTAGTTTAACCTATATAATTAGGTTCAAAAGACCATAATTAACTGTTTGTACCCAAAAATTTTGATTTAATGTCATTTTCGATCGTTTTTAGGGTTCAGAGCTTGCATGTCTTAATGGGATTTTTAGTGAACCCGTTCGAATTTTAACCGAGTAAAAAGCTTAAAAATTGATTTTAAGATATATAATTAGGTTCAAAAGGCCATAATTAACTCTTTTTTTACCCAAAAAAATTGATTTAATATCATTTTCGCTCGTTTTTTAGGGTTTAGAGCGTGCATGTCTAAATGGGCTCTCTAGAGAACCCGTTCGAAGTTTAACCAAATAAAAAGCTCAAAAATTGAGTTTAAGATGTATAATTAGGTTCAAAAGACCATAATTAACTTTTTTTACCCAAAAAAATTGATTTAATATCATTTTTGATCATTTTTTAGGGTTTAGAGCTTGCATGTCTAAATGGGCTTTCTAGTGAACCCGTTCGAATTTTAACCGAGTAAAAAGCTCAAAGTTTTAGTTTAACCTATATAATTAGGTTCAAAAGACCATAATTAACTCTTTGTACCCAAAAAATTTGATTTAATGTCATTTTCGATCATTTTTTAGGGTTCAGAGCTTGCATGTCTAAATGGGCTTTCTATTGAACCCGTTCGAATTTTATCCAAGAAAAAAGCTCAAAAATTGAGTTTAAGATGAATAATTAGGTTCAAAAGACCATAATTAACTTTTTTTACACAAAAAAATTAATTTAATATCATTTTCGATCATTTTTAGGGTGTAGAGCGTGCATGTCTAAATGGGCTTTCTAGTGAACCCGTTCGAATTTTAACCGAGTAAAAAGCTCAAAGTTTTAGTTTAACCTATATAATTAGGTTCAAAAGACCATAATTAACTCTTTGTACCCAAAAAATTTGATTTAATGTCATTTTCGATCGTTTTTAAGGGTTCAGAGCTTGCATGTCTAAATGGGCTTTCTAGTGAACCCGTTCGAATTTTAACCGAGTAAAAAGATCAAAAATTGAGTTTAAGATGTATAATTAGGTTCAAAAGGCCATAATTAACTCTTTTTTTACCCAAAAAAATTGATTTAATATCATTTTCGCTCGTTTTTTAGGGTTTAGAGCTTGCATGTCTAAATGGGCTTTCTAGTGAACCCGTTCGAATTTTAACCGAGTAAAAAGCTCAAAAATTGAGTTTAAGATGTATAATTAGGTTCAAAAGGCCATAATTAACTCTATTTTTACCCCAAAAAATTGATTTAATATCATTTTCGCTCGTTTTTTAGGGTTTTGAGCTTACATGTCTAAATGGGCTTTCTAGTGAACCCGTTCGAATTTTAACCGAGTAAAAAGCTCAAAGTTTTAGTTTAACCTATATAATTAGGTTCAAAAGACCATAATTAACTCTTTGTACCCAAAAAAATTGATTTAATATCATTTTCGATCTTTTTTAGGGTGTAGAGCGTGCATGTCTAAATGGGCTTTCTAGTGAACCCGTTCGAATTTTAACCGAGTAAAAAGCTCAAAGTTTTAGTTTAACCTATATAATTAGGTTCAAAAGACCATAATTAACTCTTTGTACCCAAAAAATTTGATTTAATGTCATTTTCGATCGTTTTTAAGGGTTCAGAGCTTGCATGTCTAAATGGGCTTTCTAGTGAACCCGTTCAAATTTTAACCGAGTAAAAAGATCAAAAATTGAGTTTAAGATGTATAATTAGGTTCAAAAGGCCATAATTAACTCTTTTTTTACCCAAAAAAATTGATTTAATATCATTTTCGCTCGTTTTTTAGGGTTTAGAGCTTGCATGTCTAAATGGGCTTTCTAGTGAACCCGTTCGAATTTTAAACGAGTAAAAAGCTCAAAAATTGAGTTTAAGATGTATAATTAGGTTCAAAAGACCATAATTAACTTTTTTTACCCAAAAAAATTGATTTAATATCATTTTCGATCTTTTTTAGGGTGTAGAGCTTGCATGTCTAAATGGGCTTTCTAGTGAACCCGTTCGAATTTTAACCGAGTAAAAAGCTCAAAGTTTTAGTTTAACCTATATAATTAGGTTCAAAAGACCATAATTAACTTTTTTTACCTGAAAAATTAATTTAATATCATTTTCGATCGTTTTTTTAGGGTTTAGAGCGTGCATGTCTAAATGGGCTTTCTAGTGAACCCGTTCGAATTTTAACCGAGTAAAAAGCTCAAAGTTTTAGTTTAACCTATATAATTAGGTTCAAAAGACCATAATTAACTGTTTGTACCCAAAAATTTTGATTTAATGTCATTTTCGATCGTTTTTAGGGTTCAGAGCTTGCATGTCTTAATGGGATTTTTAGTGAACCCGTTCGAATTTTAACCGAGTAAAAAGCTTAAAAATTGATTTTAAGATATATAATTAGGTTCAAAAGGCCATAATTAACTCTTTTTTTACCCAAAAAAATTGATTTAATATCATTTTCGCTCGTTTTTTAGGGTTTAGAGCGTGCATGTCTAAATGGGCTCTCTAGAGAACCCGTTCGAATTTTAACCAAATAAAAAGCTCAAAAATTGAGTTTAAGATGTATAATTAGGTTCAAAAGACCATAATTAACTTTTTTTACCCAAAAAAATTGATTTAATATCATTTTTGATCATTTTTTAGGGTTTAGAGCTTGCATGTCTAAATGGGCTTTCTAGTGAACCCGTTCGAATTTTAACCGAGTAAAAAGCTCAAAGTTTTAGTTTAACCTATATAATTAGGTTTAAAAGACCATAATTAACTCTTTGTACCCAAAAATTTTGATTTAATGTCATTTTCGATCGTTTTTAGGGTTCAGAGCTTGCATGTCTTAATGGGATTTTTAGTGAACCCGTTCGAATTTTAACCGAGTAAAAAGCTTAAAAATTGATTTTAAGATATATAATTAGGTTCAAAAGGCCATAATTAACTCTTTTTTTACCCAAAAAAATTGATTTAATATCATTTTCGCTCGTTTTTTAGGGTTTAGAGCGTGCATGTCTAAATGGGCTCTCTAGAGAACCCGTTCGAATTTTAACCAAATAAAAAGCTCAAAAATTGAGTTTAAGATGTATAATTAGGTTCAAAAGACCATAATTAACTTTTTTTACCCAAAAAAATTGATTTATATCATTTTTGATCATTTTTTAGGGTTTAGAGCTTGCATGTCTAAATGGGCTTTGTAGTGAACCCGTTCGAATTTTAACCGAGTAAAAAGCTCAAAGTTTTAGTTTAACCTATATAATTAGGTTCAAAAGATCATAATTAACTCTTTGTACCCAAAAAATTTGATTTAATGTCATTTTCGATCATTTTTTAGGGTTCAGAGCTTGCATGTCTAAATGGGCTTTCTAGTGAACCCGTTCGAATTTTAACCGAGTAAAAAGCTCAAAGTTTTAGTTTAACCTATATAATTAGGTTCAAAAGACCATAATTAACTGTTTGTACCCAAAAATTTTGATTTAATGTCATTTTCGATCGTTTTTAGGGTTCAGAGCTTGCATGTCTTAATGGGATTTTTAGTGAACCCGTTCGAATTTTAACCGAGTAAAAAGCTTAAAAATTGATTTTAAGATATATAATTAGGTTCAAAAGGCCATAATTAACTCTTTTTTTACCCAAAAAAATTGATTTAATATCATTTTCGCTCGTTTTTTAGGGTTTAGAGCGTGCATGTCTAAATGGGCTCTCTAGAGAACCCGTTCGAATTTTAACCAAATAAAAAGCTCAAAAATTGAGTTTAAGATGTATAATTAGGTTCAAAAGACCATAATTAACTTTTTTTACCCAAAAAAAATTGATTTAATATCATTTTTGATCATTTTTTAGGGTTTAGAGCTTGCATGTCTAAATGGGCTTTCTAGTGAACCCGTTCGAATTTTAACCGAGTAAAAAGCTCAAAGTTTTAGTTTAACCTATATAATTAGGTTCAAAAGACCATAATTAACTCTTTGTACCCAAAAAATTTGATTTAATCTCATTTTCGATCATTTTTTAGGGTTCAGAGCTTGCATGTCTAAATGGGCTTTCTATTGAACCCGTTCGAATTTTATCCAAGTAAAAAGCTCAAAAATTGAGTTTAAGATGAATAATTAGGTTCAAAAGACCATAATTAACTTTTTTTACCCAAAAAAATTAATTTAATATCATTTTCGATCATTTTTAGGGTGTAGAGCGTGCATGTCTAAATGGGCTTTCTAGTGAACCCGTTCGAATTTTAACCGAGTCAAATGCTCAAAATTTGAGTTTAAGCTGTATAATTAGGTTCAAAAGACCATAATTAACTTTTTGTACCCAAAAAATTTGATTTAGTGTCATTTTCGATCATTTTTTAGGTTCAGAGCTTGCATGTCAAAATGGGCTTTCTAGTGAACCCGTTCGAATTTTAACCGAGTAAAAAGCTCAAAAATTGAGTTTAAGATGTATAATTAGGTTCAAAAGACCATAATTAACTTTTTTTACCCCAAAAAATTGATTTAATATCATTTTCGATCTTTTTTAGGGTGTAGAGCTTGCATGTCTAAATGGGCTTTCTAGTGAACCCGTTCGAATTTTAACCGAGTAAAAAGCTCAAAGTTTTAGTTTAACCTATATAATTAGGTTCAAAAGACCATAACTAACTCTTTGTACCCAAAAAATTTGATTTAATGTCATTTTCGATCATTTTTTAGGGTTCAGAGCTTGCATGTCTAAATGGGCTTTCTATTGAACCCGTTCGAATTTTATCCAAGTAAAAAGCTCAAAAATTGAGTTTAAGATGAATAATTAGGTTCAAAAGACCATAATTAACTTTTTTTACCCAAAAAAATTAATTTAATATCATTTTCGATCATTTTTAGGGTGTAGAGCGTGCATGTCTAAATGGGCTTTCTAGTGAACCCGTTCGAATTTTAACCGAGTAAAAAGCTCAAAGTTTTAGTTTAACCTATATAATTAGGTTCAAAAGACCATAATTAACTCTTTGTACCCAAAAAATTTGATTTAATGTCATTTTCGATCGTTTTTAAGGGTTCAGAGCTTGCATGTCTAAATGGGCTTTCTAGTGAACCCGTTCAAATTTTAACCGAGTAAAAAGATCAAAAATTGAGTTTAAGATGTATAATTAGGTTCAAAAGGCCATAATTAACTCTTTTTTTACCCAAAAAAATTGATTTAATATCATTTTCGCTCGTTTTTTAGGGTTTAGAGCTTGCATGTCTAAATGGGCTTTCTAGTGAACCCGTTCGAATTTTAAACGAGTAAAAAGCTCAAAAATTGAGTTTAAGATGTATAATTAGGTTCAAAAGACCATAATTAACTTTTTTTACCCAAAAAAATTGATTTAATATCATTTTCGATCTTTTTTAGGGTGTAGAGCTTGCATGTCTAAATGGGCTTTCTAGTGAACCCGTTCGAATTTTAACCGAGTAAAAAGCTCAAAGTTTTAGTTTAACCTATATAATTAGGTTCAAAAGACCATAATTAACTTTTTTTACCTGAAAAATTAATTTAATATCATTTTCGATCGTTTTTTAGGGTTTAGAGCGTGCATGTCTAAATGGGCTTTCTAGTGAACCCGTTCGAATTTTAACCGAGTAAAAAGCTCAAAGTTTTAGTTTAACCTATATAATTAGGTTCAAAAGACCATAATTAACTGTTTGTACCCAAAAATTTTGATTTAATGTCATTTTCGATCGTTTTTAGGGTTCAGAGCTTGCATGTCTTAATGGGATTTTTAGTGAACCCGTTCGAATTTTAACCGAGTAAAAAGCTCAAAAATTGATTTTAAGATATATAATTAGGTTCAAAAGGCCATAATTAACTCTTTTTTTACCCAAAAAAATTGATTTAATATCATTTTCGCTCGTTTTTTAGGGTTTAGAGCGTGCATGTCTAAATGGGCTCTCTAGAGAACCCGTTCGAATTTTAACCAAATAAAAAGCTCAAAAATTGAGTTTAAGATGTATAATTAGGTTCAAAAGACCATAATTAACTTTTTTTACCCAAAAAAATTGATTTAATATCATTTTTGATCATTTTTTAGGGTTTAGAGCTTGCATGTCTAAATGGGCTTTCTAGTGAACCCGTTCGAATTTTAACCGAGTAAAAAGCTCAAAGTTTTAGTTTAACCTATATAATTAGGTTCAAAAGACCATAATTAACTCTTTGTACCCAAAAAATTTGATTTAATCTCATTTTCGATCATTTTTTAGGGTTCAGAGCTTGCATGTCTAAATGGGCTTTCTATTGAACCCGTTCGAATTTTATCCAAGTAAAAAGCTCAAAAATTGAGTTTAAGATGAATAATTAGGTTCAAAAGACCATAATTAACTTTTTTTACCCAAAAAAATTAATTTAATATCATTTTCGATCATTTTTAGGGTGTAGAGCGTGCATGTCTAAATGGGCTTTCTAGTGAACCCGTTCGAATTTTAACCGAGTCAAATGCTCAAAATTTGAGTTTAAGCTGT
This sequence comes from Abelmoschus esculentus, assembly GCA_035048815.1. Classification (NCBI taxonomy): domain Eukaryota; kingdom Viridiplantae; phylum Streptophyta; class Magnoliopsida; order Malvales; family Malvaceae; genus Abelmoschus; species Abelmoschus esculentus. Next base: position 7,711,850 of record JAUCBN010000063.1, on the reverse strand, counting down.
ATAATTAGGTTCAAAAGACCATAATTAACTTTTTGTACCCAAAAAATTTGATTTAGTGTCATTTTCGATCATTTTTTAGGTTCAGAGCTTGCATGTCAAAATGGGCTTTCTAGTGAACCCGTTCGAATTTTAACCGAGTAAAAAGCTCAAAAATTGAGTTTAAGATGTATAATTAGGTTCAAAAGACCATAATTAACTTTTTTTACCCCAAAAAATTGATTTAATATCATTTTCGATCTTTTTTAGGGTGTAGAGCTTGCATGTCTAAATGGGCTTTCTAGTGAACCCGTTCGAATTTTAACCGAGTAAAAAGCTCAAAAATTGAGTTTAAGATGTATAATTAGGTTCAAAAGGCCATAATTAACTCTATTTTTACCCAAAAAAATTGATTTAATATCATTTTCGCTCGTTTTTTAGGGTTTTGAGCTTGCATGTCTAAATGGGCTTTCTAGTGAACCCGTTCGAATTTTAACCGGGTAAAAAGCTCAAAAATTGAGTTTAAGATGTATAATTAGGTTCAAAAGACCATAATTAACTTTTTTTACCCAAAAAAATTGATTTAATATCATTTTCGATCTTTTTTAGGGTGTAAAGCGTGCACGTCTAAATGGGTTTTCTAGTGAACCCGTTCGAATTTTAACCGATTAAAAAGCTCAAAGTTTTAGTTTAACCTATATAATTAGGTTCAAAAGACCATAATTAACTCTTTGTACCCAAAAAATTTGATTTAATGTCATTTTCGATCGTTTTTAAGGGTTCAGAGCTTGCATGCCTAAATGGGATTTCTAGTGAACCCGTTCGAATTTTATCCGAGTAAAAAGCTCAAAAATTGAGTTTAAGATGAATAATTAGGTTCAAAAGACCATAATTAACTTTTTTTACCCAAAAAAATTAATTTAATATCATTTTCGATCATTTTTAGGGTTTAGAACGTGCATGTCTAAATGGGCTTTCCAGTGAACCCGTTCGAATTTTAACCGAGTAAAATGCTCAAAATTTGAGTTTAAGCTGTATAATTAGGTTCAAAAGACCATAATTAACTTTTTGTACCCAAAAAATTTGATTTAATGTCATTTTCGATCATTTTTTAGGTTCAGAGCTTGCATGTCAAAATGGGCTTTCTAGTGAACCCGTTCGAATTTTAACCGAGTAAAAAGCTCAAAAATTGAGTTTAAGATGTATAATTAGGTTCAAAAGACCATAATTAACTTTTTTTACCCAAAAAAATTGATTTAATATCATTTTCGATCTTTTTTAGGGTGTAGAGCTTGCATGTCTAAATGGGCTTTCTAGTGAACCCGTTCGAATTTTAACCGAGTAAAAAGCTCAAAGTTTTAGTTTAACCTATATAATTAGGTTCAAAAGACCATAATTAACTTTTTTTACCTGAAAAATTAATTTAATATCATTTTCGATCGTTTTTTAGGGTTTAGAGCGTGCATGTCTAAATGGGATTTCTAGTGAACCCGTTCGAATTTTAACCGAGTAAAAAGCTCAAAAATTGAGTTTAAGATGTATAATTAGGTTCAAAAGGCCATAATTAATTCTATTTTTACCCAAAAAAATTGATTTAATATCATTTTCGCTCGTTTTTTAGGGTTTAGAGCTTGCATGTCTAAATGGGCTCTCTAGAGAACCCGTTAGAATTTTAACCAAATAAAAAGCTCAAAAATTGAGTTTAAGATGTATAATTAGGTTCAAAAGACCATAATTAACTTTTTTTACCCAAAAAAATTGATTTAATATCATTTTTGATCATTTTTTAGGGTTTAGAGCTTGCATGTCTAAATGGGCTTTCTAGTGAACCCGTTCGAATTTTAACCGAGTAAAAAGCTCAAAGTTTTAGTTTAACCTATATAATTAGGTTCAAAAGACCATAATTAACTCTTTGTACCCAAAAAATTTGATTTAATGTCATTTTCGATCATTTTTTAGGGTTCAGAGCTTACATGTCTAAATGGGCTTTCTATTGAACCCGTTCGAATTTTATCCAAGTAAAAAGCTCAAAAATTGAGTTTAAGATGAATAATTAGGTTCAAAAGACCATAATTAACTTTTTTTACCCAAAAAAATTAATTTAATATCATTTTCGATCATTTTTAGGGTGTAGAGCGTGCATGTCTAAATGGGCTTTCTAGTGAACCCGTTCGAATTTTAACCGAGTCAAATGCTCAAAATTTGAGTTTAAGCTGTATAATTAGGTTCAAAAGACCATAATTAACTTTTTGTACCCAAAAAATTTGATTTAGTGTCATTTTCGATCATTTTTTAGGTTCAGAGCTTGCATGTCAAAATGGGCTTTCTAGTGAACCCGTTCGAATTTTAACCGAGTAAAAAGCTCAAAAATTGAGTTTAAGATGTATAATTAGGTTCAAAAGACCATAATTAACTTTTTTTACCCCAAAAAATTGATTTAATATCATTTTCGATCTTTTTTAGGGTGTAGAGCTTGCATGTCTAAATGGGCTTTCTAGTGAACCCGTTCGAATTTTAACCGAGTAAAAAGCTCAAAAATTGAGTTTAAGATGTATAATTAGGTTCAAAAGGCCATAATTAACTCTATTTTTACCCAAAAAAATTGATTTAATATCATTTTCGCTCGTTTTTTAGGGTTTTGAGCTTGCATGTCTAAATGGGCTTTCTAGTGAACCCGTTCGAATTTTAACCGAGTAAAAAGCTCAAAAATTGAGTTTAAGATGTATAATTAGGTTCAAAAGACCATAATTAACTTTTTTTACCCAAAAAAATTGATTTAATATCATTTTCGATCTTTTTTAGGGTGTAGAGCGTGCACGTCTAAATGGGCTTTCTAGTGAACCCGTTCGAATTTTAACCGATTAAAAAGCTCAAAGTTTTAGTTTAACCTATATAATTAGGTTCAAAAGACCATAATTAACTCTTTGTACCCAAAAAATTTGATTTAATGTCATTTTCGATCGTTTTTAAGGGTTCAGAGCTTGCATGCCTAAATGGGATTTCTAGTGAACCCGTTCGAATTTTATCCGAGTAAAAAGCTCAAAAATTGAGTTTAAGATGAATAATTAGGTTCAAAAGACCATAATTAACTTTTTTTACCAAAAAAAATTAATTTAATATCATTTTCGATCATTTTTAGGGTTTAGAACGTGCATGTCTAAATGGGCTTTCCAGTGAACCCGTTCGAATTTTAACCGAGTAAAATGCTCAAAATTTGAGTTTAAGCTGTATAATTAGGTTCAAAAGACCATAATTAACTTTTTGTACCCAAAAAATTTGATTTAATGTCATTTTCGATCATTTTTTAGGTTCAGAGCTTGCATGTCTAAATGGGCTTTCTAGTGAACCCGTTCGAATTTTAACCGAGTAAAAAGCTCAAAAATTGAGTTTAAGATGTATAATTAGGTTCAAAAGACCATAATTAACTTTTTTTACCCAAAAAAATTGATTTAATATCATTTTCGATCTTTTTTAGGGTGTAGAGCGTGCATGTCTAAATGGGCTTTCTAGTGAACCCGTTCGAATTTTAACCGAGTAAAAAGCTCAAAGTTTTAGTTTAACCTATATAATTAGGTTCAAAAGACCATAATTAACTCTTTGTACCCAAAAAATTTGATTTAATGTCATTTTCGATCGTTTTTAAGTGTTCAGAGCTTGCATGTCTAAATGGGCTTTCTAGTGAACCCGTTCGAATTTTAACCGAGTAAAAAGATCAAAAATTGAGTTTAAGATGTATAATTAGGTTCAAAAGGCCATAATTAACTCTTTTTTTACCCAAAAAAATTGATTTAATATCATTTTCGCTCGTTTTTTAGGGTTTAGAGCTTGCATGTCTAAATGGGCTTTCTAGTGAACCCGTTCGAATTTTAACCGAGTAAAAAGCTCAAAAATTGAGTTTAAGATGTATAATTAGGTTCAAAAGACCATAATTAACTTTTTTTACCCAAAAAAATTGATTTAATATCATTTTCGATCTTTTTTAGGGTGTAGAGCTTGCATGTCTAAATGGGCTTTCTAGTGAACCCGTTCGAATTTTAACCGAGTAAAAAGCTCAAAGTTTTAGTTTAACCTATATAATTAGGTTCAAAAGACCATAATTAACTTTTTTTACCTGAAAAATTAATTTAATATCATTTTCGATCGTTTTTTAGGGTTTAGAGCGTGCATGTCTAAATGGGCTTTCTAGTGAACCCGTTCGAATTTTAACCGAGTAAAAAACTCAAAGTTTTAGTTTAACCTATATAATTAGGTTCAAAAGACCATAATTAACTGTTTGTACCCAAAAATTTTGATTTAATGTCATTTTCGATCGTTTTTAGGGTTCAGAGCTTGCATGTCTTAATGGGATTTTTAGTGAACCCGTTCGAATTTTAACCGAGTAAAAAGCTCAAAAATTGATTTTAAGATATATAATTAGGTTCAAAAGGCCATAATTAACTCTTTTTTTACCCAAAAAAATTGATTTAATATCATTTTCGCTCGTTTTTTAGGGTTTAGAGCGTGCATGTCTAAATGGGCTCTCTAGAGAACCCGTTAGAATTTTAACCAAATAAAAAGCTCAAAAATTGAGTTTAAGATGTATAATTAGGTTCAAAAGACCATAATTAACTTTTTTTACCCAAAAAAATTGATTTAATATCATTTTTGATCATTTTTTAGGGTTTAGAGCTTGCATGTCTAAATGGGCTTTCTAGTGAACCCGTTCGAATTTTAACCGAGTAAAAAGCTCAAAGTTTTAGTTTAACCTATATAATTAGGTTCAAAAGACCATAATTAACTCTTTGTACCCAAAAAATTTGATTTAATGTCATTTTCGATCATTTTTTAGGGTTCAGAGCTTGCATGTCTAAATGGGCTTTCTGTTGAACCCGTTCGAATTTTATCCAAGTAAAAAGCTCAAAAATTGAGTTTAAGATGAATAATTAGGTTCAAAAGACCATAATTAACTTTTTTTACCCAAAAAAATTAATTTAATATCATTTTCGATCATTTTTAGGGTGTAGAGCGTGCATGTCTAAATGGGCTTTCTAGTGAACCCGTTCGAATTTTAACCGAGTCAAATGCTCAAAATTTGAGTTTAAGCTGTATAATTAGGTTCAAAAGACCATAATTAACTTTTTGTACCCAAAAAATTTGATTTAGTGTCATTTTCGATCATTTTTTAGGTTCAGAGCTTGCATGTCAAAATGGGCTTTCTAGTGAACCCGTTCGAATTTTAACCGAGTAAAAAGCTCAAAAATTGAGTTTAAGATGTATAATTAGGTTCAAAAGACCATAATTAACTTTTTTTACCCCAAAAAATTGATTTAATATCATTTTCGATCTTTTTTAGGGTGTAGAGCTTGCATGTCTAAATGGGCTTTCTAGTGAACCCGTTCGAATTTTAACCGAGTAAAAAGCTCAAAAATTGAGTTTAAGATGTATAATTAGGTTCAAAAGGCCATAATTAACTCTATTTTTACCCAAAAAAATTGATTTAATATCATTTTCGCTCGTTTTTTAGGGTTTTGAGCTTGCATGTCTAAATGGGCTTTCTAGTGAACCCGTTCGAATTTTAACCGGGTAAAAAGCTCAAAAATTGAGTTTAAGATGTATAATTAGGTTCAAAAGACCATAATTAACTTTTTTTACCCAAAAAAATTGATTTAATATCATTTTCGATCTTTTTTAGGGTGTAGAGCGTGCACGTCTAAATGGGCTTTCTAGTGAACCCGTTCGAATTTTAACCGATTAAAAAGCTCAAAGTTTTAGTTTAACCTATATAATTAGGTTCAAAAGACCATAATTAACTCTTTGTACCCAAAAAATTTGATTTAATGTCATTTTCGATCGTTTTTAAGGGTTCAGAGCTTGCATGCCTAAATGGGATTTCTAGTGAACCCGTTCGAATTTTATCCGAGTAAAAAGCTCAAAAATTGAGTTTAAGATGAATAATTAGGTTCAAAAGACCATAATTAACTTTTTTTACCCAAAAAAATTAATTTAATATCATTTTCGATCATTTTTAGGGTTTAGAACGTGCATGTCTAAATGGGCTTTCCAGTGAACCCGTTCGAATTTTAACCGAGTAAAATGCTCAACATTTGAGTTTAAGCTGTATAATTAGGTTCAAAAGACCATAATTAACTTTTTGTACCCAAAAAATTTGATTTAATGTCATTTTCGATCATTTTTTAGGTTCAGAGCTTGCATGTCTAAATGGGCTTTCTAGTGAACCCGTTCGAATTTTAACCGAGTAAAAAGCTCAAAAATTGAGTTTAAGATGTATAATTAGGTTCAAAAGACCATAATTAACTTTTTTTACCCAAAAAAATTGATTTAATATCATTTTCGATCTTTTTTAGGGTGTAGAGCGTGCATGTCTAAATGGGCTTTCTAGTGAACCCGTTCGAATTTTAACCGAGTAAAAAGCTCAAAGTTTTAGTTTAACCTATATAATTAGGTTCAAAAGACCATAATTAACTCTTTGTACCCAAAAAATTTGATTTAATGTCATTTTCGATCGTTTTTAAGGGTTCAGAGCTTGCATGTCTAAATGGGCTTTCTAGTGAACCCGTTCGAATTTTAACCGAGTAAAAAGATCAAAAATTGAGTTTAAGATGTATAATTAGGTTCAAAAGGCCATAATTAACTCTTTTTTTACCCAAAAAAATTGATTTAATATCATTTTCGCTCGTTTTTTAGGGTTTAGAGCTTGCATGTCTAAATGGGCTTTCTAGTGAACCCGTTCGAATTTTAACCGAGTAAAAAGCTCAAAAATTGAGTTTAAGATGTATAATTAGGTTCAAAAGACCATAATTAACTTTTTTTACTCAAAAAAATTGATTTAATATCATTTTCGATCTTTTTTAGGGTGTAGAGCTTGCATGTCTAAATGGGCTTTCTAGTGAACCCGTTCGAATTTTAACCGAGTAAAAAGCTCAAAGTTTTAGTTTAACCTATATAATTAGGTTCAAAAGACCATAATTAACTTTTTTTACCTGAAAAATTAATTTAATATCATTTTCGATCGTTTTTTAGGGTTTAGAGCGTGCATGTCTAAATGGGCTTTCTAGTGAACCCGTTCGAATTTTAACCGAGTAAAAAGCTCAAAGTTTTAGTTTAACCTATATAATTAGGTTCAAAAGACCATAATTAATTGTTTGTACCCAAAAATTTTGATTTAATGTCATTTTCGATCGTTTTTAGGGTTCAGAGCTTGCATGTCTTAATGGGATTTTTAGTGAACCCGTTCGAATTTTAACCGAGTAAAAAGCTCAAAAATTGATTTTAAGATATATAATTAGGTTCAAAAGGCCATAATTAACTCTTTTTTTACCCAAAAAAATTGATTTAATATCATTTTCGCTCGTTTTTTAGGGTTTAGAGCGTGCATGTCTAAATGGGCTCTCTAGAGAACCCGTTAGAATTTTAACCAAATAAAAAGCTCAAAAATTGAGTTTAAGATGTATAATTAGGTTCAAAAGACCATAATTAACTTTTTTTACCCAAAAAAATTGATTTAATATCATTTTTGATCATTTTTTAGGGTTTAGAGCTTGCATGTCTAAATGGGCTTTCTAGTGAACCCGTTCGAATTTTAACCGAGTAAAAAGCTCAAAGTTTTAGTTTAACCTATATAATTAGGTTCAAAAGACCATAATTAACTCTTTGTACCCAAAAAATTTGATTTAATGTCATTTTCGATCATTTTTTAGGGTTCAGAGCTTACATGTCTAAATGGGCTTTCTATTGAACCCGTTCGAATTTTATCCAAGTAAAAAGCTCAAAAATTGAGTTTAAGATGAATAATTAGGTTCAAAAGACCATAATTAACTTTTTTTACCCAAAAAAATTAATTTAATATCATTTTCGATCATTTTTAGGGTGTAGAGCGTGCATGTCTAAATGGGCTTTCTAGTGAACCCGTTCGAATTTTAACCGAGTCAAATGCTCAAAATTTGAGTTTAAGCTGTATAATTAGGTTCAAAAGACCATAATTAACTTTTTGTACCCAAAAAATTTGATTTAGTGTCATTTTCGATCATTTTTTAGGTTCAGAGCTTGCATGTCAAAATGGGCTTTCTAGTGAACCCGTTCGAATTTTAACCGAGTAAAAAGCTCAAAAATTGAGTTTAAGATGTATAATTAGGTTCAAAAGACCATAATTAACTTTTTTTACCCCAAAAAATTGATTTAATATCATTTTCGATCTTTTTTAGGGTGTAGAGCTTGCATGTCTAAATGGGCTTTCTAGTGAACCCGTTCGAATTTTAACCGAGTAAAAAGCTCAAAAATTGAGTTTAAGATGTATAATTAGGTTCAAAAGGCCATAATTAACTCTATTTTTACCCAAAAAAATTGATTTAATATCATTTTCGCTCGTTTTTTAGGGTTTTGAGCTTGCATGTCTAAATGGGCTTTCTAGTGAACCCGTTCGAATTTTAACCGGGTAAAAAGCTCAAAAATTGAGTTTAAGATGTATAATTAGGTTCAAAAGACCATAATTAACTTTTTTTACCCAAAAAAATTGATTTAATATCATTTTCGATCTTTTTTAGGGTGTAGAGCGTGCACGTATAAATGGGCTTTCTAGTGAACCCGTTCGAATTTTAACCGATTAAAAAGCTCAAAGTTTTAGTTTAACCTATATAATTAGGTTCAAAAGACCATAATTAACTCTTTGTACCCAAAAAATTTGATTTAATGTCATTTTCGATCGTTTTTAAGGGTTCAGAGCTTGCATGCCTAAATGGGATTTCTAGTGAACCCGTTCGAATTTTATCCGAGTAAAAAGCTCAAAAATTGAGTTTAAGATGAATAATTAGGTTCAAAAGACCATAATTAACTTTTTTTACCCAAAAAAATTAATTTAATATCATTTTCGATCATTTTTAGGGTTTAGAACGTGCATGTCTAAATGGGCTTTCCAGTGAACCCGTTCGAATTTTAACCGAGTAAAATGCTCAAAATTTGAGTTTAAGCTGTATAACTAGGTTCAAAAGACCATAATTAACTTTTTGTACCCAAAAAATTTGATTTAATGTCATTTTCGATCATTTTTTAGGTTCAGAGCTTGCATGTCTAAATGGGCTTTCTAGTGAACCCGTTCGAATTTTAACCGAGTAAAAAGCTCAAAAATTGAGTTTAAGATGTATAATTAGGTTCAAAAGACCATAATTAACTTTTTTTACCCAAAAAAATTGATTTAATATCATTTTCGATCTTTTTTAGGGTGTAGAGCGTGCATGTCTAAATGGGCTTTCTAGTGAACCCGTTCGAATTTTAACCGAGTAAAAAGCTCAAAGTTTTAGTTTAACCTATATAATTAGGTTCAAAAGACCATAATTAACTCTTTGTACCCAAAAAATTTGATTTAATGTCATTTTCGATCGTTTTTAAGGGTTCAGAGCTTGCATGTCTAAATGGGCTTTCTAGTGAACCCGTTCGAATTTTAACCGAGTAAAAAGATCAAAAATTGAGTTTAAGATGTATAATTAGGTTCAAAAGGCCATAATTAACTCTTTTTTTACCCAAAAAAATTGATTTAATATCATTTTCGCTCGTTTTTTAGGGTTTAGAGCTTGCATGTCTAAATGGGCTTTCTAGTGAACCCGTTTGAATTTTAACCGAGTAAAAAGCTCAAAAATTGAGTTTAAGATGTATAATTAGGTTCAAAAGACCATAATTAACTTTTTTTACTCAAAAAAATTGATTTAATATCATTTTCGATCTTTTTTAGGGTGTAGAGCTTGCATGTCTAAATGGGCTTTCTAGTGAACCCGTTCGAATTTTAACCGAGTAAAAAGCTCAAAGTTTTAGTTTAACCTATATAATTAGGTTCAAAAGACCATAATTAACTTTTTTTACCTGAAAAATTAATTTAATATCATTTTCGATCGTTTTTTAGGGTTTAGAGCGTGCATGTCTAAATGGGCTTTCTAGTGAACCCGTTCGAATTTTAACCGAGTAAAAAGCTCAAAGTTTTAGTTTAACCTATATAATTAGGTTCAAAAGACCATAATTAACTGTTTGTACCCAAAAATTTTGATTTAATGTCATTTTCGATCGTTTTTAGGGTTCAGAGCTTGCATGTCTTAATGGGATTTTTAGTGAACCCGTTCGAATTTTAACCGAGTAAAAAGCTCAAAAATTGATTTTAAGATATATAATTAGGTTCAAAAGGCCATAATTAACTCTTTTTTTACCCAAAAAAATTGATTTAATATCATTTTCGCTCGTTTTTTAGGGTTTAGAGCGTGCATGTCTAAATGGGCTCTCTAGAGAACCCGTTAGAATTTTAACCAAATAAAAAGCTCAAAAATTGAGTTTAAGATGTATAATTAGGTTCAAAAGACCATAATTAACTTTTTTTACCCAAAAAAATTGATTTAATATCATTTTTGATCATTTTTTAGGGTTTAGAGCTTGCATGTCTAAATGGGCTTTCTAGTGAACCCGTTCGAATTTTAACCGAGTAAAAAGCTCAAAGTTTTAGTTTAACCTATATAATTAGGTTCAAAAGACCATAATTAACTCTTTGTACCCAAAAAATTTGATTTAATGTCATTTTCGATCATTTTTTAGGGTTCAGAGCTTACATGTCTAAATGGGCTTTCTATTGAACCCGTTCGAATTTTATCCAAGTAAAAAGCTCAAAAATTGAGTTTAAGATGAATAATTAGGTTCAAAAGACCATAATTAACTTTTTTTACCCAAAAAAATTAATTTAATATCATTTTCGATCATTTTTAGGGTGTAGAGCGTGCATGTCTAAATGGGCTTTCTAGTGAACCCGTTCGAATTTTAACCGAGTCAAATGCTCAAAATTTGAGTTTAAGCTGTATAATTAGGTTCAAAAGACCATAATTAACTTTTTGTACCCAAAAAATTTGATTTAGTGTCATTTTCGATCATTTTTTAGGTTCAGAGCTTGCATGTCAAAATGGGCTTTCTAGTGAACCCGTTCGAATTTTAACCGAGTAAAAAGCTCAAAAATTGAGTTTAAGATGTATAATTAGGTTCAAAAGACCATAATTAACTTTTTTTACCCCAAAAAATTGATTTAATATCATTTTCGATCTTTTTTAGGGTGTAGAGCTTGCATGTCTAAATGGGCTTTCTAGTGAACCCGTTCGAATTTTAACCGAGTAAAAAGCTCAAAAATTGAGTTTAAGATGTATAATTAGGTTCAAAAGGCCATAATTAACTCTATTTTTACCCAAAAAAATTGATTTAATATCATTTTCGCTCGTTTTTTAGGGTTTTGAGCTTGCATGTCTAAATGGGCTTTCTAGTGAACCCGTTCGAATTTTAACCGGGTAAAAAGCTCAAAAATTGAGTTTAAGATGTATAATTAGGTTCAAAAGACCATAATTAACTTTTTTTACCCAAAAAAATTGATTTAATATCATTTTCGATCTTTTTTAGGGTGTAGAGCGTGCACGTATAAATGGGCTTTCTAGTGAACCCGTTCGAATTTTAACCGATTAAAAAGCTCAAAGTTTTAGTTTAACCTATATAATTAGGTTCAAAAGACCATAATTAACTCTTTGTACCCAAAAAATTTGATTTAATGTCATTTTCGATCGTTTTTAAGGGTTCAGAGCTTGCATGCCTAAATGGGATTTCTAGTGAACCCGTTCGAATTTTATCAGAGTAAAAAGCTCAAAAATTGAGTTTAAGATGAATAATTAGGTTCAAAAGACCATAATTAACTTTTTTTACCCAAAAAAATTAATTTAATATCATTTTCGATCATTTTTAGGGTTTAGAACGTGCATGTCTAAATGGGCTTTCCAGTGAACCCGTTCGAATTTTAACCGAGTAAAATGCTCAAAATTTGAGTTTAAGCTGTATAACTAGGTTCAAAAGACCATAATTAACTTTTTGTACCCAAAAAATTTGATTTAATGTCATTTTCGATCATTTTTTAGGTTCAGAGCTTGCATGTCTAAATGGGCTTTCTAGTGAACCCGTTCGAATTTTAACCGAGTAAAAAGCTCAAAAATTGAGTTTAAGATGTATAATTAGGTTCAAAAGACCATAATTAACTTTTTTTACCCAAAAAAATTGATTTAATATCATTTTCGATCTTTTTTAGGGTGTAGAGCGTGCATGTCTAAATGGGCTTTCTAGTGAACCCGTTCGAATTTTAACCGAGTAAAAAGCTCAAAGTTTTAGTTTAACCTATATAATTAGGTTCAAAAGACCATAATTAACTCTTTGTACCCAAAAAATTTGATTTAATGTCATTTTCGATCGTTTTTAAGGGTTCAGAGCTTGCATGTCTAAATGGGCTTTCTAGTGAACCCGTTCGAATTTTAACCGAGTAAAAAGATCAAAAATTGAGTTTAAGATGTATAATTAGGTTCAAAAGGCCATAATTAACTCTTTTTTTACCCAAAAAAATTGATTTAATATCATTTTCGCTCGTTTTTTAGGGTTTAGAGCTTGCATGTCTAAATGGGCTTTCTAGTGAACCCGTTTGAATTTTAACCGAGTAAAAAGCTCAAAAATTGAGTTTAAGATGTATAATTAGGTTCAAAAGACCATAATTAACTTTTTTTACTCAAAAAAATTGATTTAATATCATTTTCGATCTTTTTTAGGGTGTAGAGCTTGCATGTCTAAATGGGCTTTCTAGTGAACCCGTTCGAATTTTAACCGAGTAAAAAGCTCAAAGTTTTAGTTTAACCTATATAATTAGGTTCAAAAGACCATAATTAACTTTTTTTACCTGAAAAATTAATTTAATATCATTTTCGATCGTTTTTTAGGGTTTAGAGCGTGCATGTCTAAATGGGCTTTCTAGTGAACCCGTTCGAATTTTAACCGAGTAAAAAGCTCAAAGTTTTAGTTTAACCTATATAATTAGGTTCAAAAGACCATAATTAACTGTTTGTACCCAAAAATTTTGATTTAATGTCATTTTCGATCGTTTTTAGGGTTCAGAGTTTGCATGTCTTAATGGGATTTTTAGTGAACCCGTTCGAATTTTAACCGAGTAAAAAGCTCAAAAATTGATTTTAAGATATATAATTAGGTTCAAAAGGCCATAATTAACTCTTTTTTCACCCAAAAAAATTGATTTAATATCATTTTCGCTCGTTTTTTAGGGTTTAGAGCGTGCATGTCTAAATGGGCTCTCTAGAGAACCCGTTAGAATTTTAACCAAATAAAAAGCTCAAAAATTGAGTTTAAGATGTATAATTAGGTTCAAAAGACCATAATTAACTTTTTTTACCCAAAAAAATTGATTTAATATCATTTTTGATAATTTTTTAGGGTTTAGAGCTTGCATGTCTAAATGGGCTTTCTAGTGAACCCGTTCGAATTTTAACCGAGTAAAAAGCTCAAAGTTTTAGTTTAACCTATATAATTAGGTTCAAAAGACCATAATTAACTCTTTGTACCCAAAAAATTTGATTTAATGTCATTTTCGATCATTTTTTAGGGTTCAGAGCTTACATGTCTAAATGGGCTTTCTATTGAACCCGTTCGAATTTTATCCAAGTAAAAAGCTCAAAAATTGAGTTTAAGATGAATAATTAGGTTCAAAAGACCATAATTAACTTTTTTTACCCAAAAAAATTAATTTAATATCATTTTCGATCATTTTTAGGGTGTAGAGCGTGCATGTCTAAATGGGCTTTCTAGTGAACCCGTTCGAATTTTAACCGAGTCAAATGCTCAAAATTTGAGTTTAAGCTGTATAATTAGGTTCAAAAGACCATAATTAACTTTTTGTACCCAAAAAATTTGATTTAGTGTCATTTTCGATCATTTTTTAGGTTCAGAGCTTGCATGTCAAAATGGGCTTTCTAGTGAACCCGTTCGAATTTTAACCGAGTAAAAAGCTCAAAAATTGAGTTTAAGATGTATAATTAGGTTCAAAAGGCCATAATTAATTCTATTTTTACCCAAAAAAATTGATTTAATATCATTTTCGCTCGTTTTTTAGGGTTTAGAGCTTGCATGTCTAAATGGGCTTTCTAGTGAACCCGTTCGAATTTTAACCGAGTAAAAAGCTCAAAAATTGAGTTTAAGATGTATAATTAGGTTCAAAAGACCATAATTAACTTTTTTTACCCCAAAAAATTGATTTAATATCATTTTCGATCTTTTTTAGGGTGTAGAGCTTGCATGTCTAAATGGGCTTTCTAGTGAACCCGTTCGAATTTTAACCGAGTAAAAAGCTCAAAAATTGAGTTTAAGATGTATAATTAGGTTCAAAAGGCCATAATTAACTCTATTTTTACCCAAAAAAATTGATTTAATATCATTTTCGCTCGTTTTTTAGGGTTTTGAGCTTGCATGTCTAAATGGGCTTTCTAGTGAACCCGTTCGAATTTTAACCGGGTAAAAAGCTCAAAAATTGAGTTTAAGATGTATAATTAGGTTCAAAAGACCATAATTAACTTTTTTTACCCAAAAAAATTGATTTAATATCATTTTCGATCTTTTTTAGGGTGTAGAGCGTGCACGTATAAATGGGCTTTCTAGTGAACCCGTTCGAATTTTAACCGATTAAAAAGCTCAAAGTTTTAGTTTAACCTATATAATTAGGTTCAAAAGACCATAATTAACTCTTTGTACCCAAAAAATTTGATTTAATGTCATTTTCGATCGTTTTTAAGGGTTCAGAGCTTGCATGCCTAAATGGGATTTCTAGTGAACCCGTTCGAATTTTATCAGAGTAAAAAGCTCAAAAATTGAGTTTAAGATGAATAATTAGGTTCAAAAGACCATAATTAACTTTTTTTACCCAAAAAAATTAATTTAATATCATTTTCGATCATTTTTAGGGTTTAGAACGTGCATGTCTAAATGGGCTTTCCAGTGAACCCGTTCGAATTTTAACCGAGTAAAATGCTCAAAATTTGAGTTTAAGCTGTATAATTAGGTTCAAAAGACCATAATTAACTTTTTGTACCCAAAAAATTTGATTTAATGTCATTTTCGATCATTTTTTAGGTTCAGAGCTTGCATGTCTAAATGGGCTTTCTAGTGAACCCGTTCGAATTTTAACCGAGTAAAAAGCTCAAAAATTGAGTTTAAGATGTATAATTAGGTTCAAAAGACCATAATTAACTTTTTTTACCCAAAAAAATTGATTTAATATCATTTTCGATCTTTTTTAGGGTGTAGAGCGTGCATGTCTAAATGGGCTTTCTAGTGAACCCGTTCGAATTTTAACCGAGTAAAAAACTCAAAGTTTTAGTTTAACCTATATAATTAGGTTCAAAAGACCATAATTAACTCTTTGTACCCAAAAAATTTGATTTAATGTCATTTTCGATCGTTTTTAAGGGTTCAGAGCTTGCATGTCTAAATGGGCTTTCTAGTGAACCCGTTCGAATTTTAACCGAGTAAAAAGATTAAAAATTGAGTTTAAGATGTATAATTAGGTTCAAAAGGCCATAATTAACTCTTTTTTTACCCAAAAAAATTGATTTAATATCATTTTTGATCGTTTTTTAGGGTTTAGAGCTTGCATGTCTAAATGGGCTTTCTAGTGAACCCGTTCGAATTTTAACCGAGTAAAAAGCTCAAAAATTGAGTTTAAGATGTATAATTAGGTTCAAAAGACCATAATTAACTTTTTTTACCCAAAAAAATTGATTTAATATCATTTTCGATCTTTTTTAGGGTGTAGAGCTTGCATGTCTAAATGGGCTTTCTAGTGAACCCGTTCGAATTTTAACCGAGTAAAAAGCTCAAAGTTTTAGTTTAACCTATATAATTAGGTTCAAAAGACCATAATTAACTTTTTTTACCTGAAAAATTAATTTAATATCATTTTCGATCGTTTTTTAGGGTTTAGAGCGTGCAAGTCTAAATGGGCTTTCTAGTGAACCCGTTCGAATTTTAACCGAGTAAAAAGCTCAAAGTTTTAGTTTAACCTATATAATTAGGTTCAAAAGACCATAATTAACTCTTTGTGCCCAAAAAATTTGATTTAATGTCATTTTCGATCGTTTTTAAGGGTTCAGAGCTTGCATGTCTGAATGGGATTTCTAGTGAACCCTTTCGAATTTTAACCGAGTAAAAAGCTCAAAAATTGAGTTTAAGATATATAATTAGGTTCAAAAGGCCATAATTAACACTTTTTTACCCAAAAAAATTGATTTAATATCATTTTCGCTCGTTTTTTAGGGTTTAGAGCGTGCATGTCTAAATGGGCTTTCTAGTGAACCCGTTCGAATTTTAACCGAGTCAAATGCTCAAAATTTGAGTTTAAGCTGTATAATTAGGTTCAAAAGACCATAATTAACTTTTTGTACCCAAAAAATTTGATTTAGTGTCATTTTCGATCATTTTTTAGGTTCAGAGCTTGCATGTCAAAATGGGCTTTCTAGTGAACCCGTTCGAATTTTAACCGAGTAAAAAGCTCAAAAATTGAGTTTAAGATGTATAATTAGGTTCAAAAGGCCATAATTAATTCTATTTTTACCCAAAAAAATTGATTTAATATCATTTTCGCTCGTTTTTTAGGGTTTAGAGCTTGCATGTCTAAATGGGCTTTCTAGTGAACCCGTTCGAATTTTAACCGAGTAAAAAGCTCAAAAATTGAGTTTAAGATGTATAATTAGGTTCAAAAGACCATAATTAACTTTTTTTACCCCAAAAAATTGATTTAATATCATTTTCGATCTTTTTTAGGGTGTAGAGCTTGCATGTCTAAATGGGCTTTCTAGTGAACCCGTTCGAATTTTAACCGAGTAAAAAGCTCAAAAATTGAGTTTAAGATGTATAATTAGGTTCAAAAGGCCATAATTAACTCTATTTTTACCCAAAAAAATTGATTTAATATCATTTTCGCTCGTTTTTTAGGGTTTTGAGCTTGCATGTCTAAATGGGCTTTCTAGTGAACCCGTTCGAATTTTAACCGGGTAAAAAGCTCAAAAATTGAGTTTAAGATGTATAATTAGGTTCAAAAGACCATAATTAACTTTTTTTACCCAAAAAAATTGATTTAATATCATTTTCGATCTTTTTTAGGGTGTAGAGCGTGCACGTATAAATGGGCTTTCTAGTGAACCCGTTCGAATTTTAACCGAGTAAAAAGCTCAAAGTTTTAGTTTAACCTATATAATTAGGTTCAAAAGACCATAATTAACTCTTTGTACCCAAAAAATTTGATTTAATGTCATTTTCGATCGTTTTTAAGGGTTCAGAGCTTGCATGCCTAAATGGGATTTCTAGTGAACCCGTTCGAATTTTATCAGAGTAAAAAGCTCAAAAATTGAGTTTAAGATGAATAATTAGGTTCAAAAGACCATAATTAACTTTTTTTACCCAAAAAAATTAATTTAATATCATTTTCGATCATTTTTAGGGTTTAGAACGTGCATGTCTAAATGGGCTTTCCAGTGAACCCGTTCGAATTTTAACCGAGTAAAATGCTCAAAATTTGAGTTTAAGCTGTATAATTAGGTTCAAAAGACCATAATTAACTTTTTGTACCCAAAAAATTTGATTTAATGTCATTTTCGATCATTTTTTAGGTTCAGAGCTTGCATGTCTAAATGGGCTTTCTAGTGAACCCGTTCGAATTTTAACCGAGTAAAAAGCTCAAAAATTGAGTTTAAGATGTATAATTAGGTTCAAAAGACCATAATTAACTTTTTTTACCCAAAAAAATTGATTTAATATCATTTTCGATCTTTTTTAGGGTGTAGAGCGTGCATGTCTAAATGGGCTTTCTAGTGAACCCGTTCGAATTTTAACCGAGTAAAAAACTCAAAGTTTTAGTTTAACCTATATAATTAGGTTCAAAAGACCATAATTAACTCTTTGTACCCAAAAAATTTGATTTAATGTCATTTTCGATCGTTTTTAAGGGTTCAGAGCTTGCATGTCTAAATGGGCTTTCTAGTGAACCCGTTCGAATTTTAACCGAGTAAAAAGATTAAAAATTGAGTTTAAGATGTATAATTAGGTTCAAAAGGCCATAATTAACTCTTTTTTTACCCAAAAAAATTGATTTAATATCATTTTTGATCGTTTTTTAGGGTTTAGAGCTTGCATGTCTAAATGGGCTTTCTAGTGAACCCGTTCGAATTTTAACCGAGTAAAAAGCTCAAAAATTGAGTTTAAGATGTATAATTAGGTTCAAAAGACCATAATTAACTTTTTTTACCCAAAAAAATTGATTTAATATCATTTTCGATCTTTTTTAGGGTGTAGAGCTTGCATGTCTAAATGGGCTTTCTAGTGAACCCGTTCGAATTTTAACCGAGTAAAAAGCTCAAAGTTTTAGTTTAACCTATATAATTAGGTTCAAAAGACCATAATTAACTTTTTTTACCTGAAAAATTAATTTAATATCATTTTCGATCGTTTTTTAGGGTTTAGAGCGTGCAAGTCTAAATGGGCTTTCTAGTGAACCCGTTCGAATTTTAACCGAGTAAAAAGCTCAAAGTTTTAGTTTAACCTATATAATTAGGTTCAAAAGACCATAATTAACTCTTTGTGCCCAAAAAATTTGATTTAATGTCATTTTCGATCGTTTTTAAGGGTTCAGAGCTTGCATGTCTGAATGGGATTTCTAGTGAACCCTTTCGAATTTTAACCGAGTAAAAAGCTCAAAAATTGAGTTTAAGATATATAATTAGGTTCAAAAGGCCATAATTAACACTTTTTTACCCAAAAAAATTGATTTAATATCATTTTCGCTCGTTTTTTAGGGTTTAGAGCGTGCATGTCTAAATGGGCTTTCTAGTGAACCCGTTCGAATTTTAACCAAGTAAAAAGCTCAAAAATTTAGTTTAAGATATATAATTAGGTTCAAAAGACCATAATTAACTTTTTTTACCCAAAAAAATTGATTTAATATCATTTTTGACCATTTTTTAGGGTTTAGAGCGTTCATGTGTAAATGGGCTTTCCAGCGAACCCGTTCGAATTTTAACCGAGTAAAAAGCTCAAAATTTTAGTTTAACCTATATAATTAGGTTCAAAAGAGCATAATTAACATTTTGTACCCAAAAAATTGATTTACAATCATTTTCGATCATTTTTAGGTTTTAGAGCGTGCATGTCTAAATGGGCTTTCCAGTGAACCCGTTCGAATTTTAACCGATTAAAATGCTCAAAATTTGTGTTTAAGCTGTATAATTAGGTTCAAAAGACCATAATTAACTTTTTGTACCCAAAAAATTTGATTCAATGTCATTTTCGATCGCTTTTTAGGTTCAGAGCTTGCATGTCTAAATGGGCTTTCTAGTGAACCCGTTCGAATTTTAACCGAGTAAAAAGCTCAAAGTTTTAGTTTAACCTATAGAATTAGGTTCAAAAGACCATAATTAAGTCTTTGTACCCAAAAAATTTGATTTAATGTCATTTTCGATCATTTTTTAGGGTTCAGAGCTTGCATGTCTAAATGGGCTTTCTATTGAACCCGTTCGAATTTTAACCAAGTAAAAAGCTCAAAAATTGAGTTTAAGATGTATAATTAGGTTCAAAAGACCATAATTAACTTTTTTTACCCAAAAAAATTGATTTAATATCATTTTCGATCTTTTTTAGGGTGTAGAGCGTGCACGTCTAAATGGGCTTTCTAGTGAACCCGTTCGAATTTTAACCGAGTAAAAAGCTCAAAGTTTTAGTTTAACCTATATAATTAGGTTCAAAAGACCATAATTAACTCTTTGTACCCAAAAAATTTGATTTAATGTCATTTTCGATCGTTTTTAAGGGTTCAGAGCTTGCATGCCTAAATGGTATTTCTTGTGAACCCGTTCGAATTTTATCCGAGTAAAAAGCTCAAAAATTGAGTTTAAGATGAATAATTAGGTTCAAAAGACCATAATTAACTTTTTTTACCCAAAAAAATTAATTTAATATCATTTTCGATCATTTTTAGGGTTTAGAACGTGCATGTCTAAATGGGCTTTCCAGTGAACCCGTTCGAATTTTAACCGAGTAAAATGCTCAAAATTTGAGTTTAAGCTGTAAAATTAGGTTCAAAAGACCATAATTAACTTTTTGTACCCAAAAAATTTGATTTAATGTCATTTTCGATCATTTTTTAGGTTCAGAGCTTGCATGTCTAAATGGGCTTTCTAGTGAACCCGTTCGAATTTTAACCGAGTAAAAAGCTCAAAAATTGAGTTTAAGATGTATAATTAGGTTCAAAAGACCGTAATTAACTTTTTTTACCCAAAAAAATTGATTTAATATCATTTTCGATCTTTTTTAGGGTGTAGAGCGTGCATGTCTAAATGGGCTTTCTAGTGAACCCGTTCGAATTTTAACCGAGTAAAAAGCTCAAAGTTTTAGTTTAACCTATATAATTAGGTTCAAAAGACCATAATTAACTCTTTGTACCCAAAAAATTTGATTTAATGTCATTTTCGATCGTTTTTAAGGGTTCAGAGCTTGCATGTCTAAATGGGCTTTCTAGTGAACCCGTTCGAATTTTAACCGAGTAAAAAGATCAAAAATTGAGTTTAAGATGTATAATTAGGTTCAAAAGGCCATAATTAACTCTTTTTTTACCCAAAAAAATTAATTTAATATCATTTTCGCTCGTTTTTTAGGGTTTAGAGCTTGCATGTCTAAATGGGCTTTCTAGTGAACCCGTTCGAATTTTAACCGAGTAAAAAGCTCAAAAATTGAGTTTAAGATGTATAATTAGGTTCAAAAGACCATAATTAACTTTTTTTACCCAAAAAAATTGATTTAATATCATTTTCGATCTTTTTTAGGGTGTAGAGCTTGCATGTCTAAATGGGCTTTCTAGTGAACCCGTTCGAATTTTAACCGAGTAAAAAGCTCAAAGTTTTAGTTTAACCTATATAATTAGGTTCAAAAGACCATAATTAACTTTTTTTACCTGAAAAATTAATTTAATATCATTTTCGATCGTTTTTTAGGGTTTAGAGCGTGCATGTCTAAATGGGCTTTCTAGTGAACCCGTTCGAATTTTAACCGAGTAAAAAGCTCAAAGTTTTAGTTTAACCTATATAATTAGGTTCCAAAGACCATAATTAACTGTTTGTACCCAAAAATTTTGATTTAATGTCATTTTCGATCGTTTTTAGGGTTCAGAGCTTGCATGTCTAAATGGGCTTTCTATTGAACCCGTTCGAATTTTATCCAAGTAAAATGCTCAAAATTTGAGCTTAAGCTGTATAATTAGGTTCAAAAGACCATAATTAACTTTTTGTACCCAAAAAATTTGATTTAATGTCATTTTCGATCATTTTTTAGGTTCAGAGCTTGCATGTCTAAATGGGCTTTCCAGTGAACCCGTTCGAATTTTAACCGAGTAAAAAGCTCAAAAATTGAGTTTAAGATGTATAATTAGGTTCAAAAGACCATAATTAACTTTTTTTACCCAAAAAAATTGATTTAATATCATTTTCGATCTTTTTTAGGGTGTAGAGCGTGCATGTCTAAATGGGCTTTCTAGTGAACCCGTTCGAATTTTAACCGAGTAAAAAGCTCAAAGTTTTAGTTTAACCTATATAATTAGGTTCAAAAGACCATAATTAACTCTTTGTACCCAAAAAATTTGATTTAATGTCATTTTCGATCGTTTTTAAGGGTTCAGAGCTTGCATGTCTAAATGGGCTTTCTAGTGAACCCGTTCGAATTTTAACCGAGTAAAAAGATCAAAAATTGAGTTTAAGATGTATAATTAGGTTCAAAAGGCCATAATTAACTCTTTTTTTACCCAAAAAAATTGATTTAATATCATTTTTGCTCGTTTTTTAGGGTTTAGAGCTTGCATGTCTAAATGGGCTTTCTAGTGAACCCGTTCGAATTTTAACCGAGTAAAAAGCTCAAAAATTGAGTTTAAGATGTATAATTAGGTTCAAAAGACCATAATTAACTTTTTTTACCCAAAAAAATTGATTTAATATCATTTTCGATCTTTTTTAGGGTGTAGAGCTTGCATGTCTAAATGGGCTTTCTAGTGAACCCGTTCGAATTTTAACCGAGTAAAAAGCTCAAAGTTTTAGTTTAACCTATATAATTAGGTTCAAAAGACCATAATTAACTTTTTTTACCTGAAAAATTAATAAAATATCATTTTCGATCGTTTTTTAGGGTTTAGAGCGTGCATGTCTAAATGGTCTTTCTAGTGAACCCGTTCGAATTTTAACCGAGTAAAAAGCTCAAAGTTTTAGTTTAACCTATATAATTAGGTTCAAAAGACCATAATTAACTTTTTTTACCTGAAAAATTAATTTAATATCATTTTCGCTCGTTTTTTAGGGTTTAGAGCGTGCATGTCTAAATGGGCTTTCTAGTGAACCCGTTCGAATTTTAACCGAGTAAAAAGCTCAAAGTTTTAGTTTAACCTATATAATTAGGTTCAAAAGACCATAATTAACTGTTTGTACCCAAAAATTTTGATTTAATGTCATTTTCGATCGTTTTTAGGGTTCAGAGCTTGCATGTCTAAATGGGCTTTCTATTGAACCCGTTCGAATTTTATCCAAGTAAAATGCTCAAAATTTGAGCTTAAGCTGTATAATTAGGTTCAAAAGACCATAATTAACTTTTTGTACCCAAAAAATTTGATTTAATGTCATTTTCGATCATTTTTTAGGTTCAGAGCTTGCATGTCTAAATGGGCTTTCTAGTGAACCCGTTCGAATTTTAACCGAGTAAAAAGCTCAAAAATTGAGTTTAAGATGTATAATTAGGTTCAAAAGACCATAATTAACTTTTTTTACCCAAAAAAATTGATTTAATATCATTTTCGATCTTTTTTAGGGTGTAGAGCGTGCATGTCTAAATGGGCTTTCTAGTGAACCCGTTCGAATTTTAACCGAGTAAAAAGCTCAAAGTTTTAGTTTAACCTATATAATTAGGTTCAAAAGACCATAATTAACTCTTTGTACCCAAAAAATTTGATTTAATGTCATTTTCGATCGTTTTTAAGGGTTCAGAGCTTGCATGTCTAAATGGGCTTTCTAGTGAACCCGTTCGAATTTTAACCGAGTAAAAAGATCAAAAATTGAGTTTAAGATGTATAATTAGGTTCAAAAGGCAATAATTAACTCTTTTTTTACCCAAAAAAATTGATTTAATATCATTTTCGCTCGTTTTTTAGGGTTTAGAGCTTGCATGTCTAAATGGGCTTTCTAGTGAACCCGTTCGAATTTTAACCGAGTAAAAAGCTCAAAAATTGAGTTTAAGATGTATAATTAGGTTCAAAAGACCATAATTAACTTTTTTTACCTGAAAAATTAATTTAATATCATTTTTGATCGTTTTTTAGGGTTTAGAGCGTGCATGTCTAAATGGGCTTTCTAGTGAACCCGTTCGAATTTTAACCGAGTAAAAAGCTCAAAGTTTTAGTTTAACCTATATAATTAGGTTCAAAAGACCATAATTAACTGTTTGTACCCAAAAATTTTGATTTAATGTCATTTTCGATCGTTTTTAGGGTTCAGAGCTTGCATGTCTTAATGGGATTTTTAGTGAACCCGTTCGAATTTTAACCGAGTAAAAAGCTCAAAAATTGATTTTAAGATATATAATTAGGTTCAAAAGGCCATAATTAACTCTTTTTTTACCCAAAAAAATTGATTTAATATCATTTTCGCTCGTTTTTTAGGGTTTAGAGCGTGCATGTCTAAATGGGCTCTCTAGAGAACCCGTTAGAATTTTAACCAAATAAAAAGCTCAAAAATTGAGTTTAAGATGTATAATTAGGTTCAAAAGACCATAATTAACTTTTTTTACCCAAAAAAATTGATTTAATATCATTTTTGATCATTTTTTAGGGTTTAGAGCTTGCATGTCTAAATGGGCTTTCTAGTGAACCCGTTCGAATTTTAACCGAGTAAAAAGCTCAAAGTTTTAGTTTAACCTATATAATTAGGTTCAAAAGACCATAATTAACTCTTTGTACCCAAAAAATTTGATTTAATGTCATTTTCGATCATTTTTTAGGGTTCAGAGCTTGCATGTCTAAATGGGCTTTCTATTGAACCCGTTCGAATTTTATCCAAGTAAAAAGCTCAAAAATTGAGTTTAAGATGAATAATTAGGTTCAAAAGACCATAATTAACTTTTTTTACCCAAAAAAATTAATTTAATATCATTTTCGATCATTTTTAGGGTGTAGAGCGTGCATGTCTAAATGGGCTTTCTAGTGAACCCGTTCGAATTTTAACCGAGTCAAATGCTCAAAATTTGAGTTTAAGCTGTATAATTAGGTTCAAAAGACCATAATTAACTTTTTGTACCCAAAAAATTTGATTTAGTGTCATTTTCGATCATTTTTTAGGTTCAGAGCTTGCATGTCAAAATGGGCTTTCTAGTGAACCCGTTCGAATTTTAACCGAGTAAAAAGCTCAAAAATTGAGTTTAAGATGTATAATTAGGTTCAAAAGACCATAATTAACTTTTTTTACCCCAAAAAATTGATTTAATATCATTTTCGATCTTTTTTAGGGTGTAGAGCTTGCATGTCTAAATGGGCTTTCTAGTGAACCCGTTCGAATTTTAACCGAGTAAAAAGCTCAAAAATTGAGTTTAAGATGTATAATTAGGTTCAAAAGGCCATAATTAACTCTATTTTTACCCAAAAAAATTGATTTAATATCATTTTCGCTCGTTTTTTAGGGTTTAGAGCTTGCATGTCTAAATGGGCTTTCTAGTGAACCCGTTCGAATTTTAACCGAGTAAAAAGCTCAAAAATTGAGTTTAAGATGTATAATTAGGTTCAAAAGACCATAATTAACTTTTTTTACCCAAAAAAATTGATTTAATATCATTTTCGATCTTTTTTAGGGTGTAGAGCTTGCATGTCTAAATGGGCTTTCTAGTGAACCCGTTCGAATTTTAACCGAGTAAAAAGCTCAAAGTTTTAGTTTAACCTATATAATTAGGTTCAAAAGACCATAATTAACTTTTTTTACCTGAAAAATTAATTTAATATCATTTTCGATCGTTTTTTAGGGTTTAGAGCGTGCATGTCTAAATGGTCTTTCTAGTGAACCCGTTCGAATTTTAACCGAGTAAAAAGCTCAAAGTTTTAGTTTAACCTATATAATTAGGTTCAAAAGACCATAATTAACTTTTTTTACCTGAAAAATTAATTTAATATCATTTTCGATCGTTTTTTAGGGTTTAGAGCGTGCATGTCTAAATGGGCTTTCTAGTGAACCCGTTCGAATTTTAACCGAGTAAAAAGCTCAAAGTTTTAGTTTAACCTATATAATTAGGTTCAAAAGACCATAATTAACTGTTTGTACCCAAAAATTTTGATTTAATGTCATTTTCGATCGTTTTTAGGGTTTAGAGCTTGCATGTCTAAATGGGCTTTCTATTGAACCCGTTCGAATTTTAGCAAAGTAAAATGCTCAAAATTTGAGCTTAAGCTGTATAATTAGGTTCAAAAGACCATAATTAACTTTTTGTACCCAAAAAATTTGATTTAATGTCATTTTCGATCATTTTTTGGTTCAGAGCTTGCATGTCTAAATGGGCTTTCTAGTGAACCCGTTCGAATTTTAACCGAGTAAAAAGCTCAAAAATTGAGTTTAAGATGTATAATTAGGTTCAAAAGACCATAATTAACTTTTTTTACCCAAAAAAATTGATTTAATATCATTTTCGATCTTTTTTAGGGTGTAGAGCGTGCATGTCTAAATGGGCTTTCTAGTGAACCCGTTCGAATTTTAACCGAGTAAAAAGCTCAAAGTTTTAGTTTAACCTATATAATTAGGTTCAAAAGACCATAATTAACTCTTTGTACCCAAAAAATTTGATTTAATGTCATTTTCGATCGTTTTTAAGGGTTCAGAGCTTGCATGTCTAAATGGGCTTTCTAGTGAACCCGTTCGAATTTTAACCGAGTAAAAAGCTCAAAAATTGAGTTTAAGATGTATAATTAGGTTCAAAAGGCCATAATTAACTCTATTTTTACCCAAAAAAATTGATTTAATATCATTTTCGCTCGTTTTTTAGGGTTTTGAGCTTGCATGTCTAAATGGGCTTTCTAGTGAACCCGTTCGAATTTTAACCGGGTAAAAAGCTCAAAAATTGAGTTTAAGATGTATAATTAGGTTCAAAAGACCATAATTAACTTTTTTTACCCAAAAAAATTGATTTAATATCATTTTCGATCTTTTTTAGGGTGTAGAGCGTGCACGTCTAAATGGGCTTTCTAGTGAACCCGTTCGAATTTTAACCGATTAAAAAGCTCAAAGTTTTAGTTTAACCTATATAATTAGGTTCAAAAGACCATAATTAACTCTTTGTACCCAAAAAATTTGATTTAATGTCATTTTCGATCGTTTTTAAGGGTTCAGAGCTTGCATGCCTAAATGGGATTTCTAGTGAACCCGTTCGAATTTTATCCGAGTAAAAAGCTCAAAAATTGAGTTTAAGATGAATAATTAGGTTCAAAAGACCATAATTAACTTTTTTTACCCAAAAAAATTAATTTAATATCATTTTCGATCATTTTTAGGGTTTAGAACGTGCATGTCTAAATGGGCTTTCCAGTGAACCCGTTCGAATTTTAACCGAGTAAAATGCTCAAAATTTGAGTTTAAGCTGTATAATTAGGTTCAAAAGACCATAATTAACTTTTTGTACCCAAAAAATTTGATTTAATGTCATTTTCGATCATTTTTTAGGTTCAGAGCTTGCATGTCTAAATGGGCTTTCTAGTGAACCCGTTCGAATTTTAACCGAGTAAAAAGCTCAAAAATTGAGTTTAAGATGTATAATTAGGTTCAAAAGACCATAATTAACTTTTTTTACCCAAAAAAATTGATTTAATATCATTTTCGATCTCTTTTAGGGTGTAGAGCTTGCATGTCTAAATGGGCTTTCTAGTGAACCCGTTCGAATTTTAACCGAGTAAAAAGCTCAAAGTTTTAGTTTAACCTATATAATTAGGTTCAAAAGACCATAATTAACTTTTTTTACCTGAAAAATTAATTTAATATCATTTTCGATCGTTTTTTAGGGTTTAGAGCGTGCATGTCTAAATGGGCTCTCTAGAGAACCCGTTCGAATTTTAACCAAATAAAAAGCTCAAAAATTGAGTTTAAGATGTATAATTAGGTTCAAAAGACCATAATTAACTTTTTTTACCCAAAAAAATTGATTTAATATCATTTTTGATCATTTTTTAGGGTTTAGAGCTTGCATGTCTAAATGGGCTTTCTAGTGAACCCGTTCGAATTTTAACCGAGTAAAAAGCTCAAAGTTTTAGTTTAACCTATATAATTAGGTTCAAAAGACCATAATTAACTCTTTGTACCCAAAAAATTTGATTTAATGTAATTTTCGATCATTTTTTAGGGTTCAGAGCTTGCATGTCTAAATGGGCTTTCTATTGAACCCGTTCGAATTTTATCCAAGTAAAAAGCTCAAAAATTGAGTTTAAGATGAATAATTAGGTTCAAAAGACCATAATTAACTTTTTTTACCCAAAAAAATTAATTTAATATCATTTTCGATCATTTTTAGGGTGTAGAGCGTGCATGTCTAAATGGGCTTTCTAGTGAACCCGTTCGAATTTTAACCGAGTCAAATGCTCAAAATTTGAGTTTAAGCTGTATAATTAGGTTCAAAAGACCATAATTAACTTTTTGTACCCAAAAAATTTGATTTAGTGTCATTTTCGATCATTTTTTAGGTTCAGAGCTTGCATGTCAAAATGGGCTTTCTAGTGAACCCGTTCGAATTTTAACCGAGTAAAAAGCTCAAAAATTGAGTTTAAGATGTATAATTAGGTTCAAAAGACCATAATTAACTTTTTTTACCCCAAAAAATTGATTTAATATCATTTTCGATCTTTTTTAGGGTGTAGAGCTTGCATGTCTAAATGGGCTTTCTAGTGAACCCGTTCGAATTTTAACCGAGTAAAAAGCTCAAAAATTGAGTTTAAGATGTATAATTAGGTTCAAAAGGCCATAATTAACTCTATTTTTACCCAAAAAAATTGATTTAATATCATTTTCGCTCGTTTTTTAGGGTTTTGAGCTTGCATGTCTAAATGGGCTTTCTAGTGAACCCGTTCGAATTTTAACCGGGTAAAAAGCTCAAAAATTGAGTTTAAGATGTATAATTAGGTTCAAAAGACCATAATTAACTTTTTTTACCCAAAAGAATTGATTTAATATCATTTTCGATCTTTTTTAGGGTGTAAAGCGTGCACGTCTAAATGGGCTTTCTAGTGAACCCGTTCGAATTTTAACCGATTAAAAAGCTCAAAGTTTTAGTTTAACCTATATAATTAGGTTCAAAAGACCATAATTAACTCTTTGTACCCAAAAAATTTGATTTAATGTCATTTTCGATCGTTTTTAAGGGTTCAGAGCTTGCATGCCTAAATGGGATTTCTAGTGAACCCGTTCGAATTTTATCCGAGTAAAAAGCTCAAAAATTGAGTTTAAGATGAATAATTAGGTTCAAAAGACCATAATTAACTTTTTTTACCCAAAAAAATTAATTTAATATCATTTTCGATCATTTTTAGGGTTTAGAACGTGCATGTCTAAATGGGCTTTCCAGTGAACCCGTTCGAATTTTAACCGAGTAAAATGCTCAAAATTTGAGTTTAAGCTGTATAATTAGGTTCAAAAGACCATAATTAACTTTTTGTACCCAAAAAATTTGATTTAATGTCATTTTCGATCATTTTTTAGGTTCAGAGCTTGCATGTCAAAATGGGCTTTCTAGTGAACCCGTTCGAATTTTAACCGAGTAAAAAGCTCAAAAATTGAGTTTAAGATGTATAATTAGGTTCAAAAGACCATAATTAACTTTTTTTACCCAAAAAAATTGATTTAATATCATTTTCGATCTTTTTTAGGGTGTAGAGCTTGCATGTCTAAATGGGCTTTCTAGTGAACCCGTTCGAATTTTAACCGAGTAAAAAGCTCAAAGTTTTATTTTAACCTATATAATTAGGTTCAAAAGACCATAATTAACTTTTTTTACCTGAAAAATTAATTTAATATCATTTTCGATCGTTTTTTAGGGTTTAGAGCGTGCATGTCTAAATGGGCTTTCTAGTGAACCCGTTCGAATTTTAACCGAGTAAAAAGCTCAAAGTTTTAGTTTAACCTATATAATTAGGTTCAAAAGACCATAATTAACTGTTTGTACCCAAAAATTTTGATTTAATGTCATTTTCGATCGTTTTTAGGGTTCAGAGCTTGCATGTCTTAATGGGATTTTTAGTGAACCCGTTCGAATTTTAACCGAGTAAAAAGCTCAAAAATTGATTTTAAGATATATAATTAGGTTCAAAAGGCCATAATTAACTCTTTTTTTACCCAAAAAAATTGATTTAATATCATTTTCGCTCGTTTTTTAGGGTTTAGAGCGTGCATGTCTAAATGGGCTCTCTAGAGAACCCGTTAGAATTTTAACCAAATAAAAAGCTCAAAAATTGAGTTTAAGATGTATAATTAGGTTCAAAAGACCATAATTAACTTTTTTTACCCAAAAAAATTGATTTAATATCATTTTTGATCATTTTTTAGTGTTTAGAGCTTGCATGTCTAAATGGGCTTTCTAGTGAACCCGTTCGAATTTTAACCGAGTAAAAAGCTCAAAGTTTTAGTTTAACCTATATAATTAGGTTCAAAAGACCATAATTAACTCTTTGTACCCAAAAAATTTGATTTAATGTCATTTTCGATCATTTTTTAGGGTTCAGAGCTTGCATGTCTAAATGGGCTTTCTATTGAACCCGTTCGAATTTTATCCAAGTAAAAAGCTCAAAAATTGAGTTTAAGATGAATAATTAGGTTCAAAAGACCATAATTAACTTTTTTTACCCAAAAAAATTAATTTAATATCATTTTCGATCATTTTTAGGGTGTAGAGCGTGCATGTCTAAATGGGCTTTCTAGTGAACCCGTTCGAATTTTAACCGAGTCAAATGCTCAAAATTTGAGTTTAAGCTGTATAATTAGGTTCAAAAGACCATAATTAACTTTTTGTACCCAAAAAATTTGATTTAGTGTCATTTTCGATCATTTTTTAGGTTCAGAGCTTGCATGTCAAAATGGGCTTTCTAGTGAACCCGTTCGAATTTTAACCGAGTAAAAAGCTCAAAAATTGAGTTTAAGATGTATAATTAGGTTCAAAAGACCATAATTAACTTTTTTTACCCCAAAAAATTGATTTAATATCATTTTCGATCTTTTTTAGGGTGTAGAGCTTGCATGTCTAAATGGGCTTTCTAGTGAACCCGTTCGAATTTTAACCGAGTAAAAAGCTCAAAAATTGAGTTTAAGATGTATAATTAGGTTCAAAAGGCCATAATTAACTCTATTTTTACCCAAAAAAATTGATTTAATATCATTTTCGCTCGTTTTTTAGGGTTTTGAGCTTGCATGTCTAAATGGGCTTTCTAGTGAACCCGTTCGAATTTTAACCGAGTAAAAAGCTCAAAAATTGAGTTTAAGATGTATAATTAGGTTCAAAAGACCATAATTAACTTTTTTTACCCAAAAAAATTGATTTAATATCATTTTCGATCTTTTTTAGGGTGTAGAGCGTGCACGTCTAAATGGGCTTTCTAGTGAACCCGTTCGAATTTTAACCGAGTAAAAAGCTCAAAGTTTTAGTTTAACCTATATAATTAGGTTCAAAAGACCATAATTAACTCTTTGTACCCAAAAAATTTGATTTAATGTCATTTTCGATCGTTTTTAAGGGTTCAGAGCTTGCATGCCTAAATGGGATTTCTAGTGAACCCGTTCGAATTTTAACCGAGTAAAAAGCTCAAAAATTGAGTTTAAGATGTATAATTAGGTTCAAAAGACCATAATTAACTTTTTTACCCAAAAAAATTGATTTAATATCATTTTTGACCATTTTTTAGGGTTTAGAGCGTGCATGTCTAAATGGGCTTTCTAGTGAACCCGTTCGAATTTTAACCGAGTAAAAAGCTCAAAGTTTTAGTTTAACCTATATATTTAGGTTCAAAAGACCATAATTAAATTTTTTTACCAAAAAAAATTGATTTAATATCATTTTCGATCGTTTTTTAGGGTTTAGAGCGTGCATGTCTAAATGGGATTTCTAGTGAACCCGTTCGAATTTTAACCGAGTAAAAAGCACAAAGTTTTAGTTTAACCTATATAATTAGGTTCAAAAGACCATAATTAACTCTTTGTAGACAAAAAATTTGATTTAATGTCATTTTCGATCATTTTTTAGGGTTTAGAGCTTGCATGTCTAAATGGGCTTTCTATTGAACCCGTTCGAATTTTATCCAAGTAAAAAGCTCAAAAATTGAGTTTAAGATGAATAATTAGGTTCAAAAGACCATAATTAACTTTTTTTACCCAAAAAAATTAATTTAATATCATTTTCGATCATTTTTAGGGTGTAGAGCGTGCATGTCTAAATGGGCTTTCTAGTGAACCCGTTCGAATTTTAACCGAGTAAAAAGCTCAAAAATTGAGTTTAAGATGTATAATTAGGTTCAAAAGACCATAATTAACTTTTTTACCCAAAAAAATTGATTTAATATTATTTTCGATCGTTTTTTAGGGTTTAGAGCGTGCATGTCTAAATGGGCTTTCTAGTGAACCCGTTCGAATTTTAACCGAGTAAAAAGCTCAAAGTTTTAGTTTAACCTATATAATTAGGTTCAAAAGACCATGATTAACTCTTTGTACACAAAAAATTTGATTTAATGTCATTTTCGATTGTTTTTAGGGTTCAGAGCTTGCATGTCTTAATGGGATTTCTAGTGAACCCGTTCGAATTTTAACCGAGTAAAAAGCTCAAAAATTGAGTTTAAGATATATAATTAGGTTCAAAAGGCCATAATTAACTCTTTTTTTACCCAAAAAAATTGATTTAATATCATTTTCGCTCGTTTTTTAGGGTTTAGAGCGTGCATGTCTAAATGGGCTTTCTAGTGAACCTGTTCGAATTTTAACCAAGTAAAAAGCTCAAAAATTGAGTTTAAGATGTATAATTAGGTTCAAAAGACTGTAATTAAGTTTTTTTACCCAAAAAGTTGATTCAATATCATTTTTGATCATTTTTTAGGGTTTAGAGCTTGCATGTCTAAATGGGATTTCTAGTGAACCCGTTCGAATTTTATCCAAGTAAAAAGCTCAAAAATTGAGTTTAAGATGAATAATTAGGTTCAAAAGACCAGAATTAACTTTTTTTACCCAAAAAAATTAATTTAATATCATTTTCGATCATTTTTAGGGTTTAGAGCGTGCATGTCTAAATGGGCTTTCCAGTGAACCCGTTCGAATTTTAACCGAGTAAAATGCTCAAAATTTAAGTTTAAGCTGTATAATTAGGTTCAAAAGACCATAATTAACTTTTTGTACCCAAAAATTTTGATTTAATTTCATTTTCGATCATTTTTTAGGTTCAGAGCTTGCATGTCTAAATGGGCTTTCTAGTGAACCCGTTCGAATTTTAACCGAGTAAAAAGCTCAAAAATTGAGTTTAAGATGTATAATTAGGTTCAAAAGACCATAATTAACTTTTTTTACCCCAAAAAATTGATTTAATATCATTTTCGATCTTTTTTAGGGTGTAGAGCGTGCATGTCTAAATGGGCTTTCTAGTGAACACGTTCGAATTTTAACCGAGTAAAAAGCTCAAAGTTTTAGTTTAACCTATATAATTAGGTTCAAAAGACCATAATTAACTCTTTGTACCCAAAAAATTTGATTTAATGTCATTTTCGATCGTTTTTAGGGTTCAGAGCTTGCATGTCTGAATGGGATTTCTAGTGAACCCGTACGAATTTTAACCGAGTAAAAAGCTCAAAAATTGAGTTGAAGATATATAATTAGGTTCAAAAGGCCATAATTAACTCTTTTTTACCCAAAAAAATTGATTTAATATCATTTTCGCTCATTTTTTAGGGTTTAGAGCGTGCATGTATAAATGGGTTCTCTAGTGAACCCGTTCGAATTTTAACCAAGTAAAAAGCTCAAAAATTGAGTTTAAGATGTATAATTAGGTTCAAAAGAGCATAATTAACTTTTTTACCCAAAAAAATTGATTTAATATCATTTTTGACCATTTTTTAGGGTTTAGAGCGTGCATGTCTAAATGGGCTTTCTAGTGAACCCGTTCGAATTTTAACCGAGTAAAAAGCTCAAAGTTTTAGTTTAACCTATATAATTAGGTTCAAAAGACCATAATTAACTTTTTTTACCAAAAAATATTGATTTAATATCATTTTCGATCGTTTTTTAGGGTTTAGAGCGTGCATGTCTAAATGGGATTTCTAGTGAACCCGTTCGAATTTTAACCGAGTAAAAAGCATAAAGTTTTAGTTTAACCTATATAATTAGGTTCAAAAGACCATAATTAACTCTTTGTACACAAAAAATTTGATTTAATGTCATTTTCGATAATTTTTTAGGGTTCAGAGCTTGCATGTCTAAATGGGCTTTCTATTGAACCCGTTCGTATTTTAACCGAGTAAAAAGCTCAAAAATTGAGTTTAAGATGTATAATTAGGTTCAAAAGACCATAATTAACTTTTTTTACCCAAAAAAATTAATTTAATATCATTTTCGATCATTTTTAGGGTTTAGAACGTGCATGTCTAAATGGGCTTTCCAGTGAACCCGTTCGAATTTTAACCAAGTAAAATGCTCAAAATTTGAGTTTAAGCTGTATAATTAGGTTCAAAAGACCATAATTAACTTTTTGTACCCAAAAAATTTGATTTAATGTCATTTTCGATCATTTTTTAGGTTCAGAGCTTGCATGTCTAAATGGGCTTTCTAGTGAACCCGTTCGAATTTTAACCGAGTAAAAAGCTCAAAAATTGAGTTTAAGATGTATAATTAGGTTCAAAAGACCATAATTAACTCTTTGTACCCAAAAAATTTGATTTAATGTCATTTTCGATCGTTTTTAAGGGTTCAGAGCTTGCATGTCTAAATGGGCTTTCCAGTGAACCCGTTCGAATTTTAACCGAGTAAAAAGCTCAAAAATTGAGTTTAAGATGTATAATTAGGTTCAAAAGGCCATAATTAACTCTATTTTTACCCAAAAAAATTGATATAATATCATTTTCGCTCATTTTTTAGGGTTTAGAGCTTGCATGTCTAAATGGGCTTTCTAGTGAACCCGTTCGAATTTTAACCGAGTAAAAAGATCAAAAATTGAGTTTAAGATGTATAATTAGGTTCAAAAGGCCATAATTAACTCTTTTTTTACCCAAAAAAATTGATTTAATATCATTTTCGCTCGTTTTTTAGGGTTTAGAGCTTGCATGTCTAAATGGGCTTTCTAGTGAACCCGTTCGAATTTTAACCGAGTAAAAAGCTCAAAAATTGAGTTTAAGATGTATAATTAGGTTCAAAAGACCATAATTAACTTTTTTTACCCAAAAAAATTGATTTAATATCATTTTCGATCTTTTTTAGGGTGTAGAGCGTGCATGTCTAAATGGGCTTTCTAGTGAACCCGTTCGAATTTTAACCGAGTAAAAAGCTCAAAGTTTTAGTTTAACCTATATAATTAGGTTCAAAAGACCATAATTAACTCTTTGTACCCAAAAAATTTGATTTAATGTCATTTTCGATCGTTTTTAAGGGTTCAGAGCTTGCATGTCTAAATGGGCTTTCTAGTGAACCCGTTCGAATTTTAACCGAGTAAAAAGCTCAAAAATTGAGTTTAAGATGTATAATTAGGTTCAAAAGGCCATAATTAATTCTATTTTTACCCAAAAAAATTGATTTAATATCATTTTCGCTCGTTTTTTAGGGTTTAGAGCTTGCATGTCTAAATGGGCTTTCTAGTTAACCCGTTCGAATTTTAACCGAGTAAAAAGCTCAAAAATTGAGTTTAAGATGTATAATTAGGTTCAAAAGGCCATAATTAACTCTATTTTTACCCCAAAAAATTGATTTAATATCATTTTCGCTCGTTTTTTAGGGTTTTGAGCTTGCATGTCTAAATGGGCTTTCTAGTGAACCCGTTCGAATTTTAACCGAGTAAAAAGCTCAAAAATTGAGTTTAAGATGTATAATTAGGTTCAAAAGACCATAATTAACTTTTTTTACCCAAAAAAATTGATTTAATATCATTTTCGATCTTTTTTAGGGTGTAGAGCGTGCACGTCTAAATGGGCTTTCTAGTGAACCCGTTCGAATTTTAACCGATTAAAAAGCTCAAAGTTTTAGTTTAACCTATATAATTAGGTTCAAAATACCATAATTAACTCTTTGTACCCAAAAAATTTGATTTAATGTCATTTTCGATCGTTTTTAAGGGTTCAGAGCTTGCATGCCTAAATGGGATTTCTAGTGAACCTGTTCGAATTTTATCCGAGTAAAAAGCTCAAAAATTGAGTTTAAGATGAATAATTAGGTTCAAAAGACCATAATTAACTTTTTTACCCTAAAAATTGATTTAATATCATTTTCGATCATTTTTAGGGTTTAGAACGTGCATGTCTAAATGGGCTTTCCAGTGAACCCGTTCGAATTTTAACCGAGTAAAATGCTCAAAATTTGAGTTTAAGCTGTATAATTAGGTTCAAAAGACCATAATTAACTTTTTGTACCCAAAAAATTTGATTTAATGTCATTTTCGATCATTTTTTAGGTTCAGAGCTTGCATGTCTAAATGGGCTTTCTAGTGAACCCGTTCGAATTTTAACCGAGTAAAAAGCTCAAAAATTGAGATTAAGATGTATAATTAGGTTCAAAAGACCATAATTAACTTTTTTTACCCAAAAAAATTGATTTAATATCATTTTCGATATTTTTTAGGGTGTAGCGCGTGCATGTCTAAATGGGCTTTCTAGTGAACCCGTTCGAAGTTTAACAAAATAAAAAGCTCAAAAATTGAGTTTAAGATGTATAATTAGGTTCAAAAGACCATAATTAACTTTTTTTACCCAAAAAAATTAATTTAATATCATTTTCGATCATTTTTAGGGTGTAGAGCGTGCATGTCTAAATGGGCTTTCTAGTGAACCCGTTCGAATTTTAACCGAGTAAAAAGCTCAAAGTTTTAGTTTAACCTATATAATTAGGTTCAAAAGACCATAATTAACTCTTTGTACCCAAAAAATTTGATTTAATGTCATTTTCGATCGTTTTTAAGGGTTCAGAGCTTGCATGTCTAAATGGGCTTTCTAGTGAACCCGTTCGAATTTTAACCGAGTAAAAAGATCAAAAATTGAGTTTAAGATGTATAATTAGGTTCAAAAGGCCATAATTAACTCTTTTTTTACCCAAAAAAATTGATTTAATATCATTTTCGCTCGTTTTTTAGGGTTTAGAGCTTGCATGTCTAAATGGGCTTTCTAGTGAACCCGTTCGAATTTTAACCGAGTAAAAAGCTCAAAAATTGAGTTTAAGATGTATAATTAGGTTCAAAAGACCATAATTAACTTTTTTTACCCAAAAAAATTGATTTAATATCATTTTCGATCTTTTTTAGGGTGTAGAGCTTGCATGTCTAAATGGGCTTTCTAGTGAACCCGTTCGAATTTTAACCGAGTAAAAAGCTCAAAGTTTTAGTTTAACCTATATAATTAGGTTCAAAAGACCATAATTAACTTTTTTTACCTGAAAAATTAATTTAATATCATTTTCGATCGTTTTTTAGGGTTTAGAGCGTGCATGTCTAAATGGGCTTTCTAGTGAACCCGTTCGAATTTTAACCGAGTAAAAAGCTCAAAGTTTTAGTTTAACCTATATAATTAGGTTCAAAAGACCATAATTAACTGTTTGTACCCAAAAATTTTGATTTAATGTCATTTTCGATCGTTTTTAGGGTTCAGAGCTTGCATGTCTTAATGGGATTTTTAGTGAACCCGTTCGAATTTTAACCGAGTAAAAAGCTCAAAAATTGATTTTAAGATATATAATTAGGTTCAAAAGGCCATAATTAACTCTTTTTTTACCCAAAAAAATTGATTTAATATCATTTTCGCTCATTTTTTAGGGTTTAGAGCGTGCATGTCTAAATGGGCTCTCTAGAGAACCCGTTAGAATTTTAACCAAATAAAAAGCTCAAAAATTGAGTTTAAGATGTATAATTAGGTTCAAAAGACCATAATTAACTTTTTTTACCCAAAAAAATTGATTTAATATCATTTTTGATCATTTTTTAGGGTTTAGAGCTTGCATGTCTAAATGGGCTTTCTAGTGAACCCGTTCGAATTTTAACCGAGTAAAAAGCTCAAAGTTTTAGTTTAACCTATATAATTAGGTTCAAAAGACCATAATTAACTCTTTGTACCCAAAAAATTTGATTTAATGTCATTTTCGATCATTTTTTAGGGTTCAGAGCTTGCATGTCTAAATGGGCTTTCTATTGAACCCGTTCGAATTTTATCCAAGTAAAAAGCTCAAAAATTGAGTTTAAGATGAATAATTAGGTTCAAAAGACCATAATTAACTTTTTTTACCCAAAAAAATTAATTTAATATCATTTTCGATCATTTTTAGGGTGTAGAGCGTGCATGTCTAAATGGGCTTTCTAGTGAACCCGTTCGAATTTTAACCGAGTCAAATGCTCAAAATTTGAGTTTAAGCTGTATAATTAGGTTCAAAAGACCATAATTAACTTTTTGTACCCAAAAAATTTGATTTAGTGTCATTTTCGATCATTTTTTAGGTTCAGAGCTTGCATGTCAAAATGGGCTTTCTAGTGAACCCGTTCGAATTTTAACCGAGTAAAAAGCTCAAAAATTGAGTTTAAGATGTAAAATTAGGTTCAAAAGACCATAATTAACTTTTTTTACCCCAAAAAATTGATTTAATATCATTTTCGATCTTTTTTAGGGTGTAGAGCTTGCATGTCTAAATGGGCTTTTTAGTGAACCCGTTCGAATTTTAACCGAGTAAAAAGCTCAAAAATTGAGTTTAAGATGTATAATTAGGTTCAAAAGGCCATAATTAACTCTATTTTTACCCAAAAAAATTGATTTAATATCATTTTCGCTCGTTTTTTAGGGTTTTGAGCTTGCATGTCTAAATGGGCTTTCTAGTGAACCCGTTCGAATTTTAACCGGGTAAAAAGCTCAAAAATTGAGTTTAAGATGTATAATTAGGTTCAAAAGACCATAATTAACTTTTTTTACCCAAAAAAATTGATTTAATATCATTTTCGATCTTTTTTAGGGTGTAGAGCGTGCACGTCTAAATGGGCTTTCTAGTGAACCCGTTCGAATTTTAACCGATTAAAAAGCTCAAAGTTTTAGTTTAACCTATATAATTAGGTTCAAAAGACCATAATTAACTCTTTGTACCCAAAAAATTTGATTTAATGTCATTTTCGATCGTTTTTAAGGGTTCAGAGCTTGCATGCCTAAATGGGATTTCTAGTGAACCCGTTCGAATTTTATCCGAGTAAAAAGCTCAAAAATTGAGTTTAAGATGAATAATTAGGTTCAAAAGACCATAATTAACTTTTTTTACCCAAAAAAATTAATTTAATATCATTTTTGATCATTTTTAGGGTTTAGAACGTGCATGTCTAAATGGGCTTTCCAGTGAACCCGTTCGAATTTTAACCGAGTAAAATGCTCAAAATTTGAGTTTAAGCTGTATAATTAGGTTCAAAAGACCATAATTAACTTTTTGTACCCAAAAAATTTGATTTAATGTCATTTTCGATCATTTTTTAGGTTCAGAGCTTGCATGTCTAAATGGGCTTTCTAGTGAACCCGTTCGAATTTTAACCGAGTAAAAAGCTCAAAAATTGAGTTTAAGATGTATAATTAGGTTCAAAAGACCATAATTAACTTTTTTTACCCAAAAAAATTGATTTAATATCATTTTCGATCTTTTTTAGGGTGTAGAGCTTGCATGTCTAAATGGGCTTTCTAGTGAACCCGTTCGAATTTTAACCGAGTAAAAAGCTCAAAAATTGAGTTTAAGATGTATAATTAGGTTCAAAAGGCCATAATTAACTCTATTTTTACCCAAAAAAATTGATTTAATATCATTTTCGCTCGTTTTTTAGGGTTTTGAGCTTGCATGTCTAAATGGGCTTTCTAGTGAACCCGTTCGAATTTTAACCGGGTAAAAAGCTCAAAAATTGAGTTTAAGATGTATAATTAGGTTCAAAAGACCATAATTAACTTTTTTTACCCAAAAAAATTGATTTAATATCATTTTCGATCTTTTTTAGGGTGTAGAGCGTGCACGTCTAAATGGGCTTTCTAGTGAACCCGTTCGAATTTTAACCGATTAAAAAGCTCAAAGTTTTAGTTTAACCTATATAATTAGGTTCAAAAGACCATAATTAACTCTTTGTACCCAAAAAATTTGATTTAATGTCATTTTCGATCGTTTTTAAGGGTTCAGAGCTTGCATGCCTAAATGGGATTTCTAGTGAACCCGTTCGAATTTTATCCGAGTAAAAAGCTCAAAAATTGAGTTTAAGATGAATAATTAGGTTCAAAAGACCATAATTAACTTTTTTTACCCAAAAAAATTAATTTAATATCATTTTTGATCATTTTTAGGGTTTAGAACGTGCATGTCTAAATGGGCTTTCCAGTGAACCCGTTCGAATTTTAACCGAGTAAAATGCTCAAAATTTGAGTTTAAGCTGTATAATTAGGTTCAAAAGACCATAATTAACTTTTTGTACCCAAAAAATTTGATTTAATGTCATTTTCGATCATTTTTTAGGTTCAGAGCTTGCATGTCTAAATGGGCTTTCTAGTGAACCCGTTCGAATTTTAACCGAGTAAAAAGCTCAAAAATTGAGTTTAAGATGTATAATTAGGTTCAAAAGACCATAATTAACTTTTTTTACCCAAAAAAATTGATTTAATATCATTTTCGATCTTTTTTAGGGTGTAGAGCTTGCATGTCTAAATGGGCTTTCTAGTGAACCCGTTCGAATTTTAACCGAGTAAAAAGCTCAAAGTTTTAGTTTAACCTATATAATTAGGTTCAAAAGACCATAATTAACTTTTTTTACCTGAAAAATTAATTTAATATCATTTTCGATCGTTTTTTAGGGTTTAGAGCGTGCATGTCTAAATGGGCTCTCTAGAGAACCCGTTCGAATTTTAACCAAATAAAAAGCTCAAAAATTGAGTTTAAGATGTATAATTAGGTTCAAAAGACCATAATTAACTTTTTTTACCCAAAAAAATTGATTTAATATCATTTTTGATCATTTTTTAGGGTTTAGAGCTTGCATGTCTAAATGGGCTTTCTAGTGAACCCGTTCGAATTTTAACCGAGTAAAAAGCTCAAAGTTTTAGTTTAACCTATATAATTAGGTTCAAAAGACCATAATTAACTCTTTGTACCCAAAAAATTTGATTTAATGTCATTTTCGATCATTTTTTAGGGTTCAGAGCTTGCATGTCTAAATGGGCTTTCTATTGAACCCGTTCGAATTTTATCCAAGTAAAAAGCTCAAAAATTGAGTTTAAGATGAATAATTAGGTTCAAAAGACCATAATTAACTTTTTTTACCCAAAAAAATTAATTTAATATCATTTTCGATCATTTTTAGGGTGTAGAGCGTGCATGTCTAAATGGGCTTTCTAGTGAACCCGTTCGAATTTTAACCGAGTCAAATGCTCAAAATTTGAGTTTAAGCTGTATAATTAGGTTCAAAAGACCATAATTAACTTTTTGTACCCAAAAAATTTGATTTAGTGTCATTTTCGATCATTTTTTAGGTTCAGAGCTTGCATGTCAAAATGGGCTTTCTAGTGAACCCGTTCGAATTTTAACCGAGTA
This sequence comes from Abelmoschus esculentus, assembly GCA_035048815.1. Classification (NCBI taxonomy): domain Eukaryota; kingdom Viridiplantae; phylum Streptophyta; class Magnoliopsida; order Malvales; family Malvaceae; genus Abelmoschus; species Abelmoschus esculentus. The sequence goes on along the minus strand of JAUCBN010000063.1, from coordinate 7,671,219 downwards.
AAAAGCTCAAAAATTGAGTTTAAGATGTATAATTAGGTTCAAAAGACCATAATTAACTTTTTTTACCCCAAAAAATTGATTTAATATCATTTTCGATCTTTTTTAGGGTGTAGAGCTTGCATGTCTAAATGGGCTTTCTAGTGAACTCGTTCGAATTTTAACCGAGTAAAAAGCTCAAAAATTGAGTTTAAGATGTATAATTAGGTTCAAAAGGCCATAATTAACTCTATTTTTACCCAAAAAAATTGATTTAATATCATTTTCGCTCGTTTTTTAGGGTTTTGAGCTTGCATGTCTAAATGGGCTTTCTAGTGAACCCGTTCGAATTTTAACCGGGTAAAAAGCTCAAAAATTGAGTTTAAGATGTATAATTAGGTTCAAAAGACCATAATTAACTTTTTTTACCCAAAAAAATTGATTTAATATCATTTTCGATCTTTTTTAGGGTGTAAAGCGTGCACGTCTAAATGGGCTTTCTAGTGAACCCGTTCGAATTTTAACCGATTAAAAAGCTCAAAGTTTTAGTTTAACCTATATAATTAGGTTCAAAAGACCATAATTAACTCTTTGTACCCAAAAAATTTGATTTAATGTCATTTTCGATCGTTTTTAAGGGTTCAGAGCTTGCATGCCTAAATGGGATTTCTAGTGAACCCGTTCGAATTTTATCCGAGTAAAAAGCTCAAAAATTGAGTTTAAGATGAATAATTAGGTTCAAAAGACCATAATTAACTTTTTTTACCCAAAAAAATTAATTTAATATCATTTTCGATCATTTTTAGGGTTTAGAACGTGCATGTCTAAATGGGCTTTCCAGTGAACCCGTTCGAATTTTAACCGAGTAAAATGCTCAAAATTTGAGTTTAAGCTGTATAATTAGGTTCAAAAGACCATAATTAACTTTTTGTACCCAAAAAATTTGATTTAATGTCATTTTCGATCATTTTTTAGGTTCAGAGCTTGCATGTCAAAATGGGCTTTCTAGTGAACCCGTTCGAATTTTAACCGAGTAAAAAGCTCAAAAATTGAGTTTAAGATGTATAATTAGGTTCAAAAGACCATAATTAACTTTTTTTACCCAAAAAAATTGATTTAATATCATTTTCGATCTTTTTTAGGGTGTAGAGCTTGCATGTCTAAATGGGCTTTCTAGTGAACCCGTTCGAATTTTAACCGAGTAAAAAGCTCAAAGTTTTATTTTAACCTATATAATTAGGTTCAAAAGACCATAATTAACTTTTTTTACCTGAAAAATTAATTTAATATCATTTTCGATCGTTTTTTAGGGTTTAGAGCGTGCATGTCTAAATGGGCTTTCTAGTGAACCCGTTCGAATTTTAACCGAGTAAAAAGCTCAAAGTTTTAGTTTAACCTATATAATTAGGTTCAAAAGACCATAATTAACTGTTTGTACCCAAAAATTTTGATTTAATGTCATTTTCGATCGTTTTTAGGGTTCAGAGCTTGCATGTCTTAATGGGATTTTTAGTGAACCCGTTCGAATTTTAACCGAGTAAAAAGCTCAAAAATTGATTTTAAGATATATAATTAGGTTCAAAAGGCCATAATTAACTCTATTTTTACCCAAAAAAATTGATTTAATATCATTTTCGCTCGTTTTTTAGGGTTTTGAGCTTGCATGTCTAAATGGGCTTTCTAGTGAACCCGTTAGAATTTTAACCAAATAAAAAGCTCAAAAATTGAGTTTAAGATGTATAATTAGGTTCAAAAGACCATAATTAACTTTTTTTACCCAAAAAAATTGATTTAATATCATTTTTGATCATTTTTTAGGGTTTAGAGCTTGCATGTCTAAATGGGCTTTCTAGTGAACCCGTTCGAATTTTAACCGAGTAAAAAGCTCAAAGTTTTAGTTTAACCTATATAATTAGGTTCAAAAGACCATAATTAACTCTTTGTACCCAAAAAATTTGATTTAATGTCATTTTCGATCATTTTTTAGGGTTCAGAGCTTACATGTCTAAATGGGCTTTCTATTGAACCCGTTCGAATTTTATCCAAGTAAAAAGCTCAAAAATTGAGTTTAAGATGAATAATTAGGTTCAAAAGACCATAATTAACTTTTTTTACCCAAAAAAATTAATTTAATATCATTTTCGATCATTTTTAGGGTGTAGAGCGTGCATGTCTAAATGGGCTTTCTAGTGAACCCGTTCAAATTTTAACCGAGTCAAATGCTCAAAATTTGAGTTTAAGCTGTATAATTAGGTTCAAAAGACCATAATTAACTTTTTGTACCCAAAAAATTTGATTTAGTGTCATTTTCGATCATTTTTTAGGTTCAGAGCTTGCATGTCAAAATGGGCTTTCTAGTGAACCCGTTCGAATTTTAACCGAGTAAAAAGCTCAAAAATTGAGTTTAAGATGTATAATTAGGTTCAAAAGACCATAATTAACTTTTTTTACCCCAAAAAATTGATTTAATATCATTTTCGATCTTTTTTAGGGTGTAGAGCTTGCATGTCTAAATGGGCTTTCTAGTGAACCCGTTCGAATTTTAACCGAGTAAAAAGCTCAAAAATTGAGTTTAAGATGTATAATTAGGTTCAAAAGGCCATAATTAACTCTATTTTTACCCAAAAAAATTGATTTAATATCATTTTCGCTCGTTTTTTAGGGTTTTGAGCTTGCATGTCTAAATGGGCTTTCTAGTGAACCCGTTCGAATTTTAACCGAGTAAAAAGCTCAAAAATTGAGTTTAAGATGTATAATTAGGTTCAAAAGACCATAATTAACTTTTTTTACCCAAAAAAATTGATTTAATATCATTTTCGATCTTTTTTAGGGTGTAGAGCGTGCACGTCTAAATGGGCTTTCTAGTGAACCCGTTCGAATTTTAACCGATTAAAAAGCTCAAAGTTTTAGTTTAACCTATATAATTAGGTTCAAAAGACCATAATTAACTCTTTGTACCAAAAAAATTTGATTCAATGTCATTTTCGATCGTTTTTAAGGGTTCAGAGCTTGCATGCCTAAATGGGATTTCTAGTGAACCCGTTCGAATTTTATCCGAGTAAAAAGCTCAAAAATTGAGTTTAAGATGAATAATTAGGTTCAAAAGACCATAATTAACTTTTTTTACCAAAAAAAATTAATTTAATATCATTTTCGATCATTTTTAGGGTTTAGAACGTGCATGTCTAAATGGGCTTTCCAGTGAACCCGTTCGAATTTTAACCGAGTAAAATGCTCAAAATTTGAGTTTAAGCTGTATAATTAGGTTCAAAAGACCATAATTAACTTTTTGTACCCAAAAAATTTGATTTAATGTCATTTTCGATCAATTTTTAGGTTCAGAGCTTGCATGCCTAAATGGGCTTTCTAGTGAACCCGTTCGAATTTTAACCGAGTAAAAAGCTCAAAAATTGAGTTTAAGATGTATAATTAGGTTCAAAAGACCATAATTAACTTTTTTTACCCAAAAAAATTGATTTAATATCATTTTCGATCTTTTTTAGGGTGTAGAGCGTGCATGTCTAAATGGGCTTTCTAGTGAACCCGTTCGAATTTTAACCGAGTAAAAAGCTCAAAGTTTTAGTTTAACCTATATAATTAGGTTCAAAAGACCATAATTAACTCTTTGTACCCAAAAAATTTGATTTAATGTCATTTTCGATCGTTTTTTAGGGTTTAGAGCGTGCATGTCTAAATGGGCTTTCTAGTGAACCCGTTCGAATTTTAACCGAGTAAAAAGCTCAAAGTTTTAGTTTAACCTATATAATTAGGTTCAAAAGACCATAATTAACTGTTTGTACCCAAAAATTTTGATTTAATGTCATTTTCGATCGTTTTTAGGGTTCAGAGCTTGCATGTCTTAATGGGATTTTTAGTGAACCCGTTCGAATTTTAACCGAGTAAAAAGCTCAAAAATTGATTTTAAGATATATAATTAGGTTCAAAAGGCCATAATTAACTCTTTTTTTACCCAAAAAAATTGATTTAATATCATTTTCGCTCGTTTTTTAGGGTTTAGAGCGTGCATGTCTAAATGGGCTCTCTAGAGAACCCGTTAGAATTTTAACCAAATAAAAAGCTCAAAAATTGAGTTTAAGATGTATAATTAGGTTCAAAAGACCATAATTAACTTTTTTTACCCAAAAAAATTGATTTAATATCATTTTTGATCATTTTTTAGGGTTTAGAGCTTGCATGTCTAAATGGGCTTTCTAGTGAACCCGTTCGAATTTTAACCGAGTAAAAAGCTCAAAGTTTTAGTTTAACCTATATAATTAGGTTCAAAAGACCATAATTAACTCTTTGTACCCAAAAAATTTGATTTAATGTCATTTTCGATCATTTTTTAGGGTTCAGAGCTTGCATGTCTAAATGGGCTTTCTATTGAACCCGTTCGAATTTTATCCAAGTAAAAAGCTCAAAAATTGAGTTTAAGATGAATAATTAGGTTCAAAAGACCATAATTAACTTTTTTTACCCAAAAAAATTAATTTAATATCATTTTCGATCATTTTTAGGGTGTAGAGCGTGCATGTCTAAATGGGCTTTCTAGTGAACCCGTTCGAATTTTAACCGAGTCAAATGCTCAAAATTTGAGTTTAAGCTGTATAATTAGGTTCAAAAGACCATAATTAACTTTTTGTACCCAAAAAATTTGATTTAGTGTCATTTTCGATCATTTTTTAGGTTCAGAGCTTGCATGTCAAAATGGGCTTTCTAGTGAACCCGTTCGAATTTTAACCGAGTAAAAAGCTCAAAAATTGAGTTTAAGATGTATAATTAGGTTCAAAAGACCATAATTAACTTTTTTTACCCCAAAAAATTGATTTAATATCATTTTCGATCTTTTTTAGGGTGTAGAGCTTGCATGTCTAAATGGGCTTTCTAGTGAACCCGTTCGAATTTTAACCGAGTAAAAAGCTCAAAAATTGAGTTTAAGATGTATAATTAGGTTCAAAAGGCCATAATTAACTCTATTTTTACCCAAAAAAATTGATTTAATATCATTTTCGCTCGTTTTTTAGGGTTTTGAGCTTGCATGTCTAAATGGGCTTTCTAGTGAACCCGTTCGAATTTTAACCGGGTAAAAAGCTCAAAAATTGAGTTTAAGATGTATAATTAGGTTCAAAAGACCATAATTAACTTTTTTTACCCAAAAAAATTGATTTAATATCATTTTCGATCTTTTTTAGGGTGTAGAGCGTGCACGTCTAAATGGGCTTTCTAGTGAACCCGTTCGAATTTTAACCGATTAAAAAGCTCAAAGTTTTAGTTTAACCTATATAATTAGGTTCAAAAGACCATAATTAACTCTTTGTACCCAAAAAATTTGATTTAATGTCATTTTCGATCGTTTTTAAGGGTTCAGAGCTTGCATGCCTAAATGGGATTTCTAGTGAACCCGTTCGAATTTTATCCGAGTAAAAAGCTCAAAAATTGAGTTTAAGATGAATAATTAGGTTCAAAAGACCATAATTAACTTTTTTTACCCAAAAAAATTAATTTAATATCATTTTCGATCATTTTTAGGGTTTAGAACGTGCATGTCTAAATGGGCTTTCCAGTGAACCCGTTCGAATTTTAACCGAGTAAAATGCTCAAAATTTGAGTTTAAGCTGTATAATTAGGTTCAAAAGACCATAATTAACTTTTTGTACCCAAAAAATTTGATTTAATGTCATTTTCGATCATTTTTTAGGTTCAGAGCTTGCATGTCTAAATGGGCTTTCTAGTGAACCCGTTCGAATTTTAACCGAGTAAAAAGCTCAAAAATTGAGTTTAAGATGTATAATTAGGTTCAAAAGACCATAATTAACTTTTTTTACCCAAAAAAATTGATTTAATATCATTTTCGATCTTTTTTAGGGTGTAGAGCGTGCATGTCTAAATGGGCTTTCTAGTGAACCCGTTCGAATTTTAACCGAGTAAAAAGCTCAAAGTTTTAGTTTAACCTATATAATTAGGTTCAAAAGACCATAATTAACTCTTTGTACCCAAAAAATTTGATTTAATGTCATTTTCGATCGTTTTTAAGGGTTCAGAGCTTGCATGTCTAAATGGGCTTTCTAGTGAACCCGTTCGAATTTTAACCGAGTAAAAAGATTAAAAATTGAGTTTAAGATGTATAATTAGGTTCAAAAGGCCATAATTAACTCTTTTTTTACCCAAAAAAATTGATTTAATATCATTTTCGCTCGTTTTTTAGGGTTTAGAGCTTGCATGTCTAAATGGGCTTTCTAGTGAACCCGTTCGAATTTTAACCGAGTAAAAAGCTCAAAAATTGAGTTTAAGATGTATAATTAGGTTCAAAAGACCATAATTAACTTTTTTTACCCAAAAAAATTGATTTAATATCATTTTCGATCTTTTTTAGGGTGTAGAGCTTGCATGTCTAAATGGGCTTTCTAGTGAACCCGTTCGAATTTTAACCGAGTAAAAAGCTCAAAGTTTTAGTTTAACCTATATAATTAGGTTCAAAAGACCATAATTAACTTTTTTTACCTGAAAAATTAATTTAATATCATTTTCGATCGTTTTTTAGGGTTTAGAGCGTGCATGTCTAAATGGGCTTTCTAGTGAACCCGTTCGAATTTTAACCGAGTAAAAAGCTCAAAGTTTTAGTTTAACCTATATAATTAGGTTCAAAAGACCATAATTAACTGTTTGTACCCAAAAATTTTGATTTAATGTCATTTTCGATCGTTTTTAGGGTTCAGAGCTTGCATGTCTTCATGGGATTTTTAGTGAACCCGTTCGAATTTTAACCGAGTAAAAAGCTCAAAAATTGATTTTAAGATATATAATTAGGTTCAAAAGGCCATAATTAACTCTTTTTTTACCCGAAAAAATTGATTTAATATCATTTTCGCTCGTTTTTTAGGGTTTAAAGCGTGCATGTCTAAATGGGCTCTCTAGAGAACCCGCTAGAATTTTAACCAAATAAAAAGCTCAAAAATTGAGTTTAAGATGTATAATTAGGTTCAAAAGACCATAATTAACTTTTTTTACCCCAAAAAATTGATTTAATATCATTTTCGATCTTTTTTAGGGTGTAGAGCGTGCATGTCTAAATGGGCTTTCTAGTGAACCCATTCGAATTTTAACCGAGTAAAAAGCTCAAAGTTTTAGTTTAACCTATATAATTAGGTTCAAAAGACCATAATTAACTCTTTGTGCCCAAAAAATTTGATTTAATGTCATTTTCGATCGTTTTTAAGGGTTCAGAGCTTGCATGTCTGAATGGGATTTCTAGTGAACCCTTTCGAATTTTAACCGAGTAAAAAGCTCAAAAATTGAGTTTAAGATATATAATTAGGTTCAAAAGGCCATAATTAACACTTTTTTACCCAAAAAAATTGATTTAATATCATTTTCGCTCGTTTTTTAGGGTTTAGAGCGTGCATGTCTAAATGGGCTTTCTAGTGAACCCGTTCGAATTTTAACCAAGTAAAAAGCTCAAAAATTTAGTTTAAGATATATAATTAGGTTCAAAAGACCATAATTAACTTTTTTTACCCAAAAAAATTGATTTAATATCATTTTTGACCATTTTTTAGGGTTTAGAGCGTTCATGTGTAAATGGGCTTTCCAGCGAACCCGTTCGAATTTTAACCGAGTAAAAAGCTCAAAATTTTAGTTTAACCTATATAATTAGGTTCAAAAGAGCATAATTAACATTTTGTACCCAAAAAATTGATTTACAATCATTTTCGATCATTTTTAGGTTTTAGAGCGTGCATGTCTAAATGGGCTTTCCAGTGAACCCGTTCGAATTTTAACCGATTAAAATGCTCAAAATTTGTGTTTAAGCTGTATAATTAGGTTCAAAAGACCATAATTAACTTTTTGTACCCAAAAAATTTGATTCAATGTCATTTTCGATCGTTTTTTAGGTTCAGAGCTTGCATGTCTAAATGGGCTTTCTAGTGAACCCGTTCGAATTTTAACCGAGTAAAAAGCTCAAAGTTTTAGTTTAACCTATAGAATTAGGTTCAAAAGACCATAATTAAGTCTTTGTACCCAAAAAAATTGATTTAATGTCATTTTCGATCATTTTTTAGGGTTCAGAGCTTGCATGTCTAAATGGGCTTTCTATTGAACCCGTTCGAATTTTAACCAAGTAAAAAGCTCAAAAATTGAGTTTAAGATGTATAATTAGGTTCAAAAGACCATAATTAACTTTTTTTACCCAAAAAAATTGATTTAATATCATTTTCGATCTTTTTTAGGGTGTAGAGCGTGCACGTCTAAATGGGCTTTCTAGTGAACCCGTTCGAATTTTAACCGAGTAAAAAGCTCAAAGTTTTAGTTTAACCTATATAATTAGGTTCAAAAGACCATAATTAACTCTTTGTACCCAAAAAATTTGATTTAATGTCATTTTCGATCGTTTTTAAGGGTTCAGAGCTTGCATGCCTAAATGGTATTTCTTGTGAACCCGTTCGAATTTTATCCGAGTAAAAAGCTCAAAAATTGAGTTTAAGATGAATAATTAGGTTCAAAAGACCATAATTAACTTTTTTTACCCAAAAAAATTAATTTAATATCATTTTCGATCATTTTTAGGGTTTAGAACGTGCATGTCTAAATGGGCTTTCCAGTGAACCCGTTCGAATTTTAACCGAGTAAAATGCTCAAAATTTGAGTTTAAGCTGTATAATTAGGTTCAAAAGACCATAATTAACTTTTTGTACCCAAAAAATTTGATTTAATGTCATTTTCGATCATTTTTTAGGTTCAGAGCTTGCATGTCTAAATGGGCTTTCTAGTGAACCCGTTCGAATTTTAACCGAGTAAAAAGCTCAAAAATTGAGTTTAAGATGTATAATTAGGTTCAAAAGACCGTAATTAACTTTTTTTACCCAAAAAAATTGATTTAATATCATTTTCGATCTTTTTTAGGGTGTAGAGCGTGCATGTCTAAATGGGCTTTCTAGTGAACCCGTTCGAATTTTAACCGAGTAAAAAGCTCAAAGTTTTAGTTTAACCTATATAATTAGGTTCAAAAGACCATAATTAACTCTTTGTACCCAAAAAATTTGATTTAATGTCATTTTCGATCGTTTTTAAGGGTTCAGAGCTTGCATGTCTAAATGGGCTTTCTAGTGAACCCGTTCGAATTTTAACCGAGTAAAAAGATCAAAAATTGAGTTTAAGATGTATAATTAGGTTCAAAAGGCCATAATTAACTCTTTTTTTACCCAAAAAAATTGATTTAATATCATTTTCGCTCGTTTTTTAGGGTTTAGAGCTTGCATGTCTAAATGGGCTTTCTAGTGAACCCGTTCGAATTTTAACCGAGTAAAAAGCTCAAAAATTGAGTTTAAGATGTATAATTAGGTTCAAAAGACCATAATTAACTTTTTTTACCCAAAAAAATTGATTTAATATCATTTTCGATCTTTTTTAGGGTGTAGAGCTTGCATGTCTAAATGGGCTTTCTAGTGAACCCGTTCGAATTTTAACCGAGTAAAAAGCTCAAAGTTTTAGTTTAACCTATATAATTAGGTTCAAAAGACCATAATTAACTTTTTTTACCTGAAAAATTAATTTAATATCATTTTCGATCGTTTTTTAGGGTTTAGAGCGTGCATGTCTAAATGGGCTTTCTAGTGAACCCGTTCGAATTTTAACCGAGTAAAAAGCTCAAAGTTTTAGTTTAACCTATATAATTAGGTTCAAAAGACCATAATTAACTGTTTGTACCCAAAAATTTTGATTTAATGTCATTTTCGATCGTTTTTAGGGTTCAGAGCTTGCATGTCTTCATGGGATTTTTAGTGAACCCGTTCGAATTTTAACCGAGTAAAAAGCTCAAAAATTGATTTTAAGATATATAATTAGGTTCAAAAGGCCATAATTAACTCTTTTTTTACCCAAAAAAATTGATTTAATATCATTTTCGCTCGTTTTTTAGGGTTTAGAGCGTGCATGTCTAAATGGGCTCTCTAGAGAACCCGTTAGAATTTTAACCAAATAAAAAGCTCAAAAATTGAGTTTAAGATGTATAATTAGGTTCAAAAGACCATAATTAACTTTTTTTACCCCAAAAAATTGATTTAATATCATTTTCGATCTTTTTTAGGGTGTAGAGCGTGCATGTCTAAATGGGCTTTCTAGTGAACCCATTCGAATTTTAACCGAGTAAAAAGCTCAAAGTTTTAGTTTAACCTATATAATTAGGTTCAAAAGACCATAATTAACTCTTTGTGCCCAAAAAATTTGATTTAATGTCATTTTCGATCGTTTTTAAGGGTTCAGAGCTTGCATGTCTGAATGGGATTTCTAGTGAACCCTTTCGAATTTTAACCGAGTAAAAAGCTCAAAAATTGAGTTTAAGATATATAATTAGGTTCAAAAGGCCATAATTAACACTTTTTTACCCAAAAAAATTGATTTAATATCATTTTCGCTCGTTTTTTAGGGTTTAGAGCGTGCATGTCTAAATGGGCTTTCTAGTGAACCCGTTCGAATTTTAACCAAGTAAAAAGCTCAAAAATTTAGTTTAAGATATATAATTAGGTTCAAAAGACCATAATTAACTTTTTTTACCCAAAAAAATTGATTTAATATCATTTTTGACCATTTTTTAGGGTTTAGAGCGTTCATGTGTAAATGGGCTTTCCAGCGAACCCGTTCGAATTTTAACCGAGTAAAAAGCTCAAAATTTTAGTTTAACCTATATAATTAGGTTCAAAAGAGCATAATTAACATTTTGTACCCAAAAAATTGATTTACAATCATTTTCGATCATTTTTAGGTTTTAGAGCGTGCATGTCTAAATGGGCTTTCCAGTGAACCCGTTCGAATTTTAACCGATTAAAATGCTCAAAATTTGTGTTTAAGCTGTATAATTAGGTTCAAAAGACCATAATTAACTTTTTGTACCCAAAAAATTTGATTCAATGTCATTTTCGATCGTTTTTTAGGTTCAGAGCTTGCATGTCTAAATGGGCTTTCTAGTGAACCCGTTCGAATTTTAACCGAGTAAAAAGCTCAAAGTTTTAGTTTAACCTATAGAATTAGGTTCAAAAGACCATAATTAAGTCTTTGTACCCAAAAAATTTGATTTAATGTCATTTTCGATCATTTTTTAGGGTTCAGAGCTTGCATGTCTAAATGGGCTTTCTATTGAACCCGTTCGAATTTTAACCAAGTAAAAAGCTCAAAAATTGAGTTTAAGATGTATAATTAGGTTCAAAAGACCATAATTAACTTTTTTTACCCAAAAAAATTGATTTAATATCATTTTCGATCTTTTTTAGGGTGTAGAGCGTGCACGTCTAAATGGGCTTTCTAGTGAACCCGTTCGAATTTTAACCGAGTAAAAAGCTCAAAGTTTTAGTTTAACCTATATAATTAGGTTCAAAAGACCATAATTAACTCTTTGTACCCAAAAAATTTGATTTAATGTCATTTTCGATCGTTTTTAAGGGTTCAGAGCTTGCATGCCTAAATGGTATTTCTTGTGAACCCGTTCGAATTTTATCCGAGTAAAAAGCTCAAAAATTGAGTTTAAGATGAATAATTAGGTTCAAAAGACCATAATTAACTTTTTTTACCCAAAAAAATTAATTTAATATCATTTTCGATCATTTTTAGGGTTTAGAACGTGCATGTCTAAATGGGCTTTCCAGTGAACCCGTTCGAATTTTAACCGAGTAAAATGCTCAAAATTTGAGTTTAAGCTGTATAATTAGGTTCAAAAGACCATAATTAACTTTTTGTACCCAAAAAATTTGATTTAATGTCATTTTCGATCATTTTTTAGGTTCAGAGCTTGCATGTCTAAATGGGCTTTCTAGTGAACCCGTTCGAATTTTAACCGAGTAAAAAGCTCAAAAATTGAGTTTAAGATGTATAATTAGGTTCAAAAGACCGTAATTAACTTTTTTTACCCAAAAAAATTGATTTAATATCATTTTCGATCTTTTTTAGGGTGTAGAGCGTGCATGTCTAAATGGGCTTTCTAGTGAACCCGTTCGAATTTTAACCGAGTAAAAAGCTCAAAGTTTTAGTTTAACCTATATAATTAGGTTCAAAAGACCATAATTAACTCTTTGTACCCAAAAAATTTGATTTAATGTCATTTTCGATCGTTTTTAAGGGTTCAGAGCTTGCATGTCTAAATGGGCTTTCTAGTGAACCCGTTCGAATTTTAACCGAGTAAAAAGATCAAAAATTGAGTTTAAGATGTATAATTAGGTTCAAAAGGCCATAATTAACTCTTTTTTTACCCAAAAAAATTGATTTAATATCATTTTCGCTCGTTTTTTAGGGTTTAGAGCTTGCATGTCTAAATGGGCTTTCTAGTGAACCCGTTCGAATTTTAACCGAGTAAAAAGCTCAAAAATTGAGTTTAAGATGTATAATTAGGTTCAAAAGACCATAATTAACTTTTTTTACCCAAAAAAATTGATTTAATATCATTTTCGATCTTTTTTAGGGTGTAGAGCTTGCATGTCTAAATGGGCTTTCTAGTGAACCCGTTCGAATTTTAACCGAGTAAAAAGCTCAAAGTTTTAGTTTAACCTATATAATTAGGTTCAAAAGACCATAATTAACTTTTTTTACCTGAAAAATTAATTTAATATCATTTTCGATCGTTTTTTAGGGTTTAGAGCGTGCATGTCTAAATGGGCTTTCTAGTGAACCCGTTCGAATTTTAACCGAGTAAAAAGCTCAAAAATTGAGTTTAAGATGTATAATTAGGTTCAAAAGACCATAATTAACTTTTTTTACCTGAAAAATTAATTTAATATCATTTTCGATCGTTTTTTAGGGTTTAGAGCGTGCATGTCTATATGGGCTTTCTAGTGAACCCGTTCGAATTTTAACCGAGTAAAAAGCTCAAAGTTTTAGTTTAACCTATATAATTAGGTTCAAAAGACCATAATTAACTGTTTGTACCCAAAAATTTTGATTTAATGTCATTTTCGATCGTTTTTAGGGTTCAGAGCTTGCATGTCTAAATGGGCTTTCTATTGAACCCGTTCGAATTTTATCCAAGTAAAATGCTCAAAATTTGAGCTTAAGCTGTATAATTAGGTTCAAAAGACCATAATTAACTTTTTGTACCCAAAAAATTTGATTTAATGTCATTTTCGATCATTTTTTAGGTTCAGAGCTTGCATGTCTAAATGGGCTTTCTAGCGAACCCGTTCGAATTTTAACCGAGTAAAAAGCTCAAAAATTGAGTTTAAGATGTATAATTAGGTTCAAAAGACCATAATTAACTTTTTTTACCCAAAAAAATTGATTTAATATCATTTTCGATCTTTTTTAGGGTGTAGAGCGTGCATGTCTAAATGGGCTTTCTAGTGAACCCGTTCGAATTTTAACCGAGTAAAAAGCTCAAAGTTTTAGTTTAACCTATATAATTAGGTTCAAAAGACCATAATTAACTCTTTGTACCCAAAAAATTTGATTTAATGTCATTTTCGATCGTTTTTAAGGGTTCAGAGCTTGCATGTCTAAATGGGCTTTCTAGTGAACCCGTTCGAATTTTAACCGAGTAAAAAGATCAAAAATTGAGTTTAAGATGTATAATTAGGTTCAAAAGGCCATAATTAACTCTTTTTTTACCCAAAAAAATTGATTTAATATCATTTTCGCTCGTTTTTTAGGGTTTAGAGCTTGCATGTCTAAATGGGCTTTCTAGTGAACCCGTTCGAATTTTAACCGAGTAAAAAGCTCAAAAATTGAGTTTAAGATGTATAATTAGGTTCAAAAGACCATAATTAACTTTTTTTACCTGAAAAATTAATTTAATATCATTTTCGATCGTTTTTTAGGGTTTAGAGCGTGCATGTCTAAATGGTCTTTCTAGTGAACCCGTTCGAATTTTAACCGAGTAAAAAGCTCAAAGTTTTAGTTTAACCTATATAATTAGGTTCAAAAGACCATAATTAACTTTTTTTACCTGAAAAATTAATTTAATATCATTTTCGATCGTTTTTTAGGGTTTAGAGCGTGCATGTCTAAATGGGCTTTCTAGTGAACCCGTTCGAATTTTAACCGAGTAAAAAGCTCAAAGTTTTAGTTTAACCTATATAATTAGGTTCAAAAGACCATAATTAACTGTTTGTACCCAAAAATTTTGATTTAATGTCATTTTCGATCGTTTTTAGGGTTCAGAGCTTGCATGTCTAAATGGGCTTTCTATTGAACCCGTTCGAATTTTATCCAAGTAAAATGCTCAAACTTTGAGCTTAAGCTGTATAATTAGGTTCAAAAGACCATAATTAACTTTTTGTACCCAAAAAATTTGATTTAATGTCATTTTCGATCATTTTTTAGGTTCAGAGCTTGCATGTCTAAATGGGCTTTCTAGTGAACCCGTTCGAATTTTAACCGAGTAAAAAGCTCAAAAATTGAGTTTAAGATGTATAATTAGGTTCAAAAGACCATAATTAACTTTTTTTACCCAAAAAAATTAATTTAATATCATTTTCGATCATTTTTAGGTTTTAGAACGTGCATGTCTAAATGGGCTTTCCAGTGAACCCGTTCGAATTTTAACCGAGTAAAAAGCTCAAAGTTTTAGTTTAACCTATATAATTAGGTTCAAAAGACCATAATTAACTGTTTGTACCCAAAAATTTTGATTTAATGTCATTTTCGATCGTTTTTAGGGTTCAGAGCTTGCATGTCTTCATGGGATTTTTAGTGAACCCGTTCGAATTTTAACCGAGTAAAAAGCTCAAAAATTGATTTTAAGATATATAATTAGGTTCAAAAGGCCATAATTAACTCTTTTTTTACCCAAAAAAATTGATTTAATATCATTTTCGCTCGTTTTTTAGGGTTTAGAGCGTGCATGTCTAAATGGGCTCTCTAGAGAACCCGTTAGAATTTTAACCAAATAAAAAGCTCAAAAATTGAGTTTAAGATGTATAATTAGGTTCAAAAGACCATAATTAACTTTTTTTACCCAAAAAAATTGATTTAATATCATTTTTGATCATTTTTTAGGGTTTAGAGCTTGCATGTCTAAATGGGCTTTCTAGTGAACCCGTTCGAATTTTAACCGAGTAAAAAGCTCAAAGTTTTAGTTTAACCTATATAATTAGGTTCAAAAGACCATAATTAACTCTTTGTACCCAAAAAATTTGATTTAATGTCATTTTCGATCATTTTTTAGGGTTCAGAGCTTGCATGTCTAAATGGGCTTTCTATTGAACCCGTTCGAATTTTATCCAAGTAAAAAGCTCAAAAATTGAGTTTAAGATGAATAATTAGGTTCAAAAGACCATAATTAACTTTTTTTACCCAAAAAAATTAATTTAATATCATTTTCGATCATTTTTAGGGTGTAGAGCGTGCATGTCTAAATGGGCTTTCTAGTGAACCCGTTCGAATTTTAACCGAGTCAAATGCTCAAAATTTGAGTTTAAGCTGTATAATTAGGTTCAAAAGACCATAATTAACTTTTTGTACCCAAAAAATTTGATTTAGTGTCATTTTCGATCATTTTTTAGGTTCAGAGCTTGCATGTCAAAATGGGCTTTCTAGTGAACCCGTTCGAATTTTAACCGAGTAAAAAGCTCAAAAATTGAGTTTAAGATGTATAATTAGGTTCAAAAGACCATAATTAACTTTTTTTACCCCAAAAAATTGATTTAATATCATTTTCGATCTTTTTTAGGGTGTAGAGCTTGCATGTCTAAATGGGCTTTCTAGTGAACCCGTTCGAATTTTAACCGAGTAAAAAGCTCAAAAATTGAGTTTAAGATGTATAATTAGGTTCAAAAGGCCATAATTAACTCTATTTTTACCCAAAAAAATTGATTTAATATCATTTTCGCTCGTTTTTTAGGGTTTTGAGCTTGCATGTCTAAATGGGCTTTCTAGTGAACCCGTTCGAATTTTAACCGAGTAAAAAGCTCAAAAATTGAGTTTAAGATGTATAATTAGGTTCAAAAGACCATAATTAACTTTTTTTACCCAAAAAAATTGATTTAATATCATTTTCGATCTTTTTTAGGGTGTAGAGCGTGCACGTCTAAATGGGCTTTCTAGTGAACCCGTTCGAATTTTAACCGATTAAAAAGCTCAAAGTTTTAGTTTAACCTATATAATTAGGTTCAAAAGACCATAATTAACTCTTTGTACCCAAAAAATTTGATTTAATGTCATTTTCGATCGTTTTTAAGGGTTCAGAGCTTGCATGCCTAAATGGGATTTCTAGTGAACCCGTTCGAATTTTATCCGAGTAAAAAGCTCAAAAATTGAGTTTAAGATGAATAATTAGGTTCAAAAGACCATAATTAACTTTTTTTACCCAAAAAAATTAATTTAATATCATTTTCGATCATTTTTAGGTTTTAGAACGTGCATGTCTAAATGGGCTTTCCAGTGAACCCGTTCGAATTTTAACCGAGTAAAATGCTCAAAATTTGAGTTTAAGCTGTATAATTAGGTTCAAAAGACCATAATTAACTTTTTGTACCCAAAAAATTTGATTTAATGTCATTTTCGATCATTTTTTAGGTTTAGAGCTTGCATGTCTAAATGGGCTTTCTAGTGAACCCGTTCGAATTTTAACCGAGTAAAAAGCTCAAAAATTGAGTTTAAGCTGTATAATTAGGTTCAAAAGACCATAATTAACTTTTTTTACCCAAAAAAATTGATTTAATATCATTTTTGATCTTTTTTAGGGTGTAGAGCGTGCATGTCTAAATGGGCTTTCTAGTGAACCCGTTCGAATTTTTAACCGAGTAAAAAGCTCAAAGTTTTAGTTTAACCTATATAATTAGGTTCAAATGACCATAATTAACTCTTTGTACCAAAAAATTTGATTTAATGTCATTTTCGATCGTTTTTAAGGGTTCAGAGCTTGCATGTCTAAATGGGCTTTCTAGTGAACCCGTTCGAATTTTAACCGAGTAAAAAGATCAAAAATTGAGTTTAAGATGTATAATTAGGTTCAAAAGGCCATAATTAACTCTTTTTTTACCCAAAAAAATTGATTTAATATCATTTTCGCTCGTTTTTTAGGGTTTAGAGCTTGCATGTCTAAATGGGCTTTCTAGTGAACCCGTTCGAATTTTAACCGAGTAAAAAGCTCAAAAATTGAGTTTAAGATGTATAATTAGGTTCAAAAGACCATAATTAACTTTTTTTACCCAAAAAAATTGATTTAATATCATTTTCGATCTTTTTTAGGGTGTAGAGCTTGCATGTCTAAATGGGCTTTCTAGTGAACCCGTTCGAATATTAACCGAGTAAAAAGCTCAAAGTTTTAGTTTAACCTATATAATTAGGTTCAAAAGACCATAATTAACTTTTTTTACCTGAAAAATTAATTTAATATCATTTTCGATCGTTTTTTAGGGTTTAGAGCGTGCATGTCTAAATGGGCTTTCTAGTGAACCCGTTCGAATTTTAACCGAGTAAAAAGCTCAAAGTTTTAGTTTAACCTATATAATTAGGTTCAAAAGACCATAATTAACTGTTTTGTACCCAAAAATTTTGATTTAATGTCATTTTCGATCGTTTTTAGGGTTCAGAGCTTGCATGTCTTAATGGGATTTTTAGTGAACCCGTTCGAATTTTAACCGAGTAAAAAGCTCAAAAATTGATTTTAAGATATATAATTAGGTTCAAAAGGCCATAATTAACTCTTTTTTTACCCAAAAAAATTGATTTAATATCATTTTCGCTCGTTTTTTAGGGTTTAGAGCGTGCATGTCTAAATGGGCTCTCTAGAGAACCCGTTAGAATTTTAACCAAATAAAAAGCTCAAAAATTGAGTTTAAGATGTATAATTAGGTTCAAAAGACCCATAATTAACTTTTTTTACCCCAAAAAATTGATTTAATATCATTTTCGATCTTTTTTAGGGTGTAGAGCGTGCATGTCTAAATGGGCTTTCTTGTGAACCCATTCGAATTTTAACCGAGTAAAAAGCTCAAAGTTTTAGTTTAAGCTATATAATTAGGTTCAAAAGACCATAATTAACTCTTTGTGCCCAAAAAATTTGATTTAATGTCATTTTCGATCGTTTTTAAGGGTTCAGAGCTTGCATGTCTGAATGGGATTTCTAGTGAACCCTTTCGAATTTTAACCGAGTAAAAAGCTCAAAAATTGAGTTTAAGATATATAATTAGGTTCAAAAGGCCATAATTAACACTTTTTTACCCAAAAAAATTGATTTAATATCATTTTCGCTCGTTTTTTTAGGTTTAGAGCGTGCATGTCTAAATGGGCTTTCTAGTGAACCCGTTCGAATTTTAACCAAGTAAAAAGCTCAAAAATTTAGTTTAAGATATATAATTAGGTTCAAAAGACCATAATTAACTTTTTTTACCCAAAAAAAATTGATTTAATATCATTTTTGACCATTTTTTTAGGGTTTAGAGCGTTCATGTGTAAATGGGCTTTCCAGCGAACCCGTTCGAATTTTAACCGAGTAAAAAAGCTCAAAATTTTAGTTTAACCTATATAATTAGGGTTCAAAAGAGCATAATTAACATTTTGTACCCAAAAAATTGATTTACAATCATTTTCGATCATTTTTAGGTTTTAGAGCGTGCATGTCTAAATGGGCTTTCCAGTGAACCCGTTCGAATTTTAACCGATTAAAATGCTCAAAATTTGTGTTTAAGCTGTATAATTAGGTTCAAAAGACCATAATTAACTTTTTGTAAAAAATTTGATTCAATGTCATTTTCGATCGTTTTTTAGGTTCAGAGCTTGCATGTCTAAATGGGCTTTCTAGTGAACCCGTTCGAATTTTAACCGAGTAAAAAGCTCAAAGTTTTAGTTTAACCTATAGAATTAGGTTCAAAAGACCATAATTAAGTCTTTGTACCCAAAAAATTTGATTTAATGTCATTTTCGATCATTTTTTAGGGTTCAGAGCTTGCATGTCTAAATGGGCTTTCTATTGAACCCGTTCGAATTTTAACCAAGTAAAAAGCTCAAAAATTGAGTTTAAGATGTATAATTAGGTTCAAAAGACCATAATTAACTTTTTTACCCAAAAAAATTGATTTAATATCATTTTTGACCATTTTTTAGGGTTTAGAGCGTGCATGTCTAAATGGGCTTTCTAGTGAACCCGTTCGAATTTTAACCGAGTAAAAAGCTCAAAGTTTTAGTTTAACCTATATAATTAGGTTCAAAAGACCATAATTAAATTTTTTTACCAAAAAAAATTGATTTAATATCATTTTCGATCGTTTTTTAGGGTTTAGAGCGTGCATGTCTAAATGGGATTTCTAGTGAACCCGTTCGAATTTTAACCGAGTAAAAAGCACAAAGTTTTAGTTTAACCTATATAATTAAGTTCAAAAGACCATAATTAACTCTTTGTACACAAAAAATTTGATTTAATGTCATTTTCGATCACTTTTTAGGGTTCAGAGCTTGCATGTCTAAATGGGCTTTCTATTGAACCCGTTCGAATTTTAACCGAGTAAAAAGCTCAAAAATTGAGTTTAAGATGTATAATTAGGTTCAAAAGACCATAATTAACTTTTTTACCCAAAAAAATTGATTTAATATTATTTTCGATCGTTTTTTAGGGTTTAGAGCGTGCATGTCTAAATGGGCTTTCTAGTGAACCCGTTCGAATTTTAACCGAGTAAAAAGCTCAAAGTTTTAGTTTAACCTATATAATTAGGTTCAAAAGACCATGATTAACTCTTTGTACACAAAAAATTTGATTTAATGTCATTTTCGATTGTTTTTAGGGTTCAGAGCTTGCATGTCTTAATGGGATTTCTAGTGAACCCGTTCGAATTTTAACCGAGTAAAAAGCTCAAAAATTGAGTTTAAGATATATAATTAGGTTCAAAAGGCCATAATTAACTCTTTTTTTACCCAAAAAAATTGATTTAATATCATTTTCGCTCGTTTTTTAGGGTTTAGAGCGTGCATGTCTAAATGGGCTTTCTAGTGAACCCGTTCAAATTTTAACCGAGTAAAAAGCTCAAAAATTGAGTTTAAGATGTATAATTAGGTTCAAAAGACGATAGTTAACTTTATTTACCCAAAAAAATTGATTTAATATCATTTTCGATCATTTTTTAGGGTTTAGAGTGTGCATGTCTAAATGGGTTTTCTAGTGAACCCGTTCGAATTTTAACCAAGTGAAAAGCTCAAAATTTTAGTTTAACCTATATAATTAGGTTCAAAATACCATAATTAACTTTTTTTACCCAAAAAAATGATTTAATATAATTTTCGATCGTTTTTAAGGGTTTAGAGCGTGCATGTCTAAATGGGATTTCCAGTGAACCCGTTCGAATTTTAACCGAGTAAAAAGCTCAAAATTTTAGTTTAACCTATATAATTAGGTTCAAAAGACCATAATTAACTTTTTTTTACCCAAAAAAATTGATTTAATATCATTTTCGATCGTTTTTTAGGGTTTAGAGCGTGCATGTCTAAATGGGATTTCTAGTGAACCCGTTGAATTTTAACCGAGTAAAAAGCTCAAAATTTTATTTTAACCTATATAATTAGGTTCAAAAGACCATAATTAACTTTTTTTACCCCAAAAAATTGATTTAATATCCTTTTCGATCGTTTTTTAGGGTTTAGAGCGTGCATGTCTAAAAGGGCTTTCTAGTGAACCCGTTCGAATTTTAACCACGTAAAAAGCTCAAAATTTTAGTTTAAACTATATAATTAGGTTCAATAGACCATAATTAACTTTTTTTACCCAAAAAATTTGATTTAATATAATTTTCGATCGTTTTTTAGGGTTTAGAGCGTGCATGACTAAAAGGGCTTTGTAGTGCACCCGTTCGAATTTTAACCAAGTAAAAAGCTCAAAATTTTAGTTCAACCTATATAATTAGGTTCAAAAGACCATAATTAACTTTTTTTACCTAAAAAATTAATTTAATATCATTTTCGATCGTTTTTTAGGGTTTAGAGCGTGCATGTCTAAAAGGGCTTTCTATTGAACCCGTTCGAATTTTAACCAAGTAAAAAGCTCAAAATTTTAATTTAACCTATATAATTAGGTTCAAAAGACCATAATTAACTTTTTTTACCCCAAAAAATTGAGTTAATATCCTTTTCGATCGTTTTTTAGGGTTTAGAGCATGCATGTCTAAATGGGATTTCCAGTCAACCCGTTCCAATTTTAACCGAGTAAAAAGCTCAAAATTTTAGTTTAAACTATATAATTAGGTTCAAAAGACCATAATTAACTTTTTTTACCCAAAAAATTTGATTTAATATAATTTTCGATCGTTTTTTAGGGTTTAGAGCGTGCATGACTAAAAGGGCTTTGTAGTGAACCCGTTCGAATTTTAACCAAGTAAAAAGCTCAAAATTTTAGTTCAACCTATATAATTAGGTTCAAAAGACCATAATTAACTTTTTTTACCTAAAAAATTAATTTAATATCATTTTCGATCGTTTTTTAGGGTTTAGAGCGTGCATGTCTAAATGGGCTTCCAAGTGAACCCGTTCGAATTTTAACAGAGTAAAAGGCTCAAAATTTTAGTTTAACCTATATAATTAGGTTCAGAAGACCATAATTAACATTTTGTACCCAAAAAATTTGATTTAATGTCATTTTCGATCATTTTTTAGGGTTCAGAGCTTGCATGTCTAAATGGGCTTTCTATTGAACCCGTTCGAATTTTAACCGAGTAAAAAGCTCAAAAATTGAGTTTAAGATGTATAATTAGGTTCAAAAGACCATAATTAACTTTTTTACCCAAAAAAATTGATTTAATATCATTTTCGATCGTTTTTTAGGGTTTAGAGCGTGCATGTCTAAATGGGCTTTCTAGTGAACCCGTTCGAATTTTAACCGAGTAAAAAGATCAAAGTTTTAGTTTAACCTATATAATTAGGTTCAAAAGACCATGATTAACTCTTTGTACACAAAAAATTTGATTTAATGTCATTTTCGATTGTTTTTAGGGTTCAGAGCTTGCATGTCTTAATGGGATTTCTAGTGAACCCGTTCGAATTTTAACCGAGTAAAAAGCTCAAAAATTGAGTTTAAGATATATAATTAGGTTCAAAAGGCCATAATTAACTCTTTTTTTACCCAAAAAAATTGATTTAATATCATTTTCGCTCGTTTTTTAGGGTTTAGAGCGTGCATGTCTAAATGGGCTTTCTAGTGAACCTGTTCGAATTTTAACCAAGTAAAAAGCTCAAAAATTGAGTTTAAGATGTATAATTAGGTTCAAAAGACTGTAATTAACTTTTTTTACCCAAAAAGTTGATTCAATATCATTTTTGATCATTTTTTAGGGTTTAGAGCTTGCATGTCTAAATGGGCTTTCTAGTGAACCCGTTCGAATTTTATCCAAGTAAAAAGCTCAAAAATTGAGTTTAAGATGAATAATTAGGTTCAAAAGACCAGAATTAACTTTTTTTACCCAAAAAAATTAATTTAATATCATTTTCGATCATTTTTAGGGTTTAGAGCGTGCATGTCTAAATGGGCTTTCCAGTGAACCCGTTCGAATTTTAACCGAGTAAAATGCTCAAAATTTGAGTTTAAGCTGTATAATTAGGTTCAAAAGACCATAATTAACTTTTTGTACCCAAAAATTTTGATTTAATTTCATTTTCGATCATTTTTTAGGTTCAGAGCTTGCATGTCTAAATGGGCTTTCTAGTGAACCCGTTCGAATTTTAACCGAGTAAAAAGCTCAAAAATTGAGTTTAAGATGTATAATTAGGTTCAAAAGACCATAATTAACTTTTTTTACCCCCAAAAATTGATTTAATATCATTTTCGATCTTTTTTAGGGTGTAGAGCGTGCATGTCTAAATGGGCTTTCTAGTGAACCCGTTCGAATTTTAACCGAGTAAAAAGCTCAAAGTTTTAGTTTAAGCTATATAATTAGGTTCAAAAGACCATAATTAACTCTTTGTACCCAAAAAATTTGATTTAATGTCATTTTCGATCGTTTTTAGGGTTCAGAGCTTGCATGTCTGAATGGGATTTCTAGTGAACCCGTACGAATTTTAACCGAGTAAAAAGCTCAAAAATTGAGTTGAAGATATATAATTAGGTTCAAAAGGCCATAATTAACTCTTTTTTACCCAAAAAAATTGATTTAATATCATTTTCGCTCATTTTTTAGGGTTTAGAGCGTGCAAGTCTAAATGGGATTTCTAGTGAACCCGTTCGAATTTTAACCGAGTAAAAAAGCTCAAAATTTTAGTTTAACCTATATAATTAGGTTCAAAAGACCATAATTAACTTTTTGTTCCCAAAAAATTTGAATTAATATCATATTGGATCGTTTTTTAGGGTTTAGAGCGTGCATATCTAAATGGGCTTTCTAGTGAACCCGTTCAAATTTTAACCGAGTAAAAAGCTCAAAAATTGAGTTTAAGATGTATAATTAGGTTCAAAAGACGATAGTTAACTTTATTTACCCAAAAAAATTGATTTAATATCATTTTCGATCATTTTTTAGGGTTTAGAGTGTGCATGTCTAAATGGGTTTTCTAGTGAACCCGTTCGAATTTTAACCAAGTGAAAAGCTCAAAATTTTAGTTTAACCTATATAATTAGGTTCAAAAGACCATAATTAACTTTTTTTACCCAAAAAAATGATTTAATATAATTTTCGATCGTTTTTAAGGGTTTAGAGCGTGCATGTCTAAATGGGATTTCCAGTGAACCCGTTCGAATTTTAACCGAGTAAAAAGCTCAAAATTTTAGTTTAACCTATATAATTAGGTTCAAAAGACCATAATTAACTTTTTTTTACCCAAAAAAATTGATTTAATATCATTTTCGATCGTTTTTTAGGGTTTAGAGCGTGCATGTCTAAATGGGATTTCTAGTGAACCCGTTGAATTTTAACCGAGTAAAAAGCTCAAAATTTTATTTTAACCTATATAATTAGGTTCAAAAGACCATAATTAACTTTTTTTACCCCAAAAAATTGATTTAATATCCTTTTCGATCGTTTTTTAGGGTTTAGAGCGTGCATGTCTAAAAGGGCTTTCTAGTGAACCCGTTCGAATTTTAACCACGTAAAAAGCTCAAAATTTTAGTTTAAACTATATAATTAGGTTCAATAGACCATAATTAACTTTTTTTACCCAAAAAATTTGATTTAATATAATTTTCGATCGTTTTTTAGGGTTTAGAGCGTGCATGACTAAAAGGGCTTTGTAGTGCACCCGTTCGAATTTTAACCAAGTAAAAAGCTCAAAATTTTAGTTCAACCTATATAATTAGGTTCAAAAGACCATAATTAACTTTTTTTACCTAAAAAATTAATTTAATATCATTTTCGATCGTTTTTTAGGGTTTAGAGCGTGCATGTCTAAAAGGGCTTTCTATTGAACCCGTTCGAATTTTAACCAAGTAAAAAGCTCAAAATTTTAATTTAACCTATATAATTAGGTTCAAAAGACCATAATTAACTTTTTTTACCCCAAAAAATTGAGTTAATATCCTTTTCGATCGTTTTTTAGGGTTTAGAGCATGCATGTCTAAATGGGATTTCCAGTCAACCCGTTCCAATTTTAACCGAGTAAAAAGCTCAAAATTTTAGTTTAAACTATATAATTAGGTTCAAAAGACCATAATTAACTTTTTTTACCCAAAAAATTTGATTTAATATAATTTTCGATCGTTTTTTAGGGTTTAGAGCGTGCATGACTAAAAGGGCTTTGTAGTGAACCCGTTCGAATTTTAACCAAGTAAAAAGCTCAAAATTTTAGTTCAACCTATATAATTAGGTTCAAAAGACCATAATTAACTTTTTTTACCTAAAAAATTAATTTAATATCATTTTCGATCGTTTTTTAGGGTTTAGAGCGTGCATGTCTAAATGGGCTTCCAAGTGAACCCGTTCGAATTTTAACAGAGTAAAAGGCTCAAAATTTTAGTTTAACCTATATAATTAGGTTCAGAAGACCATAATTAACATTTTGTACCCAAAAAATTTGATTTAATGTCATTTTCGATCATTTTTTAGGGTTCAGAGCTTGCATGTCTAAATGGGCTTTCTATTGAACCCGTTCGAATTTTAACCGAGTAAAAAGCTCAAAAATTGAGTTTAAGATGTATAATTAGGTTCAAAAGACCATAATTAACTTTTTTACCCAAAAAAATTGATTTAATATCATTTTCGATCGTTTTTTAGGGTTTAGAGCGTGCATGTCTAAATGGGCTTTCTAGTGAACCCGTTCGAATTTTAACCGAGTAAAAAGATCAAAGTTTTAGTTTAACCTATATAATTAGGTTCAAAAGACCATGATTAACTCTTTGTACACAAAAAATTTGATTTAATGTCATTTTCGATTGTTTTTAGGGTTCAGAGCTTGCATGTCTTAATGGGATTTCTAGTGAACCCGTTCGAATTTTAACCGAGTAAAAAGCTCAAAAATTGAGTTTAAGATATATAATTAGGTTCAAAAGGCCATAATTAACTCTTTTTTTACCCAAAAAAATTGATTTAATATCATTTTCGCTCGTTTTTTAGGGTTTAGAGCGTGCATGTCTAAATGGGCTTTCTAGTGAACCTGTTCGAATTTTAACCAAGTAAAAAGCTCAAAAATTGAGTTTAAGATGTATAATTAGGTTCAAAAGACTGTAATTAACTTTTTTTACCCAAAAAGTTGATTCAATATCATTTTTGATCATTTTTTAGGGTTTAGAGCTTGCATGTCTAAATGGGCTTTCTAGTGAACCCGTTCGAATTTTATCCAAGTAAAAAGCTCAAAAATTGAGTTTAAGATGAATAATTAGGTTCAAAAGACCAGAATTAACTTTTTTTACCCAAAAAAATTAATTTAATATCATTTTCGATCATTTTTAGGGTTTAGAGCGTGCATGTCTAAATGGGCTTTCCAGTGAACCCGTTCGAATTTTAACCGAGTAAAATGCTCAAAATTTGAGTTTAAGCTGTATAATTAGGTTCAAAAGACCATAATTAACTTTTTGTACCCAAAAATTTTGATTTAATTTCATTTTCGATCATTTTTTAGGTTCAGAGCTTGCATGTCTAAATGGGCTTTCTAGTGAACCCGTTCGAATTTTAACCGAGTAAAAAGCTCAAAAATTGAGTTTAAGATGTATAATTAGGTTCAAAAGACCATAATTAACTTTTTTTACCCCCAAAAATTGATTTAATATCATTTTCGATCTTTTTTAGGGTGTAGAGCGTGCATGTCTAAATGGGCTTTCTAGTGAACCCGTTCGAATTTTAACCGAGTAAAAAGCTCAAAGTTTTAGTTTAACCTATATAATTAGGTTCAAAAGACCATAATTAACTCTTTGTACCCAAAAAATTTGATTTAATGTCATTTTCGATCGTTTTTAGGGTTCAGAGCTTGCATGTCTGAATGGGATTTCTAGTGAACCCGTACGAATTTTAACCGAGTAAAAAGCTCAAAAATTGAGTTGAAGATATATAATTAGGTTCAAAAGGCCATAATTAACTCTTTTTTACCCAAAAAAATTGATTTAATATCATTTTCGCTCATTTTTTAGGGTTTAGAGCGTGCATGTATAAATGGGTTCTCTAGTGAACCCGTTCGAATTTTAACCAAGTAAAAAGCTCAAAAATTGAGTTTAAGATGTATAATTAGGTTCAAAAGACCATAATTAACTTTTTTACCCAAAAAAATTGATTTAATATCATTTTTGACCATTTTTTAGGGTTTAGAGCGTGCATGTCTAAATGGGCTTTCTAGTGAACCCGTTCGAATTTTAACCGAGTAAAAAGCTCAAAGTTTTAGTTTAACCTATATAATTAGGTTCAAAAGACCATAATTAACTTTTTTTACCAAAAAAAATTGATTTAATATCATTTTCGATCGTTTTTTTAGGGTTTAGAGCGTGCATGTCTAAATGGGATTTCTAGTGAACCCGTTCGAATTTTAACCGAGTAAAAAGCTCAAAGTTTTAGTTTAACCTATATAATTAGGTTCAAAAGACCATAATTAACTCTTTGTACACAAAAAATTTGATTTAATGTCATTTTCGATCATTTTTTAGGGTTCAGAGCTTGCATGTCTAAATGGGCTTTCTAGTGAACCCGTTCGAATTATAACCGAGTAAAAAGCTCAAAAATTGAGTTTAAGATGTATAATTCGGTTCAAAAGGCCATAATTAACTCTTTTTTTACCCAAAAAAATTGATTTAATATCATTTTCGCTCGTTTTTTAGGGTTTAGAGCGTGCATGTCTAAATGGGCTTTCTAGTGAACCCGTTCGAATTTTAACCAAGTAAAAAGCTTAAAAATTGAGTTTAAGATGTATAATTAGGTTCAAAAGACCATAATTAACTTTTTTTACCCAAAAAATTTGATTTAATGTCATTTTCGATCGTTTTTTAGGGTTTAGAGCGTGCATGTCTAAAAGGGCTTTCTATTGAACCCGTTCGAATTTTAACCAAGTAAAAAGCTCAAAATTTTAATTTAACCTATATAATTAGGTTCAAAAGACCATAATTAACTTTTTTTACCCCAAAAAATTGAGTTAATATCCTTTTCGATCGTTTTTTAGGGTTTAGAGCATGCATGTCTAAATGGGATTTCCAGTGAACCCGTTCGAATTTTAACCGAGTAAAAAGCTCAAAATTTTAGTTTAAACTATATAATTAGGTTCAAAAGACCATAATTAACTTTTTTTACCCAAAAAATTTGATTTAATATAATTTTCGATCGTTTTTTAGGGTTTAGAGCGTGCATGACTAAAAGGGCTTTGTAGTGAACCAGTTCGAATTTTAACCAAGTAAAAAGCTCAAAATTTTAGTTCAACCTATATAATTAGGTTCAAAAGACCATAATTAACTTTTTTTACCTAAAAAATTAATTTAATATCATTTTCGATCGTTTTTTAGGGTTTAGAGCGTGCATGTCTAAATGGGCTTTCAAGTGAACCCGTTCGAATTTTAACAGAGTAAAAGGCTCAAAATTTTAGTTTAACCTATATAATTAGGTTCAGAAGACCATAATTAACATTTTGTACCCAAAAAATTTGATTTAATGTCATTTTCGATCGTTTTTTAGTGTTCAGAGCTTGCATGTCTAAATGGGCTTTCTAGTGAACCCGTTCGAATTTTAACCGAGTAAAAAGCTCAAAATTTTCGTTTAAGATGTATAATTAGGTTCAAAAGACCATAATTAACTTTTTTTTACCCAAAAAAATTGATTTAATATCATTTTCGATCGTTTTTTAGGGTTTAGAGCGTGCATGTCTAAATGGGCTTTCTAGTGAACCCATTCGAATTTTAACCAAGTAAAAAGCTCAAAATTTTAGTTTAACCTATGTAATTAGGTTCAAAATACCATAATTAACTTTTTTTACCCAAAAAAATGATTTAATATAATTTTCGATCTTTTTTTAGGGTTTAGAGCGTGCATGTCTAAAAGGGCTTTCTAGTGAACCCGTTCGAATTTTAACCAAGTAAAAAGCTCAAAATTTTAGTTTAACCTATACAATTAGGTTCAAAAGACCATAATTAACTTTTTGTACCCAAAAAATTTGATTTAATATCATATTGGATCGTTTTTTAGGGTTTAGAGCATGTATGTCTAAATGGGCTTTCTAGTGAACCCGTTCGAATTTTAACCGAGTAAAAAGCTCAAAATTTTAGTTTAACCTATATAATTAGGTTCAAAAGACCATAATTAACTTTTTTTACCCAAAAAAATTGATTTAATATCATTTTCGATCGTTTTTTATGGTTTAGAGCGTGCATGTCTAAATGGGCTTTCTAGTGAACCCATTCGAATTTTGAGCAAGTAAAAAGCTCAAAATTTTAGTTTAACCGATATAATTAGGTTCAAAAGACCATAATTATCTTTTTTTACCCAAAAAAATTGATTTAATATCATTTTCGATCGTTTTTTAGGGTTTAGAGCGTGCATGTCTAAATGGGATTTCCAGTGAACCCGTTCGAATTTTAACCGAGTAAAAAGCTCAAAATTTTAGTTTAACCTATATAATTAGGTTCAAAAGACCATAATTAACTTTTTGTACACAAAAAATTTGATTTAATATCATATTGGATCGTTTTTTAGGGTTTAGAGCATGAATGTCTAAATGGGCTTTCCAGTGAACCCGTTCGAATTTTAACCGAGTAAAAAGCTCAAAATTTTAGTTTAACCTATATAATTAGGTTCAAAAGACCATAATTAACTTTTTTTACCCAAAAAAATTGATTTAATATCATTTTCGATCGTTTTTTATGGTTTAGAGCGTGCATGTCTAAATGGGCTTTCTAGTGAACCCATTCGAATTTTGACCAAGTAAAAAGCTCAAAATTTTAGTTTAACCGATATAATTAGGTTCAAAAGACCATAATAATCTTTTTTTACCCAAAAAAATTGATTTAATATCATTTTCGATCGTTTTTTAGGGTTTAGAGCGTGCATGTCTAAATGGGATTTCCAGTGAACCCGTTCGAATTTTAACCGAGTAAAAAGCTCAAAATTTTAGTTTAACCTATATAATTAGGTTCAAAAGACCATAATTAACTTTTTGTACCCAAAAAATTTGATTTAATATCATAATCGATCGTTTTTTAGGGTTTAGAGCGTGCATGTCTAAATGGGCTTTCTAGTGAACTCGTTCGAATTTTAACCGAGTAAAAAGCTCAAAATTTAGTTTAACCTATATAATTAGGTTTCAAATACCATAATTAACTCTTTGTACCCAAAAAGTTTGATTTAATGTCATTTTCAATCGTTTTTAGGGTTCAGAGCTTGCGTGTCTAAATAGGCTTTCTAGTGAACCCGTTCGAATTTTAACCGAGTAAAAATCTCAAAATTTAAGTTTAAGATGTATAATTAGGTTCAAAAGACCATAATTAACTTTTTGTACCCAAAAAATATGATTTAATGTCATTTTCGGTCGTTTTTTTGGGTTCAAAGCGTGCATGTCTAAATGGGCTTTTTAGTGAACCCGTTCGAATTTTAACCGAGTAAAAAGCTCAAAAATTGAGTTTAAGATGTATAATTAGGTTCAAAAGACCATAATTAACTTTTTTTACCCAAAAAAATTGGTTTAATATCATTTTCGATCGTTTTTTAAGGTTTAGAGCGTGCATGTCTAAATGGGATTTCCAGTCAACCCGTTCGAATTTTAACCGAGTAAAAAGCTCAAAATTTTAGTTTAAACTATATAATTAGGTTCAAAAGAGCATAATTAACTTTTTTTTACCCAAAAAAATTGGTTTAATATCATTTTCGATCGTTTTTTATGGTTTAGAGCGTGCATGTCTAAATGGGATTTCCTGTGAACCCGTTCGGATTTTAACTGAGTAAAAAGCTCAAAATTTTAGTTTAAACTATATAATTAGGTTCAAAAGATCATAATTAACTCTTTGTACACAAAAAATTTGATTTAATGTCATTTTCGATCGTTTTTTAGTGTTCAGAGCTTGCATGTCTAAATGGGCTTTCTAGTGAACCCGTTCGAATTTTAACCGAGTAAAAAGCTCAAAATTTTTGTTTAAGATGCATAATTAGGTTCAAAAGACCATAATTAACTTTTTTTTACCCAAAAAAATTGATTTAATATCATTTTCGATCGTTTTTTAGGGTTTAGAG
Source organism: Abelmoschus esculentus (assembly GCA_035048815.1). NCBI lineage: Eukaryota > Viridiplantae > Streptophyta > Magnoliopsida > Malvales > Malvaceae > Abelmoschus > Abelmoschus esculentus. The sequence goes on along the minus strand of JAUCBN010000063.1, from coordinate 7,640,731 downwards.
CGTGCATGTCTAAATGGGCTTTCTAGTGAACCCGTTCGAATTTTAACCAAGTAAAAAGCTCAAAATTTTAGTTTAACCTATATAATTAGGTTCAAAATACCATAATTAACTTTTTTTACCCAAAAAAATGATTTAATATAATTTTCGATCTTTTTTTAGGGTTTAGAGCGTGCATGTCTAAAAGGGCTTTTTAGTGAACCCGTTCGAATTTTAACCAAGTAAAAAGCTCAAAATTTTAGTTTAACCTATATAATTAGGTTCAAAAGACCATAATTAACTTTTTTTACCTAAAAAATTAATTTAATATCATTTTCGATCGTTTTTTAGGGTTTACAGCGTGCATGTCTAAATAGGCTTTCGAGTGAACCCGATCGAATTTTAACCGAGTAAAAAGCTCAAAATTTTAGTTTAACCTATATAATTAGGTTCAAAAGACCATAATTAACATTTCGTACCCAAAAAATTTGATTTAATGTCATATTCGATCGTTTTTTAGGGTTTAGAGCTTGCATGTCTAAATGGGCTTTCTAGTGAACCCGTTCGAATTTTAACCGAGTAAAAATCTCAAAATTTGAGTTTAAGATGTATAATTAGGTTCAAAAGACCATAGTTAACTTTTTTTACCCAAAAAAATTGATTTAATATCATTTTGATCGTTTTTTAAGGTTTAGAGCGTGCATGTCTAAATGGGCTTTCTAGTGAACCCGTTCGAATTTTAAACATGTAAAAAGCTAAAAATTTTAGTTTAACCTATATAATTAGGTTCAAAAGACCATAATTAACTATTTTTACCTAAAAAATTAATTTAATATCATTTTCGATCGTTTTTTAGGGTTTAGAGCGTGCATGTGTAAATGGGATTTCTAGTGAACCTGTTCGAATTTTAACCGAGTAAAAAGCTCAAAATTTTAGTTTAACCTATACAATTAGGTTCAAAAGACCATAATTAACTTTTTGTACCCAAAAAATTTGATTTAATATCATATTGGATCGTTTTTTAGGGTTTAGAGCGTGCATGTCTAAATGGGCTTTCTAGTGAACCCGTTCGAATTTTAACCGAGTAAAAAGCTCAAAAATTGAGTTGAAGATATATAATTAGGTTCAAAAGGCCATAATTAACTCTTTTTTACCCAAAAAAATTGATTTAATATCATTTTCGCTCATTTTTTAGGGTTTAGAGCGTGCATGTCTAAATGGGATTTCTAGTGAACCCGTTCGAATTTTAACCGAGTAAAAAGCTCAAAATTTTAGTTTAACCTATATAATTAGGTTCAAAAGACCATAATTAACTTTTTTTTACCCAAAAAAATTGGTTTACTATCGTTTTCGATCGTTTTTTAGGGTTTAGAGCGTGCATGTCTAAATGGGATTTCCTGTGAACCCGTTCGGATTTTAACCGAGTAAAAAGCTCAAAATTTTAGTTTAAACTATATAATTAGGTTCAAAAGACCATAATTAACTTTTTGTACCCAAAAAATTTGATTTAATATCATAATCGATCGTTTTTTAGGGTTTAGAGCGTGCATGTCTAAATGGGCTTTCTAGTGAACTCGTTCGAATTTTAACCGAGTAAAAAGCTCAAAATTTAGTTTAACCTATATAATTAGGTTTCAAATACCATAATTAACTCTTTGTACCCAAAAAGTTTGATTTAATGTCATTTTCAATCGTTTTTAGGGTTCAGAGCTTGCGTGTCTAAATAGGCTTTCTAGTGAACCCGTTCGAATTTTAACCGAGTAAAAATCTCAAAATTTAAGTTTAAGATGTATAATTAGGTTCAAAAGACCATAATTAACTTTTTGTACCCAAAAAATATGATTTAATGTCATTTTCGGTCGTTTTTTTTGGGTTCAAAGCGTGCATGTCTAAATGGGCTTTTTAGTGAACCCGTTCGAATTTTAACCGAGTAAAAAGCTCAAAAATTGAGTTTAAGATGTATAATTAGGTTCAAAAGACCATAATTAACTTTTTTTACCCAAAAAAATTGGTTTAATATCATTTTCGATCGTTTTTTAAGGTTTAGAGCGTGCATGTCTAAATGGGATTTCCAGTCAACCCGTTCGAATTTTAACCGAGTAAAAAGCTCAAAATTTTAGTTTAAACTATATAATTAGGTTCAAAAGAGCATAATTAACTTTTTTTTACCCAAAAAAATTGGTTTAATATCATTTTCGATCGTTTTTTATGGTTTAGAGCGTGCATGTCTAAATGGGATTTCCTGTGAACCCGTTCGGATTTTAACTGAGTAAAAAGCTCAAAATTTTAGTTTAAACTATATAATTAGGTTCAAAAGATCATAATTAACTCTTTGTACACAAAAAATTTGATTTAATGTCATTTTCGATCGTTTTTTAGTGTTCAGAGCTTGCATGTCTAAATGGGCTTTCTAGTGAACCCGTTCGAATTTTAACCGAGTAAAAAGCTCAAAATTTTTGTTTAAGATGCATAATTAGGTTCAAAAGACCATAATTAACTTTTTTTTACCCAAAAAAATTGATTTAATATCATTTTCGATCGTTTTTTAGGGTTTAGAGCGTGCATGTCTAAATGGGCTTTCTAGTGAACCCGTTCGAATTTTAACCAAGTAAAAAGCTCAAAATTTTAGTTTAACCTATATAATTAGGTTCAAAATACCATAATTAACTTTTTTTACCCAAAAAAATGATTTAATATAATTTTCGATCTTTTTTTAGGGTTTAGAGCGTGCATGTCTAAAAGGGCTTTTTAGTGAACCCGTTCGAATTTTAACCAAGTAAAAAGCTCAAAATTTTAGTTTAACCTATATAATTAGGTTCAAAAGACCATAATTAACTTTTTTTACCTAAAAAATTAATTTAATATCATTTTCGATCGTTTTTTAGGGTTTACAGCGTGCATGTCTAAATAGGCTTTCGAGTGAACCCGATCGAATTTTAACCGAGTAAAAAGCTCAAAATTTTAGTTTAACCTATATAATTAGGTTCAAAAGACCATAATTAACATTTCGTACCCAAAAAATTTGATTTAATGTCATATTCGATCGTTTTTTAGGGTTTAGAGCTTGCATGTCTAAATGGGCTTTCTAGTGAACCCGTTCGAATTTTAACCGAGTAAAAATCTCAAAATTTGAGTTTAAGATGTATAATTAGGTTCAAAAGACCATAGTTAACTTTTTTTACCCAAAAAAATTGATTTAATATCATTTTGATCGTTTTTTAAGGTTTAGAGCGTGCATGTCTAAATGGGCTTTCTAGTGAACCCGTTCGAATTTTAAACATGTAAAAAGCTAAAAATTTTAGTTTAACCTATATAATTAGGTTCAAAAGACCATAATTAACTATTTTTACCTAAAAAATTAATTTAATATCATTTTCGATCGTTTTTTAGGGTTTAGAGCGTGCATGTGTAAATGGGATTTCTAGTGAACCTGTTCGAATTTTAACCGAGTAAAAAGCTCAAAATTTTAGTTTAACCTATACAATTAGGTTCAAAAGACCATAATTAACTTTTTGTACCCAAAAAATTTGATTTAATATCATATTGGATCGTTTTTTAGGGTTTAGAGCGTGCATGTCTAAATGGGCTTTCTAGTGAACCCGTTCGAATTTTAACCGAGTAAAAAGCTCAAAAATTGAGTTGAAGATATATAATTAGGTTCAAAAGGCCATAATTAACTCTTTTTTACCCAAAAAAATTGATTTAATATCATTTTCGCTCATTTTTTAGGGTTTAGAGCGTGCATGTCTAAATGGGATTTCTAGTGAACCCGTTCGAATTTTAACCGAGTAAAAAGCTCAAAATTTTAGTTTAACCTATATAATTAGGTTCAAAAGACCATAATTAACTTTTTTTTACCCAAAAAAATTGGTTTACTATCGTTTTCGATCGTTTTTTAGGGTTTAGAGCGTGCATGTCTAAATGGGATTTCCTGTGAACCCGTTCGGATTTTAACCGAGTAAAAAGCTCAAAATTTTAGTTTAAACTATATAATTAGGTTCAAAAGACCATAATTAACTTTTTGTACCCAAAAAATTTGATTTAATATCATATTGGATCGTTTTTTAGGGTTTAGAGCGTGCATGTCTAAAAGGGCTTTCTAGTGAACCCGTTCGAATTTTAACCGAGTAAAAAGCTCAAAATTTTAATTCAACCTATATAATTAGGTTCAAAAGACCATAATTAACTTTTTTTACCTAAAAAATTAATTTAATATCATTTTCGTTCGTTTTTTAGGGTTTAGAGCGTGCATGTCTAAATGGGCTTTCCAATGAACCCATTCGAATTTTAACCGAGTAAAAAGCTTAAAATTTTAGTTTAACCTATATAATTAGGTTCAAAAGACCATAATTAACATTTTGTACCCAAAAAATTTGATTTAATGTCATTTTCGATCGTTTTTTAGGGTTTAGAGCTTGCATGTCTAAATGGGCTTCCTAGTGAACCCGTTCGAATTTTAACCGAGTAAAAAGCTCAAAAATTGAGTTTAGGATGTATAATTAGGTTCAAAATACCATAATTAACTTTTTTACCCAAAAAATTTGATTTAATATCATTTTCGATCGTTTTTTAGGGTTCAGAGCTTGCATGTCTAAATAGGCTTTCTAGTGAACCCATTCGAATTTTAACCGAGTAAAAATCTCAAAATTTGAGTTTAAGATGTATAATTAGGTTCAAAAGACCATAATTAACTTTTTGTACCCAGAAAATATGATTTAAAGTCATTTTCGGTCGTTTTTTAGGGTTCAAAGCCTGGATGTCTAAATGGGCTTTCTAGTGAACCCGTTCGAATTTTAACCGAGTAAAAAGCTCAAAAATTGAGTTTAAGATGTATAATTAGGTTCAAAAGACCATAATTAACTTTTTTTACCTAAAAAATTGATTTAATATCATTTTCGATCGTTTTTTAGGGTTTAGAGCTTGCATGTCTAAATGGGCTTTCTAGTGAACCCGTTCGAATTTTAACCGAGTAAAAAGCTCAAAAATTGAGTTTAAGATGTATAATTAGGTTCAAAAGACCATAATTAACTTTTTTTACCCAAAAAAATTGGTTTAATATCATTTTCGATCGTTTTTTAGGGTTTAGAGCGTGCATGTCTAAATGAGATTTCCTGTGAACCCGTTCGAATTTTAACCGAGTAAAAAGCTCAAAATTTTAGTTTAAACTATATAATTAGGTTCAAAAGACAATAATTAACTTTTTGTACCCAAAAAATTTGATTTAATATCATTTTCGATCGTTTTTTAGGGTTTAGAGCGTGAATGTCTAAATGGGCTTTCAAGTGAACACGTTCGAATTTTAACCAAGTAAAAACCTCAAAATTTTAGTTTAACCTATATAATTAGGTTCAAAAGACCATAATGAACTTTTTTACCCAAAAAATTGATTTAATATCCTTTTCGATCGTTTTTTAGGGTTTAGAGCGTGCATGCCTAAATGGGATTTCTAGTGAACCCGTTCGAATTTTAACCAAGTAAAAAGCTCAAAATTTTAGTTTAAACTATATAATTAGGTTCAAAAGACCATAATTAACTTTTTTTTACCCAAAAAAATTGGTTTAATATCATTTTCGATCATTTTTTAGGGTTTAGAGCGTGCATGTCTAAATGGGATTTCTAGTGAACCCGTTCGAATTTTAACCGAGTAAAAAGCTCAAAATTTTAGTTTAACCTATATAATTAGGTTCAAAAGACCATAATTAACTTTTTGTTCCCAAAAAATTTGATTTAATATCATATTGGATCGTTTTTTAGGGTTTAGAGCGTGCATATCTAAATGGGCTTTCTAGTGAACCCGTTCGAATTTTAACCGAGTAAAAAGCTCAAAAATTGAGTTTAAGATGTATAATTAGGTTCAAAAGACGATAGTTAACTTTATTTACCCAAAAAAATTGATTTAATATCATTTTCGATCATTTTTTAGGGTTTAGAGCGTGCATGTCTAAATGGGCTTTCTAGTGAACCCGTTCGAATTTTAACCAAGTGAAAAGCTCAAAATTTTAGTTTAACCTATATAATTAGGTTCAAAATACCATAATTAACTTTTTTTACCCAAAAAAATGATTTAATATAATTTTCGATCATTTTTAAGGGTTTAGAGCGTGCATGTCTAAATGGGATTTCCAGTGAACCCGTTCGAATTTTAACCGAGTAAAAAGCTCAAAATTTTAGTTTAACCTATATAATTAGGTTCAAAAGACCATAATTAACTTTTTTTTACCCAAAAAAATTGATTTAATATCATTTTCGATCGTTTTTTAGGGTTTAGAGCGTGCATGTCTAAATGGGATTTCTAGTGAACCCGTTGAATTTTAACCGAGTAAAAAGCTCAAAATTTTATTTTAACCTATATAATTAGGTTCAAAAGACCATAATTAACTTTTTTTACCCCAAAAAATTGATTTAATATCCTTTTCGATCGTTTTTTAGGGTTTAGAGCGTGCATGTCTAAAAGGGCTTTCTAGTGAACCCGTTCAAATTTTAACCACGTAAAAAGCTCAAAATTTTAGTTTAAACTATATAATTAGGTTCAAAAGACCATAATTAACTTTTTTTACCCAAAAAATTTGATTTAATATAATTTTCGATCGTTTTTTAGGGTTTAGAGCGTGCATGACTAAAAGGGCTTTGTAGTGAACCCGTTCGAATTTTAACCAAGTAAAAAGCTCAAAATTTTAGTTCAACCTATATAATTAGGTTCAAAAGACCATAATTAACTTTTTTTACCTAAAAAATTAATTTAATATCATTTTCGATCGTTTTTTAGGGTTTAGAGCGTGCATGTCTAAAAGGGCTTTCTATTGAACCCGTTCGAATTTTAACCAAGTAAAAAGCTCAAAATTTTAATTTAACCTATATAATTAGGTTCAAAAGACCATAATTAACTTTTTTTACCCCAAAAAATTGAGTTAATATCCTTTTCGATCGTTTTTTAGGGTTTAGAGCATGCATGTCTAAATGGGATTTCCAGTCAACCCGTTCCAATTTTAACCGAGTAAAAAGCTCAAAATTTTAGTTTAAACTATATAATTAGGTTCAAAAGACCATAATTAACTTTTTTTACCCAAAAAATTTGATTTAATATAATTTTCGATCGTTTTTTAGGGTTTAGAGCGTGCATGACTAAAAGGGCTTTGTAGTGAACCCGTTCGAATTTTAACCAAGTAAAAAGCTCAAAATTTTAGTTCAACCTATATAATTAGGTTCAAAAGACCATAATTAACTTTTTTTACCTAAAAAATTAATTTAATATCATTTTCGATCGTTTTTTAGGGTTTAGAGCGTGCATGTCTAAATGGGCTTCCAAGTGAACCCGTTCGAATTTTAACAGAGTAAAAGGCTCAAAATTTTAGTTTAACCTATATAATTAGGTTCAGAAGACCATAATTAACATTTTGTACCCAAAAAATTTGATTTAATGTCATTTTCGATCATTTTTTAGGGTTCAGAGCTTGCATGTCTAAATGGGCTTTCTATTGAACCCGTTCGAATTTTAACCGAGTAAAAAGCTCAAAAATTGAGTTTAAGATGTATAATTAGGTTCAAAAGACCATAATTAACTTTTTTACCCAAAAAAATTGATTTAATATCATTTTCGATCGTTTTTTAGGGTTTAGAGCGTGCATGTCTAAATGGGCTTTCTAGTGAACCTGTTCGAATTTTAACCGAGTAAAAAGATCAAAGTTTTAGTTTAACCTATATAATTAGGTTCAAAAGACCATGATTAACTCTTTGTACACAAAAAATTTGATTTAATGTCATTTTCGATTGTTTTTAGGGTTCAGAGCTTGCATGTCTTAATGGGATTTCTAGTGAACCCGTTCGAATTTTAACCGAGTAAAAAGCTCAAAAATTGAGTTTAAGATATATAATTAGGTTCAAAAGGCCATAATTAACTCTTTTTTTACCCAAAAAAATTGATTTAATATCATTTTCGCTCCTTTTTTAGGGTTTAGAGCGTGCATGTCTAAATGGGCTTTCTAGTGAACCTGTTCGAATTTTAACCAAGTAAAAAGCTCAAAAATTGAGTTTAAGATGTATAATTAGGTTCAAAAGACTGTAATTAACTTTTTTTACCCAAAAAGTTGATTCAATATCATTTTTGATCATTTTTTAGGGTTTAGAGCTTGCATGTCTAAATGGGCTTTCTAGTGAACCCGTTCGAATTTTATCCAAGTAAAAAGCTCAAAAATTGAGTTTAAGATGAATAATTAGGTTCAAAAGACCAGAATTAACTTTTTTTACCCAAAAAAATTAATTTAATATCATTTTCGATCATTTTTAGGGTTTAGAGCGTGCATGTCTAAATGGGCTTTCCAGTGAACCCGTTCGAATTTTAACCGAGTAAAATGCTCAAAATTTGAGTTTAAGCTGTATAATTAGGTTCAAAAGACCATAATTAACTTTTTGTACCCAAAAATTTTGATTTAATTTCATTTTCGATCATTTTTTAGGTTCAGAGCTTGCATGTCTAAATGGGCTTTCTAGTGAACCCGTTCGAATTTTAACCGAGTAAAAAGCTCAAAAATTGAGTTTAAGATGTATAATTAGGTTCAAAAGACCATAATTAACTTTTTTTACCCCCAAAAATTGGTTTAATATCATTTTCGATCGTTTTTTAGGGTTTAGAGCGTGCATGTCTAAATGAGATTTCCTGTGAACCCGTTCGAATTTTAACCGAGTAAAAAGCTCAAAATTTTAGTTTAAACTATATAATTAGGTTCAAAAGACCATAATTAACTTTTTTTTACCCAAAAAAATTGATTTAATATCATTTTCGATCGTTTTTTAGGGTTTAGAGCGTGCATGTCTAAATGGGATTTCTAGTGAACCCGTTGAATTTTAACCGAGTAAAAAGCTCAAAATTTTATTTTAACCTATATAATTAGGTTCAAAAGACCATAATTAACTTTTTTTACCCAAAAAATTGATTTAATATCCTTTTCGATCGTTTTTTAGGGTTTAGAGCGTGCATGTCTAAAAGGGCTTTCTAGTGAACCCGTTCGAATTTTAACCACGTAAAAAGCTCAAAATTTTAGTTTAACCTATATAATTAGGTTCAAAATACCATAATTAACTTTTTTTACCCAAAAAAATGATTTAATATAATTTTCGATCTTTTTTTAGGGTTTAGAGCGTGCATGTCTAAAAGGGCTTTCTAGTGAACCCGTTCGAATTTTAACCAAGTAAAAAGCTCAAAATTTTTGTTTAACCTATATAATTAGGTTCAAAAGACCATAATTAACTTTTTTTACCCAAAAAATTGATTTAATATCCTTTTCGATCGTTTTTTAGGGTTTAGAGCGTGCATGTCTAAAAGGGCTTTCTAGTGAACCCGTTCGAATTTTAACCAAGTAAAAAGCTCAAAATTTTAGTTTAAACTATATAATTAGGTTCAAAAGACCATAATTAACTTTTTTTTACCCAAAAAAATTGGTTTAATATCCTTTTCGATCGTTTTTTAGGGTTTAGGGTTTAGGGTTTAGTTTAAGATGTATAATTAGGTTCAAAATACCATAATTAACTTTTTTTACCCAAAAAAATTGATTTAATATCATTTTCGATCGTTTTTTAGGGTTTAGAGCGTGCATGTCTAAATGGGCTTTCTAGTGAACCCGTTCGAATTTTAACCACGTAAAAAGCTCAAAATTTTAGTTTAACCTATATAATTAGGTTCAAAATACCATAATTAACTTTTTTTACCCAAAAAAATGATTTAATATAATTTTCGATCTTTTTTTAGGGTTTAGAGCGTGCATGTCTAAATGGGCTTTCTAGTGAACCCGTTCGAATTTTAACCAAGTAAAAAGCTCAAAATTTTTGTTTAACCTATATAATTAGGTTCAAAAGACCATAATTAACTTTTTTTACCCAAAAAATTGATTTAATATCCTTTTCGATCGTTTTTTAGGGTTTAGAGCGTGCATGTCTAAAAGGGCTTTCTAGTGAACCCGTTCGAATTTTAACCAAGTAAAAAGCTCAAAATTTTAGTTTAAACTATATAATTAGGTTCAAAAGACCATAATTAACTTTTTTTTACCCAAAAAAATTGGTTTAATATCCTTTTCGATCGTTTTTTAGGGTTTAGGGTTTAGGGTTTAGGGTTTAGGGTTTAGGGTTTAGTTTAAGATGTATAATTAGGTTCAAAATACCATAATTAACTTTTTTTACCTAAAAAATTAATTTCATATCATTTTCGATCGTTTTTTAGGGTTTAGAGCGTGCATGTCTAAATGGGCTTTCAAGTGAACCCGTTCGAATTTTAACCGAGTAAAAGGCTCAAAATTTTAGTTTAACCTATATAATTAGGTTCAGAAGACCATAATTAACATTTTGTACCCAAAAAATTTGATTTAATGTCATTTTCGATCGTTTTTTAGTGTTCAGAGCTTGCATGTCTAAATGGGCTTTCTAGTGAACCCGTTCGAATTTTAACCGAGTAAAAAGCTCAAAATATTCGTTTAAGATGTATAATTAGGTTCAAAAGACCATAATTAACTTTTTTTACCCAAAAAAATTGATTTAATATCATTTTCGATCGTTTTTTAGGGTTTAGAGCGTGCATGTCTAAAAGGGCTTTCTAGTGAACCCGTTCGAATTTTAACCAAGTAAAAAGCTCAAAATTTTAATTCAAACTATATAATTAGGTTTAAAAGACCAATTAACTTTTTTTACCTAAAAAATTAATTTATTATCATTTTCGATTGTTTTTTAGGGTTTAGAGCGTGCATGTCTAAATGGGCTTTCGAGTGAACCCGTTCGAATTTTAACCGAGTAAAAAGCTCAAAATTTTAGTTCAACCTATATAATTAGGTTCAAAAGACCATAATTAACATTTTGTACCCAAAAAATTTAATTTAATGTCATTTTCGATCATTTTTTAGTGTTCAGAGCTTGCATGTCTAAATGGGCTTTCTAGTGAACCCGTTCGAATTTTAACCGAGTAAAAAGCTCAAAATTTTAGTTTAACCTGTATAATTAGGTTCAAAAGACCATAATTAACTTTTTTTACCCAAAAAATTGATTTAATATCATTTTCGATCGTTTTTTAGGGTTTAGAGCGTGCATGTCTAAATGGGATTTCCAGTGAACCCGTTCGAATTTTAACCGAGTAAAAAGCTCAAAATTTTAGTTTAACCTATATAATTAGGTTCAAAAGACCATAATTAACTTTTTGTACCCAAAAAATTTGATTTAATATCATATTGGATCGTTTTTTAGGGTTTAGAGCATGTATGTCTAAATGGGCTTTCCAGTGAACCCGTTCGAATTTTAACCGAGTAAAAAGCTCAAAATTTTAGTTTAACCTATATAATTAGGTTCAAAAGACCATAATTAACTTTTTTTACCCAAAAAAATTGATTTAATATCATTTTCGATCGTTTTTTAGGGTTTAGAGCGTGCATGTCTAAATGGGCTTTCTAGTGAACCCATTCGAATTTTGACCAAGTAAAAAGCTCAAAATTTTAGTTTAACCGATATAATTAGGTTCAAAAGACCATAATAATCTTTTTTTACCCAAAAAAATTGATTTAATATCATTTTCGATCGTTTTTTAGGGTTTAGAGCGTGCATGTCTAAATGGGATTTCCAGTGAACCCGTTCGAATTTTAACCGAGTAAAAAGCTCAAAATTTTAGTTTAACCTATATAATTAGGTTCAAAAGACCATAATTAACTTTTTGTACCCAAAAAATTTGATTTAATATCATAATCGATCGTTTTTTAGGGTTTAGAGCGTGCATGTCTAAATGGGCTTTCTAGTGAACTCGTTCGAATTTTAACCGAGTAAAAAGCTCAAAATTTAGTTTAACCTATATAATTAGGTTTCAAATACCATAATTAACTCTTTGTACCCAAAAAATTTGATTTAATGTCATTTTCAATCGTTTTTAGGGTTCAGAGCTTGCGTGTCTAAATAGGCTTTCTAGTGAACCCGTTTGAATTTTAACCGAGTAAAAATCTCAAAATTTAAGTTTAAGATGTATAATTAGGTTCAAAAGACCATAATTAACTTTTTGTACCCAAAAAATATGATTTAATGTCATTTTCGGTCGTTTTTTTGGGTTCAAAGCGTGCATGTCTAAATGGGGTTTTTAGTGAACCCGTTCGAATTTTAACCGAGTAAAAAGCTCAAAAATTGAGTTTAAGATGTATAATTAGGTTCAAAAGACCATAATTAACTTTTTTTTACCCAAAAAAATTGGTTTAATATCATTTTCGATCATTTTTTATGGTTTAGAGCGTGCATGTCTAAATGGGATTTCCTGTGAACCCGTTCGGATTTTAACCGAGTAAAAAGCTCAAAATTTTAGTTTAAACTATATAATTAGGTTCAAAAGATCATAATTAACTCTTTGTACACAAAAAATTTGATTTAATGTCATTTTCGATCGTTTTTTAGTGTTCAGAGCTTGCATGTCTAAATGGGCTTTCTAGTGAACCCGTTCGAATTTTAACCGAGTAAAAAGCTCAAAATTTTTGTTTAAGATGTATAATTAGGTTCAAAAGACCATAATTAACTTTTTTTTACCCAAAAAAATTGATTTAATATCATTTTCGATCGTTTTTTAGGGTTTAGAGCGTGCATGTCTAAATGGGCTTTCTAGTGAACCCGTTCGAATTTTAACCAAGTAAAAAGCTCAAAATTTTAGTTTAACCTATATAATTAGGTTCAAAATACCATAATTAACTTTTTTTACCCAAAAAAATGATTTAATATAATTTTCGATCTTTTTTTAGGGTTTAGAGCGTGCATATCTAAATGGGCTTTCTAGTGAACCCGTTCGAATTTTAACCGAGTAAAAAGCTCAAAAATTGAGTTTAAGATGTATAATTAGGTTCAAAAGACGATAGTTAACTTTATTTACCCAAAAAAATTGATTTAATATTATTTTCGATCATTTTTTAGGGTTTAGAGCGTGCATGTCTAAATGGGCTTTCTAGTGAACCCGTTCGAATTTTAACCAAGTGAAAAGCTCAAAATTTTAGTTTAACCTATATAATTAGGTTCAAAATACCATAATTAACTTTTTTTACCCAAAAAAATGATTTAATATAATTTTCGATCGTTCTTAAGGGTTTAGAGCGTGCATGTCTAAATGGGATTTCCAGTGAACCCGTTCGAATTTTAACCGAGTAAAAAGCTCAAAATTTTAGTTTAACCTATATAATTAGGTTCAAAAGACCATAATTAACTTTTTTTTACCCAAAAAAATTGATTTAATATCATTTTCGATCGTTTTTTAGGGTTTAGAGCGTGCATGTCTAAATGGGATTTCTAGTGAACCCGTTGAATTTTAACCGAGCAAAAAGCTCAAAATTTTATTTTAACCTATATAATTAGGTTCAAAAGACCATAATTAACTTTTTTTACCCAAAAAATTGATTTAATATCCTTTTCGATCGTTTTTTAGGGTTTAGAGCGTGCATGTCTAAAAGGGCTTTCTAGTGAACCCGTTCGAATTTTAACCACGTAAAAAGCTCAAAATTTTAGTTTAACCTATATAATTAGGTTCAAAATACCATAATTAACTTTTTTTACCCAAAAAAATGATTTAATATAATTTTCGATCTTTTTTTAGGGTTTAGAGCGTGCATGTCTAAATGGGCTTTCTAGTGAACCCGTTCGAATTTTAACCAAGTAAAAAGCTCAAAATTTTTGTTTAACCTATATAATTAGGTTCAAAAGACCATAATTAACTTTTTTTACCCAAAAAATTGATTTAATATCCTTTTCGATCGTTTTTTAGGGTTTAGAGCGTGCATGTCTAAAAGGGCTTTCTAGTGAACCCGTTCGAATTTTAACCAAGTAAAAAGCTCAAAATTTTAGTTTAAACTATATAATTAGGTTCAAAAGACCATAATTAACTTTTTTTTACCCAAAAAAATTGGTTTAATATCCTTTTCGATCGTTTTTTAGGGTTTAGGGTTTAGGGTTTAGGGTTTAGGGTTTAGGGTTTAGTTTAAGATGTATAATTAGGTTCAAAATACCATAATTAACTTTTTTTACCCAAAAAAATTGATTTAATATCATTTTCGATCGTTTTTTAGGGTTTAGAGCGTGCATGTCTAAATGGGCTTTCTAGTGAACCCGTTCGAATTTTAACCACGTAAAAAGCTCAAAATTTTTGTTTAACCTATATAATTAGGTTCAAAATACCATAATTAACTTTTTTTACCCAAAAAAATGATTTAATATAATTTTCGATCTTTTTTTAGGGTTTAGAGCGTGCATGTCTAAAAGGGCTTTCTAGTGAACCCGTTCGAATTTTAACTAAGTAAAAAGCTCAAAATTTTTGTTTAACCTATATAATTAGGTTCAAAAGACCATAATTAACTTTTTTTACCTAAAAAATTAATTTCATATCATTTTCGATCGTTTTTTAGGGTTTAGAGCGTGCATGTCTAAATGGGCTTTCAAGTGAACCCGTTCGAATTTTAACCGAGTAAAAGGCTCAAAATTTTAGTTTAACCTATATAATTAGGTTCAGAAGACCATAATTAACATTTTGTACCCAAAAAATTTGATTTAATGTCATTTTCGATCGTTTTTTAGTGTTCAGAGCTTGCATGTCTAAATGGGCTTTCTAGTGAACCCGTTCGAATTTTAACCGAGTAAAAAGCTCAAAATATTCGTTTAAGATGTATAATTAGGTTCAAAAGACCATAATTAACTTTTTTTACCCAAAAAAATTGATTTAATATCATTTTCGATCGTTTTTTAGGGTTTAGAGCGTGCATGTCTAAAAGGGCTTTCTAGTGAACCCGTTCGAATTTTAACCAAGTAAAAAGCTCAAAATTTTAATTCAAACTATATAATTAGGTTTAAAAGACCATAATTAACTTTTTTTACCTAAAAAATTAATTTATTATCATTTTCGATTGTTTTTTAGGGTTTAGAGCGTGCATGTCTAAATGGGCTTTCGAGTGAACCCGTTCGAATTTTAACCGAGTAAAAAGCTCAAAATTTTAGTTCAACCTATATAATTAGGTTCAAAAGACCATAATTAACATTTTGTACCCAAAAAATTTAATTTAATGTCATTTTCGATCATTTTTTAGTGTTCAGAGCTTGCATGTCTAAATGGGCTTTCTAGTGAACCCGTTCGAATTTTAACCGAGTAAAAAGCTCAAAATTTTAGTTTAACCTGTATAATTAGGTTCAAAAGACCATAATTAACTTTTTTTACCCTAAAAATTGATTTAATATCCTTTTCGATCGTTTTTTAGGGTTTAGAGCGTGCATGTCTAAATGGGATTTCCTGTGAACCCGTTCGAATTTTAACCGAGTAAAAAGCACAAAATTTTAGTTTAAACTATATAATTAGGTTCAAAAGACCATAATTAACTTTTTGTACCCAAAAAATTTGATTTAATGTCATTTTCGATCATTTTTTAGTGTTCAGAGCATGCATGTCTAAATGGGCTTTCTAGTGAACCCGTTCGAATTTTAACCGAGTAAAAAGCTCAAAATTTTAGTTTAACCGATATAATTAGGTTCAAAATACCATAATTAACTTTTTTTACCCAAAAAAATTGATTTAATATCCTTTTCGATCGTTTTTTAGGGTTTAGAGCGTGTATGTCTAAATGGGATTTCCAGTGAACCCGTTCGAATTTTAACCGAGTAAAAAGCTCAAAATTTTAGTTTAAACTATATAATTAGGTTCAAAAGACCATAATTAACTTTTTTTACCCAAAAAAATTGATTTAATATCATTTAGATCGTTTTTTAGGGTTTAGAGCGTGCATGTCTAAATGGGCTTTCTAGTGAACCCGTTCAAATTTTAACCAAGTAAAAAGCTCAAAATTTTAGTTTAACCTATATAATTAGGTTCAAAAGACCATAATTAACTTTTTTTTACCCAAAAAAATTGGTTTAATATCATTTTCGGTCGTTTTTTAGGGTTTAGAGCGTGCATGTCTAAATGGGATTTCCTGTGAACCCGTTCGGATTTTAACCGAGTGAAAAGCTCAAAATTTTAGTTTAAACTATATAATTAGGTTCAAAAGACCATAATTAACTTTTTGTACCCAAAAAATTTGATTTAATATAATTTTCGATCGTTTTTTAGGGTTTAGAGCGTGCATGTCTAAATGGGCTTTCTAGTGAACCTGTTCGAATTTTAACAAAGTAAAAAGCTCAAAATTTTAGTTTAACCGATATAAATAGGTTCAAAAGACCATAATTATCTTTTTTTACCCAAAAAAATTGATTTAATATCCTTTTCGATCGTTTTTTAGGGTTTAGAACGTGCATGTCTAAATGGGATTTCCAGTGAACCCGTTCGAATTTTAACCGAGTAAAAAGCTCAAAATTTTAGTTTAACCTATATAATTAGGTTCAAAAGACCATAATTAACTTTTTTTTACCCAAAAAAATTGATTTAATATCATTTTCGATCGTTTTTTAGGGTTTAGAGCTTGCATGTCTAAATAGGCTTTCTAGTGAACCTGTTCGAATTTTAACCGAGTAAAAATCTCAAAATTTGAGTTTAAGATGTATAATTAGGTTCAAAAGACCATAATTAACTTTTTGTACCCAGAAAATATGATTTAAAGTCATTTTCTGTCGTTTTTTAGGGTTCAAAGCCTGCATGTCTAAATGGGCTTTCTAGTGAACCTGTTCGAATTTTAACCGAGTAAAAAGCTCAAAAATTGAGTTTAAGATGTATAATTAGGTTCAAAAGACCATAATTAACTTTTTTTACCCAAAAAATTGGTTTAATATCATTTTCGATCGTTTTTTAGGGTTCAGAGCTTGCATGTCTAAATAGGCTTTCTAGTGAACCCATTCGAATTTTAACCGAGTAAAAATCTCAAAATTTGAGTTTAAGATGTATAATTAGGTTCAAAAGACCATAATTAACTTTTTGTACCCAGAAAATATGATTTAAAGTCATTTTCGGTCGTTTTTTAGGGTTCAAAGCCTGGATGTCTAAATGGGCTTTCTAGTGAACCCGTTCGAATTTTAACCGAGTAAAAAGCTCAAAAATTGAGTTTAAGATGTATAATTAGGTTCAAAAGACCATAATTAACTTTTTTTACCCAAAAAATTGATTTAATATCATTTTCGATCGTTTTTTAGGGTTTAGAGCTTGCATGTCTAAATGGGCTTTCTAGTGAACCCGTTCGAATTTTAACCGAGTAAAAAGCTCAAAAATTGAGTTTAAGATGTATAATTAGGTTCAAAAGACCATAATTAACTTTTTTTACCCAAAAAAATTGGTTTAATATCATTTTCGATCGTTTTTTAGGGTTTAGAGCGTGCATGTCTAAATGAGATTTCCTGTGAACCCGTTCGAATTTTAACCGAGTAACAAGCTCAAAATTTTAGTTTAAACTATATAATTAGGTTCAAAAGACCATAATTAACTTTTTGTACCCAAAAAATTTGATTTAATATCATTTTCGATCGTTTTTTAGGGTTTAGAGCGTGCATGTCTAAATGGGCTTTCAAGTGAACACGTTCGAATTTTAACCAAGTAAAAACCTCAAAATTTTAGTTTAACCTATATAATTAGGTTCAAAAGACCATAATGAACTTTTTTTACCCAAAAAATTGATTTAATATCCTTTTCGATCGTTTTTTAGGGTTTAGAGCGTGCATGCCTAAATGGGATTTCTAGTGAACCCGTTCGAATTTTAACCAAGTAAAAAGCTCAAAATTTTAGTTTAAACTATATAATTAGGTTCAAAAGACCATAATTAACTTTTTTTTACCCAAAAAAATTGATTTAATATCATTTTCGATCGTTTTTTAGGGTTTAGAGCGTGCATGTCTAAATGGGCTTTCTAGTGAACCCGTTCGAATTTTAATCAAGTAAAAAGCTCAAAATTGAGTTTACGATGTATAATTAGGTTCAAAATACCATAATTAACTTTTTTACCCAAAAAAATTGAGTTTAATATCATTTTCGATCGTTTTTTAGGGTTTAGAGCGTACATGTCTAAATGGGCTTTCTAATGAACCCGTTCGAATTTTAACCAAGTAAAAAGCTCAAAATTTTAGTTTATCCTATATAATTAGTTTCAAAATACCATAATTAACTTTTTTTACCCAAAAAAATTGATTTAATATCATTTTCGATCGTTTTTTAGGGTTTAGAGCGTGCATGTCTAAATGGGATTTCCTGTGAACTCGTTCGGATTTTAACCGAGTGAAAAGCTCAAAATTTTAGTTTAAACTATATAATTAGGTTCAAAAGACCATAATGAACTTTTTGTACCCAAAAAATTTGATTTAATATAATTTTCGATCGTTTTTTAGGGTTTAGAGCGTGCATGTCTAAATGGGCTTTCTAGTGAACCTGTTCGAATTTTAACAAAGTAAAAAGCTCAAAATTTTAGTTTAACCGATATAAATAGGTTCAAAAGACCATAATTATCTTTTTTTACCCAAAAAAATTGATTTAATATCCTTTTCGATCGTTTTTTAGGGTTTAGAACGTGCATGTCTAAATGGGATTTCCAGTGAACCCGTTCGAATTTTAACCGTGTAAAAAGCTCAAAATTTTAGTTTAACCTATATAATTAGGTTCAAAAGACCATAATTAACTTTTTTTTACCCAAAAAAATTGATTTAATATCATTTTCGATCGTTTTTTAGGGTTTAGAGCTTGCATGTCTAAATAGGCTTTCTAGTGAACCCGTTCGAATTTTAACCGAGTAAAAATCTCAAAATTTGAGTTTAAGATGTATAATTAGGTTCAAAAGACCATAATTAACTTTTTGTACCCAGAAAATATGATTTAAAGTCATTTTCTGTCGTTTTTTAGGGTTCAAAGCCTGCATGTCTAAATGGGCTTTCTAGTGAACCTGTTCGAATTTTAACCGAGTAAAAAGCTCAAAAATTGAGTTTAAGATGTATAATTAGGTTCAAAAGACCATAATTAACTTTTTTTACCCAAAAAATTGGTTTAATATCATTTTCGATCGTTTTTTAGGGTTTAGAGAATGCATGTCTAAATGGCATTTCCTGTGAACCCGTTCGAATTTTAACCGAGTAAAAAGCTCAAAATTTTAGTTTAAACTATATAATTAGGTTCAAAAGACCATAATTAACTTTTTGTACCCAAAAAATTTGATTTAATATCATTTTCGATCGTTTTTTAGGGTTTAGAGCGTGCATGTCTAAATGGGCTTTCTAGTGAACCCGTTCGAATTTTAACCAAGTAAAAAGCTCAAAATTTTAGTTTAACCTATATAATTAGCTTCAAAAGACCATAATTAACTTTTTTTACCCAAAAAATTGATTTAATATCATTTTCGATCGTTTTTTAGGGTTTAGAGCGTGCATGTCTAAATGGGCTTTCTAGTGAACCTGTTCGAATTTTAACCAAGTAAAAAGCTCAAAATTTTAGTTTAACCGATATAATTATGTTCAAAAGACCATAATTATCTTTTTTTACCCAAAAAAATTAATTTAATATCATTTTCGATCGTTTTTTAGGGTTTAGAGCGTGCATGTCTAAATGGGCTTTCTAGTGAAACCGTTCGAATTTTAACCGAGTAAAAAGCTCAAAATTTTAGTTTAACCTGTATAATTAGGTTCAAAAGACCATAATTAACTTTTTTTACCCAAAAAAATTGATTTAATATCATTTTGATCGTTTTTTAGGGTTTAGAGCGTGCATGTCTAAATGGGCTTTCTAGTGAACCCGTTCGAATTTTAACCAAGTAAAAAGCTCAAAATTTTAGTTTAAACTATATAATTAGGTTCAAAAGACCATAATTAACTTTTTTTACCCAAAAAAATTGATTTAATATCATTTTGATCGTTTTTTAGGGTTTAGAGCGTGCATGTCTAAATGGGCTTTCTAGTGAACCCGTTCGAATTTTAACCAAGTAAAAAGCTCAAAATTTTAGTTTAACCTATATAATTAGGTTCAAAAGACCATAATTAACTTTTTTTTACCCAAAAAAATTGGTTTAATATCATTTTCGATCGTTTTTTAGGGTTTAGAGCGTGCATGTCTAAATGGGATTTCCTGTGAACCCGTTCGGATTTTAACCGAGTGAAAAGCTCAAAATTTTAGTTTAAACTATATAATTAGGTTCAAAAGACCATAATTAACTTTTTGTACCCAAAAAATTTGATTTAATATAATTTTCGATCGTTTTTTAGGGTTTAGAGCGTGCATGTCTAAATGGGCTTTCTAGTGAACCTGTTCGAATTTTAACAAAGTAAAAAGCTCAAAATTTTAGTTTAACCGATATAAATAGGTTCAAAAGACCATAATTATCTTTTTTTACCCAAAAAAATTGATTTAATATCCTTTTCGATCGTTTTTTAGGGTTTAGAACGTGCATGTCTAAATGGGATTTCCAGTGAACCCGTTCGAATTTTAACCAAGTAAAAAGCTCAAAATTTTAGTTTAACCTATATAATTAGGTTCAAAAGACCATAATTAACTTTTTTTTACCCAAAAAATTGATTTAATATCATTTTCGATCGTTTTTTAGGGTTTAGAGCTTGCATGTCTAAATAGGCTTTCTAGTGAACCCGTTCGAATTTTAACCGAGTAAAAATCTCAAAATTTGAGTTTAAGATGTATAATTAGGTTCAAAAGACCATAATTAACTTTTTGTACCCAGAAAATATGATTTAAAGTCATTTTCTGTCGTTTTTTAGGGTTCAAAGCCTGCATGTCTAAATGGGCTTTCTAGTGAACCTGTTCGAATTTTAACCAAGTAAAAAGCTCAAAAATTGAGTTTAAGATGTATAATTAGGTTCAAAAGACCATAATTAACTTTTTGTACCCCAAAAAATTGGTTTAATATCATTTTCGATCGTTTTTTAGGGTTTAGAGAATGCATGTCTAAATGGGATTTCCTGTGAACCCGTTCGAATTTTAACCGAGTAAAAAGCTCAAAATTTTAGTTTAAACTATATAATTAGGTTCAAAAGACCATAATTAACTTTTTGTACCCAAAAAATTTGATTTAATATCATTTTCGATCGTTTTTTAGGGTTTAGAGCGTGCATGTCTAAATGGGCTTTCTAGTGAACCCGTTCGAATTTTAACCAAGTAAAGAGCTCAAAATTTTAGTTTAACCTATATAATTAGGTTCAAAAGACCATAATTAACTTTTTTTACCCAAAAAATTGATTTAATATCATTTTCGATCGTTTTTTAGGGTTTAGAGCGTGCATGTCTAAATAGGCTTTCTAGTGAACCTGTTCGAATTTTAACCAAGTAAAAAGCTCAAAATTTTAGTTTAACCGATATAATTATGTTCAAAAGACCATAATTATCTTTTTTTACCCAAAAAAATTAATTTAATATCATTTTCGATCGTTTTTTAGGGTTTAGAGCGTGCATGTCTAAATGGGCTTTCTAGTGAAACCGTTCGAATTTTAACCGAGTAAAAAGCTCAAAATTTTAGTTTAACCTGTATAATTAGGTTCAAAAGACCATAATTAACTTTTTTTACCCAAAAAAATTGATTTAATATCATTTTGATCGTTTTTTAGGGTTTAGAGCGTCCATGTCTAAATGGGCTTTCTAGTGAACCCGTTCGAATTTTAACCAAGTAAAAAGCTCAAAATTTTAGTTTAAACTATATAATTAGGTTCAAAAGACCATAATTAACTTTTTTTACCCAAAAAAATTGATTTAATATCATTTTGATCGTTTTTTAGGGTTTAGAGCGTGCATGTCTAAATGGGCTTTCTAGTGAACCCGTTCGAATTTTAACCAAGTAAAAAGCTCAAAATTTTAGTTTAACCTATATAATTAGGTTCAAAAGACCATAATTAACTTTTTTTTACCCAAAAAAATTGGTTTAATATCATTTTCGATCGTTTTTTAGGGTTTAGAGCGTGCATGTCTAAATGGGATTTCCTGTGAACCCGTTCGGATTTTAACCGAGTGAAAAGCTCAAAATTTTAGTTTAAACTATATAATTAGTTTCAAAAGACCATAATTAACTTTTTGTACCCAAAAAATTTGATTTAATATCATTTTTGATCGTTTTTTAGGGTTTAGAGCGTGCATGTCTAAATGGGCTTTCTAGTGAACCCGTTCGAATTTTAACCGAGTAAAAAGCTCAAAATTTTAGTTTAACCTATATAATTAGGTTCAAAAGACCATAATTAACTTTTTTTACCGAAAAACATAATTTAATATCATTTTCGATCGTTTTTTAGGGTTTAGAGCGTGCATGTCTAAATGGGATTTCTAGTGAACCCGTTCGAATTTTAACCGAGTAAAAAGCTCAAAATTTTAGTTTAACCTATATAATTAGGTTCAAAAGACCATAATTAACTTTTTGTACGCAAAAAATTTGATTTAATATCATATTGGATCGTTTTTTAGGGTTTAAAGCGTGCATGTCTAAATGGGCTTTCTAGTGAACCCGTTCGAATTTTAACCGAGTAAAAAGCTCAAAATTTTAGTTTAACCTATATAATTAGGTTCAAAAGACCATAATTAACTTTTTTTTACCCAAAAAAATTGATTTAATATCATTTTCGATCGTTTTTTAGGGTTTAGAGCGTGCATGTCTAAATGGGCTTTCTAGTGAACCGGTTTGAATTTTAATCAAGTAAAAAGCTCAAAATTGAGTTTACGATGTATAATTAGGTTCAAAATACCATAATTAACTTTTTTACCCAAAAAATTTGAGTTTAATATCATTTTCGATCGTTTTTTAGGGTTTAGAGCGTGCATGTCTAAATGGGCTTTCTAGTGAACCCGTTCGAATTTTAACCAAGTAAAAAGCTCAAAATTTTAGTTTATCCTATATAATTAGTTTCAAAACACCATAATTAACTTTTTTTACCCAAAAAAATTGATTTAATATCCTTTTCGATCGTTTTTTAGGGTTTAGAGCGTGCATGTCTAAATGGGATTTCCTGTGAACCCGTTCGGATTTTAACCGAGTGAAAAGCTCAAAATTTTAGTTTAAAATATATAATTAGTTTCAAAAGACCATAATTAACTTTTTGTACCCAAAAAATTTGATTTAATATCATTTTCTATCTTTTTTTAGGGTTTAGAGCGTGCATGTCTAAATGGGCTTTCTAGTGAACCTGTTCGAATTTTAACCAAGTAAAAAGCTCAAAATTTTAGTTTAACCGATATAATTAGGTTCAAAAGACCATAATTATCTTTTTTTACCCAAAAAAATTAATTTAATATCATTTTCGATCGTTTTTTAGGGTTTAGAGCGTGCATGTCTAAATGGGCTTTCCAGTGAACCCGTTCGAATTTTAACCGAGTAAAAAGCTCAAAATTTTAGTTTAACCTATATAATTAGGTTCAAAAGACCATAATTAACATTTTGTACCCAAAAAAATTGATTTAATGTCATCTTCGATCATTTTTTAGTGTTCAGAGCTTGCATGTCTAAATGGGCTTTCTAGTGAACCCGTTCGAATTTTAACCAAGTAAAAAGCTCAAAATTTTAGTTTAACCTGTATAATTAGGTTCAAAAGACCATAATTAACTTTTTTTACCCAAAAAAATTGATTTAATATCCTTTTCGATCGTTTTTTAGGGTTTAGAGCGTGCATGTCTAAATGGGCTTTCTAGTGAACCTGTTCGAATTTTAACCAAGTAAAAAGCTCAAAATTTTAGTTTAACCTGTATAATTAGGTTCAAAAGACCATAATTAACTTTTTTTACCCAAAAAAATTGATTTAATATCATTTTCGATCGTTTTTTAGGGTTTAGAGCGTGCATGTCTAAATGGGATTTCCTGTGAACCCGTTCGAATTTTAACCGAGTAAAAAGCACAAAATTTTAGTTTAAACTCTATAATTAGGTTCAAAAGACCATAATTAACTTTTTGTACCCAAAAAATTTGATTTAATATCCTTTTCGATCGTTTTTTAAGGTTTAGAGCGTGCATGTCTAAATGGGATTTCGAGTGAACCCGTTCGAATTTTAACCGAGTAAAAAGCTCAAAATTTTAGTTTAAACTATATAATTAGGTTCAAAAGACCATAATTAACTTTTTTTACCCAAAAAAATTTATTTAATATCATTTTTATCGTTTTTTAGGGTTTAGAGCGTGCATGTCTAAATGGGCTTTCTAGTGAACCCGTTCGAATTTTAACCAAGTAAAAAGCTCAAAATTTTAGTTTAACCTATATAATTAGGTTCAAAAGACCATAATTAACTTTTTTAACCCAAAAAAATTGATTTAATATCCTTTTCGATCGTTTTTTAGGGTTTAGAGCGTGCATGTCTAAATGGGATTTCTAGTGAACCCGTTCGAATTTTAACCGAGTAAAAAGCTCAAAATTTTAGTTTAACCTATATAATTAGGTTCAAAAGACCATAATTAACTTTTTTTACCCTAAAAAATTGATTTAATATCATTTTCGATCGTTTTTTAGGGTTTAGAGCGTGCATGTCTAAAAGGGCTTTCTAGTGAACCCGTTCGAATTTTAACCAAGTAAAAAGCTCAAAATTTTAGTTTAACCTATCTAATTAGGTTCAAAAGACCATAATTAACTTTTTTTACCCTAAAAAATTGATTTAATATCATTTTGATCAATTTTTAGGGTTTAGAGCGTGCATGTCTAAATGGGCTTTCTAGTGAACCCGTTCGAATTTTAACCAAGTAAAAAGCTCAAAATTTTAGTTTAACCTATATAATTAGGTTCAAAATACCATAGTTAACTTTTTTTACCCAAAAAAATTGATTTAATATCATATTCGATCGTTTTTTCGGGTTTAGAGCGTGCATGTCTAAATGGGCTTTCTAGTGAACCCGTTCGAATTTTAACCGAGTAAAAAGCTCAAAATTTTAGTTTAACCTATATAATTAGGTTCAAAAGACCATAATTAACTTTTTTTACCCTAAAAAATTGATTTAATATCATTTTGATCGTTTTTTAGGGTTTAGAGCGTGCATGTCTAAATGGGCTTTCTAGTGAACCCGTTCGAATTTTAACCAAGTAAAAAGCTCAAAATTTTAGTTTAACCTATATAATTAGGTTCAAAATACCATAGTTAACTTTATTTACCCAAAAAAATTGATTTAATATCATTTTCGATCATTTTTTAGGGTTTAGAGCGTGCATGTCTAAATGGGCTTTCTAGTGAACCCGTTCGAATTTTGACCGAATAAAAAGCTCAAAATTTTAGTTTAACCTATATAATTAGGTTCAAAAGACCATAATTAACTTTTTTTTACCCAAAAAAATTGATTTAATATCATTTTCGATCGTTTTTTAGGGTTTAGAGCGTGCATGTCTAAATGGGCTTTCTAGTGAACCCGTTCGAATTTTAATCAAGTAAAAAGCTCAAAATTGAGTTTACGATGTATAATTAGGTTCAAAATACCATAATTAACTTTTTTACCCAAAAAATTTGAGTTTAATATCATTTTCGATCGTTTTTTAGGGTTTAGAGCGTACATGTCTAAATGGGCTTTCTAGTGAACCCGTTCGAATTTTAACCAAGTAAAAAGCTCAAAATTTTAGTTTATCCTATATAATTAGTTTCAAAATACCATAATTAACTTTTTTTACCCAAAAAAATTGATTTAATATCCTTTTCGATCGTTTTTTAGGGTTTAGAGCGTGCATGTCTAAATGGGATTTCCTGTGAACCCGTTCGGATTTTAACCGAGTGAAAAGCTCAAAATTTTAGTTTAAACTATATAATTAGGTTCAAAAGACCATAATTAACTTTTTGTACCCAAAAAATTTGATTTAATATCATTTTCTATCGTTTTTTAGGGTTTAGAGCGTGCATGTCTAAATGGGCTTTCTAGTGAACCCGTTCGAATTTTAACCAAGTAAAAAGCTCAAAATTTTAGTTTAACCGATATAATTAGGTTCAAAAGACCATAATTAACTTTTTTTACCCAAAAAAATTGATTTAATATCCTTTTCGATCGTTTTTTAGGGTTTAGAGCGTGCATGTCTAAATGGGATTTCCAGTGAACCCGTTCGAATTTTAACCGAGTAAAAAGCTCAAAATTTTAGTTTAACCTATATAATTAGGTTCAAAAGACCATAATTAACTTTTTGTACCCAAAAAATTTGATTTAATATCATATTCGATCGTTTTTTAGGGTTTAGAGCGTGCATGTCTAAATGGGCTTTCTAGTGAACCCGTTCGAAATTTAAACGAGTAAAAAGCTCAAAATTTTAGTTTAACCTATATAATTAGGTTCAAAAGACCATAATTAACTTTTTTTTACCCTAAAAAATTGATTTAATATCATTTTCGATCGTTTTTTAGGGTTTAGAGCGTGCATGTCTAAATGGGCTTTCTAGTGAACCCGTTCGAATTTTAACCAAGTAAAAAGCTCAAAAATTAAGTTTAGGATGTATAATTAGGTTCAAAATACCATAATTAACTTTTTTACCCAAAAAATTTGATTTAATGTCATTTTCGATCGTTTTTTAGGGTTCAGAGCTTGCATGTCTAAATAGGCTTTCTAGTGAACCCGTTCGAATTTTAACCGAGTAAAAATCTCAAAATTTGAGTTTAAGATGTATAATTGCGTTCAAAAGACCATAATTAACTTTTTGTACCCAGAAAATATGATTTAAAGTCATTTTCGGTCGTTTTTTAGGGTTCAAAGCCTGCATGTCTAAATGAGCTTTCTAGTGAACCCGTTCGAATTTTAACCGAGTAAAAAGCTCAAAAATTGAGTTTAAGATGTATAATTAGGTTCAAAAGACCATAATTAACTTTTTTTACCCAAAAAAATTGGTTTAATATCATTTTCGATCGTTTTTTAGGGTTTAGGGCATGCATGTCTAAATGGGATTTCCTGTGAACCCGTTCGAATTTTAACCGAGTAAAAAGCTCAAAATTTTAGTTTAAACTATATAATTAGGTTCAAAAGACCATAATTAACTTTTTGTACCCAAAAAATTTGATTTAATATCATTTTCGATCTTTTTTTAGGGTTTAGAGCGTACATGTCTAAATGGGCTTTCTAGTGAACCCGTTCGAATTTTAACCAAGTATAAAGCTCAAAATTTTAGTTTAACCTATATAATTAGGTTCAAAAGACCATAATTAACTTTTTTTACCCAAAAAATTGATTTAATATCCTTTTCGATCGTTTTTTAGGGTTTAGAGCGTGCATGCCTAAATGGGATTTCCAGTGAACCCGTTCGAATTTTAACCAAGTAAAAAGCTCAAAATTTTAGTTTAAACTATATAATTAGGTTCAAAAGACCATAATTAACTTTTTTTTACCCAAAAAAATTGGTTTAATATCATTTTCAATCGTTTTTTAGGGTTTAGAGCGTGCATGTCTAAATGGGATTTCCTGTGAACCCGTTCGGATTTTAACCGAGTAAAAATGTAATACCCTAAACATAGCCTAGGAGTTAAGGACTAAATTAATGTAATTAGGGCCTAATAAAATCCTAAAATTAGGGACTAAATTGAATGAAATTGAAAATTAGAGGCCAAATTAAAAAAGGACCAAAAAGTGCAAATTCAAGAAATGAGAGATTGCATGTAAATTTTCAAGGAATTGGAGGCCATGGACACATGTCAAGACCTCCTTTGACCAGCCACCATGGCTTATAATTAGGTGGATTATGTTTGATTTAAATAGGAAAAATAGGAAAATAGGAAAAATAGGAAAATAAGGATAGTGGGAGAGAGAAAAGTCTTACAAATCATCTTCCTCCTCCATTTTCTTTCTTCTTGGCCAGCCATGGGAGACTTTAAGAGAGAAAAAAATTCTCTCATCTTGCATGTGAGTTTTTAAGAGGGATTTTGAAGGATTGAAGCTAGATTCTTGAGTTAGGAAGGTTCCTAAGCATGGTAAGGTATTTTTCTTCTTGAAAACTTGGTTAAAATTGAAGTTAGGTGTTGTTAGCTTGAATTCCATGGCTGAAAATTTAGTATGTTGCCTATAGTTAGTTTATTTTTAAGTTAGAACTTGAATGGAGGTTGCTGGAAATTGGTATTGTTGTGATTGGTTGAGACTTTGAGCTTGAGGATTTAATTGCATGAATTTGAAAGTTGTAGGGACTGTTTTGTGGTTAAATTTATGAAGGATTTTGATGTTAGGATGCTTAAAATGGTCTTATGTGGACTGATTTGAAGTAGAATGAAGCATGAGAAAGTTTGTTAGTGAATTAAGTGCTAAATGTATTGTTTGGACTGTTTTGCTAGAATTGAGAAATTGATGGACTTAATTGTTATTGTTGAATCTGGAAATTTAATGTTGAATTCATAGGATAATGTTTTAAGAGTGTGGAAATTAAATTATAGGTGCTTTGGTTGAAAAGATGAAGGAAAGAAAGTGATAGGAATTGGTAATGTGCTTTGGACTAGTTTATAGGTGACATTTTGGTAGCTTCATAAAATGAGCTGATAACTTTGTTGAATTGCATAATTAAAAATGATTGCATAAGTAAAATGTGCTTGAAATTGAGCCTACTAAAGTTTACAAGTATTGGATGAGTTGAATTGGTAATAAGGTTGATGAATTTTGAGCTAGAATTGATGTAGGTGAAATCTGTCCAGAATAGGCCTGTTCTGGATAGTCACTTTGAAAAATTCCCTAGAATAATGTACAAGGAATTTAGGGCTGGAAATGAGCAGTCTATAACTTGGATGAGTCTACTTTAATTAGAAAAAAACCTCACCTCGTTTGCCCTTGTAAATTAGGAGATATAAGAGAAACAAAAAGATTGGTCTAGACTGTCCCGAAACAGCATTGCCTTGTCTTTGATCGAAAACTGGTATTGATGGGTTCGTAGGAAAAATTCAAGATTTATATGGTTTAAAAGATGGTTTCGTTAGCTTTAAAACGAGGTAAAGTGGGCAAATTTTGGACATGTGGATCAAAAGATAAAAATAGTTTAGTGAGCATTGCACAAACTGTCCTGGAAACTAATCTCACTGTTTTGGTTGTTTTGGAATTGTTAATTATGAAATGTGTGAATTGAATGTATTTTGATATTGTGTATGTGATTTTGTGTGTATTAGAGGTCTCTAAAGAGGTTGATAGTGAAGAGGAGCTGAGGCAAGAGCTTGCCAAAAGAAGGAGCAAGGGGCCAATCATCCATAATCCTTAGAAGTTTTTCTTGGATTGTTTGTGAGTGTAACTTTCTTTGGGGTTGGGACTAGGTCCTAACCCAATTCTGATTTTTGTTGTTTATGATTAAACCGGTATGAAATATGACTTAATATAAACTAGGCTAATCTTTAAGGGAAGAGTGAAATGCTATGAGAACTTGCTTGTTGCCATGTTATTTGTTAGCATGTTGATTGAGTATGAATTGCTTGTTAAGTATTTGTTTTGGTTTGTTCATACCCATGCATTGCATATGCCGAGGTATGAATGGCATGCTTAAGCTTGGGATGCAAGGTACGTGTACATGCATTTGTTCCATGCAATTAAAGTTCTGATTTTGCTTGTGCTTGGCATGTTTAATGTAATGTATATGAAATGACATGAAATGAATTCTTATGAGCCTAGGCACAATGGCCTAAGAGGCTTGGTCTATGAGGACCGTGTTATTGAAATGATATTGAATATTGGATTGATATGCTTAAATTGATAATCGACAACCTTGGTAGCTAGTTAGTTAGATAGGAGGGCATGCCTTAGAATCTAGAGCTCATTGTATCGGGTAGGACTTTGGTCCGGGGCAATTGGCCCTTATTGGCGACAGACGGAGGGTACGTTTTTGGTCATTGGCGACAGTAGGAGGGTTTGACCAGCACTATAGGTGCATATTGTGGCGACAGTTGGTTGGAGATTCGAATATCTTCTAGCTAAATACCAAGGTGGTTGTAATGATTTAATTAACTTGAATTTAAATTGCACTATAATTGTTAGTTAAATGCAAGCATGATTACTTGTTATGAAAATGCACTTGTTATTGGCATATTACTTATCGGATTGTCATATATCGAACATCGGATTGTTACATGCATTTGGATTGTCAGATAGTGAACATTAAATCGATACATGTAATCGGATTGTCACATGTTGAACCTTGAATTGAATTGTTATACATTGAATTGGTATGTGTACTTGACTTGGCATATGTAAACTTATTGGACTGATATATGCTCGATTGAATTTGGTATATGTGTACTTGAATTTGGTATGTTATGGTATATGTGAACTTAACATGGCATATGATACATGTTTGGATTGTCTTGGATTGTTTTGATTTTTCGTTACCTCACTAAGTACCTTATGTACTTACCCCCGCTCCCTTCGCTCTTCCCAAACATTTCAGGTTGATCGATTAATAGCTCGGTCTCGGATTTCCGTCGTTTGGATCGGCAAGCTTCACAAGCCAAGTATGATCTTTTTGTATCTCCTAGTGGTGGCTAGTCTTGTTTAGTTAGACCATGCATTTTGATTACTTTAGACGGTTTGTATATAGTGAACCACATTTTGGTAGCTTCGGGCTTAGATTTGTATAACTTAAGAATGATGACATATTTGATACGTTTAATATGTATGTATATTTGTAATGGATTGCATGTTATGGAATGGAATGGAACGAACTATTGATATTGTTATATGGAATGGATAAATGAATTATCGAACTATTGAATGAACAATAGGTTTCGGGAATGTTTAGTAATGAATATAAGTTGCTAAGTGGTTTAAAGGCCTAGTAATAGGAAAAAGTTTTAATTCACCCCTAAAATCGGTACTTTCGAGTTAAGTTAAGTTGGTAAACCATTGTTCGGGCCGGGTTATCGGAGTGCTCAAGGATCGGTGACGCCCCTTTTCCTACTGGCCCGGGGTGGGGGTGTCACAAAAAAGCTCAAAATTTTAGTTTAAACTATATAATTAGGTTCAAAAGACCATAATTAACTTTTTGTACCCAAAAAATTTGATTTAATATCATTTTCGATCGTTTTTTAGGGTTTAGAGCGTGCATGTCTAAATGGGCTTTCTAGTGAACCCGTTCGAATTTTAACCAAGTAAAAAGCTCAAAATTTTAGTTTAACCGATATAATTAGGTTCAAAAGACCATAATTATCTTCTTTTACCCAAAAAAATTGATTTAATATCATTTTCGATCGTTTTTTAGGGTTTAGAGCGTGCATGTCTAAATGGGATTTCTGGTGAACCCGTTCGAATTTTAACCGAGTAAAAAGCTCAAAATTTTAGTTTAACCTATATAATTAGGTTCAAAAGACCATAATTAACTTTTTGTACCCAAAAAATTTGATTTAATATCATATTCGATCGTTTTTTAGGGTTTAGAGCGTGCATGTCTAAATGGGCTTTCTAGTGAACCCGTTCGAATTTTAACCGAGTAAAAAGCTCAAAATTTTAGTTTAACCTATATAATTAGGTTCAAAAGACCATAATCAACCTTTTTTTACCCAAAAAAATTGATTTAATATCATTTTCGATCGTTTTTTAGGGTTTAGAGCGTGCATGTCTAAATGGGCTTTCTAGTGAACCCGATCGAATTTTAACCAAGTAAAAAGCTCAAAAATTGAGTTTAGGATGTATAATTAGGTTCAAAATACCATAATTAACTTTTTTACCCAAAAAATTTGATTTAATGTCATTTTCGATCGTTTTTTAGGGTTCAGAGCTTGCATGTCTAAATAGGCTTTCTAGTGAACCCGTTCGAATTTTAACCGAGTAAAAATCTCAAAATTTGAGTTTAAGATGTATAATTAGGTTCAAAAGACCATAATTAACTTTTTGTACCCAAAAAATATGATTTAAAGTCATTTTCGGTCGTTTTTTAGGGTTCAAAGCCTGCATGTCTAAATGGGCTTTCTAGTGAACCCGTTCGAATTTTAACCGAGTAAAAAGCTCAAAAATTGAGTTCAAGAAGTATAATTAGGTTCAAAAGACCATAATTAACTTTTTTTACCCTAAAAAATTGGTTTAATATCATTTTCGATCATTTTTTAGGGCTTAGAGCATGCATGTCTAAATGGGATTTCCTGTGAACCCGTTCGAATTTTAACCGAGTAAAAAGCTCAAAATTTTAGTTTAAACTATATAATTAGGTTCAAAAGACCATAATTAAGTTTTTGTACCTAAAAAATTTGATTTAATATCATTTTCGATCGTTTTTTAGGGTTTAGAGCGTGCATGTCTAAATGGGCTTTCTAGTGAACCCGTTCGAATTTTAAACAAGTAAAAAGCTCAAAATTTTAGTTTAACCTATATAATTAGGTTCAAAAGACCATAATTAACTTTTTTTACCCAAAAAATTGATTTAATATCATTTTCGATCGTTTTTTAGTGTTTATAGCGTGCATGTCTAAACGGGATTTCCTGTGAACCCGTTCGGATTTTAACCGAGTAAAAAGCTCAAAATTTTAGTTTAAACTATATAATTAGGTTCAAAAGACCATAATTAACTTTTTGTACCCAAAAAATTTGATTTAATATCATTTTCGATCGTTTTTTAGGGTTTAGAGCGTGCATGTCTAAATGGGCATTCTAGTGAACCCGTTCGATTTTAACCAAGTAAAAAGCTCAAAATTTTAGTTTAACCGATATAATTAGGTTCAAAAGACCATAATTATCTTTTTTTACCCAAAAAAATTGATTTAATATCATTTTCGATCGTTTTTTAGGGTTTAGAGCGTGCATGTCTAAATGGGATTTCCAGTGAACCCGTTCGAATTTTAACCGAGTAAAAAGCTCAAAATTTTAGTTTAACCTATATAATTAGGTTCAAAAGACCATAATTAACTTTTTGTACCCAAAAAATTTGATTTAATATCATATTCGATCGTTTTTTCGGGTTTAGAGCGTGCATGTCTAAATGGGCTTTCTAGTGAACCCGTTCGAATTTTAACCGAGTAAAAAGCTCAAAATTTTAGTTTAACCTATATAATTAGGTTCAAAAGACCATAATTAACTTTTTGTACCCAAAAAATTTGATTTAATATCATATTCGATCGTTTTTTCGGGTTTAGAGCGTGCATGTCTAAATGGGCTTTCTAGTGAACCCGTTCGAATTTTAACCGAGTAAAAAGCTCAAAATTTTAGTTTAAACTATATAATTAGGTTCAAAAGACCATAATTAACTTTTTGTACCCAAAAAATTTGATTTAATATCATTTTCGATCGTTTCTTAGGGTTTAGAGCGTGCATGTCTAAATGGGCTTTCTAGTGAACCCGATCGAATTTTAACCAAGTAAAAAGCTCAAAAATTGAGTTTAGGATGTATAATTAGGTTCAAAATACCATAATTAACTTTTTTACCCAAAAAATTTGATTTAATGTCATTTTCGATCGTTTTTTAGGGTTCAGAGCTTGCATGTCTAAATAGGCTTTCTAGTGAACCCGTTCGAATTTTAACCGAGTAAAAATCTCAAAATTTGAGTTTAAGATGTATAATTAGGTTCAAAAGACCATAATTAACTTTTTGTACCCAAAAAATATGATTTAAAGTCATTTTCGGTCGTTTTTTAGGGTTCAAAGCCTGCATGTCTAAATGGGCTTTCTAGTGAACCCGTTCGAATTTTAACCGAGTAAAAAGCTCAAAAATTGAGTTCAAGAAGTATAATTAGGTTCAAAAGACCATAATTAACTTTTTTTACCCCAAAAAATTGGTTTAATATCATTTTCGATCATTTTTTAGGGCTTAGAGCATGCATGTCTAAATGGGATTTCCTGTGAACCCGTTCGAATTTTAACCGAGTAAAAAGCTCAAAATTTTAGTTTAAACTATATAATTAGGTTCAAAAGACCATAATTAACTTTTTGTACCTAAAAAATTTGATTTAATATCATTTTCGATCGTTTTTTAGGGTTTAGAGCGTGCATGTCTAAATGGGCTTTCTAGTGAACCCGTTCGAATTTTAAACAAGTAAAAAGCTCAAAATTTTAGTTTAACCTATATAATTAGGTTCAAAAGACCATAATTAACTTTTTTTACCCAAAAAATTGATTTAATATCCTTTTCGATCGTTTTTTAGGGTTTAGAGCGTGCATGTCTAAATGGGATTTCTAGTGAACCCGTTCGAATTTTAACCAAGTAAAAAGCTCAAAATTTTAGTTTAAACCATATAATTAGGTTCAAAAGACCATAATTAACTTTTTTTTACCCAAAAAAATTGATTTAATATCATATTCGATCGTTTTTTCGGGTTTAGAGCGTGCATGTCTAAATGGGCTTTCTAGTGAACCCGTTCGAATTTTAACCGAGTAAAAAGCTCAAAATTTTAGTTTAAACTATATAATTAGGTTCAAAAGACCATAATTAACTTTTTGTACCCAAAAAATTTGATTTAATATCATTTTCGATCGTTTCTTAGGGTTTAGAGCGTGCATGTCTAAATGGGCTTTCTAGTGAACCCGATCGAATTTTAACCAAGTAAAAAGCTCAAAAATTGAGTTTAGGATGTATAATTAGGTTCAAAATACCATAATTAACTTTTTTACCCAAAAAATTTGATTTAATGTCATTTTCGATCGTTTTTTAGGGTTCAGAGCTTGCATGTCTAAATAGGCTTTCTAGTGAACCCGTTCGAATTTTAACCGAGTAAAATTCTCAAAATTTGAGTTTAAGATGTATAATTAGGTTCAAAAGACCATAATTAACTTTTTGTACCCAAAAAATATGATTTAAAGTCATTTTCGGTCGTTTTTTAGGGTTCAAAGCCTGCATGTCTAAATGGGCTTTCTAGTGAACCCGTTCGAATTTTAACCGAGTAAAAAGCTCAAAAATTGAGTTCAAGAAGTATAATTAGGTTCAAAAGACCATAATTAACTTTTTTTACCCCAAAAAATTGGTTTAATATCATTTTCGATCATTTTTTAGGGCTTAGAGCATGCATGTCTAAATGGGATTTCCTGTGAACCCGTTCGAATTTTAACCGAGTAAAAAGCTCAAAATTTTAGTTTAAACTATATAATTAGGTTCAAAAGACCATAATTAACTTTTTGTACCTAAAAAATTTGATTTAATATCATTTTCGATCGTTTTTTAGGGTTTAGAGCGTGCATGTCTAAATGGGCTTTCTAGTGAACCCGTTCGAATTTTAAACAAGTAAAAAGCTCAAAATTTTAGTTTAACCTATATAATTAGGTTCAAAAGACCATAATTAACTTTTTTTACCCAAAAAATTGATTTAATATCCTTTTCGATCGTTTTTTAGGGTTTAGAGCGTGCATGTCTAAATGGGATTTCTAGTGAACCCGTTCGAATTTTAACCAAGTAAAAAGCTCAAAATTTTAGTTTAAACTATATAATTAGGTTCAAAAGACCATAATAAACTTTTTTTTACCCAAAAAAATTGATTTAATATCATTTTCGATCGTTTTTTAGGGTTTAGAGCGTGCATGTCTAAATGGGATTTCCAGTGAACCCGTTCGAATTTTAACCGAGTAAAAAGCTCAAAATTTTAGTTTAACCTATATAATTAGGTTTAAAAGACCATAATTAACTTTTTGTACCAAAAAAATTTGATTTAATATCATAATCGATCGTTTTTTAGGGTTTAGAGCGTGCATGTCTAAATGGGCTTTCTAGTGAACTCGTTCGAATTTTAACCGAGTAAAAAGCTCAAAATTTTAGTTTAACCTATATAATTAGGTTTCAAATACCATAATTAACTCTTTGTACCCAAAAAATTTGATTTAATGTCATTTTCGATCGTTTTTTAGGGTTCAGAGCTTGCATGTCTAAATGGGCTTTCTAGTGAACTCGTTCGAATTTTAACCAAGTAAAAAGCTCAAAATTTTAGTTTAAACTATATAATTAGGTTCAAAAGACCATAATTAACTTTTCGTACCCAAAAAATTTGATTTAATATCATTTTCGATCGTTTTTTAGGGTTTAGAGCGTGCATGTCTAAATGGGCTTTCTAGTGAACCCTTTTGAATTTTAACCAAGTAAAAAGCTTAAAATTTTAGTTTAACCTATATAATTAGGTTCAAAAGACCATAATTAACTTTTTTTACCCAAAAATTGATTTAATGTCATTTTCGATCCTTTTTCAGGGTTCAAAGCGTGCATGTCTATATGGACTTTCTAGTGAACCCGTTCGAATTTTAACCGAGTAACAAGCTCAAAAATTGAGTTTAAGATGTATAATTAGGTTCAAAATACCATAATTAACTTTTTTTACCCAAAAAAATTAATTTATTATCATTTTCGATCATTTTTTAGGGTTTAGAGCGTGCATGTCTAAATGGGCTTTCTAGTGAACCCGTTCGAATTTTAACCGAGTAAAAAGCTCAAAGTTTTAGTTTAACCTATATAATTAGGTTCGGAAGACCATAATTAACTCTTTGTACCCAAAAAATTTGATTTAATGTCATTTTCGATCGTTTTTAGGGTTCAGAGCTTGCATGTCTAAATGGGATTTCTAGTGAACCCGTTCGAATTTTAACCGAGTAAAAAGCTCAAAAATTGAGTTTAAAATGTATAATTAGGTTCAAATGGCCATAATTAACTCTTTTTTTACCCAAAAAAATTGATTTAATATCATTTTTGCTCTTTTTTTAGGGTTTAGAGCGTGCATGTCTAAATGGGCTTTCTAGTGATCCCGTTCGAATTTTCACCGAGTAAAAATCTCAAAGTTTTAGTTTAACCTATATAATTAGGTTCAAAAGACCATAATTAACTCTATGTACCCAAAAAATTTGATTTAATGTCATTTTCGATCGTTTTTAGGGTTAAGAGCTTGCATTTCTAAATGGGATTTCTAGTGAACCCGTTCGAATTTTAACCGAGTAAAAATCTCAAAAATTGAATTTAAAATGTATAATTAGGTTCAAAAGGCCATAATTAACTCTTTTTTTACCCAAAAAAATTGATTTAATATCATTTTCGCTCGTTTTTTAGGGTTTTGAGCTTGCATGTCTAAATGGGCTTTCTAGTGAACCCGTTCGAATTTTAACCGAGTAAAAAGCTCAAAAATTTAGTTTAAGATGTATAATTAGGTTCAAAAGACCATAATTAACTTTTTTTACCCAAAAAAATTAATTTAATATCATTTTCGATCATTTTTAGGGTTTAGAGCGTGCATGTCTAAATGGGCTTTCCAGTGAACCCGTTCGAATTTTAACCGAGTAAAATGCTCAAAATTTTTGTTTAAGCTGTATAATTAGGTTCAAAAGACCATAATTAACTCTTTGTACCCAAAAAATTTGATTTAATGTCATTTTCGATCATTTTTTAGGTTCAGAGCTTGCATGTCTAAATGGGCTTTCTAGTGAACCCGTTGGAATTTTAACCGAGTAAAAAGCTCAAAAATTGAGTTTAAGATGTATAATTAGGTTCAAAAGACCATAATTAACTTTTTTTACCCAAAAAAATTGATTTAATATCATTTTCGATCGTTTTTTAGGGTTTAGAGCGTGCATGTCTAAATGGGCTTTCTAGTGAACCCTTTTGAATTTTAACCAAGTAAAAAGCTTCAAATTTTAGTTTAACCTATATAATTAGGTTCAAAAGACCATAATTAAATTTTTTACCCAAAAAATTGATTTAATGTCATTTTCGATCATTTTTCAGGGTTCAAAGCGTGCATGTCTATATGGACTTTCTAGTGAACCCGTTCGAATTTTAACCGAGTAACAAGCTCAAAAATTGAGTTTAAGATGTATAATTAGGTTCAAAAGACCATAATTAACTTTTTTTACCCAAAAAAATTAATTTAATATCATTTTCGATCATTTTTTAGGGTTTAGAGCGTGCATGTCTAAATGGGCTTTCTAGTGAACCCGTTCGAATTTTAACCGAGTAAAAAGCTCAAAGTTTTAGTTTAACCTATATAATTAGGTTCGAAAGACCATAATTAACTCTTTGTACCCAAAAAATTTGATTTAATGTCATTTTCGATCGTTTTTAGGGTTCAGAGCTTGCATGTCTAAATGGGATTTCTAGTGAACCCGTTCGAATTTTAACCGAGTAAAAAGCTCAAAAATTGAGTTTAAAATGTATAATTAGGTTCAAATGGCCATAATTAACTCTTTTTTTACCCAAAAAAATTGATTTAATATCATTTTTGCTCTTTTTTTAGGGTTTAGAGTGTGCATGTCTAAATGGGCTTTCTAGTGATCCCGTTCGAATTTTAACCGAGTAAAAATCTCAAAGTTTTATTTTAACCTATATAATTAGGTTCAAAAGACCATAATTAACTCTTTGTACCCAAAAAATTTGATTTAATGTCATTTTCGATCGTTTTTAGGGTTAAGAGCTTGCATTTCTAAATGGGATTTCTAGTGAACCCGTTCGAATTTTAACCGAGTAAAAATCTCAAAAATTGAGTTTAAGATGTATAATTAGGTTCAAAAGGCCATAATTAACTCTTTTTTTACCCAAAAAAATTGACTTAATATCATTTTCGATCATTTTTATGGTTTAGAGCGTGCATGTCTAAATGGGCTTTCCAGTGAACATGTTCGAATTTTAACCGAGTAAAATGCTCAAATATTGAGTTTAAGATGTATAATTAGGTTCAAAAGACCATAATTAACTTTGTTTACCCAAAAAAACGATTTAATATCATTTTTGATCGTTTTTTAGGGTTTAGAGCGTGCATGTCTAAATGAGCTTTCTAGTGAACTCGTTCAAATTTTAACCGAGTAAAAAGCTCAAAAATTGAGTTTAAGATGTATAATTAGGTTCAAAAGACCATAATTAACTTTTTTTTACCAAAAAAATTGATTTAATATCATTTTCGATCGTTTTTTAAGGTTTAGAGCGTGAATGTCTAAATAGGCTTTCTAGTGAACCCGTTCGAATTTTAACCAAGTAAAAAGCTCAAAGTTTTAGTTTAACCTATATAATTAGGTTCAAAAGACCATAATTAACTCTTTGTACCAAAAAAATTTGATTTAATGTCATTTTCGATCGTTTTTCAGGGTTCAAAGCGTGCATGTCTAAATGGGCTTTCTAGTGAACCCGTTCGAATTTTAACCGAGTAAAAAGCTCAAAGTTTTAGTTTAACCTATATAATTAGGTTCAAAAGACCATAATTAACTTTTTTTACCCAAAAAAATTGATTTAATATCATTTTTGCTCTTTTTTTAGGGTTTAGAGTGTGCATGTCTAAATGGGCTTTCTAGTGATCCCGTTCGAATTTTAACCGAGTAAAAATCTCAAAGTTTTATTTTAACCTATATAATTAGGTTCAAAAGACCATAATTAACTCTTTGTACCCAAAAAATTTGATTTAATGTCATTTTCGATCGTTTTTAGGGTTAAGAGCTTGCATTTCTAAATGGGATTTCTAGTGAACCCGTTCGAATTTTAACCGAGTAAAAATCTCAAAAATTGAGTTTAAGATGTATAATTAGGTTCAAAAGGCCATAATTAACTCTTTTTTTACCCAAAAAAATTGACTTAATATCATTTTCGATCATTTTTATGGTTTAGAGCGTGCATGTCTAAATGGGCTTTCTAGTGAACATGTTCGAATTTTAACCGAGTAAAATGCTCAAATATTGAGTTTAAGATGTATAATTAGGTTCAAAAGACCATAATTAACTTTGTTTACCCAAAAAAATGATTTAATATCATTTTTGATCGTTTTTTAGGGTTTAGAGCGTGCATGTCTAAATGGGCTTTCTAGTGAACTCGTTCAAATTTTAACCGAGTAAAAAGCTCAAAAATTGAGTTTAAGATGTATAATTAGGTTCAAAAGACCATAATTAACTTTTTTTTACCAAAAAAATTGATTTAATATCATTTTCGATCGTTTTTTAAGGTTTAGAGCGTGAATGTCTAAATAGGCTTTCTAGTGAGCCCGTTCGAATTTTAACCAAGTAAAAAGCTCAAAGTTTTAGTTTAACCTATATAATTAGGTTCAAAAGACCATAATTAACTCTTTGTACCAAAAAAATTTGATTTAATGTCATTTTCGATCGTTTTTCAGGGTTCAAAGCGTGCATGTCTAAATGGGCTTTCTAGTGAACCCGTTCGAATTTTAACCGAGTAAAAAGCTCAAAGTTTTAGTTTAACCTATATAATTAGGTTCAAAAGACCATAATTAACTTTTTTTACCCAAAAAAATTGATTTAATATCATTTTCGATCATTTTTTAGGGTTTAGAGCGTGCATGTCTAAATGGGCTTTCTAGTGAACCCGTTCGAATTTTAACCAAGTAAAAAGCTCAAAATTTTAGTTTAACCATATAATTAGGTTCAAAAGACTATAATTATCTTTTTTTACCCAGAAAAACTTGATTTAATATCATTTTCGATCGTTTTTTAGGGTTTATAGCGTGCATGTCTAAACGGGATTTCCTGTGAACCCGTTCGGATTTTAACCGAGTAAAAAGCTCAAAATTTTAGTTTAAACTATATAATTAGGTTCAAAAGACCGTAATTAACTTTTTTTACCCAAAAAATTGATTTAATGTCATTTTCGATCATTTTTCAGGGTTTAAAGAGTGCATGTCTAAATGGGCTTTCTAGTGAACCCGATCGAATTTTAACCAAGTAAAAAGTCAAAAATTGAGTTTAGGATGTATAATTAGGTTCAAAATACCATAATTAACTTTTTTACCCAAAAAATTTGATTTAATGTCATTTTCGATCGTTTTTTAGGGTTCAGAGCTTGCATGTCTAAATAGGCTTTCTAGTGAACCCGTTCGAATTTTAACCGAGTAAAAATCTCAAAATTTGAGTTTAAGATGTATAATTAGGTTCAAAAGACCATAATTAACTTTTTGTACCCAAAAAATATGATTTAAAGTCATTTTCGGTCGTTTTTTTGGGTTCAAAGCCTGCATGTCTAAATGGGCTTTCTAGTGAACCCGTTCGAATTTTAACCGAGTAAAAAGCTCAAAAATTGAGTTCAAGATGTATAATTAGGTTCAAAAGACCATAATTAACTTTTTTTACCCAAAAAAATTGGTTTAATATCATTTTCGATCATTTTTTAGGATTTAGAGCATGCATGTCTAAATGGGATTTCCTGTGAACCCGTTCGAATTTTAACCGAGTAAAAAGCTCAAAATTTTAGTTTAAACTATATAATTAGGTTCAAAAGACCATAATTAACTTTTTGTACCCAAAAAATTTGATTTAATATCATTTTCGATCGTTTTTTAGGGTTTAGAGCGTGCATGTCTAAATGGGCTTTCTAGTGAACCCGTTCGAATTTTAACCAAGTAAAAAGCTCAAAATTTTAGTTTAACCTATATAATTAGGTTCAAAAGACCATAATTAACTTTTTTTACCCAAAAAATTGATTTAATATCCTTTTCGATCGTTTTTTAGGGTTTAGAGCGTGCATGTCTAAATGGGATTTCTAGTGAACCCGTTCGAATTTTAACAAAGTAAAAAGCTCAAAATTTTAGTTTAAACTATATAATTAGGTTCAAAAGACCATAATTAACTTTTTTTTACCCAAAAAAATTGGTTTAATATCATTTTCGATCGTTTTTTAGGGTTTAGAGTGTGCATGTCTAAATGGGATTTCCTGTGAACCCGTTCGGATTTTAACCGAGAAAAAAGATCAAAATTTTAGTTTAAACTATATAATTAGGTTCAAAAGACCATAATTAACTTTTTGTACCCAAAAAATTTGATTTAATATCATTTTCGATCGTTTTTTAGGGTTTAGAGCGTGCATGTCTAAATGGGTTTTCTAGTGAACCCGTTCGAATTTTAACCAAGTAAAAAGCTCAAAATTTTAGTTTAACCATATAATTAGGTTCAAAAGACTATAATTATCTTTTTTTACCCAAAAAAATTGATTTAATATCATTTTCGATCGTTTTTTAGGGTTTATAGCGTGCATGTCTAAACGGGATTTCCCGTGAACCCGTTCGGATTTTAACCGAGTAAAAAGCTCAAAATTTTAGTTTAAACTATATAATTAGGTTCAAAAGACCATAATTAACTTTTTGTACCCAAAAAATTTGATTTAATATCATTTTCGATCGTTTTTTAGGGTTTAGAGCGTGCATGTCTAAATGGGCTTTCTAGTGAACCCGTTCGAATTTTAACCAAGTAAAAAGCTCAAAATTTTAGTTTAACCGATATAATTAGGTTCAAAAGACCATAATTATCTTTTTTTACCCAAAAAAATTGATTTAATATCATTTTCGATCGTTTTTTAGGGTTTAGAGCGTGCATGTCTAAATGGGATTTCCAGTGAACCCGTTCGAATTTTAACCGAGTAAAAAGCTCAAAATTTTAGTTTAACCTATATAATTAGGTTCAAAAGACCATAATTAACTTTTTGTACCAAAAAACTTTGATTTAATATCATAATCTATCGTTTTTTAGGGTTTAGAGCGTGCATGTCTAAATGGGCTTTCTAGTGAACTCGTTCGAATTTTAACCGAGTAAAAAGCTCAAAATTTTAGTTTAACCTATATAATTAGGTTTCAAATACCATAATTAACTCTTTGTACCCAAAAAATTTGATTTAATGTCATTTTCGTTCGTTTTTTAGGGTTCAGAGCTTGCATGTCTAAATGGGCTTTCTAGTGAACCCGTTCGAATTTTAACCAAGTAAAAAGCTCAAAATTTTAGTTTAAACTATATAATTAGGTTCAAAAGACCATAATTAACTTTTCGTACCCAAAAAATTTGATTTAATATCATTTTCGATCGTTTTTTAGGGTTTAGAGCGTGCATGTCTAAATGGGCTTTCTAGTGAAACCTTTTGAATTTTAACCAAGTAAAAAGCTTAAAATTTTAGTTTAACCTATATAATTAGGTTCAAAAGACCATAATTAACTTTTTTTACCCAAAAAATTGATTTAATGTCATTTTCGATCATTTTTCAGGTTCAAAAATTGAGTTTTAACCGAGTAACAAGCTCAAAAATTGAGTTTAAGATGTATAATTAGGTTCAAAAGACCATAATTAACTTTTTTTACCCAAAAAAATTAATTTAATATCATTTTCGATCATTTTTTAGGGTTTAGAGCGTGCATGTCTAAATGGGCTTTCTAGTGAACCCGTTCGAATTTTAACCGAGTAAAAAGCTCAAAGTTTTAGTTTAACCTATATAATTAGGTTCGAAAGACCATA
This sequence comes from Abelmoschus esculentus, assembly GCA_035048815.1. Lineage (NCBI taxonomy): Eukaryota > Viridiplantae > Streptophyta > Magnoliopsida > Malvales > Malvaceae > Abelmoschus > Abelmoschus esculentus. The sequence goes on along the minus strand of JAUCBN010000063.1, from coordinate 7,597,856 downwards.
ATTAACTCTTTGTACCCAAAAAATTTGATTTAATGTCATTTTCGATCGTTTTTAGGGTTCAGAGCTTGCATGTCTAAATGGGATTTCTAGTGAAGCCGTTCGAATTTTAACCGAGTAAAAAGCTCAAAAATTGAGTTTAAAATGTATAATTAGGTTCAAATGGCCATAATTAACTCTTTTTTTACCCAAAAAATTGATTTAATATCATTTTTGCTCTTTTTTTAGGGTTTAGAGCGTGCATGTCTAAATGGGCTTTCTAGTGATCCCGTTCGAATTTTAACCGAGTAAAAATCTCAAAGTTTTAGTTTAACCTATATAATTAGGTTCAAAAGACCATAATTAACTCTTTGTACCCAAAAAATTTGATTTAATGTCATTTTCGATCGTTTTTAGGGTTAAGAGCTTGCATTTCTAAATGGGATTTCTAGTGAACCCGTTCGAATTTTAACCGAGTAAAAATCTCAAAAATTGAGTTTAAGATGTATAATTAGGTTCAAAAGGCCATAATTAACTCTTTTTTTACCCAAAAAAATTGACTTAATATCATTTTCGATCATTTTTATGGTTTAGAGCGTGCATGTCTAAATGGGCTTTTCAGTGAACATGTTCGAATTTTAACCGAGTAAAATGCTCAAATATTGAGTTTAAGATGTATAATTAGGTTCAAAAGACCATAATTAACTTTGTTTACCCAAAAAAATGATTTAATATCATTTTTGATCGTTTTTTAGGTTTCAAAGCGTGCATGTCTATATGGACTTTCTAGTGAACCCGTTCGAATTTTAACCGAGTAACAAGCTCAAAAATTGAGCTTAAGATGTATAATTAGGTTCAAAAGACCATAATTAAATTTTTTTTACCAAAAAAATTGATTTAATATCATTTTCGATCGTTTTTTAAGGTTTAGAGCGTGAATGTCTAAATAGGCTTTCTAGTGAACCCGTTCGAATTTTAACCAAGTAAAAAGCTCAAAGTTTTAGTTTAACCTATATAATTAGGTTCAAAAGACCATAATTAACTCTTTGTACCAAAAAAATTGATTTAATGTCATTTTCGATCGTTTTTCAGGGTTCAAAGCGTGCATGTCTAAATGGGCTTTCTAGTGAACCCATTCGAATTTTAACCGAGTAAAAAGCTCAAAGTTTTAGTTTAACCTATATAATTAGGTTCAAAAGACCATAATTAACTTTTTTTACCCAAAAAAATTGATTTAATATCATTTTCGATCGTTTTTTAGGGTTTAAAGCGTGCATGTCTAAATGGGCTTTCTAGTGAACCCGTTCAAATTTTAACCGAGTAAAAAGCTCAAAATTTTAGTTTAACCTATATAATTAGGTTCAAAAGACCATAATTAACTTTTTTTACCCAAAAAAATTAATTTAATATCATTTTCGATCGTTTTTTAGGGTTTAGAGCGTGCATGTCTAAATGGGATTTCCAGTGCACCCGTTCGAATTTTAACCAAGTAAAAAGCTCAAAAATTGAGTTTAAGATGTATAATTATGTTCAAAATACCATAATTAACTTTTTTACCCGAAAAATTGATTTAATATCATTTTCGATCGTTTTTTAGGGTTTAGAGCGTGCATGTCTAAATGGGCTTTCTCGTGAACCTGTTCGAATTTTAACCAAGTAAAAAGCTCAAAAATTGAGTTTAAGATGTATAATTATGTTCAAAATACCATAATTAACTTTTTTTACCCAAAAAAAAATTGATTTAATATCATTTTCGATCGTTTTTTAGGGTTTAGAGCGTGCATGTCTAAATGGGCTTTCCAGTGAACCGTCCGAATTTTAACCGAGTAAAAAGCTCAAAATTTTAGTTTAACCTATATAATTAGATTTCAAAGACCATAATTAACTTTTTGTACCCAAACAATTTGACTTAATGTCATTTTCGATCGTTTTTTAGTGTTCAGAGCATGCATGTCTAAATGGCTTTCTAGTTAACTTGTTCGAATTTTAACCGAGTAAAAAGCTCAAAAATTGAGTTTAAGATGTATAATTAGTTTAAAAGACCAAAATTAACTTTTTTTACCCAAAAAAATTGATTTAATATCATTTTCGATCGTTTTTTAGGGTTTAGAGCGTGCATGTCTAAATGGGCTTTCTAGTGATCCCGTTCGAATTTTAACCGAGTAAAAAGCTCAAAGTTTTAGTTTAACCTATATAATTAGGTTCAAAAGACCATAATTAACTCTGTGTACCCAAAAAATTTGATTTAATGTCATTTTCGACGTTTTTAGGGTTCAGAGCTTGCATTTCTAAATGGGATTTCTAGTGAACCCGTTCGAATTTTAACCGAGTAAAAAGCTCAAAAATTGAGTTTAAGATGTATAATTAGGTTCAAAAGACCATAATTAACTTTTTTTACCCAAAAAAATTGATTTAATATCATTTTTGATCATTTTTTAGGGTTTAGAGCGTGCATGTCAAAATGGGCTTTCTAGTGAACCCGTTCGAATTTTAACCGAGTAAAAAGCTCAAAAATTGAGTTTAAGATGTATAATTAGGTTCAAAAGACCATAATTAACTTTTTGTACCCCAAAAAATTGATTTAATATCATTTTCGATCGTTTTTTAGGGTTTAGAGCGTGCATGTCTAAATGGGCTTTCTAGTGAACCCGTTCGAATTTTAACCGAGTAAAAAGCTCAAAGTTTTAGTTTAACCTACATAATTAGGTTCAAAAGACCATAATTAACTCTTTGTACCCAAAAAATTTGATTGAATGTCATTTTCGATCGTTTTTAGGGTTAAGACCTTGCATTTCTAAATGGGATTTCTAGTGAACCCGTTCGAATTTTAACCGAGTAAAAATCTCAAAAATTGAGTTTAAGATGTATAATTAGGTTCAAAAGACAATAATTAACTCTTTTTTTACCCAAAAAAATTGACTTAATATCATTTTCGATCATTTTTATGGTTTAGAGCGTGCATGTCTATATGGGCTTTCCAGTGAACATGTTCGAATTTTAACCGAGTAAAATGCTCAAATATTGAGTTTAAGATGTATAATTAGGTTCAAAAGACCATAATTAACTTTTTTTACCCAAAAAAATTGATTTAATATCATTTTTGATCATTTTTTAGGGTTTAGAGCGTGCATGTCAAAATGGGCTTTCTAGTGAACCCGTTCGAATTTTAACCGAGTAAAAAGCTCAAAAATTGAGTTTAAGATGTATAATTAGGTTCAAAAGACCATAATTAACTTTTTTTTACCCAAAAAAATTGATTTAATATCATTTTCGATCGTTTTTTAGGGTATAGAGCGTGAATGTCTAAATAGGCTTTCTAGTGAACCCGTTCGAATTTTAACCAAGTAAAAAGCTCAAAGTTTTAGTTTAACCAACATAATTAGGTTCAAAAGACCATAATTAACTCTTTGTACCCAAAAAATTTGATTTAATGTCATTTTCGATCGTTTTTAGGGTTAAGAGCTTGCATTTCTAAATGGGATTTCTAGTGAACCCGTTCGAATTTTAACCGAGTAAAAATCTCAAAAATTGAGTTTAAGATGTATAATTAGGTTCAAAAGACAATAATCAACTCTTTTTTTACCCAAAAAAATTGACTTAATATCATTTTCGATCATTTTTATGGTATAGAGCGTGCATGTCTAAATGGGCATTCCAGTGAACATGTTCGAATTTTAACCGAGTAAAATGCTCAAAAATTGAGTTTAAGATGTATAATTAGGTTCAAAAGACCATAATTAACTTTTTTTACCCAAAAAAATTGATTTAATATCATTTTTGATCATTTTTTAGGGTTTAGAGCGTGCATGTCAAAATGGGCTTTCTAGTGAACCCGTTCGAATTTTAACCGAGTAAAAAGCTCAAAAATTGAGTTTAAGATGTATAATTAGGTTCAAAAGACCATAATTAACTTTTTGTACCCCAAAAAATTGATTTAATATCATTTTCGATCGTTTTTTAGGGTTTAGAGCGTGCATGTCTAAATGGGCTTTCTAGTGAACCCGTTCGAATTTTAACCAAGTAAAAAGCTCAAAGTTTTAGTTTAACCTATATAATTAGGTTCAAAAGACCATAATTAACTCTTTGTACCAAAAAAATTGATTTAATGTCATTTTCGATCGTTTTTCAGGGTTCAAAGCGTGCATGTCTAAATGGGCTTTCTAGTGAACCCATTCGAATTTTAACCGAGTAAAAAGCTCAAAGTTTTAGTTTAACCTATATAATTAGGTTCAAAAGACCATAATTAACTTTTTTTACCCAAAAAAATTGATTTAATATCATTTTCGATCGTTTTTTAGGGTTTAAAGCGTGCATGTCTAAATGGGCTTTCTAGTGAACCCGTTCAAATTTTAACCGAGTAAAAAGCTCAAAATTTTAGTTTAACCTATATAATTAGGTTCAAAAGACCATAATTAACTTTTTTTACCCAAAAAAATTAATTTAATATCATTTTCGATCGTTTTTTAGGGTTTAGAGCGTGCATGTCTAAATGGGATTTCCAGTGCACCCGTTCGAATTTTAACCAAGTAAAAAGCTCAAAAATTGAGTTTAAGATGTATAATTATGTTCAAAATACCATAATTAACTTTTTTACCCGAAAAATTGATTTAATATCATTTTCGATCGTTTTTTAGGGTTTAGAGCGTGCATGTCTAAATGGGCTTTCTCGTGAACCTGTTCGAATTTTAACCAAGTAAAAAGCTCAAAAATTGAGTTTAAGATGTATAATTATGTTCAAAATACCATAATTAACTTTTTTTACCCAAAAAAAAATTGATTTAATATCATTTTCGATCGTTTTTTAGGGTTTAGAGCGTGCATGTCTAAATGGGCTTTCCAGTGAACCGTCCGAATTTTAACCGAGTAAAAAGCTCAAAATTTTAGTTTAACCTATATAATTAGATTTCAAAGACCATAATTAACTTTTTGTACCCAAACAATTTGACTTAATGTCATTTTCGATCGTTTTTTAGTGTTCAGAGCATGCATGTCTAAATGGCTTTCTAGTTAACTTGTTCGAATTTTAACCGAGTAAAAAGCTCAAAAATTGAGTTTAAGATGTATAATTAGTTTAAAAGACCAAAATTAACTTTTTTTACCCAAAAAAATTGATTTAATATCATTTTCGATCGTTTTTTAGGGTTTAGAGCGTGCATGTCTAAATGGGCTTTCTAGTGATCCCGTTCGAATTTTAACCGAGTAAAAAGCTCAAAGTTTTAGTTTAACCTATATAATTAGGTTCAAAAGACCATAATTAACTCTGTGTACCCAAAAAATTTGATTTAATGTCATTTTCGACGTTTTTAGGGTTCAGAGCTTGCATTTCTAAATGGGATTTCTAGTGAACCCGTTCGAATTTTAACCGAGTAAAAAGCTCAAAAATTGAGTTTAAGATGTATAATTAGGTTCAAAAGACCATAATTAACTTTTTTTACCCAAAAAAATTGATTTAATATCATTTTTGATCATTTTTTAGGGTTTAGAGCGTGCATGTCAAAATGGGCTTTCTAGTGAACCCGTTCGAATTTTAACCGAGTAAAAAGCTCAAAAATTGAGTTTAAGATGTATAATTAGGTTCAAAAGACCATAATTAACTTTTTGTACCCCAAAAAATTGATTTAATATCATTTTCGATCGTTTTTTAGGGTTTAGAGCGTGCATGTCTAAATGGGCTTTCTAGTGAACCCGTTCGAATTTTAACCGAGTAAAAAGCTCAAAGTTTTAGTTTAACCTACATAATTAGGTTCAAAAGACCATAATTAACTCTTTGTACCCAAAAAATTTGATTGAATGTCATTTTCGATCGTTTTTAGGGTTAAGACCTTGCATTTCTAAATGGGATTTCTAGTGAACCCGTTCGAATTTTAACCGAGTAAAAATCTCAAAAATTGAGTTTAAGATGTATAATTAGGTTCAAAAGACAATAATTAACTCTTTTTTTACCCAAAAAAATTGACTTAATATCATTTTCGATCATTTTTATGGTTTAGAGCGTGCATGTCTATATGGGCTTTCCAGTGAACATGTTCGAATTTTAACCGAGTAAAATGCTCAAATATTGAGTTTAAGATGTATAATTAGGTTCAAAAGACCATAATTAACTTTTTTTACCCAAAAAAATTGATTTAATATCATTTTTGATCATTTTTTAGGGTTTAGAGCGTGCATGTCAAAATGGGCTTTCTAGTGAACCCGTTCGAATTTTAACCGAGTAAAAAGCTCAAAAATTGAGTTTAAGATGTATAATTAGGTTCAAAAGACCATAATTAACTTTTTGTACCCCAAAAAATTGATTTAATATCATTTTCGATCGTTTTTTAGGGTTTAGAGCGTGCATGTCTAAATGGGCTTTCTAGTGAACCCGTTCGAATTTTAACCAAGTAAAAAGCTCAAAGTTTTAGTTTAACCTATATAATTAGGTTCAAAAGACCATAATTAACTCTTTGTACCAAAAAAATTGATTTAATGTCATTTTCGATCGTTTTTCAGGGTTCAAAGCGTGCATGTCTAAATGGGCTTTCTAGTGAACCCATTCGAATTTTAACCGAGTAAAAAGCTCAAAGTTTTAGTTTAACCTATATAATTAGGTTCAAAAGACCATAATTAACTTTTTTTACCCAAAAAAATTGATTTAATATCATTTTCGATCGTTTTTTAGGGTTTAAAGCGTGCATGTCTAAATGGGCTTTCTAGTGAACCCGTTCAAATTTTAACCGAGTAAAAAGCTCAAAATTTTAGTTTAACCTATATAATTAGGTTCAAAAGACCATAATTAACTTTTTTTACCCAAAAAAATTAATTTAATATCATTTTCGATCGTTTTTTAGGGTTTAGAGCGTGCATGTCTAAATGGGATTTCCAGTGCACCCGTTCGAATTTTAACCAAGTAAAAAGCTCAAAAATTGAGTTTAAGATGTATAATTATGTTCAAAATACCATAATTAACTTTTTTACCCGAAAAATTGATTTAATATCATTTTCGATCGTTTTTTAGGGTTTAGAGCGTGCATGTCTAAATGGGCTTTCTCGTGAACCTGTTCGAATTTTAACCAAGTAAAAAGCTCAAAAATTGAGTTTAAGATGTATAATTATGTTCAAAATACCATAATTAACTTTTTTTACCCAAAAAAAAATTGATTTAATATCATTTTCGATCGTTTTTTAGGGTTTAGAGCGTGCATGTCTAAATGGCTTTCCAGTGAACCGTCCGAATTTTAACCGAGTAAAAAGCTCAAAATTTTAGTTTAACCTATATAATTAGATTTCAAAGACCATAATTAACTTTTTGTACCCAAACAATTTGACTTAATGTCATTTTCGATCGTTTTTTAGTGTTCAGAGCATGCATGTCTAAATGGCTTTCTAGTTAACTTGTTCGAATTTTAACCGAGTAAAAAGCTCAAAAATTGAGTTTAAGATGTATAATTAGTTTAAAAGACCAAAATTAACTTTTTTTACCCAAAAAAATTGATTTAATATCATTTTCGATCGTTTTTTAGGGTTTAGAGCGTGCATGTCTAAATGGGCTTTCTAGTGATCCCGTTCGAATTTTAACCGAGTAAAAAGCTCAAAGTTTTAGTTTAACCTATATAATTAGGTTCAAAAGACCATAATTAACTCTGTGTACCCAAAAAATTTGATTTAATGTCATTTTCGACGTTTTTAGGGTTCAGAGCTTGCATTTCTAAATGGGATTTCTAGTGAACCCGTTCGAATTTTAACCGAGTAAAAAGCTCAAAAATTGAGTTTAAGATGTATAATTAGGTTCAAAAGACCATAATTAACTTTTTTTACCCAAAAAAATTGATTTAATATCATTTTTGATCATTTTTTAGGGTTTAGAGCGTGCATGTCAAAATGGGCTTTCTAGTGAACCCGTTCGAATTTTAACCGAGTAAAAAGCTCAAAAATTGAGTTTAAGATGTATAATTAGGTTCAAAAGACCATAATTAACTTTTTGTACCCCAAAAAATTGATTTAATATCATTTTCGATCGTTTTTTAGGGTTTAGAGCGTGCATGTCTAAATGGGCTTTCTAGTGAACCCGTTCGAATTTTAACCGAGTAAAAAGCTCAAAGTTTTAGTTTAACCTACATAATTAGGTTCAAAAGACCATAATTAACTCTTTGTACCCAAAAAATTTGATTGAATGTCATTTTCGATCGTTTTTAGGGTTAAGACCTTGCATTTCTAAATGGGATTTCTAGTGAACCCGTTCGAATTTTAACCGAGTAAAAATCTCAAAAATTGAGTTTAAGATGTATAATTAGGTTCAAAAGACAATAATTAACTCTTTTTTTACCCAAAAAAATTGACTTAATATCATTTTCGATCATTTTTATGGTTTAGAGCGTGCATGTCTATATGGGCTTTCCAGTGAACATGTTCGAATTTTAACCGAGTAAAATGCTCAAATATTGAGTTTAAGATGTATAATTAGGTTCAAAAGACCATAATTAACTTTTTTTACCCAAAAAAATTGATTTAATATCATTTTTGATCATTTTTTAGGGTTTAGAGCGTGCATGTCAAAATGGGCTTTCTAGTGAACCCGTTCGAATTTTAACCGAGTAAAAAGCTCAAAAATTGAGTTTAAGATGTATAATTAGGTTCAAAAGACCATAATTAACTTTTTGTACCCCAAAAAATTGATTTAATATCATTTTCGATCGTTTTTTAGGGTTTAGAGCGTGCATGTCTAAATGGGCTTTCTAGTGAACCCGTTCGAATTTTAACCAAGTAAAAAGCTCAAAGTTTTAGTTTAACCTATATAATTAGGTTCAAAAGACCATAATTAACTCTTTGTACCAAAAAAATTGATTTAATGTCATTTTCGATCGTTTTTCAGGGTTCAAAGCGTGCATGTCTAAATGGGCTTTCTAGTGAACCCATTCGAATTTTAACCGAGTAAAAAGCTCAAAGTTTTAGTTTAACCTATATAATTAGGTTCAAAAGACCATAATTAACTTTTTTTACCCAAAAAAATTGATTTAATATCATTTTCGATCGTTTTTTAGGGTTTAAAGCGTGCATGTCTAAATGGGCTTTCTAGTGAACCCGTTCAAATTTTAACCGAGTAAAAAGCTCAAAATTTTAGTTTAACCTATATAATTAGGTTCAAAAGACCATAATTAACTTTTTTTACCCAAAAAAATTAATTTAATATCATTTTCGATCGTTTTTTAGGGTTTAGAGCGTGCATGTCTAAATGGGATTTCCAGTGCACCCGTTCGAATTTTAACCAAGTAAAAAGCTCAAAAATTGAGTTTAAGATGTATAATTATGTTCAAAATACCATAATTAACTTTTTTACCCGAAAAATTGATTTAATATCATTTTCGATCGTTTTTTAGGGTTTAGAGCGTGCATGTCTAAATGGGCTTTCTCGTGAACCTGTTCGAATTTTAACCAAGTAAAAAGCTCAAAAATTGAGTTTAAGATGTATAATTATGTTCAAAATACCATAATTAACTTTTTTTACCCAAAAAAAAATTGATTTAATATCATTTTCGATCGTTTTTTAGGGTTTAGAGCGTGCATGTCTAAATGGGCTTTCCAGTGAACCGTCCGAATTTTAACCGAGTAAAAAGCTCAAAATTTTAGTTTAACCTATATAATTAGATTTCAAAGACCATAATTAACTTTTTGTACCCAAACAATTTGACTTAATGTCATTTTCGATCGTTTTTTAGTGTTCAGAGCATGCATGTCTAAATGGCTTTCTAGTTAACTTGTTCGAATTTTAACCGAGTAAAAAGCTCAAAAATTGAGTTTAAGATGTATAATTAGTTTAAAAGACCAAAATTAACTTTTTTTACCCAAAAAAATTGATTTAATATCATTTTCGATCGTTTTTTAGGGTTTAGAGCGTGCATGTCTAAATGGGCTTTCTAGTGATCCCGTTCGAATTTTAACCGAGTAAAAAGCTCAAAGTTTTAGTTTAACCTATATAATTAGGTTCAAAAGACCATAATTAACTCTGTGTACCCAAAAAATTTGATTTAATGTCATTTTCGACGTTTTTAGGGTTCAGAGCTTGCATTTCTAAATGGGATTTCTAGTGAACCCGTTCGAATTTTAACCGAGTAAAAAGCTCAAAAATTGAGTTTAAGATGTATAATTAGGTTCAAAAGACCATAATTAACTTTTTTTACCCAAAAAAATTGATTTAATATCATTTTTGATCATTTTTTAGGGTTTAGAGCGTGCATGTCAAAATGGGCTTTCTAGTGAACCCCTTCGAATTTTAACCGAGTAAAAAGCTCAAAAATTGAGTTTAAGATGTATAATTAGGTTCAAAAGACCATAATTAACTTTTTTTTACCCAAAAAAATTGATTTAATATCATTTTCGATCGTTTTTTAGGGTATAGAGCGTGAATGTCTAAATAGGCTTTCTAGTGAACCCGTTCGAATTTTAACCAAGTAAAAAGCTCAAAGTTTTAGTTTAACCAACATAATTAGGTTCAAAAGACCATAATTAACTCTTTGTACCCAAAAAATTTGATTTAATGTCATTTTCGATCGTTTTTAGGGTTAAGAGCTTGCATTTCTAAATGGGATTTCTAGTGAACCCGTTCGAATTTTAACCGAGTAAAAATCTCAAAAATTGAGTTTAAGATGTATAATTAGGTTCAAAAGACAATAATCAACTCTTTTTTTACCCAAAAAAATTGACTTAATATCATTTTCGATCATTTTTATGGTATAGAGCGTGCATGTCTAAATGGGCATTCCAGTGAACATGTTCGAATTTTAACCGAGTAAAATGCTCAAAAATTGAGTTTAAGATGTATAATTAGGTTCAAAAGACCATAATTAACTTTTTTTACCCAAAAAAATTGATTTAATATCATTTTTGATCATTTTTTAGGGTTTAGAGCGTGCATGTCAAAATGGGCTTTCTAGTGAACCCGTTCGAATTTTAACCGAGTAAAAAGCTCAAAAATTGAGTTTAAGATGTATAATTAGGTTCAAAAGACCATAATTAACTTTTTGTACCCCAAAAAATTGATTTAATATCATTTTCGATCGTTTTTTAGGGTTTAGAGCGTGCATGTCTAAATGGGCTTTCTAGTGAACCCGTTCGAATTTTAACCGAGTAAAAAGCTCAAAGTTTTAGTTTAACCTACATAATTAGGTTCAAATGACCATAATTAACTCTTTGTACCCAAAAAATTTGATTGAATGTCATTTTCGATCATTTTTCAGGGTTCAAAGCGTGCAGGTCTATATGGACTTTCTAGTGAACCCGTTCGAATTTTGACCGAGTAAAAAGCTCAAAAATTGGGTTTATGATGTATAATTAGGTTCAAAAGACCATAATTAACTTTTTTTACCCAAAAAAATTGATTTAATATCATTTTCGATCGTTTTTTAGGGTTTAGAGCGTGCATGTCTAAATGGGCTTTCTAGTGAACCCTTTTGAATTTTAACCAAGTGAAAAGCTTAAAATTTTAGTTTAACCTATATAATTAGGTTCAAAAGACCATAATTAACTTTTTTTACCCAAAAAATTGATTTAATGTCATTTTCGATCATTTTTCAGGGTTCAAAGCGTGCATGTCTATATGGACTTTCTAGTGAACCCGTTCGAATTTTAACAGAGTAAAAAGCTCAAAAATTGGGTTTATGATGTATAATTAGGTTCAAAAGACCATAATTAATTCTTTTTTTTCCCAAAAAAATTGATTTAATATCATTTTCAATCGTTTTTTAGGGTTTAGAGCGTGCATGTCTAAATGGGCTTTCTAGTGAACCCTTTCGAATTTTAACCGAGTAAAAAGCTCAAAGTTTTAGTTTAACCTACATAATTAGGTTCAAAAGACCATAATTAACTCTTTGTACCCAAAAAATTTGATTTAATGTCATTTTCGATCGTTTTTAGGGTTAAGAGCTTGCATTTCTAAATGGGATTTCTAGTGAACCCGTTCGAATTTTAACCGAGTAAAAATCTCAAAAATTGAGTTTAAGATGTATTATTAGGTTCAAAAGACAATAATTAACTCTTTTTTTACCCAAAAAAATTGACTTAATATCATTTTCGATCATTTTTATGGTTTAGAGCGTGCATGTCTATATGGGCTTTCCAGTGAACATGTTCGAATTTTAACCGAGTAAAATGCTCAAATATTGAGTTTAAGATGTATAATTAGGTTCCAAAGACCATAATTAACTTTGTTTACCCAAAAAAATGATTTAATATCATTTTCGATCGTTTTTTAGGGTTTAGAGCGTGCATGTCTAAATGGGCTTTCTAGTGAACTCGTTCGAATTTTAACCGAGTAAAAAGCTCAAAAATTGAGTTTAAGATGTACAATTAGGTTCAAAAGACCATAATTAACTTTTTTTTACCCAAAAAAATTGATTTAATATCATTTTCGATCATTTTTTAGGGTTTAGAGCGTGAATGTCTAAATAGGCTTTCTAGTGAACCCGTTCGAATTTTAACAAAGTAAAAAGCTCAAAGTTTTAGTTTAACCTATATAATTAGGTTCAAAAGACCATAATTAACTCTTTGTACCAAAAAAATTTGATTTAATGTCATTTTCGATCATTTTTCAGGGTTCAAAGCGTTCATGTCTAAATGGGCTTTCTAGTGAACCCGTTCGAATTTTAATCGAGTAAAAAGCTCAAAAATTGAGTTTAAGATGTATAATTAGGTTCAAAAGACCATAATTAACTTTTTTTACCCAAAAAAATTGATTTAATATAATTTTCGATCGTTTTTTAGGGTTTAGAGCGTGCATGTCTAAATGGGCTTTCTAGTGATCCCGTTCGAATTTTAACCGAGTAAAAAGCTCAAAGTTTTAGTTTAACCTATATAATTAGGTTCAAAAGACCATAATTAACTCTCTGTACCCAAAAAAATTGATTTAATGTCATTTTCGATCGTTTTTAGGGTTCAGAGCTTGCATTTCTAAATGGGATTTCTAGTGAACCCGTTCGAATTTTAACCGAGTAAAAAGCTCAAAAATTGAGTTTAAGATGTATAATTAGGTTCAAAAGACCATAATTAACTTTTTTTACCCAAAAAAATTGATTTAATATCATTTTTGATCATTTTTTAGGGTTTAGAGCGTGCATGTCAAAATGGGCTTTCTAGTGAACCCGTTCGAATTTTAACCGAGTAAATAGCTCAAAAATTGAGTTTAAGATGTATAATTAGGTTCAAAAGACCATAATTAACTTTTTGTACCCCAAAAAATTGATTTAATATCATTTTCGATCGTTTTTTAGGGTTTAGAGCGTGCATGTCTAAATGGGCTTTCTAGTGAACACGTTCGAATCTTAACCGAGTAAAAAGCTCAAAGTTTTAGTTTAACCTACATAATTAGGTTCAAAAGACCGTAATTAACTCTTTGTACCCAAAAAATTTGATTTAATGTCATTTTCGATCATTTTTCAGGGTTAAAAGCGTGCATGTCTATATGGACTTTCTAGCGAACCCGTTCGAATTTTAACTGAGTAAAAAGCTCAAAAATTGGGTTTATGGTGTATAATTAGGTTCAAAAGACCATAATTAACTCTTTTTTTACACAAAAAAATTGATTTAATATCATTTTCGATCGTTTTTTAGGGTTTAGAGCGTGCATGTCTAAATGGGCTTTCTAGTGAACCCGTTCGAATTTTAACCGAGTAAAAAGCTCAAAGTTTTAGTTTAACCTACATAATTAGGTTCAAAAGACCATAATTAACTCTTTGTACCCAAAAAAATTAATTTAATATCATTTTCGATCGTTTTTTAGGGTTTATAGCGTGCATGTCTAAATGGACTTTCTAGTGAACCCGTTCGAATTTTAACCGAGTAAAAAGCTCAAAAATTGAGTTTATGATGTATAATTAGGTTCAAAAGACCATAATTAACTTTTTTTACCCAAAAAAATTGATTTAATATCATTTTCGATCGTTTTTTAGGGTTTAGAGCGTGCATGTCTAAATGGGCTTTCTAGTGAACCCGTTCGAATTTTAACCGAGTAAAAAGCTCAAAAATTGAGTTTAAGATGTATAATTAGGTTGAAAAGACCATAATTAACTCTTTGTACCCAAAAAATTTGATTTAATATCATTTTTGATCATTTTTTAGGCTTTAGAGCGTGCATGTCTAAATGGGCTTTCTAGTGAACCCGTTCGAATTTTAACCAAGTAAAAAGCTCAAAAATTTAGTTTAAGATGTATAATTAGGTTCAAAAGACCATAATTAACTTTTTTTACCCAAAAAAATTAATTTAATATCATTTTCGATCGTTTTTAGGGTTTAGAGCGTGCATGTCTAAATGGGCTTTCTATTGAACCCGTTCGAATTTTAACCGAGTAAAAAGCTCAAAAATTGAGTTTAAGATGTATAATTAGGTTCAAAAGACCATAATTAACTTTTTGTACCCAAAAAAATTGATTTAATATCATTTTCGATCGTTTTTTAGGGTTTAGAGCGTGCATGTCTAAATGGGCTTTCTAGTGAACCCGTTCGAATTTTAACCGAGTAAAAAGTTCAAAGTTTTAGTTTAACCTACATAATTAGGTTCAAAAGACCATAATTAACTCTTTGTACCCAAAAAATTTGATTTAATGTCATTTTCGATCGTTTTTAGGGTTCAGAGCTTGCATTTCTAAATGGGCTTTCTAGTGATCCCGTTCGAATTTTAACCGAGTAAAAAGCTCAAAGTTTTAGTTTAACCTATATAATTAGGTTCAAAAGACCATAATTAACTCTTTGTACCCAAAAAATTTGATTTAATGTCATTTTTGATCGTTTTTAGGGTTTAGAGCTTGCATTTCTAAATGGGATTTCTAGTGAACCCGTTCGAATTTTAACCGAGTAAAAAGCTCAAAAATTGAGTTTAAGATGTATAATTAGGTTTCAAAGGCCATAATTAACTCTTTTTTTACCCAAAAAAATTGATTTAATATCATTTTTGCTCGTTTTTTATGGTTTAGAAAGTGCATGTCTAAATGGGCTTTCTAGTGATCCCGTTCGAATTTTAACCAAGTAAAAATCTCAAAAATTGAGTTTAAGATGTATAATTAGGTTCAAAAGACCATAATTAACTTTTTTTACCGAAAAAAAATTGATTTAATATCATTTTTGATCATTTTTTAGGGTTTATAGCGTGCATGTCTAAATGGGATTTGTATTGAACCCGTTCGAATTTTAACCGAGTAAAAATCTCAAAGTTTTAGTTTAATCTATATAATTAGGTTCAAAAGACCGTAATTAACTCTTTGTACCCAAAAAATTTGATTTAATGTCATTTTGGATCGTTTTTAGGGTTCAGAGCTTGCATGTCTAAATGGGATTTCTAGTGAACCCGTTCGAATTTTAACCGAGTAAAAAGCTCAAAAATTGAGTTTAAGATGTATAATTAGGTTCAAAAGGCCATAATTAACTCTTTTTTTACCCAAAAAAATTGATTTAATATCATTTTCGCTCGTTTTTTAGGGTTTATAGCGTGCATGTCTAAATGGGCTTTCTAGTGAACCCGTTCGAATTTTAACCGAGTAAACAGCTCAAAAATTGAGTTTAAGATGTATAATTAGGTTAAAAAGGCCATAATTAACTCTTTTTTTACCCAAAAAAATTGATTTAATATCATTTTTGCTCGTTTTTTAGGGTTTAGAAAGTGCATGTCTAAATGGGCTTTCTAGTGAACCCGTTCGAATTTTAACCAAGTAAAAAGCTCAAAAATTGAGTTTAAGATGTATAATTAGGTTCAAAAGACCATAATTCACTTTTTTTACAGAAAGAAAATTGATTTAATATCATTTTTGATCATTTTTTAGGGTTTATAGCGTGCATGTCTAAATGGGATTTGTAGTGAACCCGTTCGAATTTTATCCGAGTAAAAAGCTCAAAGTTTTAGTTTAACCTATATAATTAGGTTCAAAAGACCATAATTAACTCTTTGTACCCAAAAAATTTGATTTAATGTCATTTTGGATCGTTTTTAGGGTTCAGAGCTTGCATGTCTAAATGGGATTTCTAGTGAACCCGTTCGAATTTTAACCGAGTAAAAAGCTCAAAAATTGAGTTTAAGATGTATAATTAGGTTCAAAAGGCCATAATTAACTCTTTTTTTACCCAAAAAAATTAATTTAATATCATTTTCGCTCGTTTTTTAGGGTTTATAGCGTGCATGTCTAAATGGGCTTTCTAGTGAACCCGTTCGAATTTTAACCGAGTAAAAAGCTCAAAAATTGAGTTTAAGATGTATAATTAGGTTCGAAAGACCATAATTAACTTTTTTTACCCAAAAAAATTAATTTAATATCATTTTCGATCGTTTTTTAGGGTTTAGAGCGTGCGTGTCTAAATGGGCTTTCTAGTGAACCCGTTCGAATTTTAACCGAGTAAAAAGCTCAAAAATTGAGTTTAAGATGTATAACTAGGTTTAAAAGGCCATAATTAACTCTTTTTTTACCCAAAAATTGATTTAATATCATTTTTGCTCGTTTTTTAGGGTTTAGAGAATGCATGAATAAATGGGCTTTCTAGTGAACCCGTTCGAATTTTAACCAAGTAAAAAGCTCAAAAATTGAGTTTAAGATGTATAATTAGGTTCAAAAGACCATAATTAACTTTTTTTACCCAAAAAAATTGATTTAATATCATTTTTGATCATTTTTTAGGGTTTAGAGCGTGCATATCAAAATGGGCTTTCTAGTGAACCCGTTCGAATTTTAACCGAGTAAAAAGCTCAAAAATTGAGTTTAAGATGTATAATTAGGTTCAAAAGACCATAATTAACTTTTTGTACCCCAAAAAATTGATTTAATATCATTTTCGATCGTTTTTTAGGGTTTAGAGCGTGCATGTCTAAATGGGCTTTCTAGTGAACCCGTTCGAATTTTAACCGAGTAAAAAGCTCAAAGTTTTAGTTTAACCTACATAATTAGGTTCAAAAGACCATAATTAACTCTCTGTACCCAAAAAATTTGATTCAATGTCATTTTCGATCATTTTTCAGGGTTCAAAGCGTGCATGTCTATATGGACTTTCTAGTGAACCCGTTCGAATTTTAACCAGGTAAAAAGCTCAAAAATTGAGTTTATGATGTATAATTAGGTTCAAAAGACCATAATTAACTCTTTTTTTACCCAAAAAAATTGATTTAATATCATTTTCGATCGTTTTTTAGGGTTTAGAGCGTGCATGTCTAAATGGGCTTTCTAGTGATCCCGTTCGAATTTTAACCGAGTAAAAAGCTCAAAGTTTTAGTTTAACCTATATAATTAGGTTCAAAAGACCATAATTAACTCTTTGTTCCCAAAAAATTTGATTTAATATCATTTTTGATATTTTTTAGGGTTTAGAGCGTGCATGTCTAAATGGGCTTTCTAGTGAACCCGTTCGAATTTAACCAAGTAAAAAGCTCAAAAATTTAGTTTAAGATGTATAATTAGGTTCAAAAGACCATAATTAACTTTTTGTACCCAAAAAAATTGATTTAATATCATTTTCGATCGTTTTTTAGGGTTTAGAGCGTGCATGTCTAAATGGGCTTTCTAGTGAACCCGTACGAATTTTAATCGAGTAAAAAGCTCAAAAATTGAGTTTATGATGTATAATTAGGTTCAAAAGACCATAATTAACTTTTTTTACCCAAAAAAATTGATTTAATATCATTTTCGATCGTTTTTTAGGGTTTAGAGCGTGCATGTCTAAATGGGCTCTCTAGTGAACCCGTTCGAATTTTAACCGAGTGAAAAGCTCAAAAATTGAGTTTAAGATGTATAATTAGGTTCAAAAGACCATAATTAACTTTTTTTACCCCAAAAAATTAATTTAATATCATTTTCGATCATTTTTAGGGTTTAGAGCGTGCATGTCTAAAATGGCTTTCCAGTGAACCCGTTCGAATTTTAACCGAGTAAAATGCTCAAAAATTGAGTTTAAGATGTATAATGAGGTTCAAAAGACCATAATTAACTTTTTTTACCCCAAAAATTGATTTATTATCATTTTCGATCATTTTTTAGGGTTTAGAGCGTGCATGTCTAAATGGGCTTTCTAGTGAACCCGTTCGAATTTTAATCGAGTAAAAAGCTCAAAATTTTAGTTTAACCTATATAATTAGGTTCCAAATACCATAATTAACTCTTTGTATCCAAAAAAATTGATTTAATGTCATTTTCGATCGTTTTTTACGGTTCAGAGCTTGAATGTCTAAATGGGCTTTCTAGTGAACCCGTTCGAATTTTAACCGAGTAAAAAGCTCAAAAATTGAGTTTAAGATGTATAATTAGGTTCAAAGGACCATAATTAACTCTTTGTACCCAAAAAAATTGATTTAATATCATTTTCGATCGTTTTTTAGGGTTTAGAGCGTGCCTGTCTAAATGGGCTTTCTAGTGAACCCGTTCGAATTTTAACCAAGTAAAACGCTCAAAAATTGAGTTTAAGATGTATAATTAGGTTCAAAAGACCATAATTAACTTTTTTTACCCAAAAAAATTAATTTAATATCATTTTCGATCATTTTTAGGGTTTAGAGCGTGCATCTCTAAATGGGCTTTCCAGTGAACCCGTTCGAATTTTAACCGAGTAAAATGCTCAAAATTTGAATTTAAGCTATATAATTAGGTTCAAAAGAACATAATTAACTTTTTGTACCCAAAAAATTTGATTTAATGTCATTTTTGATCGTTTTTTAGGGTTCAAAGCGTGCATGTCTAAATGGGCTTTCTCGTGAACCCGTAAGAATTTTAACCGAGTAAACAGCTCAAAAATTGAGTTTAAGATGTATAATTAGGTTCAAAAGACCATAATTAACTCTTTGTACCCAAAAAATTTGATTTAACGTCATTTTCGATCGTTTTTTAGGGTTCAGAGCGTGCATGTCTAAATGGGCTTTCTAGAGAACCCGTTCGAATTTTAACCGAGTAAAAAGCTCAAAAATTGAGTTTAAGATGTATAATTAGGTTAAAAAGACCATAATTTACTTTTTTACCCAAAAAATTGATTTAATATCATTTTCGATCGTTTTTTAGGGTTTAGAGCGTGCATGTCTAATTGGGATTTCTAGTGAACCCGTTCGAATTTTAACTGAGTAAAAAGCTCAAAGTTTTAGTTTAACCTATATAATTAGGTTCAAAAGACCATAATTAACTTTTTGTACCCAAAAAATTTGATTTAATGTCATTTTCGATCGTTTTTTAGTGTTAAGACCATGCATGTCTAAATGGGCTTTCTAGTAAACCCGTTCGAATTTTAACCGAGTAAAAAGCTCAAAATTTTTGTTTAACCTATATAATTAGGTTCAAAAGACCATAATTAACTTTTTTTACTTAAAAAATTAATTTAATATCATTTTCGATTGTTTTTTAGGGTTTAGAGCGTGCATGTCTAAATGGGATTTCTAGTGAACCCGTTCGAATTTTAACCGAGTAAAAAGCTCAAAGTTTTAGTTTAACCTATATAATTAGGTTCAAAAGACCATAATTAACTTTGTTTACCTAAAAAATTGATTTAATATCATTTTCGATCATTTTTTAGGGTTTAGAGCGTGCATGTCTAAATGGGCTTTCTAGTGAACCCGTTCGAATTTTAATCGAGTAAAAAGCTCAAAATTTTAGTTTAACCTATATAATTAGGTTCCAAATACCATAATTAACTCTTTGTATCCAAAAAAAATGATTTAATGTCATTTTCGATCGTTTTTTACGGTTCAGAGCTTGAATGTCTAAATGGGCTTTCTAGTGAACCCGTTCGAATTTTAACCGAGTAAAAAGCTCAAAAATTGAGTTTAAGATGTATAATTAGGTTCAAAAGACCATAATTAACTCTTTGTACCCAAAAAAATTGATTTAATATCATTTTCGATCGTTTTTTAGGGTTTAGAGCGTGCCTGTCTAAATGGGCTTTCTAGTGAACCTGTTCGAATTTTAACCAAGTAAAACGCTCAAAAATTGAGTTTAAGCTGTATAATTAGGTTCAAAAGACCATAATTAACTTTTTGTACCCAAAAAATTTGATTTAATGTCATTTTCGATCGATTTTTAGGGTTCAAAGCGTGCATGTCTAAATGGGCTTTCTAGTGAACCCGTTCGAATTTTAACCGAGTAAAAAGCTCAAAATTTGAGTTTAAGCTGTATAATTAGGTTCAAAAGACCATAATTAACTTTTCGTACCCAAAAAATTTGATTTAATGTCATTTTCGATCATTTTTTAGGGTTCAAAGCGTGCATGTCTAAATGGGCTTTCTAGTGAACCCGTTCGAATTTTAACCAAGTAAAAAGCTCAAAAATTGAGTTTAACCTATATAATTAGGTTCAAAAGACCATAATTAACTTTTCGTACCCAAAAAAATTTTTTAATGTCATTTTCGATCGTTTTTTAGTGTTCAGAGCATGCATGTCTAAATGGGCTTTCTAGTGAACCCGTTCGAATTTAAACCGATTAAAAAGCTCAAAATTTTAGTTTAACCTATATAATTAACTTTTTTTACCCAAAAAAATTGATTTAATATCATTTTCGATCGTTTTTTAGGGTTTAGAGCGTGCATGTCTAAATGGGATTTCTAGTGAACCCGTTCGAATTTTAACCGAGTAAAAAGCTCAAAGTTTTAGTTTAACCTACATAATTAGGTTCAAAAGACCATAATTAACTCTTTGTACCCAAAAAATTTGATTGAATGTCATTTTCGATCGTTTTTAGGGTTAAGACCTTGCATTTCTAAATGGGATTTCTAGTGAACCCGTTCGAATTTTAACCGAGTAAAAATCTCAAAAATTGAGTTTAAGATGTATAATTAGGTTCAAAAGACAATAATTAACTCTTTTTTTACCCAAAAAAATTGACTTAATATCATTTTCGATCATTTTTATGGTTTAGAGCGTGCATGTCTATATGGGCTTTCCAGTGAACATGTTCGAATTTTAACCGAGTAAAATGCTCAAATATTGAGTTTAAGATGTATAATTAGGTTCAAAAGACCATAATTAACTTTTTTTACCCAAAAAAATTGATTTAATATCATTTTTGATCATTTTTTAGGGTTTAGAGCGTGCATGTCAAAATGGGCTTTCTAGTGAACCCGTTCGAATTTTAACCGAGTAAAAAGCTCAAAAATTGAGTTTAAGATGTATAATTAGGTTCAAAAGACCATAATTAACTTTTTGTACCCCAAAAAATTGATTTAATATCATTTTCGATCGTTTTTTAGGGTTTAGAGCGTGCATGTCTAAATGGGCTTTCTAGTGAACCCGTTCGAATTTTAACCAAGTAAAAAGCTCAAAGTTTTAGTTTAACCTATATAATTAGGTTCAAAAGACCATAATTAACTCTTTGTACCAAAAAAATTGATTTAATGTCATTTTCGATCGTTTTTCAGGGTTCAAAGCGTGCATGTCTAAATGGGCTTTCTAGTGAACCCATTCGAATTTTAACCGAGTAAAAAGCTCAAAGTTTTAGTTTAACCTATATAATTAGGTTCAAAAGACCATAATTAACTTTTTTTACCCAAAAAAATTGATTTAATATCATTTTCGATCGTTTTTTAGGGTTTAAAGCGTGCATGTCTAAATGGGCTTTCTAGTGAACCCGTTCAAATTTTAACCGAGTAAAAAGCTCAAAATTTTAGTTTAACCTATATAATTAGGTTCAAAAGACCATAATTAACTTTTTTTACCCAAAAAAATTAATTTAATATCATTTTCGATCGTTTTTTAGGGTTTAGAGCGTGCATGTCTAAATGGGATTTCCAGTGCACCCGTTCGAATTTTAACCAAGTAAAAAGCTCAAAAATTGAGTTTAAGATGTATAATTATGTTCAAAATACCATAATTAACTTTTTTACCCGAAAAATTGATTTAATATCATTTTCGATCGTTTTTTAGGGTTTAGAGCGTGCATGTCTAAATGGGCTTTCTCGTGAACCTGTTCGAATTTTAACCAAGTAAAAAGCTCAAAAATTGAGTTTAAGATGTATAATTATGTTCAAAATACCATAATTAACTTTTTTTACCCAAAAAAAAATTGATTTAATATCATTTTCGATCGTTTTTTAGGGTTTAGAGCGTGCATGTCTAAATGGGCTTTCCAGTGAACCGTCCGAATTTTAACCGAGTAAAAAGCTCAAAATTTTAGTTTAACCTATATAATTAGATTTCAAAGACCATAATTAACTTTTTGTACCCAAACAATTTGACTTAATGTCATTTTCGATCGTTTTTTAGTGTTCAGAGCATGCATGTCTAAATGGCTTTCTAGTTAACTTGTTCGAATTTTAACCGAGTAAAAAGCTCAAAAATTGAGTTTAAGATGTATAATTAGTTTAAAAGACCAAAATTAACTTTTTTTACCCAAAAAAATTGATTTAATATCATTTTCGATCGTTTTTTAGGGTTTAGAGCGTGCATGTCTAAATGGGCTTTCTAGTGATCCCGTTCGAATTTTAACCGAGTAAAAAGCTCAAAGTTTTAGTTTAACCTATATAATTAGGTTCAAAAGACCATAATTAACTCTGTGTACCCAAAAAATTTGATTTAATGTCATTTTCGACGTTTTTAGGGTTCAGAGCTTGCATTTCTAAATGGGATTTCTAGTGAACCCGTTCGAATTTTAACCGAGTAAAAAGCTCAAAAATTGAGTTTAAGATGTATAATTAGGTTCAAAAGACCATAATTAACTTTTTTTACCCAAAAAAATTGATTTAATATCATTTTTGATCATTTTTTAGGGTTTAGAGCGTGCATGTCAAAATGGGCTTTCTAGTGAACCCGTTCGAATTTTAACCGAGTAAAAAGCTCAAAAATTGAGTTTAAGATGTATAATTAGGTTCAAAAGACCATAATTAACTTTTTGTACCCCAAAAAATTGATTTAATATCATTTTCGATCGTTTTTTAGGGTTTAGAGCGTGCATGTCTAAATGGGCTTTCTAGTGAACCCGTTCGAATTTTAACCGAGTAAAAAGCTCAAAGTTTTAGTTTAACCTACATAATTAGGTTCAAAAGACCATAATTAACTCTTTGTACCCAAAAAATTTGATTGAATGTCATTTTCGATCGTTTTTAGGGTTAAGACCTTGCATTTCTAAATGGGATTTCTAGTGAACCCGTTCGAATTTTAACCGAGTAAAAATCTCAAAAATTGAGTTTAAGATGTATAATTAGGTTCAAAAGACAATAATTAACTCTTTTTTTACCCAAAAAAATTGACTTAATATCATTTTCGATCATTTTTATGGTTTAGAGCGTGCATGTCTATATGGGCTTTCCAGTGAACATGTTCGAATTTTAACCGAGTAAAATGCTCAAATATTGAGTTTAAGATGTATAATTAGGTTCAAAAGACCATAATTAACTTTTTTTACCCAAAAAAATTGATTTAATATCATTTTTGATCATTTTTTAGGGTTTAGAGCGTGCATGTCAAAATGGGCTTTCTAGTGAACCCGTTCGAATTTTAACCGAGTAAAAAGCTCAAAAATTGAGTTTAAGATGTATAATTAGGTTCAAAAGACCATAATTAACTTTTTGTACCCCAAAAAATTGATTTAATATCATTTTCGATCGTTTTTTAGGGTTTAGAGCGTGCATGTCTAAATGGGCTTTCTAGTGAACCCGTTCGAATTTTAACCAAGTAAAAAGCTCAAAGTTTTAGTTTAACCTATATAATTAGGTTCAAAAGACCATAATTAACTCTTTGTACCAAAAAAATTGATTTAATGTCATTTTCGATCGTTTTTCAGGGTTCAAAGCGTGCATGTCTAAATGGGCTTTCTAGTGAACCCATTCGAATTTTAACCGAGTAAAAAGCTCAAAGTTTTAGTTTAACCTATATAATTAGGTTCAAAAGACCATAATTAACTTTTTTTACCCAAAAAAATTGATTTAATATCATTTTCGATCGTTTTTTAGGGTTTAAAGCGTGCATGTCTAAATGGGCTTTCTAGTGAACCCGTTCAAATTTTAACCGAGTAAAAAGCTCAAAATTTTAGTTTAACCTATATAATTAGGTTCAAAAGACCATAATTAACTTTTTTTACCCAAAAAAATTAATTTAATATCATTTTCGATCGTTTTTTAGGGTTTAGAGCGTGCATGTCTAAATGGGATTTCCAGTGCACCCGTTCGAATTTTAACCAAGTAAAAAGCTCAAAAATTGAGTTTAAGATGTATAATTATGTTCAAAATACCATAATTAACTTTTTTACCCGAAAAATTGATTTAATATCATTTTCGATCGTTTTTTAGGGTTTAGAGCGTGCATGTCTAAATGGGCTTTCTCGTGAACCTGTTCGAATTTTAACCAAGTAAAAAGCTCAAAAATTGAGTTTAAGATGTATAATTATGTTCAAAATACCATAATTAACTTTTTTTACCCAAAAAAAAATTGATTTAATATCATTTTCGATCGTTTTTTAGGTTTTAGAGCGTGCATGTCTAAATGGGCTTTCCAGTGAACCGTCCGAATTTTAACCGAGTAAAAAGCTCAAAATTTTAGTTTAACCTATATAATTAGATTTCAAAGACCATAATTAACTTTTTGTACCCAAACAATTTGACTTAATGTCATTTTCGATCGTTTTTTAGTGTTCAGAGCATGCATGTCTAAATGGCTTTCTAGTTAACTTGTTCGAATTTTAACCGAGTAAAAAGCTCAAAAATTGAGTTTAAGATGTATAATTAGTTTAAAAGACAAAAATTAACTTTTTTTACCCAAAAAAAATTGATTTAATATCATTTTCGATCGTTTTTTAGGGTTTAGAGCGTGCATGTCTAAATGGGCTTTCTAGTGATCCCGTTCGAATTTTA
Source organism: Abelmoschus esculentus (assembly GCA_035048815.1). Lineage (NCBI taxonomy): Eukaryota > Viridiplantae > Streptophyta > Magnoliopsida > Malvales > Malvaceae > Abelmoschus > Abelmoschus esculentus. Next base: position 7,573,126 of record JAUCBN010000063.1, on the reverse strand, counting down.
ACCGAGTAAAAAGCTCAAAGTTTTAGTTTAACCTATATAATTAGGTTCAAAAGACCATAATTAACTCTGTGTACCCAAAAAATTTGATTTAATGTCATTTTCGACGTTTTTAGGGTTCAGAGCTTGCATTTCTAAATGGGATTTCTAGTGAACCCGTTCGAATTTTAACCGAGTAAAAAGCTCAAAAATTGAGTTTAAGATGTATAATTAGGTTCAAAAGACCATAATTAACTTTTTTTACCCAAAAAAATTGATTTAATATCATTTTTGATCATTTTTTAGGGTTTAGAGCGTGCATGTCAAAATGGGCTTTCTAGTGAACCCCTTCGAATTTTAACCGAGTAAAAAGCTCAAAAATTGAGTTTAAGATGTATAATTAGGTTCAAAAGACCATAATTAACTTTTTTTTACCCAAAAAAATTGATTTAATATCATTTTCGATCGTTTTTTAGGGTATAGAGCGTGAATGTCTAAATAGGCTTTCTAGTGAACCCGTTCGAATTTTAACCAAGTAAAAAGCTCAAAGTTTTAGTTTAACCAACATAATTAGGTTCAAAAGACCATAATTAACTCTTTGTACCCAAAAAATTTGATTTAATGTCATTTTCGATCGTTTTTAGGGTTAAGAGCTTGCATTTCTAAATGGGATTTCTAGTGAACCCGTTCGAATTTTAACCGAGTAAAAATCTCAAAAATTGAGTTTAAGATGTATAATTAGGTTCAAAAGACAATAATCAACTCTTTTTTTACCCAAAAAAATTGACTTAATATCATTTTCGATCATTTTTATGGTATAGAGCGTGCATGTCTAAATGGGCATTCCAGTGAACATGTTCGAATTTTAACCGAGTAAAATGCTCAAAAATTGAGTTTAAGATGTATAATTAGGTTCAAAAGACCATAATTAACTTTTTTTACCCAAAAAAATTGATTTAATATCATTTTTGATCATTTTTTAGGGTTTAGAGCGTGCATGTCAAAATGGGCTTTCTAGTGAACCCGTTCGAATTTTAACCGAGTAAAAAGCTCAAAAATTGAGTTTAAGATGTATAATTAGGTTCAAAAGACCATAATTAACTTTTTGTACCCCAAAAAATTGATTTAATATCATTTTCGATCGTTTTTTAGGGTTTAGAGCGTGCATGTCTAAATGGGCTTTCTAGTGAACCCGTTCGAATTTTAACCGAGTAAAAAGCTCAAAGTTTTAGTTTAACCTACATAATTAGGTTCAAATGACCATAATTAACTCTTTGTACCCAAAAAATTTGATTGAATGTCATTTTCGATCATTTTTCAGGGTTCAAAGCGTGCAGGTCTATATGGACTTTCTAGTGAACCCGTTCGAATTTTGACCGAGTAAAAAGCTCAAAAATTGGGTTTATGATGTATAATTAGGTTCAAAAGACCATAATTAACTTTTTTTACCCAAAAAAATTGATTTAATATCATTTTCGATCGTTTTTTAGGGTTTAGAGCGTGCATGTCTAAATGGGCTTTCTAGTGAACCCTTTTGAATTTTAACCAAGTGAAAAGCTTAAAATTTTAGTTTAACCTATATAATTAGGTTCAAAAGACCATAATTAACTTTTTTTACCCAAAAAATTGATTTAATGTCATTTTCGATCATTTTTCAGGGTTCAAAGCGTGCATGTCTATATGGACTTTCTAGTGAACCCGTTCGAATTTTAACAGAGTAAAAAGCTCAAAAATTGGGTTTATGATGTATAATTAGGTTCAAAAGACCATAATTAATTCTTTTTTTTCCCAAAAAAATTGATTTAATATCATTTTCAATCGTTTTTTAGGGTTTAGAGCGTGCATGTCTAAATGGGCTTTCTAGTGAACCCTTTCGAATTTTAACCGAGTAAAAAGCTCAAAGTTTTAGTTTAACCTACATAATTAGGTTCAAAAGACCATAATTAACTCTTTGTACCCAAAAAATTTGATTTAATGTCATTTTCGATCGTTTTTAGGGTTAAGAGCTTGCATTTCTAAATGGGATTTCTAGTGAACCCGTTCGAATTTTAACCGAGTAAAAATCTCAAAAATTGAGTTTAAGATGTATTATTAGGTTCAAAAGACAATAATTAACTCTTTTTTTACCCAAAAAAATTGACTTAATATCATTTTTGATCATTTTTATGGTTTAGAGCGTGCATGTCTATATGGGCTTTCCAGTGAACATGTTCGAATTTTAACCGAGTAAAATGCTCAAATATTGAGTTTAAGATGTATAATTAGGTTCAAAAGACCATAATTAACTTTGTTTACCCAAAAAAATGATTTAATATCATTTTCGATCGTTTTTTAGGGTTTAGAGCGTGCATGTCTAAATGGGCTTTCTAGTGAACTCGTTCGAATTTTAACCGAGTAAAAAGCTCAAAAATTGAGTTTAAGATGTACAATTAGGTTCAAAAGACCATAATTAACTTTTTTTTACCCAAAAAAATTGATTTAATATCATTTTCGATCATTTTTTAGGGTTTAGAGCGTGAATGTCTAAATAGGCTTTCTAGTGAACCCGTTCGAATTTTAACAAAGTAAAAAGCTCAAAGTTTTAGTTTAACCTATATAATTAGGTTCAAAAGACCATAATTAACTCTTTGTACCAAAAAAATTTGATTTAATGTCATTTTCGATCATTTTTCAGGGTTCAAAGCGTTCATGTCTAAATGGGCTTTCTAGTGAACCCGTTCGAATTTTAATCGAGTAAAAAGCTCAAAAATTGAGTTTAAGATGTATAATTAGGTTCAAAAGACCATAATTAACTTTTTTTACCCAAAAAAATTGATTTAATATAATTTTCGATCGTTTTTTAGGGTTTAGAGCGTGCATGTCTAAATGGGCTTTCTAGTGATCCCGTTCGAATTTTAACCGAGTAAAAAGCTCAAAGTTTTAGTTTAACCTATATAATTAGGTTCAAAAGACCATAATTAACTCTCTGTACCCAAAAAAATTGATTTAATGTCATTTTCGATCGTTTTTAGGGTTCAGAGCTTGCATTTCTAAATGGGATTTCTAGTGAACCCGTTCGAATTTTAACCGAGTAAAAAGCTCAAAAATTGAGTTTAAGATGTATAATTAGGTTCAAAAGACCATAATTAACTTTTTTTACCCAAAAAAATTGATTTAATATCATTTTTGATCATTTTTTAGGGTTTAGAGCGTGCATGTCAAAATGGGCTTTCTAGTGAACCCGTTCGAATTTTAACCGAGTAAATAGCTCAAAAATTGAGTTTAAGATGTATAATTAGGTTCAAAAGACCATAATTAACTTTTTGTACCCCAAAAAATTGATTTAATATCATTTTCGATCGTTTTTTAGGGTTTAGAGCGTGCATGTCTAAATGGGCTTTCTAGTGAACACGTTCGAATCTTAACCGAGTAAAAAGCTCAAAGTTTTAGTTTAACCTACATAATTAGGTTCAAAAGACCGTAATTAACTCTTTGTACCCAAAAAATTTGATTTAATGTCATTTTCGATCATTTTTCAGGGTTAAAAGCGTGCATGTCTATATGGACTTTCTAGCGAACCCGTTCGAATTTTAACTGAGTAAAAAGCTCAAAAATTGGGTTTATGGTGTATAATTAGGTTCAAAAGACCATAATTAACTCTTTTTTTACACAAAAAAATTGATTTAATATCATTTTCGATCGTTTTTTAGGGTTTAGAGCGTGCATGTCTAAATGGGCTTTCTAGTGAACCCGTTCGAATTTTAACCGAGTAAAAAGCTCAAAGTTTTAGTTTAACCTACATAATTAGGTTCAAAAGACCATAATTAACTCTTTGTACCCAAAAAAATTAATTTAATATCATTTTCGCTCGTTTTTTAGGGTTTATAGCGTGCATGTCTAAATGGACTTTCTAGTGAACCCGTTCGAATTTTAACCGAGTAAAAAGCTCAAAAATTGAGTTTATGATGTATAATTAGGTTCAAAAGACCATAATTAACTTTTTTTACCCAAAAAAATTGATTTAATATCATTTTCGATCGTTTTTTAGGGTTTAGAGCGTGCATGTCTAAATGGGCTTTCTAGTGAACCCGTTCGAATTTTAACCGAGTAAAAAGCTCAAAAATTGAGTTTAAGATGTATAATTAGGTTGAAAAGACCATAATTAACTCTTTGTACCCAAAAAATTTGATTTAATATCATTTTTGATCATTTTTTAGGCTTTAGAGCGTGCATGTCTAAATGGGCTTTCTAGTGAACCCGTTCGAATTTTAACCAAGTAAAAAGCTCAAAAATTTAGTTTAAGATGTATAATTAGGTTCAAAAGACCATAATTAACTTTTTTTACCCAAAAAAATTAATTTAATATCATTTTCGATCGTTTTTAGGGTTTAGAGCGTGCATGTCTAAATGGGCTTTCTATTGAACCCGTTCGAATTTTAACCGAGTAAAAAGCTCAAAAATTGAGTTTAAGATGTATAATTAGGTTCAAAAGACCATAATTAACTTTTTGTACCCAAAAAAATTGATTTAATATCATTTTCGATCGTTTTTTAGGGTTTAGAGCGTGCATGTCTAAATGGGCTTTCTAGTGAACCCGTTCGAATTTTAACCGAGTAAAAAGTTCAAAGTTTTAGTTTAACCTACATAATTAGGTTCAAAAGACCATAATTAACTTTTTGTACCCAAAAAATTTGATTTAATATCATTTTCGATCGTTTTTTAGGGTTTAGAGCGTGCATGTCTAAATGGGCTTTCTAGTGAACCCGTACGAATTTTAATCGAGTAAAAAGCTCAAAAATTGAGTTTATGATGTATAATTAGGTTCAAAAGACCATAATTAACTTTTTTTACCCAAAAAAATTGATTTAATATCATTTTCGATCGTTTTTTAGGGTTTAGAGCGTGCATGTCTAAATGGGCTCTCTAGTGAACCCGTTCGAATTTTAACCGAGTGAAAAGCTCAAAAATTGAGTTTAAGATGTATAATTAGGTTCAAAAGACCATAATTAACTTTTTTTACCCCAAAAAATTAATTTAATATCATTTTCGATCATTTTTAGGGTTTAGAGCGTGCATGTCTAAAATGGCTTTCCAGTGAACCCGTTCGAATTTTAACCGAGTAAAATGCTCAAAAATTGAGTTTAAGATGTATAATGAGGTTCAAAAGACCATAATTAACTTTTTTTACCCCAAAAATTGATTTATTATCATTTTCGATCATTTTTTAGGGTTTAGAGCGTGCATGTCTAAATGGGCTTTCTAGTGAACCCGTTCGAATTTTAATCGAGTAAAAAGCTCAAAATTTTAGTTTAACCTATATAATTAGGTTCCAAATACCATAATTAACTCTTTGTATCCAAAAAAATTGATTTAATGTCATTTTCGATCGTTTTTTACGGTTCAGAGCTTGAATGTCTAAATGGGCTTTCTAGTGAACCCGTTCGAATTTTAACCGAGTAAAAAGCTCAAAAATTGAGTTTAAGATGTATAATTAGGTTCAAAGGACCATAATTAACTCTTTGTACCCAAAAAAATTGATTTAATATCATTTTCGATCGTTTTTTAGGGTTTAGAGCGTGCCTGTCTAAATGGGCTTTCTAGTGAACCCGTTCGAATTTTAACCAAGTAAAACGCTCAAAAATTGAGTTTAAGATGTATAATTAGGTTCAAAAGACCATAATTAACTTTTTTTACCCAAAAAAATTAATTTAATATCATTTTCGATCATTTTTAGGGTTTAGAGCGTGCATCTCTAAATGGGCTTTCCAGTGAACCCGTTCGAATTTTAACCGAGTAAAATGCTCAAAATTTGAATTTAAGCTATATAATTAGGTTCAAAAGAACATAATTAACTTTTTGTACCCAAAAAATTTGATTTAATGTCATTTTTGATCGTTTTTTAGGGTTCAAAGCGTGCATGTCTAAATGGGCTTTCTCGTGAACCCGTAAGAATTTTAACCGAGTAAACAGCTCAAAAATTGAGTTTAAGATGTATAATTAGGTTCAAAAGACCATAATTAACTCTTTGTACCCAAAAAATTTGATTTAACGTCATTTTCGATCGTTTTTTAGGGTTCAGAGCGTGCATGTCTAAATGGGCTTTCTAGAGAACCCGTTCGAATTTTAACCGAGTAAAAAGCTCAAAAATTGAGTTTAAGATGTATAATTAGGTTAAAAAGACCATAATTTACTTTTTTACCCAAAAAATTGATTTAATATCATTTTCGATCGTTTTTTAGGGTTTAGAGCGTGCATGTCTAATTGGGATTTCTAGTGAACCCGTTCGAATTTTAACTGAGTAAAAAGCTCAAAGTTTTAGTTTAACCTATATAATTAGGTTCAAAAGACCATAATTAACTTTTTGTACCCAAAAAATTTGATTTAATGTCATTTTCGATCGTTTTTTAGTGTTAAGACCATGCATGTCTAAATGGGCTTTCTAGTAAACCCGTTCGAATTTTAACCGAGTAAAAAGCTCAAAATTTTTGTTTAACCTATATAATTAGGTTCAAAAGACCATAATTAACTTTTTTTACTTAAAAAATTAATTTAATATCATTTTCGATTGTTTTTTAGGGTTTAGAGCGTGCATGTCTAAATGGGATTTCTAGTGAACCCGTTCGAATTTTAACCGAGTAAAAAGCTCAAAGTTTTAGTTTAACCTATATAATTAGGTTCAAAAGACCATAATTAACTTTGTTTACCTAAAAAATTGATTTAATATCATTTTCGATCATTTTTTAGGGTTTAGAGCGTGCATGTCTAAATGGGCTTTCTAGTGAACCCGTTCGAATTTTAATCGAGTAAAAAGCTCAAAATTTTAGTTTAACCTATATAATTAGGTTCCAAATACCATAATTAACTCTTTGTATCCAAAAAAATTGATTTAATGTCATTTTCGATCGTTTTTTACGGTTCAGAGCTTGAATGTCTAAATGGGCTTTCTAGTGAACCCGTTCGAATTTTAACCGAGTAAAAAGCTCAAAAATTGAGTTTAAGATGTATAATTAGGTTCAAAAGACCATAATTAACTCTTTGTACCCAAAAAAATTGATTTAATATCATTTTCGATCGTTTTTTAGGGTTTAGAGCGTGCCTGTCTAAATGGGCTTTCTAGTGAACCTGTTCGAATTTTAACCAAGTAAAACGCTCAAAAATTGAGTTTAAGCTGTATAATTAGGTTCAAAAGACCATAATTAACTTTTTGTACCCAAAAAATTTGATTTAATGTCATTTTCGATCGATTTTTAGGGTTCAAAGCGTGCATGTCTAAATGGGCTTTCTAGTGAACCCGTTCGAATTTTAACCGAGTAAAAAGCTCAAAATTTGAGTTTAAGCTGTATAATTAGGTTCAAAAGACCATAATTAACTTTTCGTACCCAAAAAATTTGATTTAATGTCATTTTCGATCATTTTTTAGGGTTCAAAGCGTGCATGTCTAAATGGGCTTTCTAGTGAACCCGTTCGAATTTTAACCAAGTAAAAAGCTCAAAAATTGAGTTTAACCTATATAATTAGGTTCAAAAGACCATAATTAACTTTTCGTACCCAAAAAAATTTTTTAATGTCATTTTCGATCGTTTTTTAGTGTTCAGAGCATGCATGTCTAAATGGGCTTTCTAGTGAACCCGTTCGAATTTAAACCGATTAAAAAGCTCAAAATTTTAGTTTAACCTATATAATTAACTTTTTTTACCCAAAAAAATTGATTTAATATCATTTTCGATCGTTTTTTAGGGTTTAGAGCGTGCATGTCTAAATGGGCTTTCTAGTGAACCCGTTCGAATTTTAACCGAGTAAAAAGCTCAAAATTTTAGTTTCACCTATATAATTAGGTTCAAAAGACCATAATTAACTTTTTTTACCCAAAAAAATTGATTTAATATCATTTTCGATCATTTTTTAGGGTTTAGAGCGTGCATGTCTAAATGGGCTTTCTAGTGAACCCGTTCGAATTTTAACCAGGTAAAAAGCTCAAAAATTGAGTTTAAGATGTATAATTAGGTTAAAAAGACCATAGTTAACTTTTTTACCCAAAAAATTAATTTAAATATCATTTTCGATCGTTTTTTAGGGTTCAGAACTTGCATGTCTAAATGCGCTTTCTAGTGAACCCGCTTGAATTTTAACAGAGTAAAAAGCTCAAAATTTGAGTTTAAACTGTATAATTAGGTTCAAAAGACCATAATTAACTTTTTGTACCAAAAAAATTTGATTTAGTGTCATTTTTGATCGATTTTTAGGGTTCAAAGCGTGCATATCTAAATGGGCTTTCTAGTGAACCCGTTCGAATTTTAACCGAGTAAAAAGCTCAAAAATTGAGTTTAAGATGTATAATTAGGTTCAAAAGACCATAATTAACTTTTTGTACCCAAAAAAATTGATTTAATATCATTTTCGATCATTTTTTAGGGTTTAGAGCGTGCATGTCTAAATGGGCTTTCCAGTGAACCCGTTCGAATTTTAACCAAGTAAAAAGCTCAAAATTTTAGTTTAACCTATATAATTAGGTTCAAAAGACCATAATTAACTTTTTGTACCCAAAAAATTTGATTTAATATCATTTTCGATCATTTTTTAGGGTTTAGAGCGTGCATGTCTAAATGGGATTTCTAGTGAACCCGTTCGAATTTTAACCAAGTAAAAAGCTCAAAATTTTAGTTTAACCTATATAATTAGGTTCAAAAGACCATAATTAACTTTTTGTACCCAAAAAATTTGATTTAATGTCATTTTCGATTGTTTTTTAGTGTTCAGAGCATGCATGTCTAAATGGGCTTTCTAGTGAACCCGTTCGAATTTTAACCGAGTAAAAAGCTCAAAATTTTAGTTTAACCTATATAATTAACTTTTTTTACCCAAAAAAATTGATTTAATATCATTTTCGATCGTTTTTTAGGTTTTAGAGCATGCATGTCTAAATGGGCTTTGTAGTGAACCCGTTCGAATTTTAACCGAGTAAAAAGCTCAAAAATTGAGTTTAACCTATATAATTACCTTTTCGTACCCAAAAAAATTGATTTAATGTCATTTTCGATTGTTTTTTAGTGTTCAGAGCATGCATGTCTAAATGGGCTTTCCAATGAACCCGTTCGAATATTAATCGATTAAAAAGCTCAAAAATTGAGTTTAAGATGTATAATTAGGTTCAAAAGACCATAATTAACTTTTTGTACCCCAAAAAATTGATTTAATATCATTTTCGATCGTTTTTTAGGGTTTAGAGCGTGCATGTCTAAATGGGCTTTCTAGTGAACCCGTTCGAATTTTAACCGAGTAAAAAGCTCAAAGTTTTAGTTTAACCTACATAATTAGGTTCAAAAGACCATAATTAACTCTTTGTACCCAAAAAATTTGATTTAATGTCATTTTCGATCATTTTTCAGGGTTAAAAGCGTGCATGTCTATATGGACTTTCTAGCGAACCCGTTCGAATTTTAACCGAGTAAAAAGCTCAAAAATTGGGTTTATGATGTATAATTAGGTTCAAAAGACCATAATTAACTTTTTTTACCCCAAAAATTGATTTAATATCATTTTCGATCGTTTTTTAGGGTTCAGAGCTTGCATGTCTAAATGGGCTTTCTAGTGAACCCGTTCGAATTTTAACAAGGTAAAAAGCTCAAAAATTGAGTTTAAGATGTATAATTAGGTTAAAAAGACCATAATTAACTTTTTTTACCCAAAAAATTGATTTATTATCATTTTCGATCGTTTTTTAGGGTTCAGAGCTTGCATGTCTAAATGGGCTTTCTAGTGAACCCGTTTGAATTTTAACCGAGTAAAAAGCTCAAAATTTGAGTTTAAGCTGTATAATTAGGTTCAAAAGACCATAATTAACTTTTTTTACCAAAAAAAATTGATTTAATGTCATTTTCGATCGTTTTTTAGGGTTCAGAGCTTGCATGTCTTAATGGGATTTCTAGTGAACCCGTTCGAATTTTAACCGAGTAAAAAGCTCAAAAATTGAGTTTAAGATGTATAATTAGGTTCAAAAGACCATAATTAACTTTTTTTACCCAAAAAAATTGATTTAATATCATTTTCGATCGTTTTTTAGGGTTCAAAGCGTGCTTGTCTAAATGGGCTTTCTAGTGAACCTGTTCGAATTTTAACCGAGTAAAAAGCTCAAAATTTTAGTTTAACCTATATAATTAACTTTTTTTACCTAAAAAATTGATTTAATATCATTTTCGATCATGTTTTAGGGTTTAGAGCGTGCATGTCTAAATGGGCTTTCAGGTGAACCCGTTCGAATTTTAACCGAGTAAAAAGCTCAAAATTTTAGTTTAACCTATATAATTAGGTTCAAAAGACCATAATTAACTTTTTTTACCCAAAAAATTTGATTTAATGACATTTTTGATCGTTTTTTAGGATTCAGAGCTTGCATGTCTAAATGGGCTTTCTAGTGAATCCGTTTGAATTTGAACCGAGTAAAATGCTCAAAATTTGAGTTTAAGCTGTATAATTAGGTTCAAAAGACCATAATTAACTTTTGGTACCCAAAAAATTTGATTTAATGTCATTTTCGATCGTTTTTTAGGGTTCAAAGCGCGCATGTCTAAATGGGCTTTCTAGTGAACCCGTTTGAATTTTAACCGAGTAAAAAGCTCAAAAATTGAGTTTAAGATGTATAATTAGGTTCAAAAGACCATAATTAACTTTTTGTACCCAAAAAAATTGATTTAATATCATTTTCGATCATTTTTTAGGGTTTAGAGCGTGCATGTCTAAATGGGCTTTCCAGTGAACCCGTTCGAATTTTAACCAAGTAAAAAGCTCAAAATTTTAGTTTAACCTATATAATTAGGTTCAAAAGACCATAATTAACTTTTTGTACCCAAAAAATTTGATTTAATATCATTTTCGATCATTTTTTAGGGTTTAGAGCGTGCATGTCTAAATGGGCTTTCTAGTGAACCCCTTTGAATTTTAACCGAGTAAAAAGCTCAAAATTTTAGTTTAACCTATATAATTAGGTTCAAAAGACCATAATTAACTTTTTGTACCCAAAAAATTTGATTTAATGTCATTTTCGATCGTTTTTTAGTGTTCAGAGCATGCATGTCTAAATGGGCTTTCTAATGAACCCGTTCGAATTTTAACCGAGTAAAAAGCTAAAAATTTTAGTTTAACCTATATGATTAACTTTTTTTACCCAAAAAAATCGATTTAATATCATTTTCGATCGTTTTTTAGGGTTTAGAGCGTGCATGTCTAAATGGGCTTTCTAGAGAACCCGTTCGAATTTTAACTAGGTAGAAAGCTCAAAAATTGAGTTTAAGATGTATAATTAGGTTCAAAAGACGATAATTAACTTTTTTTTACCAAAAAAATTGATTTAATATCATTTACGATCATTTTTTAGGGTTTAGAGCATGCATGTCTAAATAGGCTTTCTAGTGAACCCGTTCGAATTTTAACCGAGTAAAAAGCCCAAAATTTGAGTTTAAGCTGTATAATTAGGTTCAAAAGACCATAATTAACTTTTTGTACCCAAAAAATTTGATTTAATGTCATTTTCGATCGTTTTTTAGGGTTCAAAGCGTGCATGTCTAAAAGGGTTTTCTAGTGAACCCGTTCAAATTTTAACCGAGTAAAAAGCTCAAAAATTGAGTTTAAGATGTATAATTAGGTTCAAAAGACCATAATTAACTTTTTTTACCCAAAAAATTGATTTAATATCATTTTCGATCATTTTTTAGGGTTTAGAGCGTGCATGTCTAAATGGGCTTTCTAGTGAACCCGTTTGAATTTTAACCTAGTAAAAAGCTCAAAATTTTAGTTTAACCTATATAATTAGGTTCAAAAGACCATAATTAACTTTTTTTACCCAAAAAAATTGATTTAATATCATTTTCGATCGTTTTCTAGGGTTTAGAGCGTGCATGTCTAAATGGGCTTTCTAGTGAACCCGTTCGAATTTTAACCAAGTAAAAAGCTCAAAATTTTAGTTTAACCTATATAATTAGGTTCAAAAGACCATAATTAACTTTTTTTACCCAAAAAATTGATTTAATGTTATTTTCGATCATTTTTTAGGGTTTAGAGCGTGCATGTCTAAACGGGCTTTCTAGTGAACCCGTTCGAATTTTAACCGAGTAAAAAGCTCAAAATTTGAGTTTAAGCTGTATAATTAGGTTCAAAAGACCATAATTAACTTTTTGTAGCCAAAAAATTTGATTTAATGTCATGTTCGATCGTTTTTTAGTGTTCAGAGCATGCATGTCTAAATGGGCTTTCTAGTGAACCCGTTCGAATTTTAACCGAGTAAAAAGCTCAAAATTTTAGTTTAACCTATATAATTAACTTTTTTTACCCAAAAAAATTGATTTAATATCATTTTCGATTGTGTTTTAGGGTTTAGAGCGTGAATGTCTAAATAGTATTTGTAGTGAGCCCGTTCGAATTTTAACCGAGTAAGAAGCTCAAAATTTTAGTTTAACCTATATAATTAGGTTCGAAAGACCATAATTAACTTTTTTTACCCAAAAAAATTGATTTAATATCATTTTCGATCGTTTTCTAGGGTTTAGAGCGTGCTTGTCTATATGGGCTTTCTAGTGAACCCGTTCGAATTTTAACCAAGCAAAAAGCTCAAAATTTTAGTTTAACCTATATAATTAGGTTCAAAAGACCATAATTAACTTTTTGTACCCAAAAAATTTGATTTAATGTCATTTTCGATCGTTTTTTAGTGTTCAGAGCATGCATGTCTAAATCGGCTTTCTAGTGAACCCGTTTGAATTTTAACCGAGTAAAAAGCTCAAAATTTGAGTTTAACCTATATAATTAACTTTTTTTACCCAAAAAAATTGATTTAATATCATTTTCGATTGTGTTTTAGTGTTTAGAGCGTGCATGTCTAAATGGGCTTTCTAGTGAACCAGTTCGAATTTTAACCAGGTAAAAAGCTCAAAAATTAAGTTTAAGATGTATAATTAGGTTCAAAAGACCATAATTAACTTTTTTTACCCAAAAAAATTGATTTAATATCATTTTCGATCGTTTTTTAGGGTTTAGAGCGTGCATGTCTAAATGGGCTTTCTAGTGAACCCGTTCGAATTTTAACCGAGTAAAAAGCTCAAAATTTGAGTTTAAGATGTATAATTAGGTTAAAAAGACCATATTTAACTTTTTTTACCCAAAAAATTGATTTAAATATCATTTTCGATCGTTTTTTAGGGTTCAGAGCTTGCATGTCTAAATGGGCTTTCTAGTGAACCCGCTTGAATTTTAACCGAGTAAAAAGCTCAAAATTTGAGTTTAAGCTGTATAATTAGGTTCAAAAGACCATAATTAACTTTTTGTACCAAAAAAATTTGATTTAATGTCATTTTCGATCGATTTTTAGGGTTCAAAGCGTGCATGTCTAAATGAGCTTTCTTGTGAACCCGTTCGAATTTTAACCGAATTAAAAGCTCAAAAATTGAGTTTAAGATGTATAATTAGGTTTAAAAGACCATAATTAACTTTTTGTACCCCAAAAAATTGATTTAATATCATTTTCGATCATTTTTTAGGGTTCAAAGCGTGCATGTCTAAATGGGCTTTCTAGTGAACCCGTTCGAATTTTAACCGAGTAAAAAGCTCAAAAATTGAGTTTAAGATGTATAATTAGGTTCAAAAGACCATAATTAACTTTTTGTACCCAAAGAAATTGATTTAATATCATTTTCGATCATTTTTTAGGGTTTAGGGCGTGCATGTCTAAATAGGCTTTCTAATGAACCCGTTCGAATTTTAACCAGGTAAAAAGCTCAAAAATTCAGTTTAAGATGTATAATTAGGTTAAAAAGACCATAATTAAATTCTGTTACCCAAAAAATTGATTTAAATATCATTTTTCGATCGTTTTTTAGGGTTCAGAGCTTGCATGTCTAAATGGGCTTTCTAGTGAACCCGCTTGAATTTTAACCGAGTAAAAAGCTCAAAATTTGAGTTTAAGCTGTATATTTAGGTTCAAAAGACCATAATTAACTTTTTGTACCAAAAAAATTTGATTTAATGTCATTTTCGATCGATTTTTAGGGTTTAAAGCGTGCATGACTAAATGGGCTTTCTAGTGAACCCGTTCGAATTTTAACCAAGTAAAAAGCTTAAAATTTTAGTTTAACCTATATAATTAGGTTCAAAAGACCATAATTAACTTTTTGTACCCAAAAAATTTGATTCAAAGTCATTTTCGATCGTTTTTTAGTGTTCAGAGCATGCATGTCTAAATCGGCTTTCTAGTGAACCCGTTCGAATTTTAACCGAGTAAAAAGATCAAAATTTTAGTTTAACCTATATAATTAACTTTTTTTACCCAAAAAATTGATTTAATATCATTTTCGATCGTTTTTTAGTGTTCAGAGCATGCATGTCTAAATGGGCTTTCTAGTGAACCCGTTCGAATTTTAACTGAGTGAAAAGCTCAAAATTTTAGTTTAACTTCTATAATTAACTTTTTTTACCCAAAAAAATTGATTTAATATCATTTTCGATCATTTTTTAGGGTTTAGAGCGTGCATGTCTAAATGGGCTTTCTAGTGAACCCGTTCGAATTTTAACCAAGTAATAAGCTCAAAAATTGAGTTTAAGATGTATAATTAGGTTCAAAAGACCATAATTAACTTTTCGTACCCAAAAAATTGATTTAATGTCATTTTCGATCGTTTTTTAGTGTTCAGAGCATGCATGTCTAAATGGGCTTTCTAGTGAACCCGTTCGAATTTTAACCAAGTAAAAATCTCAAAATTTTATTTTAACCTATATAATTAGGTTCAAAAGACCATAATTAACTCTTTGTACCCAAAAAATTTGATTTAATGTCATTTTCGATCGTTTTTTAGTGTTCAGAGCATGCATGTCTAAATGGGCATTCTAGTGAACCCGTTCGAATTTTAACCGAGTAAAAAGCTCAAAATTTTAGTTTAACCTATATAATTAACTTTTTTTACCCAAATAATTGATTTAATATCATTTTCGATCGTGTTTTAGGGTTTAGAGCGTGCATGTCTAAATGGGCTTTCTAGTGAACCCGTTCGAATTTTAACCGAGTAAAAAGCTCAAAATTTTAGTTTAAACTATATAATTAGGTTCAAAAGACCATAATTAACTTTTTTTACCCAAAAAATTTGATTTAATGTCATTTTCGATCGTTTTTTAGGATTCAGAGCTTGCATGTCTAAATGGGCTTTCTAGTGAAATCGTTTGAATTTTAACCAGGTAAAAAGCTCAAAAATTGAGTTGAAGATGTATAATTTGGTTCAAAAGTCAATAATTAACTTTTTTTACCCAAAAAAATTGATTTAATGTCATTTTCGATCGTTTTTTAGGATTCAGAGCGTGCATGTCTAAATCGGCTTCCTATTGAACCCGTTCGAATTTTAACCAGGTAAAAAGCTCAAAATTTGAGTTTAAGCTGTATAATTAGGTTCAAAAGACCATAATTAACTTTTTGTACCCAAAAAATTTGATTTAATGTCATTTTCGATCGTTTTTTAGGGTTCAAAGCGTGCATGTCAAAATGGGCTTTCTAGTGAACCCGTTCGAATTTTAACCGAGTAAAAAGCTCAAAAATTGAGTTTAAGATGTATAATTAGGTTCAAAAGACCATAATTAACTTTTTTTACACAAAAAATTGATTTAATGTCATTTTCGATCATTTTTTAGGGTTTAGAGCGTGCATGTCTAAATGGGCTTTCTAGTGAACCCGTTCGAATTTTAACCTAGTAAAAAGCTCAAAATTTTAGTTTAACCTATATAATTAGGTTCAAAAGACCATAATTAACTTTTTTTACCCAAAAAAATTGATTTAATATCATTTTCGATCGTTTTCTAGGGTTTAGAGCGTGCTTGTCTATATGGGCTTTCTAGTGAACCCGTTCGAATTTTAACCAAGTAAAAAGCTCAAAATTTTAGTTTAACCTATATAATTAGGTTCAAAAGACCATAATTAACTTTTTGTACCCAAAAAATTTGATTTAATGTCATTTTCGATCGTTTTTTAGTGTTAAGACCATGCATGTCTAAATGGGCTTTCTAGTAAACCCGTTCGAATTTTAACCGAGTAAAAAGCTCAAAATTTTAGTTTAACCTATATAATTAACTTTTTTTACCCAAAAAAATTGATTTAATATCATTTTCGATCGTGTTTTAGGGTTTAGAGCGTGCATGTCTAAATGGGCTTTCTAGTGAACCCGTTCGAATTTTAACCGAGTAAAAAGCTCAAAATTTTAGTTTAACCTATATAATTAGGTTCAAAAGACCATAATTAACTTTTTTACCCAAAAAAATTGATTTAATATCATTTTCGATCATTTTTTAGGGTTCAGAGCTTGCATGTCTAAATGGGCTTTCTAGTGAACCCGTTCGAATTTTAACCGAGTAAGAAGCTCAAAATTTGAGTTTAAGCTGTATAATTAGGTTCAAAAGACCATAATTAACTTTTCGTACCCAAAAAATTTGATTTAATTTCATTTTCGATCATTTTTTAGGGTTCAAAACGTGCATGTCTAAATGGGCTTTCTAGTGAACCCGTTCGAATTTTAACCGAGTAAAAAGCTCAAAATTTTAGTTTAACCTATATAATTAGGTTCAAAAGACCATAATTAACTTTTTTTACCCAAAAAAATTGATTTAATATCATTTTCGATCATTTTTTTAGGGTTTAGGGCGTGCATGTCTAAATGGGCTTTCTAGTGAACCCGTTCGAATTTTAACCAGGTAAAAAGCTCAAAAATTGAGTTTAAGATGTATAATTAGGTTAAAAAGACCATAATTAACTTTTTTTACCCAAAAAATTGATTTAAATATCATTTTCGATCGTTTTTTAGGGTTCAGAGCTTGCATGTCTAAATGGGCTTTCTAGTGAACCAGCTTGAATTTTAACCGAGTAAAAAGCTCAAAATTTGAGTTTAAGCTGTATAATTAGGTTCAAAAGACCATAATTAACTTTTTGTACCAAAAAAATTTGATTTAATGTCATTTTCGATCGATTTTTAGGGTTCAAAGCGTGCATGTCTAAATGGGCTTTCTAGTGAACCCGTTCGAATTTTAACCGAGTAAAAAGATCAAAATTTTAGTTTAAGCTGTATAATTAGGTTCAAAAGACCATAATTAACTTTTTTTACCCAAAAAAATTGATTTAATATCATTTTCGATCGTTTTCTAGGGTTTAGATCGTGCATGTGTAAATGGGCTTTCTAGTGAACCCGTTCGAATTTTAACCAAGTAAAAAGCTCAAAAATTGAGTTTAAGATGTATAATTAGGTTCCAAAGACCATAATTAACTTTTTTTACCCAAAAAATTGATTTAAATATCATTTTCGATCGTTTTTTAGGGTTCAGAGCTTGCATGTCTAAATGGGCTTTCTAGTGAACCCGCTTGAATTTTAACCAAGTAAAAAGCTCAAAATTTGAGTTTAAGCTGTATAATTAGGTTCAAAAGACCATAAATAACTTTTTGTACCAAAAAAATTTGATTTAATGTCATTTTCGATCGATTTTTAGGGTTCAAAGCGTGCATGTCTAAATGGGCTTTCTAGTGAACCCGTTCGAATTTTAACCGAGTAAAAAGCTCAAAATTTGAGTTTAAGCTGTATAATTAGGTTCAAAAGACCATAATTAACTTTTTTTACCCAAAAAAATTGATTTAATAAAATTTTCGATCATTTTTTAGGGTCTAGAGCGTGCATGTCTAAATGGGCTTTCTAGTGAACCCGTTCGAATTTTAACCAGGTAAAAAGCTCAAAAATTGAGTATAAGATGTATAATTAGGTTAAAAAGACCATAACTAACTTTTTGTACCCAAAAAAATTGATTTAATATCATATTGGATCGATTTTTAGGGTTTAGAGCGTGAATGGCTAAATAGTATTTGTAGTGAACCCGTTCGAATTTTAACCGAGTAAAAAGCTCAAAATTTTAGTTTAACCTATATAATTAGGTTCAAAAGACCATAATTAACTTTTTTTACCCAAAAAAATTGATTTAATATCATTTTCGATCGTTTTCTAGGGTTTAGATCGTGCATGTGTAAATGGGCTTTCTAGTGAACCCGTTCGAATTTTAACCGAGTAAAAAGCTCAAAAATTGAGTTTAACCTATATAATTAGGTTCAAAAGACCATAATTAACTTTTCGTACCCAAAAAAATTGATTTAATGTCATTTTCGATCGTTTTTTAGTGTTCAGAGCATGCATGTCTAAATGGGCTTTCTAGTGAACCCGTTCGAATTTTAACCGAGTAAGAAGCTCAAAATTTGAGTTTAAGCTGTATAATTAGGTTCAAAAGACCATAATTAACTTTTCGTACCCAAAAAATTTGATTTAATTTCATTTTCTATCATTTTTTAGGGTTCAAAACGTGCATGTCTAAATGGGCTTTCTAGTGAACCCGTTCGAATTTTAACCGAGTAAAAAGCTCAAAATTTTAGTTTAACCTATATAATTAGGTTCAAAAGACCATAATTAACTTTTTTTACCCAAAAAAATTGATTTAATATCATTTTCGATCATTTTTTTAGGGTTTAGGGCGTGCATGTCTAAATGGGCTTTCTAGTGAACCCGTTCGAATTTTAACCAGGTAAAAAGCTCAAAAATTGAGTTTAAGATGTATAATTAGGTTAAAAAGACCATAATTAACTTTTTTACCCAAAAAATTGATTTAAATATCATTTTCGATCGTTTTTTAGGGTTCAGAGCTTGCATGTCTAAATGGGCTTTCTAGTGAACCCGCTTGAATTTTAACCGAGTAAAAAGCTCAAAATTTGAGTTTAAGCTGTATAATTAGGTTCAAAAGACCATAATTAACTTTTTGTACCAAAAAAATTTGATTTAATGTCATTTTCGATCGATTTTTAGGGTTCAAAGCGTGCATGTCTAAATGGGCTTTCTAGTGAACCCGTTCGAATTTTAACCGAGTAAAAAGCTCAAAATTTGAGTTTAAGTTGTATAATTAGGTTCAAAAGACCATAATTAACTTTTTTTACCCAAAAAAATTGATTTAATATCATTTTCGATCGTTTTCTAGGGTTTAGATCGTGCATGTGTAAATGGGCTTTCTAGTGAACCCGTTCGAATTTTAACCAAGTAAAAAGCTCAAAAATTGAGTTTAACCTATATAATTAGGTTCAAAAGACCATAATTAACTTTTCGTACCCAAAAAAATTGATTTAATGTCATTTTCGATCGTTTTTTAGTGTTCAGAGCATGCATGTCTAAATGGGCTTTCTAGTGAACCCGTTCGAATTTTTACCGAGTAAGAAGCTCAAAATTTGAGTTTAAGCTCTATAATTAGGTTCAAAAGACCATAATTAACTTTTCGTACCCAAAAAATTTGATTTAATTTCATTTTCGATCATTTTTTAGGGTTCAAAGGGTGCATGTCTAAATGGGCTTTCTAGTGAACCCGTTCGAATTTTAACCGAGTAAAAAGCTCAAAAATTGAGTTTAAGATGTACAATTAGGTTCAAAAGACCATAATTAACTTTTTGTACCCAAAAAATTTGATTTAATATCATTTTCGATCGTTTTTTAGGGTTCAAAGCGTGCATGTCTAAATGGGCTTTCTAGTGAACCCGTTCGAATTTTAACCGAGTAAAAAGCTCAAAAATTGAGTTTAAGATGTATAATTAGGTTCAAAAGACCATAATTAACTTTTTTTACCCAAAAAATTGATTTAATATCATTTTCGATCGTTTTTTAGGGTTTAGAGCGTGCATGTCTAAATGGGCTTTCTAGTGAACCCGTTCGAATTTTAACCGTGTAAAAAGCTCAAAATTTTAGTTTAACCTATATAATTAGGTTCAAAAGACCATAATTAACTTTTTTACCCAAAAAAATTGATTTAATATCATTTTCGATCGTTTTTTAGGGTTTACAGCGTGCATATCTAAATGGGCTTTCTTGTGAACCCGTTCAAATTTTAACCGAGTAAAAAGCTCAAAATTTTAGTTTAACCTATATAATTAGGTTCAAAAGACCATAATTAACTTTTTTTACCCAAAAAAATTGATTTAATATCATTTTCGATCGTTTTTTAGGGTTTAGAGCGTGCATGTCTAAATGGGCTTTCTCGTGAACCTGTTCGAATTTTAACCAAGTAAAAAGCTCAAAAATTGAGTTTAAGATGTATAATTATGTTGAAAATACCATAATTAACTTTTTTTACCCAAAAAAATTGATTTAATATCATTTTCGATCGTTTTTTAGGGTTTAGAGCGTGCATGTCTGAATGGGCTTTCCAGTGAACCGTCCGAATTTTAACCGAGTAAAAAGCTCAAAATTTGAGTTTATGCTGTATAATTTGGTTCAAAAGACCATAATTAACTCTCTGTACCCAAAAAATTTGATTTAATGTCATTTTCGATCATTTTTTAGGGTTCAGAGCTTGCATGTCTAAATGGGCTTTCTAGTGAACCCGTTCGAATTTTAACCGAGTAAAAAGCTCAAAATTTGAGTTTAAGTTGTATAATTAGGTTCAAAAGACCATAATTAACTTTCTGTACCCAAAAAATTTGATTTAATGTCATTTTCGATCGTTTTTAAGTGTTCAGAGCATGCATGTCTAAATGGCTTTGTAGTGAACCCGTTCGAATTTTAACCGAGTAAAAAGCTCAAAATTTTAGTTTAGCATATATAATTAGGTTCAAAAGACCATAATTAACTTTTTTTACCCAAAAAAATTGATTTAATATCATTTTCGATCATTTTTTAGGGTTTAGAGCGTGCATGTCTAAATGGGCTTTCTAGTGAACCCGTTCGAATTTTAACCGAGTAAAAAGCTCAAAATTTTAGTTTAACCTATATAATTAGGTTCAAAAGACCATAATTAACTTTTTTTACCCAAAAAACTTGATTTAATATCATTTTCGATCATTTTTTAGGGTTTAGAGCGTGCATGCCTAAATGGGCATTCTAGTGAACCCGTTCGAATTTTAACCGAGTAAAAAGCTCAAAAATTGAGTTTAAGATGTATAATTAGGTTCAAAAGACCATAATAACTTTTTTTACAAAAAAAATTGATTTAATATCATTTTCGATCGTTTTTTAGGGTTTAGAGCGTGCATGTCTAAATGGGCTTTCCAGTGAACCGTTCGAAGTTTAACCGAGTAAAAAGCTCAAAATTTTAGTTTAACCTATATAATTAGGTTCAAAAGACCATAATTAACTTTCTGTACCCAAAAAATTTGATTTAATGTCATTTTCGATCTTTTTTTAGTGTTCAGAGCATGCATGTCTAAATGGCTTTCTAGTGAAGTCGTTCGAACTTTAACCAAGTAAAAAGCTCAAAAATTGAGTTTAAGATGTATAATTAGGTTCAAAAGACCATAATTAACGTTTTTTACCCTAAAAATTGATTTAATATCATTTTCGATCATTTTTTAGGGTTTAGAGCGTGCATGTCTAAATGGGCTTTCCAGTGAACCGTCCGAATTTTAACCGAGTAAAAAGCTCAAAATTTTTGTTTAACCTATATAATTAGGTTTAAAAGACCATAATTAACTTTTTGTACCCAAAAAATTTGACTTAATGTCATTTTCGATCGTTTTTTAGTGTTCAGAGCATGCATGTCTAAATGGCTTTCTAGTGAACTCGTTCGAATTTTAACCGAGTAAAAAGCTCAAAAATTGAGTTTAAGATGTATAATTAGATTCAAAAGACCATAATTAACTTTTTTTACCCAAAAAATTCATTTTATATCATTTTCGATCGTTTTTTAGGGTTTAGAGCGTGCGTATCTAAATGTTCTTTCTAGTGAACCCGTTCGAATTTTAACCCAGTAAAAAGCTCAAAAATTGAGTTTAAGATGTATAATTATGTTCAAAAGACCATAATTAACTTTTTTTACCCAAAAATTTGATTTAATATCATTTTCGATCGTTTTTTAGGGTTTAGAGCCTGCATGTCTAAATGGGCTTTCCAGTGAACCGTTCGAATTTTAACCAAGTAAAAAGCTCAAAAATTGAGTTTAACCTATATAATTAGGTTCAAAAGACCATAATTAACTTTTCGTACCCAAAAAAATTGATTTAATGTCATTTTCGATCGTTTTTTAGTGTTCAGAGCATGCATGTCTAAATGGGCTTTCTAGTGAACCCGTTCGAATTTTTACCGAGTAAGAAGCTCAAAATTTGAGTTTAAGCTCTATAATTAGGTTCAAAAGACCATAATTAACTTTTCGTACCCAAAAAATTTGATTTAATTTCATTTTCGATCATTTTTTAGGGTTCAAAGGGTGCATGTCTAAATGGGCTTTCTAGTGAACCCGTTCGAATTTTAACCGAATAAAAAGCTCAAAAATTGAGTTTAAGATGTACAATTAGGTTCAAAAGACCATAATTAACTTTTTGTACCCAAAAAATTTGATTTAATATCATTTTCGATCGTTTTTTAGGGTTCAAAGCGTGCATGTCTAAATGGGCTTTCTAGTGAACCCGTTCGAATTTTAACCGAGTAAAAAGCTCAAAAATTGAGTTTAAGATGTATAATTAGGTTCAAAAGACCATAATTAACTTTTTTTACCCAAAAAATTGATTTAATATCATTTTCGATCGTTTTTTAGGGTTTAGAGCGTGCATGTCTAAATGGGCTTTCGAGTGAACCCGTTCGAATTTTAACCGTGTAAAAAGCTCAAAATTTTAGTTTAACCTATATAATTAGGTTCAAAAGACCATAATTAACTTTTTTACCCAAAAAAATTGATTTAATATCATTTTCGATCGTTTTTTAGGGTTTACAGCGTGCATATCTAAATGGGCTTTCTAGTGAACTCGTTCGAATTTTAACCATATTTAACTTTTTTACCCAAAAAATTTGATTTAATGTCATTTTCGATCATTTGTTAGGGTTTAGAGCGTGCATGTCCAAATGGGCTTTCTAGTGAACCCGTTCGAATTTTAACCGAGTAAAAAGCTCAAAAATTGAGTTTAAGATGTACAATTAGGTTCAAAAGACCATAATTAACTTTTTGTACCCAAAAAATTTGATTTAATATCATTTTCGATCGTTTTTTAGGGTTCAAAGCGTGCATGTCTAAATGGGCTTTCTAGTGAACCCGTTCGAATTTTAACCGAGTAAAAAGCTCAAAAATTGAGTTTAAGATGTATAATTAGGTTCAAAAGACCATAATTAACTTTTTTTACCCAAAAAATTGATTTAATATCATTTTCGATCGTTTTTTAGGGTTTAGAGCGTGCATGTCTAAATGGGCTTTCTAGTGAACCCGTTCGAATTTTAACCGTGTAAAAAGCTCAAAATTTTAGTTTAACCTATATAATTCGGTTCAAAAGACCATAATTAACTTTTTTACCCAAAAAAATTGATTTAATATCATTTTCGATCGTTTTTTAGGGTTTACAGCGTGCATATCTAAATGGGCTTTCTAGTGAACCCGTTCAAATTTTAACCGAGTAAAAAGCTCAAAATTTTAGTTTAACCTATATAATTAGGTTCAAAAGACCATAATTAACTTTTTTTACCCAAAAAAATTGATTTAATATCATTTTCGATCGTTTTTTAGGGTTTAGAGCGTGCATGTCTAAATGGGCTTTCTCGTGAACCTGTTCGAATTTTAACCAAGTAAAAAGCTCAAAAATTGAGTTTAAGATGTATAATTATGTTGAAAATACCATAATTAACTTTTTTTACCCAAAAAAATTGATTTAATATCATTTTCGATCGTTTTTTAGGGTTTAGAGCGTGCATGTCTAAATGGGCTTTCCAGTGAACCGTCCGAATTTTAACCGAGTAAAAAGCTCAAAATTTGAGTTTATGCTGTATAATTTGGTTCAAAAGACCATAATTAACTCTTTGTACCCAAAAAATTTGATTTAATATCATTTTCGATCGTTTTTTAGGGTTCAAAGCGTGCATGTCTAAATGGGCTTTCTAGTGAACCCGTTCGAATTTTAACCGAGTAAAAAGCTCAAAAATTGAGTTTAAGATGTATAATTTGGTTCAAAAGACCATAATTAACTTTTTGTACCCAAAAAATTTGATCTAATATCATTTTCGATCGTTTTTTAGTGTTCAAAGCGTGCATGTCTAAATGGGCTTTCTAGTGAACCCGTTCGAATTTTAACCGAGTAAAAAGCTCAAAAATTGAGTTTAAGATGTATAATTAGGTTCAAAAGACCATAATTAACTTTTTTTACCCAAAAAATTGATTAAATATCATTTTCGATCGTTTTTTAGGGTTTAGAGCGTGCATGTCTAAATGGGCTTTCTAGTGAACCCGGTCGAATTTTAACTGTGTAAAAAGCCCAAAATTTTAGTTTAACCTATATAATTAGGTTCAAAAGACCATAATTAACTTTTCTTACCCAAAAACATTGATTTAATATCACTTTTGATCGTTTTTTAGGGTTTAGAGCGTGCATGTCTAAATAGGATTTCCAGTGCACCCGTTCGAATTTTAACCAAGTAAAAAGCTCAAAAATTGAGTTTAAGATGTATAATTATGTTCAATATACCATAATTAACTTTTTTTACCCAAAAAATTGATTTAATATCATTTTCGATCCTTTTTTAGGGTTCACAGCTTGCATGTCTAAATGGGCTTTCTAGTGAACCCGTTCGAATTTTAACCGAGTAAAAAGCTCAAAAATTGAGTTTAGGATGTATAATTAGGTTCAAAAGACCATAATTAACTTTTTTTACCCAAAAAATTGATTTAATATCATTTTCGATCGTTTTTTAGGGTTTAGAGCGTGCATGTCTAAATGGGCTTTCAAGTGAACCCGTTCGAATTTTAACCGAGTAAAAAGCTCAAAAATTGAGTTTAGGATGTATAATTATGTTCAAAATACCATAATTAACTTTTTTACCGAAAAAATTTGATTTAATGTCATTTTCGATCATCTTTTAGGGTTCAGAGCGTGCATGTCTAAATGGGCTTTCTAGTGAACCCGTTCGACTTTTAACCGAGTAAAAAGCTCAAAATTTGAGTTTAAGCTGTATAATTTGGTTCAAAAGACCATAATTAACTTTTTGTACCCAAAAAATTTGATCTAATATCATTTTCGATCGTTTTTTAGGGTTCAAAGCGTGCATGTCTAAATGGGCTTTCTAGTGAACCCGTTCGAATTTTAACCGAGTAAAAAGTTCAAAAATTGAGTTTAAGATGTATAATTAGGTTCAAAATACCAAAATTAAAATTTTTTTTTACCCAAAAAATTTGATTTAATGTCATTTTCGATCATTTTTTAGGGTTCAGAGCGTGCATGTCTAAATGGGCTTTCTAGTGAACCCGTTCGAATTTTAACCGAGTAAAAAGCTCAAAATTTGAGTTTAATCTGTATAATTTGGGTCAAAAGACCATAATTAACTTTTTATACGCAAAAAATTTGATTTAATATCATTTTCGATCGTTTTTTAGGGTTTAGAGCGTTCATGTCTAAATGGGCTTTCTAGTGAACCCGTTCGAATTTTAACCGAGTAAAAAGCTCAAAAATTGAGTTTAAGATGTATAATTATGTTCAAAATACCATAATTAACTTTTTTTTCCCAAAAAAATTGATTTAATATCATTTTCGATCGTTTTTTAGGGTTCAGAGCGTGCATGTCTAAATGGGCTTTCTAGTGAACCCGTTCGAATTTTAATCGAGTAAAAAGCTCAAAATTTGAGTTTAAGCTGTATAATTTGGTTCAAAAGACCATAATTAACTTTTTGTACGCAAAAAATTTGATTTAATATCATTTTCGATCGTTTTTAAGGGTTCAAAGCGTGCATGTCTAAATGGGCTTTCTAGTGAACCCGTTCGAATTTTAACCGAGTAAAAAGCTCAAAAATTGAGTTTAAGATGTATAATTAGGTTCAAAAGACCATAATTAACTTTTTTTACCAAAAAATTGATTTAATATCATTTTTGATCGTTTTTTAGGGTTTAGAGCGTGCATGTCTAAATGGGCTCTCTAGTGAACCCATTCGAATTTTAACCAAGTAAAAAGATCAAAATTTGAGTTTAAGCTGTATAATTTGGTTCAAAAGACCATAATTAACTTTTTGTACCCAAAAAATTTGATTTAATATCATTTTCGATCGTTTTTTAGGGTTCAAAGCGTACATGTCTAAATGGGCTTTCTAGTGAACCCGTTCGAATTTTAACCATGTAAAAATCTCAAAAATTAAGTTTAAGATGTATAATTATGTTCAAAATACCATAATTAACTTTTTTACCAAAAAAATTTGATTTAATGTCATTTTCGATCATCTTTTAGGGTTCAGAGCGTGCATGTCTAAATGGGCTTTCTAGTGAACCCGTTCGACTTTTAACCGAGTAAAAAGCTCAAAATTTGAGTTTAAGTTGTATAATTTGGTTCAAAAGACCATAATTAACTTTTTGTACCTAAAAAATTTGATTTAATATCATTTTCGTTCATTTTTTAGTGTTCAAAGCGTGCATGTCTAAATGGGCTTTCTAGTGAACCCGTTCGAATTTTAACCGAGTAAAAAGCTCAAAAATTGAGTTTAAGATGTATAATTAGGTTCAAAAGACCATAATTAACTTTTTTTACCCAAAAAATTGATTTAATATCATTTTCGATCGTTTTTTAGGGTTTAGAGCGTGCATGTCTAAATGGGCTTTCTAGTGAACCCGTTCGAATTTTAACCGTGTAAAAAGCTCAAAATTTTAGTTTAACCTATATAATTAGGTTCAAAAGACCATAATTAACTTTTTTTACCCAAAAAATTGATTTAATATCATTTTCGATCGTTTTTTAGGTTTTAGAGCGTGCATGTCTAAATAGGATTTCTAGTGCACCCGTTCGAATTTTAACCAAGTAAAAAGCTCAAAAATTGAGTTTAAGATGTATAATTATGTTCAATATACCATAATTAACTTTTTTTACCCAAAAAAATTGATTTAATATCATTTTCGATCATTTTTTAGGGTTTAGAGCGTGCATGTCTAAGTGGGCTTTCTAGTGAACCCGTTCCAATTTTAACCAAGTAAAATGATAAAAAATTGAGTTTAATATGTATAATTATGTTCAAAAGACCATAATTAACTTTTTGTACGCAAAAAATTTGATTTAATATCATTTTCGATCATTTTTTAGGGTTCAGAGCTTGCATGTCTAAATGGGCTTTCAAGTGAACCCGTTCGAATTTTAACCGAGTAAAAAGCTAAAAATTTGAGTTTAAGCTGTATAATTTGGTTCAAAAGACCATAATTAACTTTTTTTACCCAAAAAATTGATTTAATATCATTTTCGATCGTTTTTTAGGGTTTAGAGCGTGCATGTCTAAATGGGCTTTCAAGTGAACCCGTTCGAATTTTAACCGAGTAAAAAGCTCAAAATTTGAGTTTAACCTATATAATTAGGTTCAAAAGACCATAATTAACTTTTTGTACCCAAAAAATTTGATTTAATATCATTTTCGATCGTTTTTTAGGGTTCAAAGCGTGCATGTCTAAATAGGCTTTCTAGTGAACCCGTTCGAATTTTAACCGAGTAAAAAGCTCAAAAATTGAGTTTAAGATGTATAATTAGGTTCAAAAGACCATAATTAACTTTTTTTACACAAAAAATTGATTTAATATCATTTTCGATCGTTTTTTAGGGTTTACAGCGTGCATGTCTAAATGGGCTTTCTAGTGAACCCGTTCGAATTTTAACCGAGTAAAAAGCTCAAAATTTTAGTTTAAGATGTATAATTAGGTTCAAAAGACCATAATTAACTTTTTGTACCCAAAAAATTGATTTAATATCATTTTCGATCGTTTTTTAGGGTTTAGAGCGTGCATGTCTAAATGGGATTTCCAGTGCACCCGTTCGAATTTTAACCAAGTAAAAAGCTCAAAAATTGAGTTTAAGATGTATAATTATGTTCAAAATACCATAATTAACTTTTTTTACCCAAAAAATTGATTTAATATCATTTTCGATCGTTTTTTAGTGTTTAGAGCATGCATGTCTAAATGGCTTTCTAGTGAACTCGTTCGAATTTTAAGCGAGTAAAAAGCTCAAAGATTGAGTTTAAGATGTATAATTAGGTTCAAAAGACCATAATTAACTTTTTTTACCCAAAAAATTGATTTAATATCATTTTCGATCTTTTTTTAGGGTTTAGAGCGTGCATGTCTAAATGGGCTTTCCAGTGAACCGTTCGAATTTTAACTGAGTAAAAAGCTCAAAATTTTAGTTTAACCTATATAATTAGCTTTAAAAGACCATAATTAACTTTTTGTACCCAAAAAATTTGACTTAATGTCATTTTCGATCGTTTTTTAGTGTTCAGAGCATGCATGTCTAAATGGCTTTCTAGTGAACTCGTTCGAATTTTAACCGAGTAAAAAGCTCAAAAATTGAGTTTAAGATGTATAATTAGGTTCAAAAGACCATAATTAACTTTTTTTTACCCAAAAAATTGATTTAATATCCTTTTCGATCGTTTTTTAGGGTTTAGAGCGTGCATGTCTAAATGGGCTTTCTAGTGAACCCGTTCGAATTTTAATCAAGTAAAAAGCTCAAAAATTGAGTTTAAGATGTATAATTATGTTCTAAATACAATAATTAACTTTTTTTTACCCAAAAAATTTGATTTAATGTCATTTTCGATCATTTTTTAGGGTTCAGAGCGTGCATGTCTAAATGGGCTTTCTAGTGAACCCGTTCGAATTTTAACCGAGTAAAAAGCTCAAAATTTGAGTTTAAGCTGTATAATTTGGTTCAAAAGACCATAATTAACTTTTTGTACCCAAAAAATTTTATTTAATATCGTTTTTGATCGTTTTTTAGGGTTCAAAGCGTGCATGTCTAAATGGGCTTTCTAGTGAACCCGTTCGAATTTTAACCGAATAAAAAGCTCAAAATTGAGTTTAAGATGTATAATTAGGTTCAAGATACCATAATTAAATTTTTTTTTTTACCCAAAAAATTTGATTTAATGTCATTTTCGATCATTTTTTAGGGTTCAGAGCGTGCATGTCTAAATGGGATTTCTAGTGAACCCGGTCGAATTTTAACCGTGTAAAAAGCTCAAAATTTTAGTTTAACCTATATAATTAGGTTCAAAAGACCATAATTAACTTTTCTTACCCAAAAACATTGATTTAATATCATTTTTGATCGTTTTTTAGGGTTTAGAGCGTGCATGGCTAAATAGGATTTCCAGTGCACCCGTTCGAATTTTAACCAAGTAAAAAGCTCAAAAATTGAGTTTAAGATGTATAATTATGTTCAATATACCATAATTAACTTTTTTTACCCAAAAAATTAATTTAATATCATTTTCGATCCTTTTTTAGGGTTCAGAGCTTGCATGTCTAAATGGGCTTTCTAGTGAACCCGTTCGAATTTTAACCGAGTAAAAAGCTCAAAAATTGATTTTAGGATGTATAATTAGGTTCAAAAGACCATAATTAACTTTTTTTACCCAAAAAATTGATTTAATATCATTTTCGATCGTTTTTTAGGGTTTAGAGCGTGCATGTCTAAATGGGCTTTCTAGTGAACCCGTTCGAATTTTAACCGAGTAAAAAGCTCAAAATTTGAGTTTAAGCTGTATAATTTGGTTCAAAAGACCATAATTAACTTTTTGTACCCAAAAAATTTGATTTAATATCATTTTCGATCGTTTTTTAGGGTTCAAAGCGTGCATGTCTAAATGGGCTTTCTAGTGAACCCGTTCGAATTTTAACCGAGTAAAAAGCTCAAAATTTGAGTTTAAGATGTATAATAAGGTTCAAAATACCATAATTAACTTTTTTTACCTAAAAAATTTGATTTAATGTCATTTTCGATCATTTTTTAGGATTCAGAGCGTGCATGTCTAAATGGGCTTTCTAGTGAACCCGTTCGAATTTTAACCGAGTAAAAAGCTCAAAATTTTAGTTTAACCTATATAATTAGGTTCAAAAGACCATAATTAACTTTTTGTACCCAAAAAATTTAATTTAATGTCATTTTCGATCGTTTTTTAGTGTTCAGAGCATGCATGTCTAAATGGCTTTCTAGTGAACTCGTTTGAATTTTAACCGAGTAAAAAGCTCAAAAATTGAGTTTAAGATGTATAATTAGTTTCAAAAGACCATAATTAACTTTTTTTACCCAAAAAATTGATTTAATATCATTTTCGATCGTTTTTTAGGGTTTAGAGCGTGCATGTCTAAATGCGCTTTCTAGTGAACCCGTTCGAATTTTAACCAAGTAAAAAGCTCAAAAATTGAGTTTAAGATGTATAATTATGTTCAAAAGACCATAATTAACTTTTTTTACCCAAAAATTTGATTTAATATCATTTTCGATCGTTTTTTAGGGTTTAGAGCGTGCATGTCTAAATGGGCTTTCTAGTGAACCGTTCGAATTTTAACCGAGTAAAAAGCTCAAAATTTTAGTTTAACCTATATAATTAGGTTCAAAAGACCATAATTAACTTTTTGTATCCAAAAAATTTGATTTAATGTCATTTTCGATCGTTTTTTAGTGTTTAGAGCATGCATGTCTAAATGGCTTTCAAGTGAACTCGTTCGAATTTTAACCGAGTAAAAAGCTCAAAAATTGAGTTTAAGATGTATAATTAGGTTCAAAAGACCATAATTAACTTTTTTTACCCAAAAAATTGATTTAATATCATTTTCGATCTTTTTTTAGGGTTTAGAGCGTGCATGTCTAAATGGGCTTTCCAGTGAACCGTTCGAATTTTAACTGAGTAAAAAGCTCAAAATTTTAGTTTAACCTATATAATTAGCTTTAAAAGACCATAATTAACTTTTTGTACCCAAAAAATTTGACTTAATGTCATTTTCGATCGTTTTTTAGTGTTCAGAGCATGCATGTCTAAATGGCTTTCTAGTGAACTCGTTCGAATTTTAACCGAGTAAAAAGTTCAAAAATTGAGTTTAAGATGTATAATTAGGTTCAAAAGACCATAATTAACTTTTTTTTACCCAAAAAATTGATTTAATATCCTTTTCGATCGTTTTTTAGGGTTTAGAGCGTGCATGTCTAAATGGGCTTTCTAGTGAACCCGTTCGAATTTTAATCAAGTAAAAAGCTCAAAAATTGAGTTTAAGATGTATAATTATGTTCAAAATACCATAATTAACTTTTTTTACCCAAAAAATTGATTTAATATCATTTTCGATCGTTTTTTAGTGTTTAGAGCATGCATGTCTAAATGGCTTTCTAGTGAACTCGTTCGAATTTTAGCCGAGTAAAAAGCTCAAAAATTGAGTTTAAGATGTATAATTAGGTTCAAAAGACCATAATTAACTTTTTTTACCCAAAAAATTGATTTAATATAATTTTCGATCTTTTTTTAGGGTTTAGAGCGTGCATGTCTAAATGGGCTTTCCAGTGAACCGTTCGAATTTTAACTGAGTAAAAAGCTCAAAATTTTAGTTTAACCTATATAATTAGCTTTAAAAGACCATAATTAACTTTTTGTACCCAAAAAATTTGACTTAATGTCATTTTCGATCGTTTTTTAGTGTTCAGAGCATGCATGTCTAAATGGCTTTCTAGTGAACTCGTTCGAATTTTAACCGAGTAAAAAGCTCAAAAATTGAGTTTAAGATGTATAATTAGGTTCAAAAGACCATAATTAACTTTTTTTTACCCAAAAAATTGATTTAATATCCTTTTCGATCGTTTTTTAGGGTTTAGAGCGTGCATGTCTAAATGGGCTTTCTAGTGAACCCGTTCGAATTTTAATCAAGTAAAAAGCTCAAAAATTGAGTTTAAGATGTATAATTATGTTCTAAATACAATAATTAACTTTTTTTACCCAAAAAATTTGATTTAATGTCATTTTCGATCATTTTTTAGGGTTCAGAGCGTGCATGTCTAAATGGGCTCTCTAGTGAACCCGTTCGAATTTTAACCGAGTAAAAAGCTCAAAATTTGAGTTTAAGCTGTATAATTTGGTTCAAAAGACCATAATTAACTTTTTGTACCCAAAAAATTTTATTTAATATCATTTTCGATCGTTTTTTAGGGTTCAAAGCGTGCATGTCTAAATGGGCTTTCTAGTGAACCCGTTCGAATTTTAACCGAATAAAAAGCTCAAAAATTGAGTTTAAGATGTATAATTAGGTTCAAAATACCATAATTAAATTTTTTTTTTACCCAAAAAATTTGATTTAATGTCATTTTCGATCATTTTTTAGGGTTCAGAGCGTGCATGTCTAAATGGGATTTCTAGTGAACCCGGTCGAATTTTAACCGTGTAAAAAGCTCAAAATTTTAGTTTAACCTATATAATTAGGTTCAAAAGACCATAATTAACTTTTCTTACCCAAAAACATTGATTTAATATCATTTTTGATCGTTTTTTAGGGTTTAGAGCGTGCATGGCTAAATAGGATTTCCAGTGCACCCGTTCGAATTTTAACCAAGTAAAAAGCTCAAAAATTGAGTTTAAGATGTATAATTATGTTCAATATACCATAATTAACTTTTTTTACCCAAAAAATTAATTTAATATCATTTTCGATCCTTTTTTAGGGTTCAGAGCTTGCATGTCTAAATGGGCTTTCTAGTGAACCCGTTCGAATTTTAACCGAGTAAAAAGCTCAAAAATTGATTTTAGGATGTATAATTAGGTTCAAAAGACCATAATTAACTTTTTTTACCCAAAAAATTGATTTAATATCATTTTCGATCGTTTTTTAGGGTTTAGAGCGTGCATGTCTAAATGGGCTTTCTAGTGAACCCGTTCGAATTTTAACCGAGTAAAAAGCTCAAAATTTGAGTTTAAGCTGTATAATTTGGTTCAAAAGACCATAATTAACTTTTTGTACCCAAAAAATTTGATTTAATATCATTTTCGATCGTTTTTTAGGGTTCAAAGCATGCATGTCTAAATGGGCTTTCTAGTGAACCCGTTCGAATTTTAACCGAGTAAAAAGCTCAAAATTTGAGTTTAAGATGTATAATAAGGTTCAAAATACCATAATTAACTTTTTTTACCGAAAAAATTTGATTTAATGTCATTTTCGATCATTTTTTAGGATTCAGAGCGTACATGTCTAAATGGGCTTTCTAGTGAACCCGTTCGAATTTTAACCGAGTAAAAAGCTCAAAATTTTAGTTTAACCTATATAATTAGGTTCAAAAGACCATAATTAACTTTTTGTACCCAAAAAATTTAATTTAATGTCATTTTCGATCGTTTTTTAGTGTTCAGAGCATGCATGTCTAAATGGCTTTCTAGTGAACTCGTTTGAATTTTAACCGAGTAAAAAGCTCAAAAATTGAGTTTAAGATGTATAATTAGTTTCAAAAGACCATAATTAACTTTTTTTACCCAAAAAATTGATTTAATATCATTTTCGATCGTTTTTTAGGGTTTAGAGCGTGCATGTCTAAATGCGCTTTCTAGTGAACCCGTTCGAATTTTAACCAAGTAAAAAGCTCAAAAATTGAGTTTAAGATGTATAATTATGTTCAAAAGACCATAATTAACTTTTTTTACCCAAAAATTTGATTTAATATCATTTTCGATCGTTTTTTAGGGTTTAGAGCGTGCATGTCTAAATGGGCTTTCCAGTGAACCGTTCGAATTTTAACCGAGTAAAAAGCTCAAAATTTTAGTTTAACCTATATAATTAGGTTCAAAAGACCATAATTAACTTTTTGTATCCAAAAAATTTGATTTAATGTCATTTTCGATCGTTTTTTAGTGTTTAGAGCATGCATGTCTAAATGGCTTTCTAGTGAACTCGTTCGAATTTTAACCGAGTAAAAAGCTCAAATATTGAGTTTAAGATGTATAATTAGGTTCAAAAGACCATAATTAACTTTTTTTACCCAAAAAATTGATTTAATATCATTTTCGATCTTTTTTTAGGGTTTAGAGCGTGCATGTCTAAATGGGCTTTCCAGTGAACCGTTCGAATTTTAACTGAGTAAAAAGCTCAAAATTTTAGTTTAACCTATATAATTAGCTTTAAAAGACCATAATTAACTTTTTGTACCCAAAAAATTTGATTTAATGTCATTTTCGATCATTTTTTAGGGTTTAGAGCGTGCATGTCTAAATGGGCTTTCTAGTGAACCCGTTCGAATTTTAACCGAGTAAAAAGCTCAAAATTTGAGTTTAAGCTGTATAATTTGGTTCAAAAGACCATAATTAACTTTTTGTACCCAAAAAATTGATTTAATATCCTTTTCGATCGTTTTTTAGGGTTCAAAGCGTGCATGTCTAAATGGGCTTTCTAGTGAACCCGTTCGAATTTTAACCGAGTAAAAAGCTCAAAAATTGAGTTTAAGATGTATAATTAGGTTCAAAATACCATAATTAAATTTTTTTTACCCAAAAAATTTGATTTAATGTCATTTTCGATCATTTTTTAGGGTTCAGAGCGTGCATGTCTAAATGGGCTTTCTAGTGAACCCGTTCGAATTTTGACCGAGTAAAAAGCTCAAAATTTGAGTTTAATCTGTATAATTTGGGTCAAAAGACCATAATTAACTTTTTATACGCAAAAAATTTGATTTAATATCATTTTCGATCGTTTTTTAGGGTTTAGAGCGTGCATGTCTAAATGGGCTTTCTAGTGAACCCGTTCGAATTTTAACCAAGTAAAAAGCTCAAAAATTGAGTTTAAGATGTATAATTATGTTCAAAAGACCATAATTAACTTTTTTTTCCCAAAAAAATTGATTTAATATCATTTTCGATCGTTTTTTAGGGTTCAGAGCGTGCATGTCTAAATGGGCTTTCTAGTGAACCCGTTCGAATTTTAATCGAGTAAAAAGCTCAAAATTTGAGTTTAAGCTGTATAATTTGGTTCAAAAGACCATAATTAACTTTTTGTACGCAAAAAATTTGATTTAATATCATTTTCGATCGTTTTTAAGGGTTCAAAGCGTGCATGTCTAAATGGGCTTTCTAGTGAACCCGTTCGAATTTTAACCAAGTAAAAAGCTCAAAAATTGAGTTTAAGATGTATAATTATGTTCAAAAGACCATAATTAACTTTTTTTACCCAAAAATTTGATTTAATATCATTTTCGATCGTTTTTTAGGGTTTAGAGCGTGCATGTCTAAATGGGCTTTCTAGTGAACCGTTCGAATTTTAACCGAGTAAAAAGCTCAAAATTTTAGTTTAACCTATATAATTAGGTTCAAAAGACCATAATTAACTTTTTGTATCCAAAAAATTTGATTTAATGTCATTTTCGATCGTTTTTTAGTGTTTAGAGCATGCATGTCTAAATGGCTTTCTAGTGAACTCGTTCGAATTTTAACCGAGTAAAAAGCTCAAATATTGAGTTTAAGATGTATAATTAGGTTCAAAAGACCATAATTAACTTTTTTTACCCAAAAAATTGATTTAATATCATTTTCGATCTTTTTTTAGGGTTTAGAGCGTGCATGTCTAAATGGGCTTTCCAGTGAACCGTTCGAATTTTAACTGAGTAAAAAGCTCAAAATTTTAGTTTAACCTATATAATTAGCTTTAAAAGACCATAATTAACTTTTTGTACCCAAAAAATTTGATTTAATGTCATTTTCGATCATTTTTTAGGGTTTAGAGCGTGCATGTCTAAATGGGCTTTCTAGTGAACCCGTTCGAATTTTAACCGAGTAAAAAGCTCAAAATTTGAGTTTAAGCTGTATAATTTGGTTCAAAAGACCATAAGTAACTTTTTGTACCCAAAAAATTGATTTAATATCCTTTTCGATCGTTTTTTAGGGTTCAAAGCGTGCATATGTCTAAATGGGCTTTCTAGTGAACCCGTTCGAATTTTAACCGAGTAAAAAGCTCAAAAATTGAGTTTAAGATGTATAATTAGGTTCAAAATACCATAATTAAATTTTTTTTACCCAAAAAATTTGATTTAATGTCATTTTCGATCATTTTTTAGGGTTCAGAGCGTGCATGTCTAAATGGGCTTTCTAGTGAACCCGTTCGAATTTTGACCGAGTAAAAAGCTCAAAATTTGAGTTTAATCTGTATAATTTGGGTCAAAAGACCATAATTAACTTTTTATACGCAAAAAATTTGATTTAATATCATTTTCGATCGTTTTTTAGGGTTTAGAGCGTGCATGTCTAAATGGGCTTTCTAGTGAACCCGTTCGAATTTTAACCAAGTAAAAAGCTCAAAAATTGAGTTTAAGATGTATAATTATGTTCAAAAGACCATAATTAACTTTTTTTTCCCAAAAAAATTGATTTAATATCATTTTCGATCGTTTTTTAGGGTTCAGAGCGTGCATGTCTAAATGGGCTTTCTAGTGAACCCGTTCGAATTTTAATCGAGTAAAAAGCTCAAAATTTGAGTTTAAGCTGTATAATTTGGTTCAAAAGACCATAATTAACTTTTTGTACGCAAAAAATTTGATTTAATATCATTTTCGATCGTTTTTAAGGGTTCAAAGCGTGCATGTCTAAATGGGCTTTCTAGTGAACCCGTTCGAATTTTAATCGAGTAAAAAGCTCAAAAATTGAGTTTAAGATGTATAATTAGGTTCAAAAGACCATAATTAACTTTTTTTACCCAAAAATTTGATTTAATATCATTTTCGATCGTTTTTTAGGGTTTAGAGCGTGCATGTCTAAATGGGCTTTCCAGTGAACCGTTCGAATTTTAACCGAGTAAAAAGCTCAAAATTTTAGTTTAACCTATATAATTAGGTTTAAAAGACCATAATTAACTTTTTGTATCCAAAAAATTTGATTTAATATCATTTTCGATCGTTTTTTAGTGTTTAGAGCATGCAAGTCTAAATGGCTTTCTAGTGAACTCGTTCGAATTTTAACCAAGTAAAAAGCTCAAAAATTGAGTTTAAGATGTATAATTAGGTTCAAAAGACCATAATTAACTTTTTGTACCCAAAAAATTTGATTTAATATCATTTTCGATCGTTTTTTAGGGTTCAAAGCCTGCATGTCTAAATAGGCTTTCTAGTGAACCCGTTCGAATTTTAACCGAGTAAAAAGCTCAAAAATTGAGTTTAAGATGTATAATTAGGTTCAAAAGACCATAATTAACTTTTTTTTCCCAAAAAAATTGATTTAATATCATTTTCGATCGTTTTTTAGGGTTCAGAGCGTGCATGTCTAAATGGGCTTTCTAGTGAACCCGTTCGAATTTTAATCGAGTAAAAAGCTCAAAATTTGAGTTTAAGCTGTATAATTTGGTTCAAAAGACCATAATTAACTTTTTGTACGCAAAAAATTTGATTTAATATCATTTTCGATCGTTTTTAAGGGTTCAAAGCGTGCATGTCTAAATGGGCTTTCTAGTGAACCCGTTCGAATTTTAACCAAGTAAAAAGCTCAAAAATTGAGTTTAAGATGTATAATTATGTTCAAAAGACCATAATTAACTTTTTTTACCCAAAAATTTGATTTAATATCATTTTCGATCGTTTTTTAGGGTTTAGAGCGTGCATGTCTAAATGGGCTTTCTAGTGAACCGTTCGAATTTTAACCGAGTAAAAAGCTCAAAATTTTAGTTTAACCTATATAATTAGGTTCAAAAGACCATAATTAACTTTTTGTATCCAAAAAATTTGATTTAATGTCATTTTCGATCGTTTTTTAGTGTTTAGAGCATGCATGTCTAAATGGCTTTCTAGTGAACTCGTTCGAATTTTAACCGAGTAAAAAGCTCAAATATTGAGTTTAAGATGTATAATTAGGTTCAAAAGACCATAATTAACTTTTTTTACCCAAAAAATTGATTTAATATCATTTTTGATCTTTTTTTAGGGTTTAGAGCGTGCATGTCTAAATGGGCTTTCCAGTGAACCGTTCGAATTTTAACTGAGTAAAAAGCTCAAAATTTTAGTTTAACCTATATAATTAGCTTTAAAAGACCATAATTAACTTTTTGTACCCAAAAAATTTGATTTAATGTCATTTTCGATCATTTTTTAGGGTTTAGAGCGTGCATGTCTAAATGGGCTTTCTAGTGAACCCGTTCGAATTTTAACCGAGTAAAAAGCTCAAAATTTGAGTTTAAGCTGTATAATTTGGTTCAAAAGACCATAAGTAACTTTTTGTACCCAAAAAATTGATTTAATATCCTTTTCGATCGTTTTTTAGGGTTCAAAGCGTGCATATGTCTAAATGGGCTTTCTAGTGAACCCGTTCGAATTTTAACCGAGTAAAAAGCTCAAAAATTGAGTTTAAGATGTATAATTAGGTTCAAAATACCATAATTAAATTTTTTTTACCCAAAAAATTTGATTTAATGTCATTTTCGATCATTTTTTAGGGTTCAGAGCGTGCATGTCTAAATGGGCTTTCTAGTGAACCCGTTCGAATTTTGACCGAGTAAAAAGCTCAAAATTTGAGTTTAATCTGTATAATTTGGGTCAAAAGACCATAATTAACTTTTTATACGCAAAAAATTTGATTTAATATCCTTTTCGATCGTTTTTTAGGGTTTAGAGCGTGCATGTCTAAATGGGCTTTCTAGTGAACCCGTTCGAATTTTAACCAAGTAAAAAGCTCAAAAATTGAGTTTAAGATGTATAATTATGTTCAAAAGACCATAATTAACTTTTTTTTCCCAAAAAAATTGATTTAATATCATTTTCGATCGTTTTTTAGGGTTCAGAGCGTGCATGTCTAAATGGGCTTTCTAGTGAACCCGTTCGAATTTTAATCGAGTAAAAAGCTCAAAATTTGAGTTTAAGCTGTATAATTTGGTTCAAAAGACCATAATTAACTTTTTGTACGCAAAAAATTTGATTTAATATCATTTTCGATCATTTTTAAGGGTTCAAAGCGTGCATGTCTAAATGGGCTTTCTAGTGAACCCGTTCGAATTTTAATCGAGTAAAAAGCTCAAAAATTGAGTTTAAGATGTATAATTAGGTTCAAAAGACCATAATTAACTTTTTTTACCCAAAAATTTGATTTAATATCATTTTCGATCGTTTTTTAGGGTTTAGAGCGTGCATGTCTAAATGGGCTTTCCAGTGAACCGTTCGAATTTTAACCGAGTAAAAAGCTCAAAATTTTAGTTTAACCTATATAATTAGGTTTAAAAGACCATAATTAACTTTTTGTATCCAAAAAATTTGATTTAATATCATTTTCGATCGTTTTTTAGTGTTTAGAGCATGCAAGTCTAAATGGCTTTCTAGTGAACTCGTTCGAATTTTAACCAAGTAAAAAGCTCAAAAATTGAGTTTAAGATGTATAATTAGGTTCAAAAGACCATAATTAACTTTTTGTACCCAAAAAATTTGATTTAATATCATTTTCGATCGTTTTTTAGGGTTCAAAGCCTGCATGTCTAAATAGGCTTTCTAGTGAACCCGTTCGAATTTTAACCGAGTAAAAAGCTCAAAAATTGAGTTTAAGATGTATAATTAGGTTCAAAAGACCATAATTAACTTCTTTTACCCAAAAAATTGATTTAATATCATTTTCGATCGTTTTTTAGGGTTTACAGCGTGCATGTCTAAATGGGCTTTCTAGTGAACCCGTTCGAATTTTAACCAAGTAAAAAGCTCAAAAATTGAGTTTAAGATGTATAATTATGTTCAAAATACCATAATTAACTTTTTTTACCCAAAAAATTTGATTTAATGTCATTTTCGATCATTTTTTAGGGTTCAGAGCTTGCATGTCTAAATGGGATTTCTAGTGAACCCGTTCAAATTTTAACCGACTAAAAAGCTCAAAATTTGAGTTTAAGCTGTATAATATGGTTCAAAAGACCATAATTAACTTTTTGTACCCAAAAAATTTGATTTAATATCATTTTCGATCGTTTTTTAGGGTTCAAAGCGTGCATGTCTAAATAGGCTTTCTAGTGAACCCGTTCGAATTTTAACCGAGTAAAAAGCTCAAAAATTGAGTTTAAGATGTATAATTAGGTTCAAAAGACCATAATTAACTTTTTTTACCCAAAAAATTGATTTAATATCATTTTCGATCGTTTTTTAGGGTTTACAGCGTGCATGTCTAAATAGGCTTTCTAGTGAACCCGTTCGAATTTTAACCGAGTAAAAAGCTCAAAAATTGAGTTTAAGATGTATAATTAGGTTCAAAAGACCATAATTAACTTTTTTTACCCAAAAAATTGATTTAATATCATTTTCGATCGTTTTTTAGGGTTTACAGCGTGCATGTCTAAATGGGCTTTCTAGTGAACCCGTTCGAATTTTAACCAAGTAAAAAGCTCAAAAATTGAGTTTAAGATGTATAATTATGTTCAAAATACCATAATTAACTTTTTTTACCCAAAAAATTTGATTTAATGTCATTTTCGATCATTTTTTAGGGTTCAGAGCTTGCATGTCTAAATGGGATTTCTAGTGAACCCGTTCAAATTTTAACCGACTAAAAAGCTCAAAATTTGAGTTTAAGCTGTATAATATGGTTCAAAAGACCATAATTAACTTTTTGTACCCAAAAAATTTGATTTAATATCATTTTCGATCGTTTTTTAGGGTTCAAAGCGTGCATGTCTAAATAGGCTTTCTAGTGAACCCGTTCGAATTTTAACCGAGTAAAAAGCTCAAAAATTGAGTTTAAGATGTATAATTAGGTTCAAAAGACCATAATTAACTTTTTTTACCCAAAAAATTGATTTAATATCATTTTCGATCGTTTTTTAGGGTTTACAGCGTGCATGTCTAAATGGGCTTTCTAGTGAACCCGTTCGAATTTTAACCGAGTAAAAAGCTCAAAATTTTAGTTTAAGATGTATAATTAGGTTCAAAAGACCATAATTAACTTTTTGTACCCAAAAAATTGATTTAATATCATTTTCGATCGTTTTTTAGGGTTTAGAGCGTGCATGTCTAAATGGGATTTCCAGTGCACCCGTTCGAATTTTAACCAAGTAAAAAGCTCAAAAATTGAGTTTAAGATGTATAATTATGTTCAAAATGCCATAATTAACTTTTTTTACCCAAAAAATTGATTTAATATCCTTTTCGATCGTTTTTTAGGGTTTAGAGCGTGCATGTCTAAATGGGCTTTCTAGTGAACCCGTTCGAATTTTAATCAAGTAAAAAGCTCAAAAATTGAGTTTAAGATGTATAATTATGTTCTAAATACAATAATTAACTTTTTTTACCCAAAAAATTTGATTTATTGTCATTTTCGATCATTTTTTAGGGTTCAGAGCGTGCATGTCTAAATTGGCTTTCTAGTGAACCCGTTCGAATTTTAACCGAGTAAAAAGCTCAAAATTTTAGTTTAACCTATATAATTAGGTTCAAAAGACCATAATTAACTTTTTGTATCCAAAAAATTTGATTTAATGTCATTTTCGATCGTTTTTTAGGGTTTAGAGCGTGCATGTCTAAATGGGCTTTCCAGTGAACCGTTCGAATTTTAACCAAGTAAAAAGCTCAAAAATTGAGTTTAAGCTGTATAATTATGTTCAAAATACCATAATTAACTTTTTTTACCCAAAAAATTAATTTAATGTCATTTTCGATCCTTTTTTAGGGTTCAGAGCTTGCATGTCTAAATGGGCTTTCTAGTGAACCCGTTCGAATTTTAAACGAGTAAAAAGCTCAAAAATTGAGTTTAGGATGTATAATTAGGTTCAAAAGACCATAATTAACTTTTTTTACCCAAAAATTTGATTTAATATCATTTTCGATCGTTTTTTTAGGGTTTAGAGCGTGCATGTCTAAATGGGCTTTCCAGTGAACCGTTCGAATTTTAACCGAGTAAAAAGCTCAAAATTTTAGTTTAACCTATATAATTAGGTTCAAAAGACCATAATTAACTTTTTGTACCCAAAAAATTTGATTTAATATCATTTTCGATCGTTTTTTAGGGTTCAAAGCGTGCATGTCTAAATGGGCTTTCTAGTGAACCCGTTCGAATTTTAACCGAGTAAAAAACTCAAAAATTGAGTTTAAGATGTATAATTAGGTTCAAAATACCATAATTAAATTTTTTTTTTACCCAAAAAATTTGATTTAATGTCATTTTCGATCATTTTTTAGGGTTCAGAGCGTGCATGTCTAAATGGGCTTTCTAGTGAACCCGGTCGAATTTTAACCGTGTAAAAAGCTCAAAATTTTAGTTTAACCTATATAATTAGGTTCAAAAGACCATAATTAACTTTTCTTACCCAAAAACATTGATTTAATATCATTTTTGATCGTTTTTTAGGGTTTAGAGCGTGCATGGCTAAATAGGATTTCCAGTGCACCCGTTCGAATTTTAACCAAGTAAAAAGCTCAAAAATTGAGTTTAAGCTGTATAATTATGTTCAAAATACCATAATTAACTTTTTTTACCCAAAAAATTAATTTAATATCATTTTCGATCCTTTTTTAGGGTTTAGAGCTTGCATGTCTAAATGGGCTTTCTAGTGAACCCGTTCGAATTTTAAACGAGTAAAAAGCTCAAAAATTGAGTTTAGGATGTATAATTAGGTTCAAAAGACCATAATTAACTTTTTTTACCCAAAAATTTGATTTAATATCATTTTCGATCGTTTTTTAGGGTTTAGAGCGTGCATGTCTAAATGGGCTTTCCAGTGAACCGTTCGAATTTTAACCGAGTAAAAAGCTCAAAATTTTAGTTTAACCTATATAATTAGGTTCAAAAGACCATAATCAACTTTTTGTATCCAAAAAATTTGATTTAATGTCATTTTCGATCGTTTTTTAGTGTTTAGAGCCTGCATGTCTAAATAGCTTTCTAGTGAACTCGTTCGAATTTTAACCGAGTAAAAAGCTCAAAAATTGAGTTTAAGATGTATAATTAGGTTCAAAAGACCATAATTAACTTTTTTTTACCCAAAAAATTGATTTAATATCATTTTCGATCTTTTTTTAGGGTTTAGAGCGTGCATGTCTAAATGGGCTTTCCAGTGAACCGTTCGAATTTTAACTGAGTAAAAAGCTCAAAATTTTAGTTTAACCTATATAATTAGCTTTAAAAGACCATAATTAACTTTTTATACCCAAAAAATTTGACTTAATGTCATTTTCGATCGTTTTTTAGTGTTCAGAGCATGCATGTCTAAATGGCTTTCTAGTGAACTCGTTCGAATTTTAACCGAGTAAAAAGCTCAAAAATTGAGTTTAAGATGTATAATTAGGTTCAAAAGACCATAATTAACTTTTTTTTACCCAAAAAATTGATTTAATATCATTTTCGATCGTTTTTTAGGGTTTAGAGCGTGCATGTCTAAATGGGCTTTCTAGTGAACCCGTTCGAATTTTAATCAAGTAAAAAGCTCAAAAATTGAGTTTAAGATGTATAATTATGTTCTAAATACAATAATTAACTTTTTTTACCCAAAAAATTTGATTTAATGTCATTTTCGATCATTTTTTAGGGTTCAGAGCGTGCATGTCTAAATGGGCTTTCTAGTGAACCCGTTCGAATTTTAACCGAGTAAAAAGCTCAAAATTTGAGTTTAAGCTGTATAATTTGGTTCAAAAGACCATAATTAACATTTTGTACCCAAAAAATTTGATTTAATATCATTTTCGATCGTTTTTTAGGGTTCAAAGCGTGCATGTCTAAATGGGCTTTCTAGTGAACCCGTCCGAATTTTAACCGAGTAAAAAGCTCAAAAATTGAGTTTAAGATGTATAATTAGGTTCAAAATACCATAATTAAATTTTTTTTTTACCCAAAAAATTTGATTTAATGTCATTTTCGATCATTTTTTAGGGTTTAGAGCGTGCATGTCTAAATGGGCTTTCTAGTGAACCCGTTCGAATTTTAACCGAGTAAAAAGCTCAAAATTTGAGTTTAAGCTGTATAATTTGGTTCAAAAGACCATAATTAACTTTTTGTACCGAAAAAATTGATTTAATATCCTTTTCGATCGTTTTTTAGGGTTCAAAGCGTGCATGTCTAAATGGGCTTTCTAGTGAACCCGTTCGAATTTTAACCGAGTAAAAAGCTCAAAAATTGAGTTTAAGATGTATAATTAGGTTCAAAATACCATAATTAAATTTTTTTTACCCAAAAAATTTGATTTAATGTCATTTTCGATCATTTTTTAGGGTTCAGAGCGTGCATGTCTAAATGGGCTTTCTAGTGAACCCGTTCGAATTTTGACCGAGTAAAAAGCTCAAAATTTGAGTTTAATCTGTATAATTTGGGTCAAAAGACCATAATTAACTTTTTATACGCAAAAAATTTGATTTAATATCATTTTCGATCGTTTTTTA
Source organism: Abelmoschus esculentus (assembly GCA_035048815.1). NCBI lineage: Eukaryota > Viridiplantae > Streptophyta > Magnoliopsida > Malvales > Malvaceae > Abelmoschus > Abelmoschus esculentus. The sequence goes on along the minus strand of JAUCBN010000063.1, from coordinate 7,529,096 downwards.
GGGTTTAGAGCGTGCATGTCTAAATGGGCTTTCTAGTGAACCCGTTCGAATTTTATCCAAGTAAAAAGCTCAAAAATTGAGTTTAAGATGTATAATTATGTTCAAAATACCATAATTAACTTTTTTTTCCCAAAAAAATTGATTTAATATCATTTTCGATCGTTTTTTAGGGTTCAGAGCGTGCATGTCTAAATGGGCTTTCTAGTGAACCCGTTCGAATTTTAATCGAGTAAAAAGCTCAAAATTTGAGTTTAAGCTGTATAATTTGGTTCAAAAGACCATAATTAACTTTTTGTACGCAAAAAATTTCATTTAATATCATTTTCGATCGTTTTTAAGGGTTCAAAGCGTGCATGTCTAAATGGGCTTTCTAGTGAACCCGGTCGAATTTTAATCGAGTAAAAAGCTCAAAAATTGAGTTTAAGATGTATAATTAGGTTCAAAAGACCATAATTAACTTTTTTTACCCAAAAATTTGATTTAATATCATTTTCGATCGTTTTTTAGGGTTTAGAGCGTGCATGTCTAAATGGGCTTTCCAGTGAACCGTTCGAATTTTAACCGAGTAAAAAGCTCAAAATTTTAGTTTAACCTATATAATTAGGTTTAAAAGACCATAATTAACTTTTTGTATCAAAAAAATTTGATTTAATGTCATTTTCGATCGTTTTTTAGTGTTTAGAGCATGCAAGTCTAAATGGCTTTCTAGTGAACTCGTTCGAATTTTAACCAAGTAAAAAGCTCAAAAATTGAGTTTAAGATGTATAATTAGGTTCAAAAGACCATAATTAACTTTTTGTACCCAAAAAATTTGATTTAATATCATTTTCGATCGTTTTTTAGGGTTCAAAGCCTGCATGTCTAAATAGGCTTTCTAGTGAACCCGTTCGAATTTTAACCGAGTAAAAAGCTCAAAAATTGAGTTTAAGATGTATAATTAGGTTCAAAATACCATAATTAACTTTTTTTACCCAAAAAATTGATTTAATATCATTTTCGATCGTTTTTTAGGGTTTACAGCGTGCATGTCTAAATGGGCTTTCTAGTGAACCCGTTCGAATTTTAACCAAGTAAAAAGCTCAAAAATTGAGTTTAAGATGTATAATTATGTTCAAAATACCATAATTAACTTTTTTTACCCAAAAAATTTGATTTAATGTCATTTTCGATCATTTTTTAGGGTTCAGAGCTTGCATGTCTAAATGGGATTTCTAGTGAACCCGTTCAAATTTTAACCGACTAAAAAGCTCAAAATTTGAGTTTAAGCTGTATAATATGGTTCAAAAGACCATAATTAACTTTTTGTACCCAAAAAATTTGATTTAATATCATTTTCGATCGTTTTTTAGGGTTCAAAGCGTGCATGTCTAAATAGGCTTTCTAGTGAACCCGTTCGAATTTTAACCGAGTAAAAAGCTCAAAAATTGAGTTTAAGATGTATAATTAGGTTCAAAAGACCATAATTAACTTTTTTTACCCAAAAAATTGATTTAATATCATTTTCGATCGTTTTTTAGGGTTTACAGCGTGCATGTCTAAATAGGCTTTCTAGTGAACCCGTTCGAATTTTAACCGAGTAAAAAGCTCAAAAATTGAGTTTAAGATGTATAATTAGGTTCAAAATACCATAATTAACTTTTTTTACCCAAAAAATTGATTTAATATCATTTTCGATCGTTTTTTAGGGTTTACAGCGTGCATGTCTAAATGGGCTTTCTAGTGAACCCGTTCGAATTTTAACCAAGTAAAAAGCTCAAAAATTGAGTTTAAGATGTATAATTATGTTCAAAATACCATAATTAACTTTTTTTACCCAAGAAATTTGATTTAATGTCATTTTCGACCATTTTTTAGGGTTCAGAGCTTGCATGTCTAAATGGGATTTCTAGTGAACCCGTTCAAATTTTAACCGACTAAAAAGCTCAAAATTTGAGTTTAAGCTGTATAATATGGTTCAAAAGACCATAATTAACTTTTTGTACCCAAAAAATTTGATTTAATATCATTTTCGATCGTTTTTTAGGGTTCAAAGCGTGCATGTCTAAATAGGCTTTCTAGTGAACCCGTTCGAATTTTAACCGAGTAAAAAGCTCAAAAATTGAGTTTAAGATGTATAATTAGGTTCAAAAGACCATAATTAACTTTTTTTACCCAAAAAATTGATTTAATATCATTTTCGATCGTTTTTTAGGGTTTACAGCGTGCATGTCTAAATGGGCTTTCTAGTGAACCCGTTCGAATTTTAACCGAGTAAAAAGCTCAAAATTTTAGTTTAAGATGTATAATTAGGTTCAAAAGACCATAATTAACTTTTTGTACCCAAAAAATTGATTTAATATCATTTTCGATCGTTTTTTAGGGTTTAGAGCGTGCATGTCTAAATGGGATTTCCAGTGCACCCGTTCGAATTTTAACCAAGTAAAAAGCTCAAAAATTGAGTTTAAGATGTATAATTATGTTCAAAATGCCATAATTAACTTTTTTTACCCAAAAAATTGATTTAATATCATTTTCGATCGTTTTTTAGTGTTTAGAGCATGCATGTCTAAATGGCTTTCTAGTAAACTCGTTCGAATTTTAACCGACTAAAAAGCTCAAAATTTGAGTTTAAGCTGTATAATATGGTTCAAAAGACCATAATTAACTTTTTGTACCCAAAAAATTTGATTTAATATCATTTTCGATCGTTTTTTAGGGTTCAAAGCGTGCATGTCTAAATAGGCTTTCTAGTGAACCCGTTCGAATTTTAACCGAGTAAAAAGCTCAAAAATTGAGTTTAAGATGTATAATTAGGTTCAAAAGACCATAATTAACTTTTTTTACCCAAAAAATTGATTTAATATCATTTTCGATCGTTTTTTAGGGTTTACAGCGTGCATGTCTAAATGGGCTTTCTAGTGAACCCGTTCGAATTTTAACCGAGTAAAAAGCTCAAAATTTTAGTTTAAGATGTATAATTAGGTTCAAAAGACCATAATTAACTTTTTGTACCCAAAAAATTGATTTAATATCATTTTCGATCGTTTTTTAGGGTTTAGAGCGTGCATGTCTAAATGGGATTTCCAGTGCACCCGTTCGAATTTTAACCAAGTAAAAAGCTCAAAAATTGAGTTTAAGATGTATAATTATGTTCAAAATGCCATAATTAACTTTTTTTACCCAAAAAATTGATTTAATATCATTTTCGATCGTTTTTTAGTGTTTAGAGCATGCATGTCTAAATGGCTTTCTAGTGAACTCGTTCGAATTTTAACCGAGTAAAAAGCTCAAAAATTGAGTTTAAGATGTATAATTAGGTTCAAAAGACCATAATTAACTTTTTTTACCCAAAAAATTGATTTAATATCATTTTCGATCTTTTTTTAGGGTTTAGAGCGTGCATGTCTAAATGGGCTTTCCAGTGAACCGTTCCAATTTTAACTGAGTAAAAAGCTCAAAATTTTAGTTTAACCTATATAATTAGCTTTAAAATACCATAATTAACTTTTTGTACCCAAAAAATTTGACTTAATGTCATTTTCGATCGTTTTTTAGTGTTCAGAGCCTGCATGTCTAAATGGCTTTCTAGTGAACTCGTTCGAATTTTAACCGAGTAAAAAGCTCAAAAATTGAGTTTAAGATGTATAATTAGGTTCAAAAGACCATAATTAACTTTTTTTTACCCAAAAAATTGATTTAATATCCTTTTTGATCGTTTTTTAGGGTTTAGAGCGTGCATGTCTAAATGGGCTTTCTAGTGAACCCGTTCGAATTTTAATCAAGTAAAAAGCTCAAAAATTGAGTTTAAGATGTATAATTATGTTCTAAATACAATAATTAACTTTTTTTACCCAAAAAATTTGATTTAATGTCATTTTCGATCATTTTTTAGGGTTCAGAGCGTGCATGTCTAAATGGGCTTTCTAGTGAACCCGTTCGAATTTTAACCGAGTAAAAAGCTCAAAATTTGAGTTTAAGCTGTATAATTTGGTTCAAAAGACCATAATTAACTTTTTGTACCCAAAAAATTGATTTAATATCCTTTTCGATCGTTTTTTAGGGTTTAGAGCGTGCATGTCTAAATGGGCTTTCTAGTGAACCCGTTCGAATTTTAACCAAGTAAAAAGCTCAAAAATTGAGTTTAAGCTGTATAATTATGTTCAAAATACCATAATTAACTTTTTTTACCCAAAAAATTAATTTAATATCATTTTCGATCCTTTTTTAGGGTTTAGAGCTTGCATGTCTAAATGGGCTTTCTAGTGAACCCGTTCGAATTTTAAACGAGTAAAAAGCTCAAAAATTGAGTTTAGGATGTATAATTAGGTTCAAAAGACCATAATTAACTTTTTTTACCCAAAAATTTGATTTAATATCATTTTCGATCGTTTTTTAGGGTTTAGAGCGTGCATGTCTAAATGGGCTTTCCAGTGAACCGTTCGAATTTTAACCGAGTAAAAAGCTCAAAATTTTAGTTTAACCTATATAATTAGGTTCAAAAGACCATAATTAACTTTTTGTATCCAAAAAATTTGATTTAATGTCATTTTCGATCGTTTTTTAGTGTTTAGAGCCTGCATGTCTAAATGGCTTTCTAGTGAACTCGTTCGAATTTTAACCGAGTAAAAAGCTCAAAAATTGAGTTTAAGATGTATAATTAGGTTCAAAAGACCATAATTAACTTTTTTTACCCAAAAAATTGATTTAATATCATTTTCGATCTTTTTTTATGGTTTAGAGCGTGCATGTCTAAATGGGCTTTCCAGTGAACCGTTCGAATTTTAACTGAGTAAAAAGCTCAAAATTTTAGTTTAACCTATATAATTAGCTTTAAAAGACCATAATTAACTTTTTGTACCCAAAAAATTTGACTTAATGTCATTTTCGATCGTTTTTTAGTGTTCAGAGCATGCATGTCTAAATGGCTTTCTAGTGAACTCGTTCGAATTTTAACCGAGTAAAAAGCTCAAAAATTGAGTTTAAGATGTATAATTAGGTTCAAAAGACCATAATTAACTTTTTTTTACCCAAAAAATTGATTTAATATCATTTTCGATCGTTTTTTAGGGTTCAGAGCGTGCATGTCTAAATGGGCTTTCTAGTGAACCCGTTCGAATTTTAATCAAGTAAAAAGCTCAAAAATTGAGTTTAAGATGTATAATTATGTTCTAAATACAATAATTAACTTTTTTTACCCAAAAAATTTGATTTAATGTCATTTTCGATCATTTTTTAGGGTTCAGAGCGTGCATGTCTAAATGGGCTTTCTAGTGAACCCGTTCGAATTTTAACCGAGTAAAAAGCTCAAAATTTGAGTTTAAGCTGTATAATTTGGTTCAAAAGACCATAATTAACATTTTGTACCCAAAAAATTTGATTTAATATCATTTTCGATCGTTTTTTAGGGTTCAAAGCGTGCATGTCTAAATGGGCTTTCTAGTGAACCCGTCCGAATTTTAACCGAGTAAAAAGCTCAAAAATTGAGTTTAAGATGTATAATTAGGTTCAAAATACCATAATTAAATTTTTTTTTTACCCAAAAAATTTGATTTAATGTCATTTTCGATCATTTTTTAGGGTTTAGAGCGTGCATGTCTAAATGGGCTTTCTAGTGAACCCGTTCGAATTTTAACCGAGTAAAAAGCTCAAAATTTGAGTTTAAGCTGTATAATTTGGTTCAAAAGACCATAATTAACTTTTTGTACCGAAAAAATTGATTTAATATCCTTTTCGATCGTTTTTTAGGGTTCAAAGCGTGCATGTCTAAATGGGCTTTCTAGTGAACCCGTTCGAATTTTAACCGAGTAAAAAGCTCAAAAATTGAGTTTAAGATGTATAATTAGGTTCAAAATACCATAATTAAATTTTTTTTTACCCAAAAAATTTGATTTAATGTCATTTTCGATCATTTTTTAGGGTTCAGAGCGTGCATGTCTAAATGGGCTTTCTAGTGAACCCGTTCGAATTTTGACCGAGTAAAAAGCTCAAAATTTGAGTTTAATCTGTATAATTTGGGTCAAAAGACCATAATTAACTTTTTATACGCAAAAAATTTGATTTAATATCATTTTCGATCGTTTTTTAGGGTTTAGAGCGTGCATGTCTAAATGGGCTTTCTAGTGAACCCGTTCGAATTTTATCCAAGTAAAAAGCTCAAAAATTGAGTTTAAGATGTATAATTATGTTCAAAATACCATAATTAACTTTTTTTTCCCAAAAAAATTGATTTAATATCATTTTCGATCGTTTTTTAGGGTTCAGAGCGTGCATGTCTAAATGGGCTTTCTAGTGAACCCGTTCGAATTTTAATCGAGTAAAAAGCTCAAAATTTGAGTTTAAGCTGTATAATTTGGTTCAAAAGACCATAATTAACTTTTTGTACGCAAAAAATTTCATTTAATATCATTTTCGATCGTTTTTAAGGGTTCAAAGCGTGCATGTCTAAATGGGCTTTCTAGTGAACCCGTTCGAATTTTAATCGAGTAAAAAGCTCAAAAATTGAGTTTAAGATGTATAATTAGGTTCAAAAGACCATAATTAACTTTTTTTACCCAAAAATTTGATTTAATATCATTTTCGATCGTTTTTTAGGGTTTAGAGCGTGCATGTCTAAATGGGCTTTCCAGTGAAACGTTCGAATTTTAACCGAGTAAAAAGCTCAAAATTTTAGTTTAACCTATATAATTAGGTTTAAAAGACCATAATTAACTTTTTGTATCAAAAAAATTTGATTTAATGTCATTTTCGATCGTTTTTTAGTGTTTAGAGCATGCAAGTCTAAATGGCTTTCTAGTGAACTCGTTCGAATTTTAACCAAGTAAAAAGCTCAAAAATTGAGTTTAAGATGTATAATTAGGTTCAAAAGACCATAATTAACTTTTTGTACCCAAAAAATTTGATTTAATATCATTTTCGATCGTTTTTTAGGGTTCAAAGCCTGCATGTCTAAATAGGCTTTCTAGTGAACCCGTTCGAATTTTAACCGAGTAAAAAGCTCAAAAATTGAGTTTAAGATGTATAATTAGGTTCAAAATACCATAATTAACTTTTTTTACCCAAAAAATTGATTTAATATCATTTTCGATCGTTTTTTAGGGTTTACAGCGTGCATGTCTAAATGGGCTTTCTAGTGAACCCGTTCGAATTTTAACCAAGTAAAAAGCTCAAAAATTGAGTTTAAGATGTATAATTATGTTCAAAATACCATAATTAACTTTTTTTACCCAAAAAATTTGATTTAATGTCATTTTCGATCATTTTTTAGGGTTCAGAGCTTGCATGTCTAAATGGGATTTCTAGTGAACCCGTTCAAATTTTAACCGACTAAAAAGCTCAAAATTTGAGTTTAAGCTGTATAATATGGTTCAAAAGACCATAATTAACTTTTTGTACCCAAAAAATTTGATTTAATATCATTTTCGATCGTTTTTTAGGGTTCAAAGCGTGCATGTCTAAATAGGCTTTCTAGTGAACCCGTTCGAATTTTAACCGAGTAAAAAGCTCAAAAATTGAGTTTAAGATGTATAATTAGGTTCAAAAGACCATAATTAACTTTTTTTACCCAAAAAATTGATTTAATATCATTTTCGATCGTTTTTTAGGGTTTACAGCGTGCATGTCTAAATAGGCTTTCTAGTGAACCCGTTCGAATTTTAACCGAGTAAAAAGCTCAAAAATTGAGTTTAAGATGTATAATTAGGTTCAAAATACCATAATTAACTTTTTTTACCCAAAAAATTGATTTAATATCATTTTCGATCGTTTTTTAGGGTTTACAGCGTGCATGTCTAAATGGGCTTTCTAGTGAACCCGTTCGAATTTTAACCAAGTAAAAAGCTCAAAAATTGAGTTTAAGATGTATAATTATGTTCAAAATACCATAATTAACTTTTTTTACCCAAGAAATTTGATTTAATGTCATTTTCGACCATTTTTTAGGGTTCAGAGCTTGCATGTCTAAATGGGATTTCTAGTGAACGCGTTCAAATTTTAACCGACTAAAAAGCTCAAAATTTGAGTTTAAGCTGTATAATATGGTTCAAAAGACCATAATTAACTTTTTGTACCCAAAAAATTTGATTTAATATCATTTTCGATCGTTTTTTAGGGTTCAAAGCGTGCATGTCTAAATAGGCTTTCTAGTGAACCCGTTCGAATTTTAACCGAGTAAAAAGCTCAAAAATTGAGTTTAAGATGTATAATTAGGTTCAAAAGACCATAATTAACTTTTTTTACCCAAAAAATTGATTTAATATCATTTTCGATCGTTTTTTAGGGTTTACAGCGTGCATGTCTAAATGGGCTTTCTAGTGAACCCGTTCGAATTTTAACCGAGTAAAAAGCTCAAAATTTTAGTTTAAGATGTATAATTAGGTTCAAAAGACCATAATTAACTTTTTGTACCCAAAAAATTGATTTAATATCATTTTCGATCGTTTTTTAGGGTTTAGAGCGTGCATGTCTAAATGGGATTTCCAGTGCACCCGTTCGAATTTTAACCAAGTAAAAAGCTCAAAAATTGAGTTTAAGATGTATAATTATGTTCAAAATGCCATAATTAACTTTTTTTACCCAAAAAATTGATTTAATATCATTTTCGATCGTTTTTTAGTGTTTAGAGCATGCATGTCTAAATGGCTTTCTAGTAAACTCGTTCGAATTTTAACCGACTAAAAAGCTCAAAATTTGAGTTTAAGCTGTATAATATGGTTCAAAAGACCATAATTAACTTTTTGTACCCAAAAAATTTGATTTAATATCATTTTCGATCGTTTTTTAGGGTTCAAAGCGTGCATGTCTAAATAGGCTTTCTAGTGAACCCGTTCGAATTTTAACCGAGTAAAAAGCTCAAAAATTGAGTTTAAGATGTATAATTAGGTTCAAAAGACCATAATTAACTTTTTTTACCCAAAAAATTGATTTAATATCATTTTCGATCGTTTTTTAGGGTTTACAGCGTGCATGTCTAAATGGGCTTTCTAGTGAACCCGTTCGAATTTTAACCGAGTAAAAAGCTCAAAATTTTAGTTTAAGATGTATAATTAGGTTCAAAAGACCATAATTAACTTTTTGTACCCAAAAAATTGATTTAATATCATTTTCGATCGTTTTTTAGGGTTTAGAGCGTGCATGTCTAAATGGGATTTCCAGTGCACCCGTTCGAATTTTAACCAAGTAAAAAGCTCAAAAATTGAGTTTAAGATGTATAATTATGTTCAAAATGCCATAATTAACTTTTTTTACCCAAAAAATTGATTTAATATCATTTTCGATCGTTTTTTAGTGTTTAGAGCATGCATGTCTAAATGGCTTTCTAGTGAACTCGTTCGAATTTTAACCGAGTAAAAAGCTCAAAAATTGAGTTTAAGATGTATAATTAGGTTCAAAAGACCATAATTAACTTTTTTTACCCAAAAAATTGATTTAATATCATTTTCGATCTTTTTTTAGGGTTTAGAGCGTGCATGTCTAAATGGGCTTTCCAGTGAACCGTTCCAATTTTAACTGAGTAAAAAGCTCAAAATTTTAGTTTAACCTATATAATTAGCTTTAAAATACCATAATTAACTTTTTGTACCCAAAAAATTTGACTTAATGTCATTTTCGATCGTTTTTTAGTGTTCAGAGCCTGCATGTCTAAATGGCTTTCTAGTGAACTCGTTCGAATTTTAACCGAGTAAAAAGCTCAAAAATTGAGTTTAAGATGTATAATTAGGTTCAAAAGACCATAATTAACTTTTTTTTACCCAAAAAATTGATTTAATATCCTTTTTGATCGTTTTTTAGGGTTTAGAGCGTGCATGTCTAAATGGGCTTTCTAGTGAACCCGTTCGAATTTTAATCAAGTAAAAAGCTCAAAAATTGAGTTTAAGATGTATAATTATGTTCTAAATACAATAATTAACTTTTTTTACCCAAAAAATTTGATTTAATGTCATTTTCGATCATTTTTTAGGGTTCAGAGCGTGCATGTCTAAATGGGCTTTCTAGTGAACCCGTTCGAATTTTAACCGAGTAAAAAGCTCAAAATTTGAGTTTAAGCTGTATAATTTGGTTCAAAAGACCATAATTAACTTTTTGTACCCAAAAAATTGATTTAATATCCTTTTCGATCGTTTTTTAGGGTTTAGAGCGTGCATGTCTAAATGGGCTTTCTAGTGAACCCGTTCGAATTTTAACCAAGTAAAAAGCTCAAAAATTGAGTTTAAGCTGTATAATTATGTTCAAAATACCATAATTAACTTTTTTTACCCAAAAAATTAATTTAATATCATTTTCGATCCTTTTTTAGGGTTTAGAGCTTGCATGTCTAAATGGGCTTTCTAGTGAACCCGTTCGAATTTTAAACGAGTAAAAAGCTCAAAAATTGAGTTTAGGATGTATAATTAGGTTCAAAAGACCATAATTAACTTTTTTTACCCAAAAATTTGATTTAATATCATTTTCGATCGTTTTTTAGGGTTTAGAGCGTGCATGTCTAAATGGGCTTTCCAGTGAACCGTTCGAATTTTAACCGAGTAAAAAGCTCAAAATTTTAGTTTAACCTATATAATTAGGTTCAAAAGACCATAATTAACTTTTTGTATCCAAAAAATTTGATTTAATGTCATTTTCGATCGTTTTTTAGTGTTTAGAGCCTGCATGTCTAAATGGCTTTCTAGTGAACTCGTTCGAATTTTAACCGAGTAAAAAGCTCAAAAATTGAGTTTAAGATGTATAATTAGGTTCAAAAGACCATAATTAACTTTTTTTACCCAAAAAATTGATTTAATATCATTTTCGATCTTTTTTTATGGTTTAGAGCGTGCATGTCTAAATGGGCTTTCCAGTGAACCGTTTCGAATTTTAACTGAGTAAAAAGCTCAAAATTTTAGTTTAACCTATATAATTAGCTTTAAAAGACCATAATTAACTTTTTGTACCCAAAAAATTTGACTTAATGTCATTTTCGATCGTTTTTTAGTGTTCAGAGCATGCATGTCTAAATGGCTTTCTAGTGAACTCGTTCGAATTTTAACCGAGTAAAAAGCTCAAAAATTGAGTTTAAGATGTATAATTAGGTTCAAAAGACCATAATTAACTTTTTTTTACCCAAAAAATTGATTTAATATCATTTTCGATCGTTTTTTAGGGTTCAGAGCGTGCATGTCTAAATGGGCTTTCTAGTGAACCCGTTCGAATTTTAATCAAGTAAAAAGCTCAAAAATTGAGTTTAAGATGTATAATTATGTTCTAAATACAATAATTAACTTTTTTTACCCAAAAAATTTGATTTAATGTCATTTTCGATCATTTTTTAGGGTTCAGAGCGTGCATGTCTAAATGGGCTTTCTAGTGAACCCGTTCGAATTTTAACCGAGTAAAAAGCTCAAAATTTGAGTTTAAGCTGTATAATTTGGTTCAAAAGACCATAATTAACATTTTGTACCCAAAAAATTTGATTTAATATCATTTTCGATCGTTTTTTAGGGTTCAAAGCGTGCATGTCTAAATGGGCTTTCTAGTGAACCCGTTCGAATTTTAACCGAGTAAAAAGCTCAAAAATTGAGTTTAAGATGTATAATTAGGTTCAAAATACCATAATTAAATTTTTTTTTTACCCAAAAAATTTGATTTAATGTCATTTTCGATCATTTTTTAGGGTTCAGAGCGTGCATGTCTAAATGGGCTTTCTAGTGAACCCGTTCGAATTTTAACCGAGTAAAAAGCTCAAAATTTGAGTTTAATCTGTATAATTTGGGTCAAAAGACCATAATTAACTTTTTATACGCAAAAAATTTGATTTAATATCATTTTCGATCGTTTTTTAGGGTTTAGAGCGTGCATGTCTAAATGGGCTTTCTAGTGAACCCGTTCGAATTTTAACCAAGTAAAAAGCTCAAAAATTGAGTTTAAGATGTATAATTATGTTCAAAATACCATAATTAACTTTTTTTTCCCAAAAAAATTGATTTAATATCATTTTCGATCGTTTTTTAGGGTTCAGAGCGTGCATGTCTAAATGGGCTTTCTAGTGAACCCGTTCGAATTTTAATCGAGTAAAAAGCTCAAAATTTGAGTTTAAGCTGTATAATTTGGTTCAAAAGACCATAATTAACTTTTTGTACGCAAAAAATTTGATTTAATATCATTTTCGATCGTTTTTAAGGGTTCAAAGCGTGCATGTCTAAATGGGCTTTCTAGTGAACCCGTTCGAATTTTAATCGAGTAAAAAGCTCAAAAATTGAGTTTAAGATGTATAATTAGGTTCAAAAGACCATAATTAACTTTTTTTACCCAAAAATTTGATTTAATATCATTTTCGATCGTTTTTTAGGGTTTAGAGCGTGCATGTCTAAATGGGCTTTCTAGTGAACCGTTCGAATTTTAACCGAGTAAAAAGCTCAAAATTTTAGTTTAACCTATATAATTAGGTTCAAAAGACCATAATTAACTTTTTGTATCCAAAAAATTTGATTTAATGTCATTTTCGATCGTTTTTTAGTGTTTAGAGCATGCATGTCTAAATGGCTTTCTAGTGAACTCGTTCGAATTTTAACCAAGTAAAAAGCTCAAAAATTGAGTTTAAGATGTATAATTAGGTTCAAAAGACCATAATTAACTTTTTGTACCCAAAAAATTTGATTTAATATCATTTTCGATCCTTTTTTAGGGTTCAAAGCGTGCATGTCTAAATAGGCTTTCTAGTGAACCCGTTCGAATTTTAACCGAGTAAAAAGCTCAAAAATTGAGTTTAAGATGTATAATTAGGTTCAAAAGACCATAATTAACTTTTTTTACCCAAAAAATTGATTTAATATCATTTTCGATCGTTTTTTAGGGTTCAGAGCGTGCATGTCTAAATGGGCTTTCTAGTGAACCCGTTCGAATTTTAATCAAGTAAAAAGCTCAAAAATTGAGTTTAAGATGTATAATTATGTTCTAAATACAATAATTAACTTTTTTTACCCAAAAAATTTGATTTAATGTCATTTTCGATCATTTTTTAGGGTTCAGAGCGTGCATGTCTAAATGGGCTTTCTAGTGAACCCGTTCGAATTTTAACCGAGTAAAAAGCTCAAAATTTGAGTTTAAGCTGTATAATTTGGTTCAAAAGACCATAATTAACATTTTGTACCCAAAAAATTTGATTTAATATCATTTTCGATCGTTTTTTAGGGTTCAAAGCGTGCATGTCTAAATGGGCTTTCTAGTGAACCCGTTCGAATTTTAACCGAGTAAAAAGCTCAAAAATTGAGTTTAAGATGTATAATTAGGTTCAAAATACCATAATTAAATTTTTTTTTTACCCAAAAAATTTGATTTAATGTCATTTTCGATCATTTTTTAGGGTTCAGAGCGTGCATGTCTAAATGGGCTTTCTAGTGAACCCGTTCGAATTTTAACCGAGTAAAAAGCTCAAAATTTGAGTTTAATCTGTATAATTTGGGTCAAAAGACCATAATTAACTTTTTATACGCAAAAAATTTGATTTAATATCATTTTCGATCGTTTTTTAGGGTTTAGAGCGTGCATGTCTAAATGGGCTTTCTAGTGAACCCGTTCGAATTTTAACCAAGTAAAAAGCTCAAAAATTGAGTTTAAGATGTATAATTATGTTCAAAATACCATAATTAACTTTTTTTTCCCAAAAAAATTGATTTAATATCATTTTCGATCGTTTTTTAGGGTTCAGAGCGTGCATGTCTAAATGGGCTTTCTAGTGAACCCGTTCGAATTTTAATCGAGTAAAAAGCTCAAAATTTGAGTTTAAGCTGTATAATTTGGTTCAAAAGACCATAATTAACTTTTTGTACGCAAAAAATTTGATTTAATATCATTTTCGATCGTTTTTAAGGGTTCAAAGCGTGCATGTCTAAATGGGCTTTCTAGTGAACCCGTTCGAATTTTAATCGAGTAAAAAGCTCAAAAATTGAGTTTAAGATGTATAATTAGGTTCAAAAGACCATAATTAACTTTTTTTACCCAAAAATTTGATTTAATATCATTTTCGATCGTTTTTTAGGGTTTAGAGCGTGCATGTCTAAATGGGCTTTCCAGTGAACCGTTCGAATTTTAACCGAGTAAAAAGCTCAAAATTTTAGTTTAACCTATATAATTAGGTTCAAAAGACCATAATTAACTTTTTGTATCCAAAAAATTTGATTTAATGTCATTTTCGATCGTTTTTTAGTGTTTAGAGCATGCATGTCTAAATGGCTTTCTAGTGAACTCGTTCGAATTTTAACCAAGTAAAAAGCTCAAAAATTGAGTTTAAGATGTATAATTAGGTTCAAAAGACCATAATTAACTTTTTGTACCCAAAAAATTTGATTTAATATCATTTTCGATCCTTTTTTCGGGTTCAAAGCGTGCATGTCTAAATAGGCTTTCTAGTGAACCCGTTCGAATTTTAACCGAGTAAAAAGCTCAAAAATTGAGTTTAAGATGTATAATTAGGTTCAAAAGACCATAATTAACTTTTTTTACCCAAAAAATTGATTTAATATCATTTTCGATCGTTTTTTAGGGTTTACAGCGTGCATGTCTAAATGGGCTTTCTAGTGAACCCGTTCGAATTTTAACCAAGTAAAAAGCTCAAAAATTGAGTTTAAGATGTATAATTATGTTCAAAATACCATAAGTAACTTTTTTTACCCAAAAAATTTGATTTAATGTCATTTTCGATCATTTTTTAGGGTTCAGAGCTTGCATGTCTAAATGGGCTTTCTAGTGAACCCGTTCAAATTTTAACCGACTAAAAAGCTCAAAATTTGAGTTTAAGTTGTATAATATGGTTCAAAAGACCATAATTAACTTTTTGTATCCAAAAAATTTGATTTAATATCATTTTCGATCGTTTTTTAGGGTTCAAAGCGTGCATGTCTAAATAGGCTTTCTAGTGAACCCGTTCGAATTTTAACCGAGTAAAAAGCTCAAAAATTGAGTTTAAGATGTATAATTAGGTTCAAAAGACCATAATTAACTTTTTTTTCCCAAAAAAATTGATTTAATATCATTTTCGATCGTTTTTTAGGGTTCAGAGCGTGCATGTCTAAATGGGCTTTCTAGTGAACCCGTTCGAATTTTAATCGAGTAAAAAGCTCAAAAATTGAGTTTAAGATGTATAATTATGTTCAAAATACCATAATTAACTTTTTTTACCCAAAAAATTGATTTAATATCATTTTCGATCGTTTTTTAGGGTTTAGAGCGTGCATGTCTAAATGGGATTTCCAGTGCACCCGTTCGAATTTTAACCAAGTAAAAAGCTCAAAAATTGAGTTTAAGATGTATAATTATGTTCAAAATACCATAATTAACTTTTTTTTCCCAAAAAAATTGATTTAATATCATTTTCGATCGTTTTTTAGGGTTTAGAGCGTGCATGTCTAAATGGGCTTTCTAGTGAACCCGTTCGAATTTTAATCGAGTAAAAAGCTCAAAATTTGAGTTTAAGATGTATAATTTGGTTCAAAAGACCATAATTAACTTTTTGTACGCAAAAAATTTGGTTTAATATCATTTTCGATCGTTTTTAAGGGTTCAAAGCGTGCATGTCTAATTGGGCTTTCTAGTGCACCCGTTCGAATTTTAATCGAGTAAAAAGCTCAAAAATTGAGTTTAAGATGTATAATTAGGTTCAAAAGACCATAATTAACTTTTTTTTTCCAAAAAAATTGATTTAATATCATTCTCGATCGTTTTTTAGGGTTCAGAGCGTGCATGTCTGAATGGGCTTTCTAGTGAACCCGTTCGAATTTTAATCGAGTAAAAAGCTCAAAATTTGAGTTTAAGATGTATAATTTGGTTCAAAAGACCATAATTAACTTTTTGTACGCAAAAAATTTGGTTTAATATCATTTTCGATCGTTTTTAAGGGTTCAAAGCGTGCATGTCTAAATGGGTTTCTAGTGCACCCGTTCGAATTTTAATCGAGTAAAAAGCTCAAAAATTGAGTTTAAGATGTATAATTAGGTTCAAAAGACCATAATTAACTTTTTTTACCCAAAAAATTGATTTAATACCATTTTCGATAGTTTTTTATGGTTTAGAGCGTGCATGTCTAAATGGGCTTTCTAGTGAACCCGTTGGAATTTTAACCGAGTAAAAAGCTCAAAATTTTACTTTAACCTATATAATTAGGTTCAAAAGACCATAATTAACTTTTTTTACCCAAAAAAATTGATTTAATATCATTTTCGATCATTTTTTAGGGTTTAGAGCGTGCATGTCTAAATGGGATTTCCAGTGCACCCGTTCGAATTTTAACCCAGTAAAAAGCTCAAAAATTGAGTTTAAGATGTATAATTATGTTCAAAATTCCATAATTAACTTTTTTTACCCAAAAAATTGATTTAATATCATTTTCGATCGTTTTTTAGTGTTCAGAGCATGCATGTCTAAATGGCTTTCTAGTGAACTCGTTTGAATTTTAACCGAGTAAAAAGCTCAAAAATTGAGTTTAAGATGTATAATTATGTTCAAAAGACCATAATTAACTTTTTTTACCCAAAAAAATTGATTTAATATCATTTTCGATCGTTTTTTAGGGTTTAGAGCGTGCATGTCTAAAAGGGCTTTCTAGTGAACCGTTCGAATTTTAACCGAGTAAAAAGCTCAAAATTTTAGTTTAACCTATATAATTAGGTTTAAAAGACCATAATTAACTTTTTGTACCCAAAAAATTTGACTTAATGTCATTTTCGATCGTTTTTTAGTGTTCAGAGCATGCATGTCCAAATGGCTTTCTAGTGAACTCGTTCGAATTTTAACCGAGTAAAAAGCTCAAAATTTTAGTTTAGGATGTATAATTAGGTTCAAAAGACCATAATTAACTTTTTTTTACCCAAAAAATTGATTTAATATCATTTTCGATCGTTTTTTAGGGTTAAGAGCGTGCTTGTCTAAAATGGGCTTTCTAGTGAGCCTGTTCGAATTTTAACCAAGTAAAAAGCTAAAAATTTTAGTTTAACGTATATAATTAGGTTCAAAAGACCATAATTAACTTTTTTTACCCAAAAAAATTGATTTAATATCATTTTCGATCGTTTTTTATGGTTTAGAGCGTGCATGTCTAAATGGGATTTCCAGTGCACCCGTTCGAATTTGAACCAAGTAAAAAGCTCAAAAATTGAGTTTAAGATGTATAATTAAGTTCAAAATTCCATAATTAACTTTTTTTACCCAAAAAATTGATTTAATATCATTTTCGATCGTTTTTTAGGGTTTAGAGCGTGCATGTCTGAGTGGGCTTTCTAGTGAACCCGTTCGAATTTTAACCAAGTAAAAAGCTCAAAAATTGAGTTTAAGATGTATAATTATGTTCAAAAGACCATAATTAACTTTTTTTACCCAAAAAAATTGATTTAATATCATTTTCGATCGTTTTTTAGGGTTTAGAGCGTGCATGTCTAAATGGGCTTTCCAGTGAACGGTTCGAATTTTAACCGAGTAAAAAGCTCAAAATTTTAGTTTAACCTCTATAATTAGGTTTAAAAGACCATAATTAACTTTTTGTACCCAAAAAATTTGACTTAATGTCATTTTCGATCGTTTTTTAGTGTTTAGAGCATGCATGTCTAAATGGCTTTCTAGTGAACTCGTTCGAATTTTAACCGAGTAAAAAGCTCAAAATTTTAGTTTAGGATGTATAATTAGGTTCAAAAGACCATAATTAACTTTTTTTTACCCAAAAAATTGATTTAATATCATTTTGGATCGTTTTTTAGGGTTAAGAGCGTGCTTGTCTAAATGGGCTTTCTAGTGAACCCGTTCGAATTTTAACCAAGTAAAAAGCTCAAAAATTGAATTTAAGATGTATAATTATGTTCAAAATACCATAATTAACTTTTTTTACCCAAAAAATTTGATTAAATGTCATTTTCGATCATTTTTTAGGGTTCAGAGCGTGCATGTCTAAATGGGTTTTCTAGTGAACCCGTTCGAATTTTAACCAAGTAAAAAGCTCAAAATTTGAGTTTAAGCTGTATAATTTGGTTCAAAAGACCATAATTAACTTTTTGTACCCAAAAAAATTGATTTAATATCATTTTCGATCGTTTTTTAGGGTTTAGAGCGTGCATGTCTAAATGGGCTTTCTAGTGAACCCGTTCGAATTTTAACCGAGTAAAAAGCTCAAAATTTGAGTTTAAGCTGTATAATTTGGTTCAAAAGACCATAATTAGCTTTTTGTACGCAAAAAATTTGATTTAATATCATTTTCGATCGTTTTTTAGGGTTTAGAGCGTGCATGTCTAAATAGGCTTTCTAGTGAACCCGTTCGAATTTTAATCGAGTAAAAAGCTCAAAAATTGAGTGTAAGATGTATAATTAGGTTCAAAAGACCATAATTAACTTTTTTTACCCAAAAAATTGATTTAATATCATTTTCGATCATTTTTTATGGTTTAGAGCGTGCATGTCTAAATGGGCTTTCTAGTGAACCCGTTCGAATTTTAACCGAGTAAAAAGCTCAAAATTTTAGTTTAACCTATATAATTAGGTTCAAAAGACCATAATTAACTTTTTTTACCCAAAAAAATTGATTTAATATCATTTTCGATCGTTTTTTAGGGTTTAGAGCGTGCATGTCTAAATGGGCTTTCCGGTGAACCCGTTCGAATTTTAACCAAGTAAAAAGCTCAAAAATTGAGTTTAAGATGTATAATTATGTTCAAAAGACCATATTTAACTTTTTTTACCCAAAAAAATTGATTTAATATCATTTTCGATCGTTTTTTAGGGTTCAAAGCGTGCATGTCTAAATAGGCTTTCTAGTGAACCCGTTCGAATTTTAACCGAGTAAAAAGCTCAAAAATTGAGTTTAAGATGTATAATTAGGTTTAAAAGACCATAATTAACTTTTTTTACCCAAAAAATTGATTTAATATCATTTTCGATCGTTTTTTAGGGTTTACAGCGTGCATGTCTAAATGGGCTTTCTAGTGAACCCGTTCGAATTTTAACCGAGTAAAAAGCTCAAAATTTTAGTTTAAGATGTATAATTAGGTTCAAAAGACCATAATTAACTTTTTGTACCCAAAAAATTTGACTTAATGTCATTTTCGATCGTTTTTTAGTGTTTAGAGCCTGCATGTCAAAATGGCTTTCTAGTGAACTCGTTCGAATTTTAACCGAGTAAAAAGCTCAAAATTTTAGTTTAGGATGTATAATTAGGTTCAAAAGACCATAATTAACTTTTTTTTACCCAAAAAATTGATTTAATATCATTTTCGATCGTTTTTTAGGGTTAAGAGCGTGCTTGTCTAAACTGGGCTTTCTAGTGAACCCGTTCGAATTTTAACCAAGTAAGAAGCTCAAAATTTTAGTTTAACCTATATAATTAGGTTCAAAAGACCATAATTAACTTTTTTTACCCAAAAAAATTGATTTAATATCATTTTCGATCGTTTTTTATGGTTTAGAGCGTGCATGTCTAAATGGGATTTCCAGTGCACCCGTTCGAATTTTAACCAAGTAAAAAGCTCAAAAATTGAGTTTAAGATGTATAATTATGTTCAAAATTCCATAATTAACTTTTTTTACCCAAAAAATTGATTTAATATCATTTTCGATCGTTTTTTAGGGTTTAGAGCGTGCATGTCTAAGTGGGCTTTCTAGTGAACCCGTTCGAATTTTAACCAAGTAAAAAGCTCAAAAATTGAGTTTAAGATGTATAATTATGTTCAAAAGACCATAATTAACTTTTTTTACCCAAAAGAATTGATTTAATATCATTTTTGATCGTTTTTTAGGGTTTAGAGCGTGCATGTCTAAATGTGCTTTCCAGTGAACCGTTCGAATTTTAACCGAGTAAAAAGCTCAAAAATTTAGTTTAAGATGTGTAATTAAGTTCAAAAGACCATAATTAACTTTTTGTACCCAAAAATTTGATTTAATATCATTTTCGATCGTTTTTTAGGGTTTAGAGGGTGCATGTCTAAATGGGCTTTTCAGTGAACCGTTCGAATTTTAACCGAGTAAAAAGCTCAAAATTTTAGTTTAAACTATATAATTAGGTTCAAAAGACCATAATTAACTTTTTGTACCCAAAAAATTTGATTTAATGTCATTTTCATTCGTTTTTTAGGGTTCAGAGCATGCATGTCTAAATGGCTTTCTAGTGAACCCGTTCGAATTTTAACCGAGTAAAAAGCTCAAAAATTGAGTTTAAGATGTATAATTAGGTTCAAAAGACCATAATTAACTTTTTTTTACCCAAAAAATTGATTTAATATCATTTTCGATCGTTTTTTAGGGTTTAGAGCGTGCATGTCTAAATGGGCTTTCCAGTGAACCGTTCGAATTTTAACCGAGTAAAAAGCTCAAAATTTTAGTTTAACCTATATAATTAGGTTTAAAAGACCATAATTAACTTTTTGTACCCAAAAAATTTGACTTAATGTCATTTTCGATCGTTTTTTAGTGTTTAGAGCATGCATGTCTGAATGGCTTTCTAGTGAACTCGTTCGAATTTCAACCGATTAAAAAGCTCAAAAATTGAGTTTAAGATGTATAATTAGGTTCAAAAGACCATAATTAACTTTTTTTTACCCAAAAAATTGATTTAATATCATCTTCGATCGTTTTTGAGGGTTTAGAGCGTGCATGTCTAAATGGGCTTTCTAGTGAACCCGTTCGAATTTTAATCAAGTAAAAAGCTCAAAAATTGAGTTTAAGATGTATAATTATGTTCAGAATACCATAATTAACTTTTTTTACCCAAAAAATTTGATTTAATGTCATTTTCGATCATTTTTTAGGGTTCAGAGCATGCTTGTCTAAATGGGCTTTCTAGTGAACCCGTTCGAATTTTAACCGAGTAAAAAGCTCAAAAATTGAGTTTAAGATGTATAATTTGGTTCAAAAGACCATAATTAACTTTTTGTACGCAAAAAATTTGATTTAATATCATTTTCGATCGTTTTTTAGGGTTCAAAGCGTGCATGTCTAAATGGTCTTTCTAGTGAACCCGTTCGAATTTTAACCAAGTAAAAAGCTCAAAAATTGAGTTTAAGATGTATAATTATGTTCAAAATACCATAATTAACTTTTTTTACCCAAAAAATTTGATTTAATGTCATTTTCGATCATTTTTTAGGGTTCAGAGCGTGCATGTCTAAATGGGCTTTCTAGTGAACCCGTTCGAATTTTAACCGAGTAAAAAGCTCAAAATTTGAGTTTAAGCTGTATAATTTGGTTCAAAAGACCATAATTAACTTTTTTTTTACCCAAAAAAATTGATTTAATATCATTTTCGATCGTTTTTTAGGGTTTAGAGCGTGCATGTCTAAATGGGCTTTCTAGTGAACCCGTTCGAATTTTAACCAAGTAAAAAGCTCAAAATTTGAGTTTAAGCTGTATAATTTGGTTCAAAAGACCATAATTAACTTTTTGTACCCAAAAAATTTTACTCAATGTCATTTTCGATCGTTTTTTAGTGTTCAGCATGCATGTCTAAATGGCTTTCTAGTGAACCCGTTCGAATTTTAACCGAGTAAAAAGCTCAAAAATTGAGTTTAAGATGTATAATTAGGTTCAAAAGACCATAATTAACTTTTTTTTACCCAAAAAATTGATTTAATATCATTTTCGATCGTTTTTTAGGGTTTAGAGCGTGCATGTCTAAATGGGCTTTCTAGTGAACCCGTTCGAATTTTAACCGAGTAGAAAGCTCAAAAATTGAGTTTAAGATGTATAATTAGGTTCAAAAGACCATAATTAACTTTTTTTACCCAAAAAATTGATTTAATATCATTTTCGATCGTTTTCTAGGGTTTAGAGCGTGCATGTCTAAATGGGCTTTCTAGTGAACCCGTTCGAATTTTAACCGAGTAAAAAGCTCAAAATTTTAGTTTAACCTATATAATTAGGTTCAAAAGACCATAATTAACTTTGTTTACCCAAAAAATTGATTTAATATCCTTTTCGATCGTTTTTTAGGGTTTAGAGCGTGCATGTCTAAATGGGCTTTCCAGTGAACCGTTCAAATTTTAACCGAGTAAAAAGCTCAAAATTTTAGTTTAACCTATATAATTTGGTTTAGAAGACCATAATTAACTTTTTGTAGCCAAAAAATTTGACTTAATGTCATTTTCGATCGTTTTTTAGTGTTCAGCATGCATGTCTAAATGGCTTTCTAGTGAACCCGTTCGAATTTTAACCAAGTAAAAAGCTCAAAAATTGAGTTTAAGATGTATAATTAGGTTCAAAAGACCATAATTAACTTTTTTTTACCCAAAAAATTGATTTAATATCATTTTCGATCGTCTTTTAGGGTTTAGAGCGTGCATGTCTAAATGGTCTTTCTAGTGAACCCGTTCGAATTTTAACCAAGTAAAAAGCTCAAAAATTGAGTTTAAGATGTATAATTATGTTCAAAATACCATAATTAACTTTTTTTACCCAAAAAATTTGATTTAATGTCATTTTCGATCATTTTTTAGGGTTCAGAGCGTGCATGTCTAAATGGGCTTTCTAGTGAACCCGTTCGAATTTTAACCGAGTAAAAAGCTCAAAATTTGAGTTTAAGCTGTATAATTTGGTTCAAAAGACCATAAGCATTTGTATAGTTATGAGTAAAACTCCAATCTCGAAACTGACGAGTAACAATTTAAACCATATTTTGTTCCCGAAATCTAGTCTCCAATAAACACAAAACATCAATATTTAATTTATTTACCACTTTAAAAATCCTTTTCTGCTTCAAGGGGTCATTGAAACCCCGTACGTTCCAAACCAAAAAGGTCATTGTAGTAGGGGAGTATTACCAACCTTCTTAACCATTGCTTTTTTCTCACCCTTCCCATGCTTGTGCTTAGTTCTAGATTGAGGACGCAATTACTGCATTAAATCAGCAACTTTTCCAGCTGCAGCACGTACCTTCTTAGGAGAAACTGTCAGTATATTTTCTCACAAATATATTACGACGAAATCTTTGTTCCTTCATAAATGAAAATAATATTTTTACCAAGCTTTTTAGAATTTTCGACGAAAAAAATATTCTGTCAGTATTTTTAAACATTTCGTTTGAATAATTTATTTCTATCGGTAAATTATGACGAATTTGAAATCCGTCAGAATATTTCCCCCAATAATTTAAATTTTCTTGTAGTTGTAATGGGTTTGAGCACCAATATTACAACACAATGATTGAACGATTTATGTCCACGATTGAGAATATATTCTGAAACAAATATTACCGTAACCATTGTATTAGGATAAATAACTAAACTAAGTCTTCAATGTTCTTAGTTTACAATTAGTGGTAATCTTATTCTTCAGGAGTTTGGTTGCTTGATTGTTTAGATAAACACATATATTATGGATTTTTGTTACATTTCAGACTAATGTAATGGCTTCATTTGAGATGAATAAACATACTTTTCTTTTATCTCTTGATTTAATATTGATATCAGAGCCGATATAAAATATAGCAACAACTTCCAAAGAGTTTAGAGAAAATTTAAAAGATTGTTGATAATTTTGCAGCAGAAAAACACACTCTTTGTAACAAATGGCAAGCGAAACCTTTGTTCAACCAACGATTCATTGTTTTGATGGTCATTATGACCATTAGAACATGTTGATTGACAATTTTCTTTGATCTAAAGAATATTGGTAGGTAGTCTCTGAAGGAATCACAGAACCTACAACTAGTGTGATATAAGATGCACAAAAATTAGAGTTTGAAGGGCTAAAATTAAAAGATCTCAAAGTAAAAAATTATCTTTTTCAAACAATTGATCGAACAATCTTTAAAATTGTTTTTTACAAAGATACTTCTAAGAAAATATAGGATTCCATGAAGAAGAAATATGAAGGTTCAAATAGAATCAAAAGGCAACAACTATAAGTTTTACGATCTGATTTTGAAACACTGAGGATAAACCTAGAGAACTTGTTTTTGATTTTTTCTCCTGAATTATATAATTTTCAATAAGATGAGAATTCATGGTAAGAAGATGGAGGATGTGGTTGTTGTTGAGAAGACTTTTCGCTCAATGACATCAAAATTTAACTATGTAGTTTGTTCCATTGAAGAATTAAAGGATCTAGATCTTCTATCACTAGATGAACTTTGAGCTTCTTTACTTGTTCACGAAAAAAAAATTAATTCAACAAGATAAAGAGGAACAACCATTGATGGTCTCGTCCAATACTCACAAAAAAGAAAGACGAGGCATTGGTAGAGAAAATAATAAAAAGAGAGGCTCATGGAATCAACAATCTCATGATGATCATGGCTTCACATTTCGAGGGAGAAGACATGAAGACAAGACTTCATCAATTGAATATTCATCGTCATTAGACAAGTTGAATATTGAGTGCTATCATTGTCATAAGTATGGACACTATCATAATGAATGTAGAATCAACTATTAAAAGAGAATGAAGAAAAAATAAATTTTATAAAAAAAGAGAGGAGATATCTTTATTGATGGTGTACAACACAAAGAAAGATATAAACAAACAATTATGGTATCTAGACACTGAATGCAACAATCGTATGTATGGTGACAAAGATTTTTTTTAATTTGGATGAATCTTATAGAGATAACGTGAAGTTCGACAATGATACCAAAATTTTTGTTATGGAAAAAGGTCAAATAACAATTAGAATAATGGCAGAAATTTTCAAACAATCTCTAATGTTCTTTTTGTTCCAAATTTAAAATCCAATTTATTAAGCATAGGTCAATTGCAAGAGAATGAATATGAGAAAATGATAAAAAAAATGATATTTGTCGCATTCATTAAGCTTGATTACTCAAGCTAAAACAACCATAAACAGAATATTCCCTCTCTATTTAGATAATATTTCCTAAAACTGTTTTTTAACAAGATTTAAAAATGATGCTTAATTGTGAAAATTTCGCTATGAATATCTAAATTTTAATTGATTAAAGATGCTGCAACAAAAAAAATAATGATTGGTCTTCCAATGTTCTCTACTCCAACAAAGATATGTGAAAGATGTGTTATCAGCAAAAAAACACCGAAATCTATTTTCAAACAAAAAAACACAAAGAGCAAGAGAGTTATTAGAGATTGTTCATTTCGATCTTTATAGACCAATCAATCCTACTTTTAATAGAGGTAAACATTATCTAATTATTTTTTTTAATGGTCAAAAAAACATGGGCTTATTTTTTACAAGAAAAATCTAAAGCCTTGATAACTTTTAAAGTTTATAAAAGAATTTTTGAGAAAAAAGCAAAATATCCAATTCAGGTGTTACGCACAAATCGTGACAGAGAGCATAAGGTGTATAAATTAAAAAGGTTGTGTATAAATTAAAAAGGTTCTTCACAGTCTAAAACAATCTCCGCAAGCATATATAATCATATTAAAACTTATTTTTTTGAAAAAAAATGATTTCTAAAAATGTCCTTATGAACATAAACTTTCTATACAATTTGAAGCTGATGAAAGAAATGCTCATAGCTTGCTTATATGTGGACGACTTAATTTATAAAGAAATGATGTAGAAATGATTGAGCAGTTTAAGAACACTATGATGTCTGAATTTGACATGTGTGATCTTGGATTGATACACTATTTTTTGAGAATAAAAATTGATCAATCTGATACATGTATTTTTATTTTTCTAAAGAGATATGTGCAAGATATCTTAGTCAAGTTTTGAATGCAAGATTGTAATCCAATTTTTACTCTAGTTAAGACAAGTTTAAAGCTTGATAAAGATCTCAATAATAAAAAAATTGACAACACTCCATACAAACAAATCGTTGAAAGTTTAATGTACTTAACTACAACGTGGTCAGACATCATGCTTGTCGTAGGTCTAATCAGTAGATTCATGGAGAGTCCAACAGAGATGCATCTTGCATCAACAAAATGAATATTGAGATATCTGTAAGAAACCATTAATTATGATTTATTCTAAAAGAGAGGAAAAAAATAGATTTAATTGAATTTAAAGATAGTGATTATATAGAAGATCAAGATGATAGAAAAACACATCTGGGTACGTGTTTATGATGCGGTCTAAAGTTATTTTATGGTCTTCAAGAAAACAATCTATAGTTACTCTTTCAACTATTGAAGCGAAATTTGTTGCAGCAACGTGTGCTTTCCAAGAAATGTGGTTGAGAAATATTATTAAAGAACTTCATTTCAGTCAAGAAGGTTCTACTCCAAGTTATTGTGATAACAATTCAACAATCAAGTTGTCCAAAAATTCAGTTTTACATGATAAAAATAAACATATTGATGTTCGATTTCATTTTTTGCGTGATTTCACTAAGGAGAAAATTGTTGATCTCATTCACTAGAGAAATAAAAGATCAAGTTGTTGATTTATTCACAAAGTCTCTCAAACTTGAAGCATTTAAGAAGCTTAGAAAATTATTGAGAGTCTGAGATTTTATTTTGCATATATTATAGATTTTATGTTATATTTCAACCTGTATAATGGTTTCATTTAAGATGAATAAACATACTTTTCTTTTATCTTTTGATTTAATACATTATAGTTAATTCAAAAAAAATATTATTTTTGAATAGTTTAAAGGTGATATAATGTAGCATCCATTCATACATATTTTTACCCTCTAATAATATACATACACTTTAAACATATATCGATTGAATTTAGGTCTTTTAAGACGAAAATTATCTGATTTTCTATTGCATCCACTTGTTGAATTTAAAAATAATTAATAATTAATTTAATATTGTTATAAAAATATTTTTAAGGTAATAAATTTTTTATCTATAATATTACAAGTTAAAAAAATATATTTAAATTTTTTAATATTATATTATATAAAATATAACAATTTAAATTATGATAAAATTATTAACGAAAGCAAATTCCAATTGTATATGATCCATTAAAATATATAAAATATAAAATATATTGTTAAATATGACCTAAATATTTAAACTCATTCTCATTCTCATTTTCGTCCCGTCCTTCCCATCTCATCCTATCCCATCGAGAAATTATATTGTGAGTAACTTCTATCACGTGTCTATGGGATCAAGCAATTTATCTTATCATTTTTTTTCATGTTATATTTTTTCTAAGTGAAACTTTACCTAAAAAAATTGTTTTTTAAATGAATTAATAGTAAAAATTAGTAAAGACTCACCTCAAAAAAATATGACATAAAAAAACTGATAAAATTGGTGGTTTTTAATAGTTGATCTCATAGATAATGTAGTGAGACTTACCCATGATATAATTTCTTCATCCCATCCCATCTTCATCCAAATTTTTTTTTAATATATAAATACGTAAATTACAATACTTGAGTTCTTCCATTTTTATTAAATCAAATGCGTATTTGTACCTAAAACATATAAAAATATAAATAAAAATATTTAACATATTATATTTAACAATGAGGCAAGAATAATTTAGAAGAATATTTTACTTAATATAGTATTTCTCTCTTAATTCTTTGAATAATACTGTTAGTCGATTGTCATCGTCAACATTTCTTAAACTGTCGTTAACTTTCTTTCATCTTAATATCTCGTTCATATTTTTTTTTTCTCTTTTTTTTATCTATCTTTGTTTAGCTCACAAGTATAATAAAACTAGATCTAGTATGTATGAGTTGGCGATAAAAATCTATATGGATAATGTCTATATGGATCTAACCAGTGTTAACAAATGAATCAGTCACCATTAAAACTGTAAATGAGACGAGATAGATTTTTAATTACTCAAATTCGATTGGTTTTGAATCGATTAAAGCTTGTTTACACCTTCAGTCACCATGCCTTTTACTTTTGATAGAATATATTTAACCTGTTGCTCAAATTGTTCATATTTGTTTCTTTATATTCTCGTACGTCATAAGTTCTAAACTTAATAAAACCACTCTTTTTTCTTCCTTCAAAATCCTTTTTTCCTTTTTTTTAAATAGAATTAGATTTAAGATTTGTAAAAATACATGTTCGAGACTTTCTCTCCCAATAATTTAATTATTATTAATAATGATAATTGGTTAAATAATATTATTTTTTTTACAAAGACTTAGATTTTGGTGTATTAGATAAGCCAATTGACTTATGAAAAATAGTGCTTTAATTTTTTTTTTATTATTAGACAATTGTTTTTTATTGTGAAAAAAATTTTAAACTAAAAAAATTATATTCATATTTAATACATAACTATACCACATTCAAATAAAGTGCTTTTAACATATTACACATTGATCTTTCAGGGTGGAGCATATAAATTCCAACCTCACCACCAAGAATTATTACAGTAAACCAATTACAATAAAATTTTTTACGTTAAACCTCAACGGAACCCTACATAATTCTGTGTCGTGTCGTGATTGGATAATTGTAGGTCGTATCTCATTTGTCATAAGCTGGACAAAGATTCTAATTGGAGGCAGGCCATACACATGCAACCACCATTGTTTACCAGGAAAACCATATTTTTTGGTGCCACTTTTGCTTGGTGCATCTTTATTTCTCTTCTTCATTCCTAGTTTTAAGGATTTCAGCCTTTTCCTATAGATCTAAGATTTACAGGAAGAAAATGTAAAAAGAAAAACGCAAAATAGAAGATTCCCGCGGACCGTTAAGGCAAGACAACTCATTGTTTACAGTTCAGAAGGAGAAATCCATATGGTTTATCAAATTAATGAAAAGTTTTATCTAAAAGAAGACTCAAGAGTCAGGAAAACAGAGTTTTCACAGATTAGAAAACATTACTTGGTATCTGTTAGTCGACCATGCAGACTCCATCTTTGACGAAATCCTTCAATGCATTCCACTTGTCAGAATCAATCGCCTATAGACATATAATTCAGGTCCATTTATGATCAAATAATTCTATAGCTGCCAAAGATGATAAAGGAGGGGGGGGGGGGGGGGGAGTAAAGGAAGCTAATAGGAGAATGTCAATTAACTAGTGATAGGACTTGTTTTATTCCGACACTTGATTGGGATGCATATCCAGATATCTATATGAGCATGTGACCCTCTAAGAACTCTCTAAGAAGTAGAAAACCATAGAAAAAGATGTAAACATGTCTAAGTCAGTCGCATATTCATATCCAACATTTACACCCGACACCAAGTAACATTGAAAAAAATGGTTTCTCTACAAAAGTAAGAACGTTGTACGTAATTTCATAGAGTTCATACCAAGACATCAGAAAAGTCGATAATTGCAATTTCCATAAAAGTTTCATCAATATTGAGAAAGTAAATTTGCTTTGCCATTCTAAAGAGCTTAGTCTCGGTACTACCAATTAACATGTGCAAAAGGGATAATACTTTAGAACGATAAGGATTCAAGGATTGTATCAAAAGACATGAGAATAACCTAACCAAGTA
The DNA here is from genome assembly GCA_035048815.1 of Abelmoschus esculentus. Taxonomy (NCBI): domain Eukaryota; kingdom Viridiplantae; phylum Streptophyta; class Magnoliopsida; order Malvales; family Malvaceae; genus Abelmoschus; species Abelmoschus esculentus. Next base: position 7,499,804 of record JAUCBN010000063.1, on the reverse strand, counting down.
CCTCTCCAATGACGTGACTTCTGATTGAAGTCGACCAAATCTCTCCTTTGCTTGATCTAAAGGCATTGACAACCCCAATTTTCATTCACTATCCTGAAGCTGTTGCCTTAGTTCCTTGTCCTGAGACCCAGATTTCCAAACAAACTCAAGAAAGTTGATTCAGTACAATGATAAAAATAATCATTAAAATCTTACCCTTTTTTTGCACATTGTCGATATAATGCCAGCTCGTCTTGACAGAATGGCTCGATATCATTAATTTAAAGACCTACAACATACATCAACCATAAATGAATGTATGACTATGCACGAAATGCATGAGAAAGAATTTACTCTATCATTTGGCACAATTAAGAAAGTAATCAATTATGTGACCAAAAGGAATACAAATTATAACAGTTAAACAATATTGCATACATAGTTCTTTTTACATAAGATTGTTAAGTGAAAAAACACAAAACTTACACAAAAATAAATTTCGTAAGATCCCATCACATAACTCAATGCCTTCCAACACATGAGATGTGATTTCTTGTGGGAGGACTGAAGATGGTGGACCTGTCATTAGATCATTGATGGAGGCTCGGAAGTCCTTTATTTTTCCACCTTTGTCAGATTATAATACTTTAGGTTGTCGAACCCACAAGGATTGTGTCGACTTCACTACTTCTTATGACTGCACTATAGAAAGTAAAAACACAAATAATTGTTGAGTTGAGATTACTAAATTAACTACTAAAACTAAACTAAATATCGGAGAAATAAAGATTAATAAAGTGAGGTTAAGTTGAGTGCTTCGTAGAGGGGAATCCAGTTGTATTATGCATCCACTTATTAATGCAATGGGTTGAATTGCCGCATCGGCGGGTCGCACAAAGAGTCTCCGCAGCTGCTTAGGCGGGGTTATGCCTTGTCGACAATTCAACATTCCATAGTTCGACAGAGCATCCTTGTATGTCTTCTTCCTTATCCCTAAGCGAAGAGAACTGTTGGAACCCACGTCTTGATGATACCTCTCGGCGTGAATCAAGGGCGGACAACAACCAAACACATGCGTCTTGTTAGTCGCTGAAATCCTGGTCGGTTAATCTCTTAACCAGATTAGTCAATGCCCATGAGCAAAGACTGTATTCTCTCGTTTCGTGAGCCTAACACTCCCGATATTAGACAAATAGATTTTTCTTCACATACTATCATCTCGAGCTCATATGCAAAGAATAGTGAATGCCAAGAGAGAATAAACTATGAAATAAGTTTTGCATTAATAAATATCTAACATAACACACCATCTTCTCCAACTACTCCACAAACAACCTAAACCTCCGAAGAAGTTTAGAACATGATGTAGTCGGCGGCTAAAAGTACTTTCTAGGGTAAAATCCGACTCGACTTCACACCCTTAAACCTTGACCTATTGAAGACTCTAAATCAAATAGAGTTCGAATAAAATTGCCCAGGAATAAAAATTGCCCACAAAATAAAATTGCCCCGACAATGAAAATTGCTCGGGCAATCGACAAATGCAATACTATTTTGAAATACTTTTCTTTTATTCCTTTGAATCTCTTCTATTTTCTCTCACACTCACCACAACCACTCACACTCATTCACTACAGCCACCACTCTTTGGCTCTGACTCACTACCACAAACATTTTTCTCGCACGCTTCTCAAATTCAATTTGTACATCAGATTTTTGCCTATTTCAACTCTAGCATTCAGACGCCCTTGCTTTTCCTTCAAGAGCAAACCCCGGTCTTTCAAAAATACTGAGTAACCTTTCTCCATGAGTTGCCCCATACTCAAAATATTTGTCTTAAGGTCTGGAACGTAAAACACATCTTGGATTGACCCTATCAAGCCATCTTTTTGTAAGAAACAAATTGTACCTCTGCCTTTGACATCTACTTTTGATGCATCACCAAACGACACATGACCACCTTCAATCTTTTGCATCTCTTTGAATAAGTACTCGTGACCGCACATATGGTTGCTTGCGCCCGAGTCTAGGTACCATATATCATTGTCGTTGTTGACTTCATTTTTAGCCATCAAGAGAACGCCTTCATTCGTTTCATCTTCCATGGCGATGTTGGTTGTCTCTTCCACCTTTTTATTAGCTCGACAATCTTTTGCATAATGCCCTAATTTTCCGCAATTATAACATTTGTCGGAGTTGCAATCCTTCGCGTAATGACCATACATGTAACACTTGTAACACTCGATGTTGGAATAATTTGATTTGTCGCCTCTTCCTCGATTGTGTCCTTTTCCACGCCAATTTGGTTGGCTTGTCTGTCCTTTCTCATTATAATATCCTTCAAGACTATCTCTTTGACCAAAACGACCATTTCCACGACCTCCACGATCATGTCCTCTACCCCGAAAATTTTGAGAATAGAATACCTTCTCATCTCTGATTGATGCCTTAGTCTGAAGTGCTTGCTCGAGTGTCTCATCTTTATTTTTCTTCTTACGTTGTTCATGTGCCTCAAGAGAACCGGTGAGTTCATCAACTGTGAGAGTTTGTAGGTCCTTTAACTCTTCTATCGCGCACACAACATTCTCAAAATTATCGGTTAATGATCTCAAGATCTTCTCCATAATTCTCGCATCGGTTAACGTTTCACCATTAAGAATGAGTTGGTTTGCCATGGCTTGTACACGGGCAATGAAATCGGATAAACTTTCCAATTCCTTCATCTTCATACTCTCTAACTTGCCACGAAGAGTTTGGAGTCGCACTTGCTTGACTCGGTCGGCTCCTTTGTACACCTTTTTTAAAGTGTCCCACGCTTTTTTTGAAGTAGTTGCCCCGACAATCTTCTCAAAGCTTGATTCATCAACGGCTCTGAACATCATGTATAACACCGCATTATCCTTCGCTCGCGACTCTTTCAACGCCTTGGTTTGAGCCACCGTATATCCCGTAGTAGTTGTTGGTTCTTCAAACCCTTCTTCGACAACTTCCCATGCATCTTTAGATCCAAGAAGAGCTTTCATTTGAATACTCCAATTTTCGTAATTAGCCTTTATTAAACGTGGTAGCGACATTTGACCCATCACATTCGCCATAACTCTGATACCAATTTGAAGACTCTAAATCAAATAGAGTTCAAATGAAATTGCTCAGGAATAAAAATTGCCCACAAAATAAAATTGCCCCAACAATGAAAATTGCTCGGGCAATAGACAAATGCAATACTATTTTGAAATACTTTTCTTTTATTCCTTTGAATCTCTTCTATTTTCTCTCACACTCACCATAATCACTCACACTCATTCACTACAGCCACCACTCTTGGGCTCTCACTCACTACCACATTCACTCACACTCTTGCACACCACCACTTGTGGTTCTCTCTATTTTCTCACAAACTCTTGTTCTCACTCACTCACTCACAACCACAACTCTCCCTCACACCTTACAAATCAATAGACAATGCCTTTATATAGACACTAGGCATTATTACATAATAAAACCTAATAAAAACCATAACTCTTGTAACTCCTATAACTTCTATATTAAACTCCATAACTCTCATATTAACTTTTGACACTTCAATTTTGTAACTCCTCATTAACTCCTAAATTTTATGACTCACTAAATAAATCATTTAAGTTTATTTCAGCAAAACTCCCCCGTAAACTTAAATGTTTCTTCTATCCATCATGCCAATCATCTTCTTGCATTTGTCGCAACTTGATCCTGACTCGTTTGTATCCCTTCACAACATGTCTCCTCTTGTACCGTTCAATCTTGCCTTGAACTTCTATCTTTTTCTTGAACATCCACTTTACATCAATAGGCTGACTTTCTTTTGGCAATTCCTTTCGGCAATAGGTTGACTCCACATCAATTACCTTAATCTCCTCGTCTATGGCAATTTGCCAATTCTTGTCTCGTGATGCCTCTTCAAAACTAATATTTTCAACATCTGCCAAAAGACATACAAGATGTACCTTACTTGTAGAATCAAACAAATCTTGTAAACTTCGCATTTTGGGTTGTCTTCTTTCATCTTCATCATCGGTAGTTTCAGAGTTTGTTTGCATGCTTGTTGGTGCAATAACTGATGATTCTCCAACTTCGACTACAATCTCTGTCGAATTATTCCAATCCCATTCGCTCGCTTCATTTACTCGCACATCACGACTCACCATCATCTTCTTGCTTATCGGATCAAATAACTTGTACCCTTTTGTCTTCTCATCATACCCAATAAAAATAAATTTTTTACTTTTGTCTTCGAACTTCGTTCTTCGTTGATCCAGTATATGTGCATACGCCACACTACCAAACACTTTGAGATAAGAAACTGTCGGTTTTTATCCGCTCCATGCCTCTTGTGGTGTTTGATCATCTAACCTTATATGTGGACACCGATTTTGTATATAAACGGCATATTGCACAGCTTCTGCCCAGAATTGCCTCGGTAATTTCTTGCTCTTTAGCATTGATCGAACCATGTTAAGAATGGTTCAGTTCTTCCTCTCAGACACACCATTTTGTTGAGGAGAGTATGGTGCGGTTAAAAATCTCCTTATCCCTTGCTCCTCGCAATACTCCATGAAAACCTTCGACGTATACTCGCCACCTCTATCAGATCATAAGGCTTTGATATGTCTACCCGTTGCCTTCTCCACCACCACCTTGAACTTTTTAAACACCTCAAATACATTGGATTTTTCTTTCAAAAAATACACCCAAGTTTTTCATGAGAAATCATCAATAAATGAAATGAAATATCTTTTACCGCTAAAAGATTCCGGAGTGATTGGTCCACATATGTCTGTATGAATTAACTCGAGTGGATGTTTAGCTCGATATTTTTCTTTCTTCTGAAACGATGTCCTTGCTTGCTTGCCAATCACACATTCTTCACAAAATTTGCTATCATAGTCAATGTTCGGCAATCCGTGCACCATGTTCTTCTTTGCTAACTCTTTTAGACCACCATAATATAGGTGACCAAATCGAAGATGCCATAACGATGCCTTGTCTTCTACATCTACACGCAAACATTTTTCTCGCACGCTTCTCAAATTCAATTTGTACATCAGATTTTTGCCTATTTCAACTCTAGCATTCAGACGCCCTTGCTTGTCCTTCAAGAGCAAACCCCGGTCTTTCAAAAATACTGAGTAACCTTTCTCCATGAGTTGCCCCATACTCAAAATATTTGTCTTAAGGTCTGGAACGTAAAACACATCTTGGATTGACCCTATCAAGCCATCTTTTTGTAAGAAACAAATTGTACCTCTGCCTTTGACATCTACTTTTGATGCATCACCAAACGACACATGACCACCTTCAATCTTTTGCATCTCTTTGAATAAGTACTCGTGACCGCACATATGGTTGCTTGCGCCCGAGTCTAGGTACCATATATCATTGTCGTTGTTGACTTCATTTTTAGCCATCAAGAGAACGCCTTCATTCGTTTCATCTTCCATGGCGATGTTGGTTGTCTCTTCCACCTTTTTATTAGCTCGACAATCTTTTGCATAATGCCCTAATTTTCCGCAATTATAACATTTGTCGGAGTTGCAATCCTTCGCGTAATGACCATACATGTAACACTTGTAACACTCGATGTTGGAATAATTTGATTTGTCGCCTCTTCCTCGATTGTGTCCTTTTCCACGCCAATTTGGTTGGCTTGTCTGTCCTTTCTCATTATAATATCCTTCAAGACTATCTCTTTGACCAAAACGACCATTTCCACGACCTCCACGATCATGTCCTCTACCCCGAAAATTTTGAGAATAGAATACCTTCTCATCTCTGATTGATGCCTTAGTCTGAAGTGCTTGCTCGAGTGTCTCATCTTTATTTTTCTTCTTACGTTGTTCATGTGCCTCAAGAGAACCGGTGAGTTCATCAACTGTGAGAGTTTGTAGGTCCTTTAACTCTTCTATCGCGCACACAACATTCTCAAAATTATCGGTTAATGATCTCAAGATCTTCTCCATAATTCTCGCATCGGTTAACGTTTCACCATTAAGAATGAGTTGGTTTGCCATGGCTTGTACACGGGCAATGAAATCGGATAAACTTTCCAATTCCTTCATCTTCATACTCTCTAACTTGCCACGAAGAGTTTGGAGTCGCACTTGCTTGACTCGGTCGGCTCCTTTGTACACCTTTTTTAAAGTGTCCCACGCTTTTTTTGAAGTAGTTGCCCCGACAATCTTCTCAAAGCTTGATTCATCAACGGCTCTGAACATCATGTATAACACCGCATTATCCTTCGCTCGCGACTCTTTCAACGCCTTGGTTTGAGCCACCGTATATCCCGTAGTAGTTGTTGGTTCTTCAAACCCTTCTTCGACAACTTCCCATGCATCTTTAGATCCAAGAAGAGCTTTCATTTGAATACTCCAATTTTCGTAATTAGCCTTTATTAAACGTGGTAGCGACATTTGACCCATCACATTCGCCATAACTCTGATACCAATTTGAAGACTCTAAATCAAATAGAGTTCAAATGAAATTGCTCAGGAATAAAAATTGCCCACAAAATAAAATTGCCCCAACAATGAAAATTGCTCGGGCAATAGACAAATGCAATACTATTTTGAAATACTTTTCTTTTATTCCTTTGAATCTCTTCTATTTTCTCTCACACTCACCATAATCACTCACACTCATTCACTACAGCCACCACTCTTGGGCTCTCACTCACTACCACATTCACTCACACTCTTGCACACCACCACTTGTGGTTCTCTCTATTTTCTCACAAACTCTTGTTCTCACTCACTCACTCACAACCACAACTCTCCCTCACACCTTACAAATCAATAGACAATGCCTTTATATAGACACTAGGCATTATTACATAATAAAACCTAATAAAAACCATAACTCTTGTAACTCCTATAACTTCTATATTAAACTCCATAACTCTCATATTAACTTTTGACACTTCAATTTTGTAACTCCTCATTAACTCCTAAATTTTATGACTCACTAAATAAATCATTTAAGTTTATTTCAGCAAAACTCCCCCGTAAACTTAAATGTTTCTTCTATCCATCATGCCAATCATCTTCTTGCATTTGTCGCAACTTGATCCTGACTCGTTTGTATCCCTTCACAACATGTCTCCTCTTGTACCGTTCAATCTTGCCTTGAACTTCTATCTTTTTCTTGAACATCCACTTTACATCAATAGGCTGACTTTCTTTTGGCAATTCCTTTCGGCAATAGGTTGACTCCACATCAATTACCTTAATCTCCTCGTCTATGGCAATTTGCCAATTCTTGTCTCGTGATGCCTCTTCAAAACTAATATTTTCAACATCTGCCAAAAGACATACAAGATGTACCTTACTTGTAGAATCAAACAAATCTTGTAAACTTCGCATTTTGGGTTGTCTTCTTTCATCTTCATCATCGGTAGTTTCAGAGTTTGTTTGCATGCTTGTTGGTGCAATAACTGATGATTCTCCAACTTCGACTACAATCTCTGTCGAATTATTCCAATCCCATTCGCTCGCTTCATTTACTCGCACATCACGACTCACCATCATCTTCTTGCTTATCGGATCAAATAACTTGTACCCTTTTGTCTTCTCATCATACCCAATAAAAATAAATTTTTTACTTTTGTCTTCGAACTTCGTTCTTCGTTGATCCAGTATATGTGCATACGCCACACTACCAAACACTTTGAGATAAGAAACTGTCGGTTTTTATCCGCTCCATGCCTCTTGTGGTGTTTGATCATCTAACCTTATATGTGGACACCGATTTTGTATATAAACGGCATATTGCACAGCTTCTGCCCAGAATTGCCTCGGTAATTTCTTGCTCTTTAGCATTGATCGAACCATGTTAAGAATGGTTCAGTTCTTCCTCTCAGACACACCATTTTGTTGAGGAGAGTATGGTGCGGTTAAAAATCTCCTTATCCCTTGCTCCTCGCAATACTCCATGAAAACCTTCGACGTATACTCGCCACCTCTATCAGATCATAAGGCTTTGATATGTCTACCCGTTGCCTTCTCCACCACCACCTTGAACTTTTTAAACACCTCAAATACATTGGATTTTTCTTTCAAAAAATACACCCAAGTTTTTCATGAGAAATCATCAATAAATGAAATGAAATATCTTTTACCGCTAAAAGATTTCGGAGTGATTGGTCCACATATGTCTGTATGAATTAACTCGAGTGGATGTTTAGCTCGATATTTTTCTTTCTTCTGAAACGATGTCCTTGCTTGCTTGCCAATCACACATTCTTCACAAAATTTGCTATCATAGTCAATGTTCGGCAATCCGTGCACCATGTTCTTCTTTGCTAACTCTTTTAGACCACCATAATATAGGTGACCAAATCGAAGATGCCATAACGATGCCTTGTCTTCTACATCTACACGCAAACATTTTTCTCGCACGCTTCTCAAATTCAATTTGTACATCAGATTTTTGCCTATTTCAACTCTAGCATTCAGACGCCCTTGCTTGTCCTTCAAGAGCAAACCCCGGTCTTTCAAAAATACTGAGTAACCTTTCTCCATGAGTTGCCCCATACTCAAAATATTTGTCTTAAGGTCTGGAACGTAAAACACATCTTGGATTGACCCTATCAAGCCATCTTTTTGTAAGAAACAAATTGTACCTCTGCCTTTGACATCTACTTTTGATGCATCACCAAACGACACATGACCACCTTCAATCTTTTGCATCTCTTTGAATAAGTACTCGTGACCGCACATATGGTTGCTTGCGCCCGAGTCTAGGTACCATATATCATTGTCGTTGTTGACTTCATTTTTAGCCATCAAGAGAACGCCTTCATTCGTTTCATCTTCCATGGCGATGTTGGTTGTCTCTTCCACCTTTTTATTAGCTCGACAATCTTTTGCATAATGCCCTAATTTTCCGCAATTATAACATTTGTCGGAGTTGCAATCCTTCGCGTAATGACCATACATGTAACACTTGTAACACTCGATGTTGGAATAATTTGATTTGTCGCCTCTTCCTCGATTGTGTCCTTTTCCACGCCAATTTGGTTGGCTTGTCTGTCCTTTCTCATTATAATATCCTTCAAGACTATCTCTTTGACCAAAACGACCATTTCCACGACCTCCACGATCATGTCCTCTACCCCGAAAATTTTGAGAATAGAATACCTTCTCATCTCTGATTGATGCCTTAGTCTGAAGTGCTTGCTCGAGTGTCTCATCTTTATTTTTCTTCTTACGTTGTTCATGTGCCTCAAGAGAACCGGTGAGTTCATCAACTGTGAGAGTTTGTAGGTCCTTTAACTCTTCTATCGCGCACACAACATTCTCAAAATTATCGGTTAATGATCTCAAGATCTTCTCCATAATTCTCGCATCGGTTAACGTTTCACCATTAAGAATGAGTTGGTTTGCCATAGCTTGTACACGGGCAATGAAATCGGATAAACTTTCCAATTCCTTCATCTTCATACTCTCTAACTTGCCACGAAGAGTTTGGAGTCACACTTGCTTGACTCGGTCGGCTCCTTTGTACACCTTTTTTAAAGTGTCCCACGCTTTTTTTGAAGTAGTTGCCCCGACAATCTTCTCAAAGCTTGATTCATCAACGGCTCTGAACATCATGTATAACACCGCATTATCCTTCGCTCGCGACTCTTTCAACGCCTTGGTTTGAGCCACCGTATATCCCGTAGTAGTTGTTGGTTCTTCAAACCCTTCTTCGACAACTTCCCATGCATCTTTAGATCCAAGAAGAGCTTTCATTTGAATACTCCAATTTTCGTAATTAGCCTTTATTAAACGTGGTAGCGACATTTGACCCATCACATTCGCCATAACTCTGATACCAATTTGAAGACTCTAAATCAAATAGAGTTCAAATGAAATTGCTCAGGAATAAAAATTGCCCACAAAATAAAATTGCCCCAACAATGAAAATTGCTCGGGCAATAGACAAATGCAATACTATTTTGAAATACTTTTCTTTTATTCCTTTGAATCTCTTCTATTTTCTCTCACACTCACCATAATCACTCACACTCATTCACTACAGCCACCACTCTTGGGCTCTCACTCACTACCACATTCACTCACACTCTTGCACACCACCACTTGTGGTTCTCTCTATTTTCTCACAAACTCTTGTTCTCACTCATTCACAACCACAACTCTCCCTCACACCTTACAAATCAATAGACAATGCCTTTATATAGACACTAGGCATTATTACATAATAAAACCTAATAAAAACCATAACTCTTGTAACTCCTATAACTTCTATATTAAACTCCATAACTCTCATATTAACTTTTGACACTTCAGTTTTGTATCTCCCCATTAACTCCTAAATTTTATGACTCACTAAATAAATCATTTAAGTTTATTTCAACACCTAATGGGTGCTTATATAGGCCAAGCCCTAGGTTAAAGCTTTCCATGCAAGGAAAGAGTTCTAAAGGGGGAAGAAATATAATTCCTAATTAAACTATAACACTTAATTCTTATTTCCTAAAATATCTCTTCTTTCCCACACTTGACTTTGACCAAGGTTTGACTCCTTAATTTGGCTCCGTCTTTTTCTCGCTCTTTGTCCGTTAAGATGGGCATCTTTTTCTCTATCTATCGAGCACCAGTTGTTATCTTCAGTATGCTGTTGCGGCATCCAAAATGCTACCGTGGCGGGTGCTTCATCTGCATTTCAGCTTCTTTTCCAGCATCCATATTCTTGTTTGGACATTCCTATGAAGTGGTTTCCTTCCTAGGAAAGAAAACCATCAAATGCATCTGTTTTATGCCAAATAATAGATAAATTCATGTTTTAAGTATTCAAATGCTGAAATATAGAAAATAAGCAGAATTATCCAATATTGCCCTTAAATCTGTCCTTAATTGGCAATAAACGAGTGGGAAAATGATATAAAAATATGATTTTTATGCACTCATCAATCATCGCCTACTAATATTGTTTCCTCCATTGTTGGTTATGAATCAACTGATCACACGTCAGGTAACAAAGAAAATCATTCAAGAATAGTGGTCTCATTTAAAATTCATACTTTGGCATATAATAAAATGAAATATATATATATATCATACTTCAAGTAAAATTATAAGAAAAAGATAATGCCTTTGAACCTTAGAGAGCATAAATCAAACAAATTATCCAGTTACAGTTGTCTAAAACAAGATATCAAAAGCTTCACATACCGTCCATGGTTGTTTCTAGTTAGCTTTCCACCCAGTAAGATGAACTTGATGTCCAATTATAGTTCAAAATTGGTTAAAAATTGTGAAATAAAGGAGAGACAAGAATAGAATCAACAAAATTTCTATATCATTTTTGAAATATTTGAAACAACTAAGCACGGGGACAAATAGAAGCAAAGACAACTTTTTCAATTGGGGCGTTTTTAAAAGAAAAAAATTATTATACACAGAGAAGAATGCAAAGATATGAAGCAACAGAGAAAAATGGGTTTCCTTAATTTGCAGAGAAAAGTGTTTTGCCTGAGAGAGACGCACAAAAACAACAGGGAGAGTGAGAAAAGCCGGTGAAAAATTTTTCCTACCATTTTCACTCATTTTGATGGGCAGGGAGAGTTATCCAAGAAGAGTGTACTGATGGCCCAAATATATATACGAGATGATATGACCCGATGTAAATAAGTAATTAAATTAAGTTAAAGTACATAAATAATCATTGATATAAAATAAGCATTAAACTTTAAAAATCGTATAATAAATATTAAAATTTAATTTTTATAATAAAAATTCATTAAATTATTATCTATAATTAGATAAATAATATGAAAGTTAACAAAATTTATATAAAAACATATTTAATTTTTTATATTTATACTAATATATTTCATTCATTTTTATAGGTACAACCTTTTTTCAAGATATAATTTTTTTTACTATTCTATTACTCCGTATAAGATACTTAGGTAGTTAAAGATTGATTATTATAAACATATTGTATTACTTAATTGTAAATAACGATGAGAATATAATTAGATAAATAATAGCTAATAACGACTATCATTTCTTTAATATTTTTAATATTATAAACATATTGTATTATTTAATTGTAAATAACGATGAGAATATAATTTTTATTTTATTTCATCATCTTTCATATTTTTAAAAAATGTTTTTGAGTCTATAAAAATTTTAAAATCAGATTATTTCATGATAACAGATAATTATTTAAATTATTTTTCTGACAATGTTCTATTTTATAAGAAGGATGATTTCAATAATAAGTTTTACATTCACTCAAATAAAAATCTCGTTTTAGTCTTAATCTCTTTAATTAATTTAGTCATAATTCCAAACACTAATTTAATTTTCTCATCATTTTCACCTTCCCAACCGAAACCACTTCCCTCTTCTAAACCAATCACCTACAATTATGGATGGTTACGAAATTGAAACTCGACGGGTTTTGAACCAATCTGATCGGATCAAATTTTTTGGTAGAAAATTCGGGTTTATGTCGAGTTCAAGTTTACGATGGAAAAAATCCGACCCATAATTAATATTGTTTTTTATATATTTTTCACTTCCCTATTCTAAACCAATCACCTACAATTAGGTATGGGTACGGAATCGAAACTCGACAGATTTTGATCCAATCTGATTGGGTCAGATTTTTTTGTAAAAAATTCGGGTTTATGTCGAGTTCAAGTTTAGGATGGAAAAAATCCGATCCAGAATTAATATTGTATTTTTTCATATATTTTTAGAGATATTACAACAATGATCCCTCCTTATATATTATATATAATTAGGTAACAAAAATTGAATTTTTTATAATTAGGTCACTGAAATTTTATTTTTTTACAATTAAATCCTTAAATTTATTTTTTAAAATTAAATCCCTAAAATTTTAAAAAAATTAATAACTCGAATCGGGTTTGGTCGGATTTTAAAGCTTCAAAATTGGGTGAGGTCAATTTTTTAACTCTAACCTAGACCAAATCGGTACGAATGAACCGAAAATTTAACCTTACTCGACTCGTACCATCTCTACTTACGACCTTGTTCCTTCTATTCTACACATTGAGCGAAACTCCCTTACTTACCATCCAAACCAATTTTAATTTTTTGAGAAACATTAAATTACAAGGTTTTTCACTAGCAACAATTCTAGTATTCTGGTTTCAAGCTTCAATACAGTTATTTTTTTGAACTAAAACTGATATTTTATAATAAAATAATATAGATATAAAAATCTAATCTGACTTGAAAATCCGACTAAAACTGATAGGATCCTTCTTAACGAATAAGAGAAATCTATAGAAATATTTCTAAGAATTTTAAAAAGAGAAGAAGAGCTTTAACAAAAGAAGAAGAGTTGGTTAATAATATTTTTCAATGAAAATAAATATTAAAACCACCTCCTATATATAATATTTTTTATTCAAAATGACATAAACTTTCGATTCCGTTGGCTCCGTTCTTTCTCAGGCCATATATCTAGATGATGATTTAGCTGTTGAGTTGTCATTTTAGCTTTCATACTCGATTCTTCATACCAATTATATTTGTCCTATTCATAACAGTACCTCCACCTTTAAAGAGAACCTTGTCCTCAAGGTTTAAGATAGGATATGTAGGTAGAATGCCTCCATTGACAACCAATTGAAACATTTTTTCATCAACTTAAATTTTTTTATAGCCAAGAAAAGGGGTCAAACTTCTACAAAACTAACAACCGAAAATGATTGCTTGACACTCCGAGAGCTTTAAATAGATTGATCTTCTCAATTCTTATTCATCCTTTAATCGCTTTTAAGGTGATCTTATTTATTTCACCCGAAGCATATTTTTCAACCTCATCTCTCATAATAATGCCCAATATAAAAATAACAATTCTAACAAGGTAGTGGCACTTGTGTACTCCGAAACTAGGGGCTTTTAGAGCAATAATATTTAAGTTACCACAAACACCCATAAATCCAACAATAATTCTTATAACGATGATAAGATAGAGCCACATCTTGTCTTTCAGATCAATATTCCAAAAAAAATTAGATGAGAGAAGAAATATCTTCGTATATGAAAAAATTATGGAGCATTTGCGGTTGATTCCTTATTGAGAATCTTCTCAACATTAAGTGGTTCAAAATTGTCAATGATGAGAGGATGGTAGGAATAAGATTTGCTCTTGAAAAAGGTGATGGCAATAAAATATTGTCAAAGATCCAAAACGAAGAGCAAAATAGATAATTAAGAGTATTTTCTTGAGCATCAAAATTATAAGAGTACTTGTAGAAACAATCGATGGTTTATAATGAAGATTGTTACGTACATAATCTTTCAGTTCATTGGAAAGACCCGTGTAGCACACATAAGCACAATAAACTGATAGTACAACATCAAGTAAAAGATTTTTATTTCCCCAAGATATAGAGTCACATCAAATTTTGATAAAGTCTCATAGACTATGATGACAAAAAATGGAAGAAAGAACACAAAGAGAATGAGTAAAATCCATACCATCTTTTTCATCCATCCACTATGATTTTCTGGATCAAGTTTGTCATTTGGATCCCTCATGTCAATCATGATTAGAGTTCTTATACAAAAAATTTAGAATTTTTTCAGGCTAACATGAAGTACTTCTTGAAAATGATACCATGTTTCTAGTTGGGTAAAATTGATTTTCCCCTCAAGTAGGTTTGATCAAAGTTAAAGAACATAAAACGATGATACTTGTCAATGATCCTGTAGTGAAAAAGAAATGTTCTTTACAAGACTGTTGTCACCCAACATCAATATAATAAGATGATATAGCAAAATTAGAGAATTTAGGATTTTACCGGATAGGTTAATGTTGAAGGCATATATAACTCTCATGTTTCTCAAATTATTCCAATAATCTTTGATCCGTTATGAGAAAGAAACAATGTGTGCAATAGTGACATTAGTTTCCTAATATTGCTTGGAACAGAATCTAAAAATGGATTTATCTGCAAACACTTTTATGTTGCATCATTCAACTCAAGTGGTATATGACCTTAAAATGATTTCTAAAATCATTTTACTGTTGTGTTTGAAATCCCCACATTTAAAATTACACTGCCTTGTCCACGCGTCACACTAGGTTTTCCTCTATCAATAATGGAATTTTTCCCAGGGTCGAAAACAATGTTATCTTCTTTCTTTTGCACAAAGAGACATCTTCTTGGGTCAATATCATCTTCAAAATATTTTAAAAAGTTTTTGTAAATTGATATCTAGAATAATTTCTTCACCACTCGTCTTATCACTCAATTGAAAATGGCAATATACCATTTGAGGACTTGCTAAAATATTTCTTTGTCATTGATATTTAACCTCATCCAACTTGAATTTAAGTACATATTTGAAAAAAAATTCATGATTGTCATTTTCAAAGTGTTTATCCATGAAACTCCTAACACCATTTCAGATCCATCTAATTCTTGTAACTTTTTAACTCAGACTTCATTATTTGATACTTTCTCAAACCTAGCCACATCTTCTTCATCAATGATATAGTCTCTAGACAACAATTGAAGAAATTGAATCTCCATCGTTATTGCATCATTTTGAAAGTTATTATCTTATCTATCTTCAATCAAGAGATGGATAGTTCCATTGTATGTTTGTCTCGACAATTCATCAAAGACATGGCAGAGCTTTGTAATTGATTCTCTCGATCCTTCATTTTTTATGTATGTTGTGGAAGTCAGTCCCAATTTTGATGATATAACATGCAATTGATGCTTTATATCCTTAAGCGTTTTATTTTTCTACAACAATGCTCTAAAACACGACCAATGATTGTTCATAACGAATAAATGTTTCTTGAAATTTTTTATTGCTTCAGCGCTGCTCACCATAGCTTTAAATAAGAGCACCAAATGTTAGGATCCTTCCTAATAACTTAGAGAAATCTATAAAAATATTGCTAAAAATATAAGAAAATATAAGAAGAGATTTAACAAGAGAAAAAAAGTTTGTTGATAAAATTTTTCAATGAAAATAAACATTACAACCACCTCCTATATATAATATTTGCTATCCGAAATGACGTAAATATCCAATCTCCTTAATTTCCTTCTTTCTCGGGCCATACATCTAGCTGATGATTTAACAGTGGAGTTATCTTTTTAGTTGTCATACTTGATTATTCATACTCAATTATATTTGTCCTATTCATAAAAATATATTTAAGATAAAATTTTGTTTGATTTGAAAATATAATAATTCAAAACCGACTATTATTGTCCAAAACCAGAGTTAAACATGTTACTATAATACCCAAACCTGACTTGTATTGTAATGATCCAAATTTCAGATTCGAGTGTCGGGTTAAACTAAATCTTTAAGCTTTGACGTTTGGGCTTTTGTTAGACCTTGGGCTAGAGAGAAATGGATTGTTGTTAGGCCAAATGAGTTTTAGGTTGGGGTATTAAGGTATTTTCATATGGGGATGAAAAAAGGGGGAAAGGCTTAATGTGTCTATAGAATTTGACCGATATTTGACCGAAGAGAAAGTAAAGATCATCAAGAAAAGTTTGCAAGCAACATTTGACTGAAAAAAAGCTTACACGGACCATAAGTGTAAGCACATGGAGTATGAGTTGGTATAGAATGTGTTTCTCAAAGTATCTCATTAGAAGGTAATCATCCATTTTATTCGTAAGGGAAAGTTGAGTCTAAGGTACATCAGATCATATGAAGTTCTTGAGAGAATGAGACTAGTCAGGTAAATTTGAAGACAAATTTTCTTTAAGGAGGGGAGAGTTATAATGACCCAGATATCGGATCTGATTTTTGGGTTAACCCGAAGCCTTCGGCTTTGAAGTTTGGGCCTTAGTCTAGGGAGAAATGATTTTTTCTTGGTCCAAGTGAGTTTTAGGTTGGGTTATTAAGGTATTTTCACATGGGATAAAAATGAGGGGGGAAAAGGCTTAATGTTTCTAAAGAATTGTGGAAGGGGGTGAGGTCATTCTCTTGTTTTTCTCTCTTTCATTTATCATTTCAAGAGGATATATTTTGTTAAAATTCCAATCTTTAAGTGTTGTTTTGAGAATACCGTTTTAGGTATTGAGGGAAAGAGGTTGATAGAAGATGGTTTGTTGGTGAGTTTGAATAGCAAAACATGAAAGAGGGGTGATGTTGTGTTCTGTTTAGTTTGTTCATGTTTTTAGCTTCTTAGAATATTTAGTGAAGTTTCTAATTTCTGGTTTTAACTCTTTCTTATAAAGAAACAAGTGGGTGAGCCCTCAAGAGATCTTGGGAAAGAGAAGGTATAAGCTTGCTTAGAATCACGTTTTTTTATTATTGTAGCATGAGATTGAAACTCTACTAACTCCTTGGCATATTATATCTTATAAAAATAGGCTTGTTGCATGCTGGATTGATTGATCGATTGATTGCTTTGGTTGCTTGAGAAGCCTTTAATGGCATAATTGTTATTGATGGAAGAATTGTTGTAAATTGGGTAGAATCACATCAAATACTACCTTAATAACTTGTAGGAACAATATGGGGAGCTACCATCTCGTTTGGATAGTAATTGAAATAGGAAGATTAAGAACCCAAACTTGCATTTTCGTACAGGGGTATGGATACAGGGTAGGTCTATATCGATACAAGACCCGTGTATCGATACCCCTTGCATATTTAAAATTCCAGAGATGTTTTTTGGTATCGGTACGCAAGGGTATATCGATACCAATGTTTTATTGAGTTTTAATATACATGTTTATCGATAAGCTATGTTAGTGTATCGAAACGGGTAGTGTAGGTACTTGTAATGCCCAAAAAATGGGCCTAAAAGTTAATGAACCGATTTTGTCAGTTTAGCCTAGTTCGGGATTAAATTCTTAAAAATTAAATTTTAATGGAAATAAATTTTGGAAAAGTATTATAAAATCTTTATTTAACATGTATTTGGCTTTGGTAAAATGAATTTCAAAAATTGATTCTTGAATCCCTAAGATTTGGAAATTAGTGACTATTTTGTAAAACTTGAAAACTTGAAGACAATTTTATAAAACAAGCCAAAACTTTGAATCTTTAATGGGCTCTGATCCAATTGTATTCATAGATGGTCTAGGCTTTCCAAATTTTGTTTAATTAAGCCCAAAACTTATTTTAAACCAGTAACTTAATTAAACCTAATTTATTTTAATCCTAAAACCCTTTTTAACCTATAAAACCTAATTTATTTTTACAATTTTCGTTTTCTCTCATTCACAGAAATAGTTTTATCATTTTTCAAAGTTAAATCATATTCTTTTTATTAAAATTTCATTTGGGTTAATTTATATAACTTTTTCTTCTTTAAAATTTTAATTTTCTCATTGTTTTCTCGTTTTAAAATACGAAAAGCGATTGGATCAATTTTTGAGGTGAGATTTCGTCAATCCTATAGAAATTTAAAGTTCTTTACTGAAATTCCCAAGTTATTGACTTGGAATAATCGTTTTTAATCCTTTGATTTCATAAAAATCGATTTTTATCCGAAAATCCCAATTTTCGTTCAAGGATTTTGATCCACTGTTTTGGGATCCTAAATTCATTATTTTGATTTCATAAAGAGTGTTTTTGGACTCTTAGGAGAGAGTTAAGTCTAACTACCCTTTCTTGACCTCTTAAGTGTTATTTTTATGCAAAATTATGCTTGAGTCTTGGTTGCAATCATGCCTATGTTATCTTACATCTTGTTGCTTCTATGCATGTTGCTAGGGGGAGTATGAACTTGTTTATGCATTTTAATCATGTCATAACATCATATGCATGCTTCTAGGGACTTTAGAGACTCATTTCTATTACTTTAGAAGCCTAAAATGCAAAGCCTAGCTAAGCGGTATCGAAATAGGTAAAACTGGTTTCGATACATGTTCTTCATGCTCATCTAAGCACGTTTCTGGGTAAGCTTGGTATCGAACCTAGTTTCGATACAGGTGGTTTCGATACGATATTGTAAGTGTATCAGAACAGGCTATTTCGAAACGCCTATAAGGGAGTATCGAAACGCGCAGCGGAAGATTGCTATTAAAACACATCAAACCTAATTTTACCCAAATTAAAACATATCCAAACTCTTCTCTCAAACCCTAGCCGAAACCCTCTCTATAAAACCCTCAGATTCATCAACTTTTACCACAAAATCAAACGTTTTTCTTGAGGGATTTTCATCAACACATCAAGGCTAAGGCTATATTAAAAATTGGTGCTACAAAACCCATCAATTCATCATACTCTATATTCAAGGTATATTTCGAAAAACCTTATTTTCGTCGATTTTAGGATGTTAAAATTTAGATTTTGAACATATTTTGCATGCTCATTGTATGGGTTTTCATAATCCTACAGAAACGTTTTCAAAATCAAATTTTTTTTATTCGAATATAAATTATTTTTATCGTATTATTTTCACTCATTTTTCAAACAATTTTCAAAATTTCAAAAACCCTTGAATTATTGATTAATAGGATTGAATTAGGTTTATAGAGCATATATGTTTTTTTAAGTGCCTAAAACTAATCCTAAATTGTTTTAATCCTTAGATCATGGCACCGAAAAAATGCCAACGTACTGAGGGAGGTAGTTCTTCATCCGCTCGTGCTTCCAAAGACGACATTCAAGTGGTTTTCGAAAGAAGTTTGGATGATCACAATAAGATCGAAAATTTCCAACACTTTTGCAACCACCCGCTCAAGAAGGAGCGTTGCGTGGATGTGAACTTCATGAACTTAACCAAATTCCAATTCTGATATCTTCATCTTCTACACGATTGGAAGTTCATGACTTTTCTCACCTCAACTGGCATATTTAATCCCACTCTTGTCCTCTTATTTTATGCTAATGCCTCTTGCATTCTTTCAAAGGATAAAATTAAAGTTGTTGCCATTGAATCATACCTCATGGGACAAACCTTTCGCATAGATGTCGATACTCTTGTTGATGTGTTTGGCCTTGAGGATGGGGGTCTTGAAGATGAGAATTCTCTTGACACCTTCACCGGCTCGGTCATGAATCTTGACTTCCATGATCGTTTCTTGCATCTTATCATATCTTGGTGGATTCGTCCATTCAATGGTAAGTATTCTTGGATCCATCAAGTGGATAGCTTTTGGATAAATTGCGTCTGTTAAGCTCAACGCCCAAACCTTGCTCAAATCGTCTTTTCCGACATTGTTTGCCAAGTCAAGAACCGTGCCACTCCACTCGTCAAATCTTTTTCCTACGCTTGTGTACGTAGCACTATCTTTATGCGTTTGAGAATTGATTGCTCCTATGACCTTGTGGAGTCCGTCAAAGAACCATCGAAGAGACTTCTCTAAATCGTTCTCATTTTCAATATCTTAATGGTCAATGGGTTAGAGGTTCTCCTCCTCCTGTTGATCCGGAATCGATTCGACAAATTGCTCCAAATACCGAGATGATGGCTTTTCTCACTTCGAGGTTTGATAGCATGGATGCTCGGTTTGATAGTTTGGATGCTCGTTTGGATTCCTTCATAACTCACTTTGACTCTCGTCTTGATGCTATGGATACAAGGTTGACGGATTTGGAGAATCAACACCTTTCCATGCGTCTCTCACTTGAAGCTCTTAGGCGCCTTCACAAAGCTTCCAATAAGGATGGTGATGGTGATGGCGATGAGTGATCCTTAGCTATTTTTCTTTTAGCTTTGCTATGGCTTTTAGGACTAGTTATGTCTTTCTTAAGTATTAAGTTGCATTTTTATTTCATATTAGGACAATATGCACCTATGTTATTTCGTTTGTTATGCTTTGAACCTTAATGTTGGATTTGAACTTTTATTAATTCTATAGTTTTTTTTTAACTTTAACATTGCTTGCTTGGTTAAATGATATTATGCCTCATATTACATTGATTTTGATCTAACAAAAAGGGGGAGAAGACAATGTGTTACATTCTTCTAAGTTTTTTTAAAAAATGGGAAAACCCATTTTTAAAGCTATGCAACAATTAAGGGGGAGTTTTTCTTATTTTTCAAACTTAAAAAATTATGTTGGTTTTGTTATATCAAAAAGGGGAGATTGTAAAACTATTGATTTCTAACCGTTGAGGTTGTTGGAAACATAAAGCTCCATTTTTAAAGCATTAACAACTATTGATCCTCAAGCAACATCCAAGCATTTCAATCCAACGCCAAAGCACTTCATTGCAAATCTTTGAACTCCCAACTCTTTTATTTCAATTTATTTCTTTGTAATTGAGTTTGGGGAGAGTAAATATGTAATTAGGGCATTTTATTCTTGTGAGAGAAACCCTTTTGCCCATTTTCAACTCTTGTAATCCTTGGTAAGGTTAAGTCAATTTTAGGTAGAAAAATTGGCTTGTTTGTAAAGGGTAGCCCTTGAACCTAGAAAAAGGTTGAATTAATCTAGTGAATTGGTTTAAAAACCCTTAGTGAGAGCTAAGGTATTGGATGTAGAGCTTGTTTTGAAGCTTGAACCACTATAAATCTTGTGTCCTCAATTTTCTCCATTTTTACCGAAAATTCTTCCACAAAAATTTTAATAGTCACTTCACCACCCTCTTGGCCAATTTCTTTGATTGATCAACTCAAAAATGTTAAACTATGTTCTCTTGGATGAAGCATGTTTATGTAACTTGTGTGCTTTGCTTATGTACTTAGGTGATATTGCATCTAGTGAACATGGTGTGAGGTGCGGTTTATGCCTATATGATCTTATATGCATCTAGAGAACTTTATAATTTTGTTTAAGGCTTCAAACGTATGTAATCTGCACTTTTTGGGTAGAGGGTTTCGATACTTGTTCATGGGGTATCGATACCTAAGCAAAAATACGATGGTTTTTTAGAAAAAATTAGCTTGGGTATCAAAACCACATGAACTGGTTTCGAAACGGTTTGATGAAAAAAGCAGGCTTTTCGATACACTTGACTTTGGTATTGATACAGAGTTTTACGGTTTCAAATTGTATCGATACGGGGTCATAGCTGTATCAAAACGCGGGCTTGTCACGCGGGTCATCGAGTGAGTAATCGAAGGTGTACCGAAACACTTATGGATCATTTTGATAAGTTCTTATTTTAACCTTGGTTTCGAAACAGCAGCAATGAGTTTCGATACCTTTGACCATTAAGTTAGCTATAGACTGAGTTAAACTCTAAAACTTTACGTTTTAGTCTCCATACCTTGAGGAACTAAATAGATGACTTTTAGAAATTAATTTAAGCTGAAAATTTATGTGTAAGCATAAAATATACCTAATTAAATAATGGTAACCTTAATTTCACGATAATAGCAATAATTTCTAAAAATTTACAATTAGGTCCCTAAACCATGTTCGTTAAAATTAGGACTCATATTTCCTTAGTTTCCGCTGCAAATTGATGACTCCGCTTATCCCTAAGTTGAAGTACTGTTGATGACCAGTCCTTGATGATAACTCCCGACGTGAATCAATTATACTCACCAACCAATCCCACACTTCTTTTAGCCGCTGAAACTCTAACCTATCCCTAGGCCGAGTTAGTATTTTCCAGCTAGAAAAATACCGTGCTTATCCCTTTCGTAAGCCTAACTCTCCCGATATTAGACAAATAAATCTCTCACAAACTTCTCTCCCGAGCTTGAATGCAAGATCAATGAATAGCAAAGAATAAGCAAATCTTGATATTTTATTGCATTGAAACGAAAAGACAAAGTTCAATCTCTTCTCACAAATACTAAACAACCTTCACTTAAACCTAAAAAAATTTAGAACATAACGAAATAAAGAAAACTCTAAACAAAATTCTCTTGTGCGCTTGTATGCTTTTCTCCTTGGTCGGCTATTGTTTATATAGGCTTGACCTAGGGCAAACCTTTCCTAAGTAGGAATACAACTTGGAGTAAAACACAAGTCAAGTAAATAAAATAATTGTTTTATTTCCAAGTTTATTCCCACAAGGAATCTTTTCCGCGTGGCCTTTGACTTGGGCTTTCTGCTTGCTTCCCAGCTCCAATCCTTGCGCTGTTTGTCCAGAAATTTCCACCTCATTTTTATCTTCAAGTCACCTATAATATCAGTACTTGTCCTTCAGCTGGTGCCGCGGTCTCAGGTTCTGCTTTGGCCACACTTACTGCCACGGCAGTAGATATTCTTGCAATTCAATAGAAGGTGCTATAAAGTCTGCATTGTCTATGAATATTATCTTCATAAGTTACAAAAACAGAATATCTAAATATCTCACATTAAGTACATGCTTTAGTCCAAGTAGGTGTAGATTAGGTGATTATTGTCCATAAAAGGTGTAAAAAGTGATAGTGAATTAAGCACTTATCACACCCCCAAACTCGAGCTATTGTTTGTCCTCAAGCAATGCAAACCATCAAATTGCCAAACCTTATTCTCTTTTGGACTTACTTTTTCATCTATTTTCCCCACCATAACTATGCCTACTCTTAAGCTTTAACCTTTTGGTTACCCAAGGACTTACTCGGAATCAAGCTATAAGATTTTGTGAGTGTGTGCGTTTTTGTGGACAAGTTTGATTAAAGGCTTTCTTAGACAAACTCTAAGTTCAAGACAAATAGACTTTGGAATTTATGATGTCTTTCTATAGTACCAACACTTGAGCCAATTTCAGGCACCTCAAGGGCTGTGTTTTATTACTAGCTAATTTTTTTAAGCATAAACTAGAGCCAATTTCAGGCACCTCTAGTTATCATTCCATAAATCCAAGTCCTTATCACCTAAGTTCATTAAAAGAATTCCTAAAATCATACAAGTCCCAAAAGTGATCTTAAAATCAATCCTATAGCAAGCTTCTAAGTTTCTTCCTTAAATATCCTAAAGTTAAGTCTTCTAAACAGGACCTAACTATGGTAAGGAGAAAGATTTCTATAGCCTCAAAAGAATAAACTAAAGCAATATTGAAGTAGAGCAGTGCAAAAGTATAGACAATAATTCAAGTAGGGTGGTGGAGAAATTTTTTTTAAAGACAACTTAAATACTTCCTTTCATGGTAAGGTCGCGGTAGTGAATTGCCTCGGTAGTAGATCTACACCCCAAACTTGAACCAAGCATTGTCCTCAATTCTTATTACCATAACACATAGCAGGAACAAAATATGAAAATTAACAAGTAAATATATAACAACAACATAAAGATGTAAAATTTAAAGAGACTCCGAATAGCTACTTTTGACAATCAGTTTTCGTGGCCTTGCTGCCGAATGTTTCGTTCTTGGGGATGGTGATGGCTGAGCTTTGGCCTTTCGGGGCGGTTGGACTCGTGTAGGTGGTGTCCGTTGCATTGGAGCATCCAATTCTTCTCCTTTTTCCTCGTCGGCAATTATATCCGTCCCGCCTTCATCATCTACATTTATTGGGTCTGCCCAGGCGGGATGAGTACTGGGCCCGGAAACTGTTGAGGTTTGATGCACATAAGCATCAATCTCTTCCGAGAGACTGCCAATTATAATGGGGGATCCTGGTGGCGGGCTAAAAACAGCTCTCCTCTTGGATGGCCGTCAGCTGGCAGAGGATGCCGCGGCAGGCTCTGCTGGTCGAGATGGGCCTACGGCATTGAATTGCTGCTGAGGGCCATTAGGGTAGAAAGGCCTCGGTCCTCCTAGTGTTGGAGTGGTCTCGGTGTAGGGTGTAGCCGTGACAAACATACCGGTGGGGAAGTCTGGGAACTGGACCCCTTGGTGTGGAAAATTACTGACCATCATATGGGCGAGGTCTGTGTTAAAATCCCGTTGATACTCCATAAATCTTTGCTGCCTAATGTCCATTGTTGTCATTCTCTGGAGCAGCTCCTGGTAATTGTCTGCTGGGGTTGAGTTGTGTGAAGCGGAAGGTATATCTGTCGTGTATTGGGCCCTGGCAGAGGTGTCGGCAGTTCCTGGTTGGGGAGTCGCTTGAACTGGTTCTGCCTGTGTGATCTGCATGACTCTGTGGCAGAACTCCCTTGTCCAGCCGCGCCTATGGATGGTGATTTCATCGGTATCCTCGGTTGGAACGCCTGCGGTATTGTAGATGCCCATGATTAGGCATGGGAAATACAAAGGCCCTTTCTACTTTCGACCGCACTCATAGATTTCCTGGATTATCAGCTCTCCGACGTTGATGTTTTGTTTGTTGATTATGGACTGGATCATAACCAGCCTCCGCTTATCGATGGTGCTGTTGTGGGAGGTGAGGATGAGTCTTCGCTTGACAAAGGTGTTCCACAACTTGGCCTCGGCAGTGCACATACAGAGAGTCCTTGCTCTGCCCATGAGCGTAGAATTCCCGCACTATTGTTGCATTGGCTTGATTAGGTTGTAGGCAAAAAATTTCCCATTCTTGATATTTTATTCTATCGAATAAGTAGTGCTCGATACCATAGTTTTCTTCATCAGAGTGCTGGAAACCTTGCTCTTCCCATAACTGTCGAGCAACAAAAGAGCGGTTGAAACGTTCGGCCACATACGCGGGAGCAAATCTATTGTAGGTAGCCATTTAGAGTTGTGAGAAATTTGGAGAAAATAATTTAGAGCAAAAGAGAAATAGAGAGTTCAAAGATTTTAAGAGTGCAAGAGTGAATAGTTTATTATGAAAAGGTGATTATATAGGCCTTGGTCGTGTGCTAGCCGTTGGCATTTACTGTCGTGGCCCTGGATTTGCGCAAGACTAGCCGTTAGGCTATTTCTGCCCGTTGGACTGTTGTGGCCCTGACACTATGCTCTGCTGCGGCAGAGTGCATACTGTTGTCACTTTGCATTTTGATTCTTTGCCTAAAGCTTAAAAATAAAAATGAAACATTAGAAGTAAGAATGCAGGAAAATTATTAAAACTCGGAAATTATAAAAACTTTTAAACTAAAACTAATCCTAAAAATGCAAGAAAAATAAAATAAAATAATAAAATTAGTTCACAATAGGAGTGCATGCAAGTGCATCTCCTAAGGTGATGGTTTCCACAAGCCTTATATCATGTGTTCTAGAATAGTGCTTCAAACGTTGGCCATTCACTTTGAACTCGTGCCCATCTTTTTTTTGATTTTATCGTGACTACCCCATATGGATAGGCTTGAACAACATCAAATGGGCCTGACCATCTGGACTTGAGTTTGCCTGGGAACAGTTTGAGCCTGGAATTGAAAAGAAGAACTTGCTGCCCCGGCAGGAACTATCTCGGCAGTAACTTATGATCGTGCCATCTTTTGGTCTTGTCCTTGTAGATCTTAGCATTTTCATAGGCTGCTGCTCGGAATTCTTCAATTTCATTGAGATCTAACAGTATTTTCGGGCCAGCTTTCTCCTATTCCATATTCAGATTTTTGATTGCCCAGTATGCTTTATGTTCAATTTCCACGGGTAAATGGCATGCCTTTCCAAATACAAGCCTGTATGGGGATGTTCCCAATGGGGTCTTGTAGTTTGTCCTATATGCCCACTGGGCATCATCTAGATGGTAAGACCAATCCTTTCGAGTTGGGTTGACCACCTTTTCGAGGATTTGTTTCAATTCCTCGTTTGATATCTCGACCTGCCCATTTGTCTGTGGATGATACGTTGTGGCAATCCGATGTGTGACGCCTAACTTCTTTAGGGTCGCGGAAATGAGTCTATTGTCAAAGTGCTTACCTTCATCACTAATGATTGCTCTAGGAATTCCAAATCCGGTGAAGATGTTTCTTTTGAGGAATTTCTTCACAGTCTTGGAACCATTGTGTGGTGTAGCAATTGCTTCGACCCATTTAGAGACATAATCCACTGCTACAAGGATATAGAGATTGCCTTGAGATGATGGGAATGGTCACATAAAGTCTATGCCCCAAATATCAAAAAATTCTACTTCCATTATGGGTTGCAATGGTATCTCATTACGTCTAGAGATGTTGCCCGTACGTTGGCATCGATCACAGTGCTTATAATAGAGTTGGGCATCTTTAAAAGGTGTGGGCCAATAAAGGCCTGATTGAAGCACTTTGGCTGCTGTTCTATTTCCTCCAAAATGTCCTCCACAAGGTGAATCATGGCAGTGCCGGAGCACTTCTTGTTGCTCTTCCTCGGGAACACATCTTCTTATAACCTGATTTGCACATTGCTTAAACAAAAGAGGGTCGTTCCAGAAATAATGTCTTGCATTATGCTGAAACCTCTTTTTTCATTATAATTAAGGTTATAAGGTAAAACACCATTGGCTAAATAATTAACAAGATCAGCATACCAGGGAGTGGCTGTGACTGCAGCAAGGTCTTTTATCAATGTTGCCGAAATATATTCACTTACTGCTGTGGAAGCACAGTTGTATACTGCCGCGCGTGCTGCCTCGGCAGTGTCTTCTGCTACTGCTGAGACTTGCAGGATATGCTCGTCTGGGAATGCGTCTTGTATTTCTTCCAGTGGCATGTTTTTCTCCCCAACTTCTAACCTGGAAAAATGGTCAGCTACTTGGCTTTCCGTACCTCTCTTGTCCTTAATTTCTATTTCAAATTCCTGCAAAAGAAGAATCCATCTAATTAGTCTTGGTTTGACATCCTTCTTTGAGAAAAAGTACCTGATTACCGAATGATCTGTGTGAACAGTCATTTTTGTTCCGAGAAGGTAGGATCGGAACTTATCAAAAGCAAAGACTACTGCTAGTAATTCCTTCTCCGTGGTGGTGTAATTAATTTGGGCCTCATTAAGGGTTTTACTAGCATAGTAAATAACATGGAAAATATTGTTCTTTATCTGCCCAAGTGCTGCCCCGACAGCATGATCACTAGCATCACACATTATTTCAAAGGGCAAGGCCCAATCTGGTGGGACTACGATCGATGCAGTGATCAGCTTCTCCTTAAGGGTCTTGAATGCTTCACTACATTCCTTACTAAATTCAAACTTCCTATCCTATTCAAGTAAAGCACATAGAGGTTTAGAAATTTTTGAAAAATTAGCAATAAACCTTCTATAGAAACCTGCGTGACACAAGAAGCTTCTAACTCCCTTGACTGAAATTGGTGGAGGCAATTTCTTTATCACATCGATCTTGGCTTTGTCAACTTCTATGCCTTGTGATGAAATTTGGTGACCCAAGACAATACCTTCCTTGACCATAAAATGGCATTTTTCCCAGTTAAGTATTAAGTTGGATTCTTCACATCTTTACAACACTTTTGCTAAATTGTCGAGGCAATGTTCGAAGTCATCTCCAAAGACTGAAAAATCATCCATGAATACTTCCAGGAAGTCTTCCACCATATCATGAAAAATTGCCAACATGCATCGCTGAAAGGTTGTCGGGGCATTACAAAGGCCGAACGGCATTCTTCTAAATGCATATGTACCATACAGGCAAGTAAAGGTAGTTTTTGCCTGGTCCTTAGGGTCTATAGAAATCTTGTTATAACCTGAATAACCATAAAAAAAAACAATAAAAAGGCTTACCAGCAAGTCTATCAAGCATTTCATCAATAAAGGGCAATGGGAAATGGTCCTTTTTTGTTGCCTTATTTAACTTGCGATAATCCATACAAACCCTCCAACCGGTCACAGTCCTGGTTGGGATTAGTTCATTGTTTTCATTGGTTATCACGGTCATGCCTCCTTTCTTAGGTACACATTGTACCGGGCTCACCCATGCACTTTCAGAGATAGGGTAGATGATACCAACATCAAGCCATTTGATTATCTCCTTGCGTACTACCTCTTTCATGGCATGATTGAGTCCCCTTTGGGCCTCAACAGTAGGTTTATGATCTTCCTCTAAAAGGATTTTGTGCATGCAAACTGCTGGGCTTATTCCCTTCAAATCATCAATTAACCACCCAATTGCCTTCTTGTGTTTCCGCAGCATCTCTATCAAGCTTTGTTCCTATTCAGTCTACAACTCAACAGAAATAATTACGGGCATTGTGTGGTTGGGTCCCAAATAAACATACTTTAATTTATCAGGTAAAGGTTTTAAATCGATCTTTAGTGGTTCCTCATTCGAAGGTTTTTCGTCCTTACCTGGGTAATTTAAAGGTTCAAAGTACTTACCTGGGTGGTGTGCTGTCCAATTAACTTCCTCAGCTTCAGGCATAGTGTTTAATGCATTGTTGTAGCAGTCGTCCACTGTACTGCCGAGGCAGCGCTGTGAAGAATTACTGTCACTATTGTCGAGGCAGTGTTTGCTGAGGCAAGGCATTGCACTGTCTGTATCTTTGGTACAAATTACCTGGCACTCCTCTGGATCATCATGTCTTTTTAAAATCTGGAAAACGTTTAGTGTGACTTGTTGGTCGTTGACTCGCATTGTTAATTCTCCTTTCTCCATATCAATAAGGGTGCGTCTAGTAGCTAGGAAAGGTCGGCCCAGGATGATCGGTGCATTGTCATCTGCTTCACAATCAAGAACAAGTCAGCTGGAAAAATAAATTTATCTACTCTTACCAATATGTCCTCGATTTTTCCTTCTGGTTGCACATATGATCTATCCGCCAGTTGGAGCATCACTGTAGTAGGTTTTGCCCTTCCTATTCCAAGCTTTTGAAATACAGATTTTGGCATTAAGTTGATGCTTGCTCCCAAATCGCACAAGGCCTTTCCTTCATAGTGGCTTCCTATCGCGCATGGTATAGTAAAACAGCCAGGATCATTCAATTTAAGGAGCATGCGATTATGCAGCATGGCCATGCATCCTTCGGTTGCGGCAACAGTTTTAAACTCACCAAGCCTTCTTCTTTTAGAAACAATGTCTTTTAAGAATTTGGCATAGTTTGACATTTGTTCTATTGCTTCAACTAACGGCAAATTTATATGCACTTGCTTTAGGATGTCTAGGAACTTTTTAAATTGATAATCCTGTTTTTGTCTTTTCAGCCTTTGTGGAAAAGGTGGTGGGGGTCGCATTTCCTCCAGTGTCTCATTAGTTTGGAACTTAATACTTGGTATCACTGGTGTTGGTGCTGCCTCGACCACTTGGCGTGGAGTTGCCGATTTCTGTGCCTGGGCAGTGCCTTTTGTGGCATGATCACCTAACGCAGAATCTCTGTCTTCTCCATCTGATTCTTCTTGTTCCTTTGTTGGGACTTTGTCCGAACTGATTGGAATCTCCTTAAGTTTTAAGCCACTCCTAGTGGTGATTGCCTTACATTGTTCATGGCTTTTTCCCCTTGTAACTTCAGTAGTAATCCTCCTTGAGTTCTAGTGTTCAGACTTTGAGCGAACTGCCCAACTTGAGTTTCCAGTGTTTTAATGGTTGCCTCCTGATTTTGTAACCTCATCTCATTTCTACTTATGAAAGCATCGGTTCTCTTAATAAAGTTACTATTCTCAGCCATATATGATTCATTTTTCATCATAAATGCCTTAAGAGAATTTTCCAGTGAACTTATGGGCTGCGGCGGCGGCGGCGGATGTTGCATTGGAATTGCTTGCTGGAAACCTGAGGGTTGAACAGTCGGATTCAAAGCATTATTTGGGTTGCTCCATGAAAAATTTGGATCCCTTTTCCAAGCTGGATTATATGTGTTGGACATCACGTTGTTGTTCAGGTTATAGTTTCCCACATAAAGGCTAGATTCCTGATTCTGCATGCACTCAGAAGAGCTATGGTTACCTCCACATAACTCACATGAAGAATCTATTACCTTAACCTCATGGGTATTATGTTGCATTTGCATATTTTGGACCATCTTAGTGAGAGTTGCCAATTTTGCTGCCACTGAATTGGATGTTTCTAATTCATGTACTATGGCCTGACGTCTCATCCCTCCTCGCCTAGATGTAGGGAATTGAAAATCATTCTTTGCGATTTTATTCAAAATCTCTATCGCTTCCTCCGGTGGCTTGTCAAGGAGTGTTCCGTTGGCAGAGGCGTCAAACATCATCCTTGTTGGGGTATTGGTTGCATTGTAAAACATGGTCACTTGTGTCCACAATGGAAATCCTTGTATAGGACACTTGTGCAACAATTCTCTATAGCGCTCTCATGCCTCATACATTGGTTCATCATCTGCCTAACAAAAAGAAGTAATTTCATTACGTATACGATCATATAAATTAGTAGGATTGAAACGTGTAATGAAATCACGATAGAGTTCACTCTAAGATCCTATTGATCCTGCTGGAATGCTATTTAACCAAGTTTTTGCCCTATCCCTCAGTGAATAGGGGAACAATTTCAGTCTCAAAACATCTTCATGGACTCCTTAGATTTTGAATGAATTGCATATCTCCATGAATGATTTGAGGTGTTGCCTAGCATCTTCAGTGACTGACCCACCAAACTGTCCAATAGTATTGAGCATATTAAACATGACAGGTTTTAGCTCAAAGTGGGCTGCTTCGATTTCTGGTGTAACAACTCCTGGATTTAACCCATTCAAATCCTCTTCCAAAAAGTCTTGAACAGTCAGCTGCCGCGGCCCTGGTGGCGGCGGAAGCCTTCCATTGCTAGCGGGTAAGTTTTGTTCTGCCGGATGATCTGCCATAACTTCTCGGATTTGTCTTCGCAACCTTTGACGTGTGCGCTCAATCTCTGGATCTAATTCGTACAATGGATTGCTTGGGTTTGCCCTGGTCATACACTAGAAAAACCGAAGTTAAATAAAAATAACAAGCAAGAAAATAAAGAAAACAAAATTTGGTTGTCAATCCCCGGCAACGACGCCAAAAACTTGTTGCGTGTAAAAAGAGTGTACAAATAGTGCAAGTGTACACGTCTCAAGAAATAAAGTGATAAGTATTATTCGAATATCGTCTCCACAGGGATTGGTATACTTAATATGCTTTCTTGCGTATTCTTGCTTTGTAGAAGGATTAAAATAAAAACACAGGTGAATTGGGTTTGAGTAAACTATATAACTCGAATAATAAAGCAAACTAAATAAAAAGAAGGTAATTAGAATGAGAAGATGACCAGGATCCAGTTGTGTTGTACTGTGGATTCAATTGACTTGTCTCTGTCCAATGCAATCACACAACACTACCTCGGCAGCACTGCAGTTTTACTGCCTCGACAGTGATGATGTTCGTCCGCCGCGGCAATCCCTTGCTCTTGGGTAGACTTTTACCAAGATTCGGCAAAGTGTCCTTTGATGACTCCGCTTATCCCTAAGTCGAAGTACTGTTGATGACCAGTCCTTGATGATAACTCCCGGCGTGAATCAATTATACTCACCAACCAATCTCACACTTCTTTTAGCCGCTGAAACTCTAACCTATCCCTAGGCCGAGTTAGTATTTTCCAGCTAGAAAAATACCGTGCTTATCCCTTTCGTGAGCCTAACTCTCCCGATATTAGACAAATAAATCTCTCACAAACTTCTCTCCCGAGCTTGAATGCAAGATCAATGAATAGCAAAGAATAAGCAAATCTTGATATTTTATTGCATTGAAACGAAAAGACAAAGTTCAATCTCTTCTCACAAATACTAAACAACCTTCACCTAAGCCTAAAAGAATTTAGAACATAACGAAACAAAGAAAACTCTAAACAAAATTCTCTCGTGCGCTTGTATGTTTTTCTCCTTGGTCGGCTATTGTTTATATAGGCTTGACCTAGGGCAAACCTTTCCTAAGTAGGAATACAACTTGGAGTAAAACACAAGTCAAGTAAATAAAATAATTGTTTTATTTCCAAGTTTATTCCCACAAGGAATCTTTTCCGTGTGGCCTTTGACTTGGGCTTTCTGCTTGCTTCCCAGCTCCAATCCTTGCGTTGTTTGTCCAGAAACGTCCACCTCATTTTTATCTTCAAGTCGCCTATAATATTAGTACTTGTCCTTCAGCTGCTGCCGCGGCAGTAGATATTCCTGCAATTCAATAAAAGGTGCCGTAAAGTCTGCATTGTCTATGAATATTATCTTCATAAGTTACAAAAGCAGAATATCTAAATATCTCACATTAAGTACATGATTTAGTCCAAGTAGGTATAGATTAGGTGATTATTTTCCATGAAAGGTGTAAAAAGTGATAGTGAATTAAGCACTTATCACAAATCAACTTAGTCCTTGTATGAACATGTAGGATCTAATTAAAACATTTAAACAAGATAAAAGAAAAAAATAGGGTCGTGTATCGGGACGAATCTCCAGATTAGCCTTGGTATTCCCCGTGTAACTCGTTCGAGTCGGGTAACGTCTAGACCGAGTCGAGGGGGTTTCAATACCGATACGGTTAGGTGTTTTTAGTCTCTTTGAAGGTAACAACGTATCAGTACGCATTTGATGTGTTTCGATACTGAGTGACGTATCGGTACTCTCTTTAGGCGTATCGGTACTCGCTGGGCAATCTGTCCAAAAATTAAAAATTTCATTCAAGGGCTTCTATAATTCGGGGTAAGGGGTCTTAAAGGTCTCCAAGGTGAAAAATGAATGTTAAAACTGAGAAATTAATATTTTAACCTCATTTATAAGATAATTGGCTAATTACTCGATAAAGGGTGGGTAAATAAATGGTGATAGTATACCATAGAGAATTGGTGGATTTTATATTGTGTGGTAAGCTAGGGACCTTGCTGTGTACTGATGGGTTGCCTATTGATATGATATTATGTGGTGGATCCGAACACCCTATATACATATATATATATATATATATGAATAAAGTGTTGCAACACTCAAAGATCATGCCTAATGGAGAATCTTGATGCTTACTGGACGCGAGACTCGTTCAAAGATGCTTGATGGACCATTCCAAGCATGGATGTAGAATCATGATGCTTAGTGTACGCGGGCCTCATTCTAGAGTATGATATACGGATGCTTAGTGGAAGCAGGCCCTGCTCGTAGTGTATGATCCCGATGCTTAGTGATCGCGGGCCGTACTACCTATATATATATATATATTATTATGGTATATGAGATATTGTGTGGACTTATCTTGTCATGTATATATTGTGTGCCAAAATTATACATGCATGTTATCTTGTGTTTAGACGAATATGGTAGTGCCATTGTTCTCATACCATGACATCGTTCATGTATTATTTGCTTTATTTATGATATGTGTGATATGAGTTGAGTGACGAAGTATCCACCAAGCTTTCGTAGCTTAGTGTTTCAGAATGTGTTTTCATACATTAGTGTCTAGGTGGAAGCGTATTAGAGGAGCACTATCGGGGTTGGTTTCAACATCGACTTGTGTTAAAGTACATTTACTATATGTAATGGGCCATGTACTTGTAGGATCATATATGTCTTTGTAACTCTTATTTTAAATTAGATTGAGTCGAAATGTTTTAAACGGTTTGTAATATTTGAAGTTCCTTTACTTTTAGATTTATTAGACTTTACATTGTTTTGAAACCAATGAACTTATTATAGATTTGGACTTGAATTGGATTTGGATTGGTTATTTGGGATTTTGAAGTGAAATTTTGTAACACGGACATTGAACCGGAGACCCAATGTGACATCTGGATCAAAGGTGTTACATGTATACAACCGAGAATGACCCGAATTAAATTTTTTACCATGGACCCAACACCCAACTTATATCCGTTTGAAACGAACCTAAACTCAAAATTGACCTAATAGATAATCGGTATTTTTCTAAAATTTTTTTATGGATCTTTATTTATCAACAATTAATATTTTTTCTTCGACTGTTAAACTATTTTAAATAAAGGAATAATATCATATTTGGTATTTAAATTTGACAAAAATTTTAATGTGATATATATATTTTTTAAATGTCTAGTGTGTTTTTATACTTCGATAAAATGCCTAACGGGGTATGTGTACTTTAACATGTACACTATTTTAAAAAAATAAAAAATATATATATTTATATTTTTGTCACATAATATAAATATATAATTATATCCTTATGAAATTTCTTAAAAAAAATTATGTGTCAATCTTTTATTGATTGTTTGAACAATAATAACCCTAAATACTACTATAATAATACATAAAATAATAGTTAAAATATTATAATAAATATTTTTATCGAAGTATAAATATAAGTATACATCACATTAGACATTTAATTAAAATACTTGTATCATATAAGAACAAAATGTAACCACTATGAAATGAAAGAACAGAAATCAGTTAATCTCTTATCCATCCATGGAATGAAAGTCCACCATCCATGATCCATCCCAAATTTCCCTCTGTTTCACTGTCTCTGCACTTTCTTCTCCTTCCAAAGTCTATATTCTTCGTGCTTTCTCACAGAAAAATTAAAAACTTGGCCTAAGATTCATTTTTGTAGCACATTGCAACTTAAAAGAAGAAGAAAGAACTATAATTCCCCAAGATAATCTCCATGCTGACATGCTCTTCCATTACCCCCTCTTTCCCTCCTTTTCCTCTTCAAAACCAAACTCCCAAAGCGACCTTTTTTCCTCAACTCAATCACTTTACCAGCCACAGTTTAAAACAACTCAAACCAACCCATTTACTTAAACCCCATGCTAATCCAAAACCAGCCCTTTTTTACTTCAATTTGTACCTTCAGCTCTATACAAATGCCGGTTTCATGCTAGAAGCGCGTCATTTGTTTGAGTCAATGCCTGAGAGAACTCTGATATCTTGGACTATACTCATGTCAGGCTATGCCAAACATGGTCTTGGTAAGGAAGCCTTGGCATTGTTTAAAGACATGCTGTCTGCTGGCAAAACTGTGCGCCCTGATTCGTATGTGTACGCTGTTGTGCTGAGGAGTTGTGGAGAGCTGAGGGAATTGGGTTCTGGCAAAGGGCTTCATGGCCAAGTTTTGAAAAAAGGAGAGGCTTTTCTTGATGGTTTTTTGGAGAATTCTCTGGTAAATATGTATTCAAGTTGTGGCCTTTTGGAGGATTCTGTTTCGGTTTTTGATGGCATTGAGAAGCCTGATTTGGTTGCTTGGAGCTCAATGTTAAGTGCTTACGTGAAAAATGGGTTTGAAAAGGAAGGTTTGAATCTTTTCCTCGACATGGTTTTCAAGGGAATTGAGTTGGATGCTTTTGTGTTTTCGATGGTTATCAAGGCATGTTCCAATTTGGAGGAGTTGAACCTGGGAATTCAACTACATGGTTTAATGGTTAAGAAAGGATTTGGGAAAGGGTGTTGTTTGTTTCTGGACAATAGTTTAATGGATTTTTATGCAAAATGCAAGGATTTGAAAGGATTAAGAAGAGTTTTTGATCAGCTGTCGGAGAAAGATTTAGTTTCATGGAACATATTAATCATGGGTTATGTACATAATCTTCATTACTTTGAAGCTCTTAGGAATTTCAGAGTTTTAATGCACCAAGTTTGTTATTGTGATGATTTCACAATTACAAGTATTCTCAAGGCGATTTCTAGTTTACACGACATGGACTATGGCAGGCAGGTTCATGGATATATAGTTAGGACAGGCTTAGTATCAAATAACTATGTAATGTGCTCTCTTTTGGATATGTATATCGAGTGCATTGAGCTCGACAGCTCAGAACAGTGGGAAAACCTTCCTTTGAAGGTGTATGCTGGCTTAGAAAGAGGTGAATCCAATGAGAATTTTATTATAGCAAGCATGCTAAAATGGTGCTCTGTGGTATCGAATCCTGACGCAGGGAAAGTATTCCACTCCTTGGCCAAGAAACTTGATGTACATTCCGATCCATATGTTACAAGCTCTTTGATTGATATGTATTCCAAGTGTGGGATGCCAGAAGCTGCTTTAAGGGTTTTCGAACGTGTAGAAGACCCAGGCACTGTAACGTGGTCAGCTCTGATCTCTGGACTTTCCTGGAATGGGTGGTTTGTGGAAGCATTAACATGTTTCCAGAAAATGCAGCTTAATGGTATTGAAGCAAATGAGTTCACCTTAACATCTGTTATTCTAGCTAGTGTGGCTTTAGATGATCTTAGAAAGGGAAGAGAATTACATTGCAAGATGCTCAAAGCTTGTTATGAATCAAATCTTTCTGTAGTTAACATGCTCATTAATCTTTACTCGGAATTATCAGATCACCATCAAGCACTCAAGCTATGTTCTTTGATTTCAGATGCCAAGATCTCATGGAATTTATTGATACAGGCTTGCCTCAAGGCAAACGACTATGAAACGATTCACAAACTTCTCAGGAGGATTCAATTGTGCTCTGGTTATATTGAACCAATTTCTGTTTGTGATATTTTCAGATCTTGTAACAGCCCAGTACATTTACGTTTGGGGATGCAAGCTCAGGCTTACATGACCAAAAGAGGTCTTCTCTCGCATCCTATGAGTGGAAATGGTCTCATTCAGATGTATTCCGAATGCGGACTAATTGCAGATGCTAATTTGGTGTTTGAGTTGATGCCTGAGAAGACTTCTCCGTCTTGGACGTCTATCATCTCTGCAAAAGTGGACCATGGTCATCCATCTGAAGCTCTGGCTTTATTTAATGATATGAGGAGTAGGAATAAATTAGTGGACTCAAGCACGCTAAAATCAATCTTGAAGGCATGTGGTCGAATGGGTCGAGTAGATGAGGTGCATAGCCTATTAATGTCCATGGAAGTGGTTTATGGAGTTGAGCCATCAGAAGAGCATTATTCTTGCATTGTCGAAGCTTTTATGCGAGCTGGAATGCTGGAAGAAGTTGAGAACTTCATTGATCAGGTTGTTCCAGGTGAAAAGGGCACTAAGATTTGGAACACACTTCTTTCATCTGCACGTGTTACGGGTAATATGGACATGGCAAGATTTGCTTTGGAGAAGCTACTTGAACTAGATCCAAATGACTGCTTTGCAAATCTACTGCTAGACAAGGTCCTGGTAATGTCCGGTAAGTGGAAAGATGCATCGAGAAATGCAGGTAGGAGTAAAATAATCAGACCGAATTCATGTTGCATAGAAGTGAACAGCAAAATATATGAATTTGTGTCCAACCAAAATCCGACCGAAGAAGTCTCCAATAAATTGAGTGAGTTAGAAATAGATATGGAGGAATTGGGATACGTAGCAGATAGAAACCATTTACTGCATGATGCAGAAGAGGAAGAATATGATGGTGCAGGTCTTGGTCATACTGAGATGAAGGCTATTGCATTCGGGCTCTTATCGTTACCCCACGGAATGCCGGTGAGGGTGACTAAGAGCATCAGGATGTGTGGTAGTTGTCATTCTGCGTGCAAGTTCATGTCAACTTTTGTGGATCGAGAACTGGTTGTCAAGGACAATTGCACCTTTCACCATTTCAGAGATGGTAGATGCAGTTGTCAAGATTCATGGTAACAAATGAAATATGTGTAACTATATGTATATATATCCTTGTATCTAATAAGTAATAATGTATCTTTTCATTTTATAAGACCTAAACTAATTCCTCATCTTGAAGCAATAAACACTTCCGGTTTGAGATTTAGATGATGGCTTAATCATTTCACGACCATGTGCCTGGTGAGATGTGCATCTGCAATTTTCTGCCATGCTTACCCCACCTACATGTATTTAAACAGTTCAAGGTTAATTTTGATACCTTTTATCACAAGGTTATTAGTCTCTCCTTGATGAATATGCAGGCACGAATAGGGTTGATAATGAGCCTAACTGGTTCACGAGTTACTTGGGCTTAGATCCGACTTGAGATCTTTACACGTCGAACTGACCCAAACTCAGTTCGATAAGCTTGTAAACAAGCTAGGAATAATTATATATATATATATATATATATATATATATATATATATATACACTAAAACTAAAATAAATTGGATATTATGTGTTTGTATTATAAGAATATTTCGTGGTTATTTGAATTAATATACTTTTGGATTTTTTTTTCCTTTTCCAACATCGATTTCTTTTAATGTTGGTTATGAAAGGACTTTTTAACGAGACTCCATCTTTTATGAAAAAATATATATTAAAAATGTTTATTTTGAGTCAAGCCAAGCCTAACGAGCTTGAGCCGAGCCTGACGAGCTTTGAGGCGTATAATATTGTTTTCGAGCCAAACTCAAACTTAAAATTTTGAGTTCGCTGAGCCTCAAGTCCGAGTCGAGTCAATATAACTATTTCCAAATCGAGCTGAATTAAATCTGATCAAATTCGGGTTCAACTCGACTTCTTATTGCCCTGGGCACAAGAATATAGCTCTACAAACACTAAGATTATGTCTTCCATGAATTACCTTATACCAACCTAGGTGTTATGCATTGATAAGGTACAAACGCTTCTTCCATGAATTACCCTTCATTCTAAATAAGTTTTTAAACTTTTAAATGTACAAATTCAATCCTCAAATTATAATTTCTCTTTTAAACCGGTCTCCAAATTTAAATATTTTAATTTCATCCTTAAATTATGTTTTTATTTTAAACTGATCCGCAAACGTTTAAACATTTAATTTCATCCTTAAACTATATTTTATGCTAATCATGTCTTCCGTTAATAAAAATATTAACTTTCATGAAAACATTGATTTATATTATGTAATAGTATGACATAATATAAATAATAATTAATATTATATATTTTTTCCAAATTCATTATTTTTTTAATAATCCAAATTCATTATTTAGAGTGAATATGAAGGTTCTTTTATTTTATAATTTAATATTCTTTCTATATCTTAAAATTAAATTATTATTTTATTTAAATTTAATATTAGTTATCATTTATACCAGATTATATTATTTCATAATATATATTTAATATACATCACTATTCGTACGATAATTAATAATTTTTATAACAATTTTATTAATATAAAATATGATTAATAGATATTAATAATTTAAGATCAAAGTTAAAATATTTAAAAAAATAAAGATTTAATTTAAAAATATTTAAAAATTAAAAATCAAATCATAGATTTCAACGTGGTGTGCAATTAACTCCTACAATAATTAGGAACATTAAAAGCCCAATGTAAATTACCTGAAAGCCCATCTGCTATAACCTATAAATATTTAATAAGTAAAAGGCAACTTCAGAACGCTCCCAGCAATCAAAGTAGACGGCAGGGTTTTTCCATTTCTGAATTCGGAATTTATTAGGGTTTTATATCAGGGAAAACAGTTTCCATGGCTACCCCAACCCATCACCAAAATTCGACCAATCTAACCAAAAAGAAGAAAACCCTGAAAAACCCAGAAGCCAATTTTCTATTCGAACTCAATTCTTGCTCCAAATCAAAAGACCTCAAAGCTGCAATTTCCCTTTACGAGTCTGCTATTTCCAGCGAAACTCGTCTCAACCAAAACCATTTCAACACACTGCTTTACCTTTGCTCCACTTTTGCTACCGACCCAGACTCCAGAGACCTTGCTTTACAATATGGGTTTCGAGTTTTTGACCATATGGTGGCCTTAAATATACAACCCAACGAAGCTTCTGTTACTTCCATTGCCCGTTTATCTGTGGCGAAAGGTGATGGGGATTACGCTTTTGAAATGGTCAAAAAGTTGGGTGATTACCAGGTTACGCCACGGCTTCGTACTTATGAGCCTGCATTGTTTTGTTTTTGCCAGAAGTTGGAAGCTGAGAAGGCTTATGAAGTTGAGGAGGATATAAATAAGATGGGATTGATCTTGGAGGAACCTCAAATTGCTGCTTTATTGAAACTAAGTGCGGATACGGGGAGACAGGAAAAAGTTTACAATTATTTGCATAAGTTGAGAAGGAGCGTGAAGTGGGTCAGTGAGGAAACGGGGAAGATTTTGGAGGATTGGTTTTGCTGTAAAGGAAGCGAGGTTGGTTCCGAGGGAACCAAATATGATGCGGGTTTAGTGAAAGAAGCGATTTTGAGGAATGGTGGTGGGTGGCATGGGTTGGGGTGGATTGGGGAAGGGAAATGGGTTGTGAGGAAAGGGAATGTCGAGCCGAATGGTCGATGTTGTTGCTGTGGAGAGCAGCTGGATTGTGTTGATATTGATGATGATGAGACTGAAAAGTTTGCTCTTTCAGTTGCAGGCTTGGTTATGGAGAGGGAGGTTAAGGCTAACTTTAAGGAGTTTCAGGTGAGGAACTCATTTTAAATTTGCCTTTTCTTCCTTGAATTTGCCTTTATGCATGTTGTGTGATTCAGGAGCATCCAAGTTTAAGTTAATTATTAGGATCATTTTTTTGTTATCAGTTGTTATGTTGGTATTTTTTTTCAAGTTTATCTTTTTGTGTTCTTTTAGAAAGTTATGTGATTAGCATAGGACTCTTATTAAGAGTTTTAATTGAATTGGACTATTAGTGAAAACTCTATTATAAATAGTATGCTACAAGTTATTAGGGAAGTTGTTATTTATCATTACGAATTCTAATAGAACCGGTTGCTGGAAATCCCGTAACCCTTTTCTTTATTCCTAATTCAATTAGGTTTATCATCTCTTCTTCAATTTCCATAGCTGCTTATTATTTCTCTCCATCATTGTGATAGGTTTCTTCCCATGCTTATTAATATAGAGGTAAAAAGTAAAAACGTTATAATCAGTCGGGTGCAAAGGATGTGAACCTATAACTTATGCACTGCTTGAAGAACCAGAAAACCTCAAACGAAGAATGAGGAATAATTTTGACAGTAAAACTATATCATGATATCACAGGATTCCATTTGCCTAATTCTTACTTAATGTTTTTCCTTTTAGGAATAATTTTGACAGTAAAACTATATCATGACATCACAGGATTCCATTTGCCTAATTCTTAATTAATGTTTTTTCCTTTTCTCTTTTCTTATTCATCTATGTATCACTATTAAAGGATTGGTTGGAAAAAAATGCCAATTATGAAGCCATAGTGGATGGGGCAAATATCGGGCTCTACCAACAAAATTTTGCAGAGGGTGGTTTCAGTCTTCTTCAGGTTGTACATCAAACAGTTGGCTTTCTACTTTGCATTTGTATCGTTTTGTATCTTCTGTCTCTCGATTTGTGTTTACTAATTGTTGTTCATTTTTGTAAACATTGCAATAGAACAGCTTGATGCTGTCATAAAAGAAATGTATACTAGAAGTGGGAATAAATGGCCACTTGTCATCCTGCATAATAGGCGAGTTCGGGCCCTCTTGGAAAATCCTTCCTCTAGAAAGCTGGTTGAAGAGTGGATGGCTAATGGTGTTCTCTATACAACACCTCATGGTTCCAATGATGACTGGTATGGGCGTTGAAAGAAACACTTTTTGGCTCATATATTATTACTTGGAGTTTATTTGTTCTGTAGGTTAAATCTAATTTGGCATCATGGTTTTGCTTCAGTTAGCACCTTTTTCTTTTAACTTGACTAGTTTCCATATGGTTGCCCTAGAAAATTTAATACCTGAAAGCATATAGTAGTGTCATCAGGAGTTGGTGTTTAACATTGGTGCACATAATTCGTTAAGGATTATTATGTTTTAAAATGGCTAATTGATGTTAATTTGAGCATGATAAAAATGGTTCTTCGATCTATAGGTATTGGCTTTACGCTGCTGTAAAACTTAGATGTCTGCTTGTGACAAATGATGAAATGCGAGATCACATTTTTGAACTCCTAGGAAGCAGCTTCTTTCTCAAATG
Source organism: Abelmoschus esculentus (assembly GCA_035048815.1). NCBI lineage: Eukaryota > Viridiplantae > Streptophyta > Magnoliopsida > Malvales > Malvaceae > Abelmoschus > Abelmoschus esculentus. The sequence continues at coordinate 7,457,443 of JAUCBN010000063.1, read as the reverse complement.
GAAAGAGAGGCACCAGGTTCGTGCTGTTTGAAAACCTAATTGACATGATTTTTCCTATTTTTTGTTGTATTTTCTTATTTTTACAATTTACAGTTTACATTTTTTTCCTGTCATATTTGTTCATGATTAGTGTTAAACGGAATCAATCCTGCTTTTGACTTGCGCTTCATTTGCAGGTTAGATATACTTTTCTGAAAGGAGCCTTGAAACTTCTGATGCCACCCAAATATTCTATTGTCATTCAGGTATTCATTGGTTATTTTCTGTTGTATTTTCATATTGGTGGAACGTTATTATTTTTGGCCTTTTTCGAACAGATTGTGTATTAGCTCTTGTATTTTCCATTGAAATATAAGGGGATCATGTCATGTCTCCATTGGAATGTTTCAGGAATCCGGAAAAGGATCATGGCATGTTCCCATTGTATGTGACAACGACGAGGAGGCATCAAGAACATGGTTTTGCATTACCCGGCCAGGTGCTTGTGAAGATGGAGATAAAACCTGTGAAATTGTTGATGTTCCCTGCTGCAAGTCAACCATATCAGCAGGCAATCCTGAGATTCTCTCAAGTGAGAACAGAAATCATGAAAATTCTGATTATAGAACCACATCCATGACAGGTAAAAGGAAAGAGAGATGCCCCTGATTCCGTTCCACCATTGTTATAAGTGGCAAAGCTGAAACCTGTTTCAAAGTTCCCGGAGTTGTTTTGTGGTTTGGTTGTTTTATTTAATATTCCAATCGAAATAATCTTTCATATTTTGCTTCAAATTTTCCGTATGCAGCAACTTCATCACTTTAACGCCATTGTTTTTCTGTCATGGTCTATTCGGCTAAGATCGGTTTGGCACATCCAAAAGAAATAGTATTCGGTGAACTGGTTTACCTTAGAATGGGAATCGAAGGACTCAAACTTGAAAATATATATATTCATAAAAATGGCGTGTATATTAGGCAAGCCGTATGATCAAATATAGTTTGATAAACATAATTTTGATGCTGCCATGCCATGAATTGCAGAAACTTGCGCTGACTGAAACCATGAACTGGATAAAGCGTATAGGAAATACAATGCATTTAGGATGACTGGTCTCGAGCCAGTTCTATGCCGCTGTTGGATTATATTCTTCCTGCCCATGAATGTATATGTCCGGTATTAAATAAGCTGGCCTCTAAAACGGAGGAAGATAGCCACAAAAGTTTAGGATGACTGGTCCTGAGGGAGATGATTACTTGTCGGATCATATTTGTCATTGAGGTATAGGCATCGAAAGAGAATTAGACGGGTTATTCTGTCCCACTAGAGTATTCTAAGTGGCTTTCTCTCATATTGTTCCCCTCGTTGATAGAGGAATCAACGTCAAGGTCAGTGTTTATGGTGCCCTATATTGGACTAAGACATTTGAAGTCTAATTAAGAAAAACAGAAAGACCTTATTAGTTACAAATCATAAATAATATATACAAATCATAAATATACATGCTCACACATAGTGAGCTATGATTTAAACTTAGAATCGATTATATTCTTATTTTGATAATATATACAAATCATAAATATACTGGTGATAAAAGTTTGACGAAAGAATAGTGAGCGACGACATGATGATCAACGATGATAATAAGTGAGTTTGATATTTAAGGTTTAGAGGTTTAGGAGATTTTAAGGCTTTTTTATAAAAGTTCGAGAAATTTGAAACTTTTAAAAATTATATTTTTAATAACTTTTTATAAGTAATTGTTTCAAATATTTGGTGAAAACAAAATTTTTTCATAAATGCCTTATTTTTAGGGTTTATGGTTATATTTTAGATTTAAAGATTAGAGGTTTAATGATTTAGAATTGATGATTTGTGGTTAGAGTTTAGGGTTTATAGGTTAAAATTTAAATCCATAAATTATATTACCATAAACTCTAAAGTTCAACCACTAAAACCTAAATTTTAACCCTAAATCCTAAATTCTAATCACAATCCATAAGTTCTAAACCATTAAACCTAAAATATGACGTTTAAACCTTAAAATAAACTCTGAACCCTAAAACTAAAACACTTATGTAAGTGTCACGTGTAAACCCCTACACCGACCTATGTAGAAAGCTCGATCTAGAGTGGTCACATTTTTTAAATATAATTCAAGTTTCAAATATAATCAAAATGACATGTATTGATAAAAGTTCAATCATAATTATCGTTTTAAACAAAATACATTATAAAAGTGTTATCCACAAAATAAATTATACTGTAAACATCATTGTCCACAAAATAATTCTCACATCAATTAACAAAATATAAGCACATGTCACCCGATGCAAACTAGAAGATTTAAACATTACATCAAAATAAATAACCCAGAAATGTGTAGATCCTTTAAGTGCCAAGTCTGGGATGCCTATCTATAGGTATCTGAACGAGAAAGAATCAGGTATGAGCTATGGAGCCTAGTATGTTCCAACAATGCATAAAAGTCACAATTATTCATATAAACAATAATATCAGAAAAACATGTCATGTATATGTATATGACATGCTACTGTCACGGATCTAGAACCTTTCTAGCAAAACCGTGCGGCCTTAGGAATCAACTCGCCTAAGTCAGCCTCTACACAAAGCCCTCAAAGCTTTGTAACTCGCGGAAAGCAAACAAGCGAAGAAAGGCAAATAAGAGAGAGAGCTTTTGAGTGAAATGCTTTGTATTTCTCAATGATGAAGTGACAAAATGAGGAGGGGTGAGCCTATATTTATACTTGGCCCCCATTACATCCAACGGTTACAATTAAATTACATCGATGGCTAGGATTAATTCCCACCAACCACAAAGGCATCATTCTAAGAATATTCCTAACTATACAAGGAAAGAATCTCCTATGTTCACATTGGATAAGTGGGAAATTCTAGTGGGCTTGGCAAACCCAAAACCTTTGTGAGATAGGCTTGGGCGGATTGGACTGTAGTAACCCACCGTTGGGCTCATTGAGCTCGCGGACCATGACATTCTCCCCCACTGAATTTAGCAACGCCCTCATTGCGTCCTGAGAGTAGAATTCGACAATCTTGTCTTGGAATTGCTAAAGGTCCTCGACTGGCTCCCAATTCCATTCGCTGTCGGGAAGTCCCTTCCATTGGATAAAGTACTCGTGCCTTGGTCGATGATTCTTCCGTCGGACAATCCTATCTGCTAGGATTTCTCGAACCCCCTTCTTATAGGAGACTTTCACTCCTATCGGTGCTCTATGTGACTTGCCTCGATCCAGATCATCAGTATCCGCATAGAATGGTTTGAGCATATTCACATAGAAAACTAGGTGAACCTTGAGCCTTGGCGGTAACTCCAGTTTGTAGGCCACAACACCTACTCGCTTTACGATCTTGAATGGTCCCTCGTACCGTCGCACAAGCCCCTTGTGCACTCCAGGTTTCCTCAATACCAAGTGAAGCTTGGCAAGGACTTGGTCGCCAACTTGAAACTCTTCGTCCCTACACCTTCGATCAGCCCACTTCTTAGTCCGCTTTCCCGCCTTGTGCAAACAAGCTCGGGCTAAGTCAAGATGCTCTTGCCATGCCTTGGCAGTGTGGTAAGCTGCTGGATTAGGCCCCTCGTAACCGAGCACAACAGCGTTGGGAGTGAGTGGTTGTTGTCCATTTATGATCTCAAAAGGACTTCGGTTTGTGGCCTCCGTCCGCTGCAAGTTGTAGGAAAATTGGGCCACATCAAGCAACTTCGGCCAGTCACGCTGAGTCGCACTAGCATAGTGCCGGAGATAAATCTCCAATAAAGCATTCACTCGTTCGGTTTGCCCATCGGTTTGTGGATGAACACTCGTGGACATGTTCAAGTCTGTCCCCATCAGCTTGAACAACTCGATCCAAAACTTGCTCGTGAAGCGAGGGTCTCGATCACTCATGATCATCCTTGGCACCCCCCAATACTTTACCACATTTTTGAGGAAAAGTCTAGCTGCTTCAAGTCAGGTGGGCGGATGCGACAGAGGGCAATGGACTTCGTAGAAGGGTCGATGCAACATGGTGCAACGAACTTTGAGGCAGAAAGTTCGATGCAAAGGGGGCCAGACTTCGTGGAGATAGAAGGGTTGACACATTTTAGAGTAAATGCGAGGAATGAGAGGAAGGTACATCTAAAACACAACTCCAGTGTCCTTGATTTTGATTTACCATCATTGTGGAGTATAGTTCGGGTTAGACCTAACTCGTATTACGGAGAAGACCTTTCAGAGTTCTAAGGAGCCAAACAGATGTGATGACGAGTCTGAGAGTTCGTCCAGTGTTCAATGTGGTGACACCCAAGACTTTACCGCGGGACCAAGAGTGTCCGAGTCAAGGTAAATCAAGTGAAGAAGGATATGTAACCGAAGGCGTCTTAGCACGCGACATCACTTGGCGAGAAGAGTCAAAGCGAGCAGTCCTTATGGGGGACATGAGCAAGCCGAGACACCGAAAAGCCACCAAGATGATTCGAGGAATGATGTAGAGGATCGAACGAGGCAGGAGCCGACGCAAGCAGTTCTTATGGGGGAACCGTATCAAGCCGAGGCATCGAGTAGCAACATCCAAGGTGGACTAACCCAGGATCGTTCTAGTGGAGTGATGAGGGCGTCGCTAAGTTCAGTGGGGGAGAATGTCACGGGCCGCAAGTTGAGGTCCGAGACAGTCGCGCATAAGTCTGACAACAAGGTTCCATCAGGTTTGCCAAGACCACTAGACTTGGCCCAACACTTGAAGAATGTTAGAGAGCACATTTCAGATATGGAAAAAGAAAACCTATGAGATAAGGATTTGGGGGAATCTTACCATATCGGGAGAGATCAACTATCCAGGGAAACAAACCAATGAATTGATGTAATTAGATAAGATTTGATAGAGTTTCCTTAGATAGGTGATTTTGTATTTATTCCGGGTTAATCCTAGCTATCCGTGTAAATCGATCCTGACCATTGATTGAGTGAGAGCTCAACTATAAATAGAGAGCTCTCACCACCATTTATACTCACCCAACAATTCCATCCTCTTTTGAGAGAGTAATAGAAAGCTCTAGCATTTACTCTAATTCTCTCTCAGTTGTTCTTGAGTGTTCTTCTTGTTCTTTCTTAAGTTCTTCGAAGCCATTCTCATAGTTAGCTTCCGCTTAGAATGATTTTCCGTTCTTGAGTGCCTTGGAAGTTTGATCTTCCAGAGTTGGATTTCAGGATGACTTAGTCGTTTGTCTTAAGGACTCGACTAAGGCCGCACGGGTTAGCTGGTTCAGAAGTCTAGCCCCGTGACACTACCCTCTAACCAAACTCTTGGATACAGTTCCTAAAACAATATTTGATACATGCATTAACCTAAGCTCGATAGGACGAAGGTACCGGCCTAAGGGAAATACCTTAAGGAACATGCAAAATTACCCTAACCGATGCTAGGAACCGTAAACATGCAAAATTACCAGCCGGATCAGGGCTGAACCTTAAGCACTAACAATATATCCTAATCCCAATGTAACAGTCATGCAGTAGTAACATGAATAATGACAGGAGTATCAAGTAATAATCGGTTCATCAAATATGTATCAAATCAGGAAAATCATATAAGATACATCAGGCATATAGTCAAAACACAATATAATTTTGTTTAACGCCCAAAACACAATATCTATATAAATCAATGAAAAACAGTCACATGCACATTCTAGGTTTGTTTAAACACCACAACAAACTGGTGTTAATAGAAATCATGGCCTAACAAGCCAACATAAATTACTATTAAAACTCTTTAAAAGTTATCACAAGCATTCTAAGCAAAACCAAGGCTAACATGCTATTCACCTAGCAAAGCCTAATAAAACATAACACATGCAATTATAAAATGAAAAATAAGTTTATATTGGAGCTAGTGATCCGATTTGTATTGTCCCAAATTGTTAGGATAAATGGGCAACCGTATGATAGTACAACACCCAGAGCATGCGTGTAACACCCGACCCGGATGTCACATTGGGCCTCCTGCCCAAAACCTGTATTCCAAAATTTCTTTTCAAAGCCCGTCAAATAAAATCAAATTCAAGTCCAAATACGATTCATAAAATCCATTAAGTTGAAACATATCCCAAAATGATAGTAAATAATCGGAGCTCCAAAATATTACAAACCATTAAACATTCGACCCAAATCAAAATAAACAGAGTTACATTACATAGGGTACGACATAGTACTAGTCCACTAAATCTAATACATGTACTCTGACAACACGGTCGATGCTGAAATTCGAACCTTGATGGTGCTCCACGAACCGGCTTCACCTAACCTACGCACGAAAACATATTTCGAATGCTGAGCTACGAAAGCTTAGTGGGTACGCTGAACTCGGCCAACATCATGCATATCATAAGTAGTGAAGCATAACATATAAAATATCTTGCATGATATGATGATCTAATATGCTTGCCTACCACATGGCATAAACAATGTATAATATCGCACACAACATATACATATCACATCACAAAATAACACACAAGAGTGAGGCCCGCGTCCACACAACATCGAGATCCTACACTCAGGATTGAGGCAGCCCCCAAATCCTATACCCGCAATGTTACATCGGACATCTTCGGATGAGGCCGCCCAACGTTCGGAAAGGGGTGGAGGCCGCCCAACCAACCCCATGCTCAGAATGTTATATCGAACATCTTCGAGTGAGGCCGCCCAACACTCGGAATAAAAGTCTTCAAAACATCATCCGACATGTTACATCGGATGGCCTTCAACGTGTTGCAACACTTATGGATATACGGATTTCCATCAAATAATGACTCAATACGCACAAACGATCCACCTAGGATCCTCACATCAAAACATATCGAGACTTAACACAATTTAGTCGTTCGGGGTTTATTATCATCAAACTCGTATTAACAATTCATTTCATCAATTATAGGCTTCATTAGGACTCTTAATTCACTTATCGAACATTAAACAATACCAAACTTGTCGAGTTCTCGCAGGGGTATCGATACCCTTATGTGGGGTATCGAACCACCCTGTTTCGATACCCACCCAAAGAAGGCATCGAAACATGGGTATCGATACTAGTATAGATACCCTTTGATCATTTCCAAAGTCAACGAAAGAGGACCCTCCAGCATCGATACGGGTATCGATGCCATTATGCCACTAGAGGCCCCGGTATCGAACCATGGTTTGATACACCTGGACACTTAGCCTATTTCTACTCATGGGTATCAATATCGATAGCCCGTGTATCGATACCCCTGCACGAAATGCAGGTCTGCGCTTAGAAATTTCAAGGATTCATTCCCAAACTTGATCGAATCAATCCTAAAGTGTTCCTACACATAATTAGGAGTGTTTAGGATAATTTAACATCATTTTCAAGATATTTAACACATAAATCCGAGTTTCACCATTAAAGACTTCTTTCAAGCAAACCACGCAAATCAAGCATACATACATGGATTCTATATGCTATGCAATCTACCATGATAGGCATAAAGATTAGAAGAGTTAGGAGTACCAACCTTAAGCCAACAGCAAACAAAATGAGCTCCACACCTCTTCAAGCTTTTCCCTTTTCTAAGCTTGATGATGGCTCACAAGCCTCTTTCTCTACAAGAGAAAGATGAAGAAAGGATTAGAACACTCGGGGAGATTTCCAGAACCTTAAAACCCTTAAAAGAACTCAGCTTAAGCCCTCAAAAACTTTATTCCCGGATTTCCCACACAACCTTCTTCTCCACCAAACCAAACCATTCTCACCTTAGTTTATAGATAAAAAACAACTCTACAACTTACCCTTCTAATCCAAAACGTGATTCTTCAGCAAAAACAACAAGATTCAACCTTTACATACCTTCTTTTCTTGCCACAAGATGAAGGAGATGGGGTAAAAGAAAAGAAAAGAAAGATGAGATCACCTCTGCAGACAAACCCCCCCATAAACCCCTCCCTATTCATCCATTTAGAAAATTACGAAAATGTCCTCCAGTTAAAACTCCTAAAGCCCTAAACCACTCAAGCCCAACAAATCTAAGCCCAAACCACACTAACTCGGGCCCCAAACCGAAGCCCAACACCAAGGGTTAACCCGACCCTCGGATCCGAATCCGGGTCGTTACAACTCTCCCCTCCTTAAAGAAAATTTTGTCATCGAAATTTACCTGTCAGGAAGAGATGAGGATACGGAGCTCTCATGTCCTTCTCCACTTCCCATGTTGCTTCTTCGATTCCGTGGTTCCTCCACAAAACCTTTACCAAGGGTATGCACTTTTTCCAAAGCTCTTTAACTCCTCTATCCAAGATTCCGATAGGCTTTTCCTCGTAAGTCAAATCTACATTGACTTCGATTTCCTCAAGCTGAACCACATGCAATGGATCGGAACGGTAACGTCTCAACATGGACACGTGGAACACATCGTGTATACATGCCAACTCTAGAGGCAAAGCTAGCTGATAAGCTACCGGTCCAACCCTCTAAAGAACCTCATAAGGCCCTATGTACCTTGGACTCAACTTTGCCTTCCGACCAAACTGGATGATCCCTTTCCACGGAGATACTTTGAGAAAAACTTTCTCACCAAGCTCATACTCGATATGCTTACGCTTCTTATCCGCATAAGCTTTCTTTCTGTCAAAAGCTGCTTGCAACCTCTCCTTGATGATCTGAACCTTTTTTTCGGTTTCCTTGACAAGCTCCGAACCCACTATCTTTCTCTCATTAAGCTCTGTCCAACACAAGGGTGTCCTACACCTACGCCCGTACAAGGCCTCAAAAGGAGTCATCTTAATGCTTGACTGATAACTGTTGTTGTAAGCAAACTCTACCAACGGTAACTGCTCCTCCCAACTACGAGCAAAGTCCACAGCACAACACCGAAGCATATCCTACAAGATCTGGATGACTCTCTCAGACTATCCATCTGTCTGAGGATGAAAAGCTGTACTGAAGTGCAACTTGGTATCTAAAGCCTCGTGGATAGACCTCCACAAACTCGCTGTAAACCTCGGATCTCTATCCGATATGATCGATGAAGGTACACCATACAACCTTACGATCTCCTTGATGTACAACTGAGCCAACTTTTCTAAACTATAGTCCATCCTTACCGGTAAGAAGTGAGCCGACTTTGTCAACCGGTCAACTATAACCCATATAGCATCATGTTTCCTCAATGTCATCGGTAACCCGGTGACAAAGTCCATGGTCAATCGATCCCACTTCCACTGTGGAATCTGGATAGGCTGAAGCAAACCTAAAGGAACCTGATGTTCTGCTTTCACTTGCTGACACGCTAGACACTTGGTCACAAACTCTGACACATCTCTTTTCATGCACGACCACCAAAAGAAAGGATGAAGATCTTGATACATCTTATTACTACCCGGATGAACAGAAAACGGACTACGGTGAGCTTCCCTCAAGATACGATCCCTTAGATCCTCTAAAGCTGGTACACACAACCGACCTTGAAAGTACAAGAACCCACCATCTCGTACCTCAAAGTCTGACAACTCACCTCTCTGAACAACCTCTAACTGAGCTACCAACTCCTCGTCTAACACTTGTGCTCTCTTGATCTCCTGAACCAGCGTGGGCTCCACACGTAACTCTACCAACAAACCTCCATCATCTGTCCTCAACCGAGCAAACAAAGCTCTCATGTCCGATATGGACTTCTGACTCAAAGCATCGGTGACCACATTCGCCTTTTTGGGATGATACTCTATGACACAGTCATAGTCTTTTAACAACTCGATCCACCGACGTTGTCTCAGATTCAACTCCTTCTAGGTGAGCAGATACTTTAAACTCTTGTGGTCGATGTAGATGTAGTATTTCTACCCGTAGAGATAATGCCTCCATATCTTCAAAGCGAAGATAACTGCTGCAAGCTCAAGATCATGGGTGGGATAGTTCCTCTCATGGGGTTTCAACTGCCTCGAGGCGTAAGCAACCACTTTAACCTCTTGCATAAGCACACAACCTAACCCATTCAAGGAAGTATCATTAAACACCACATAATCTTTCCCCAGTTCCGGTTGCGACAAGACCGGAGCCTTTGTCAGATAAGCCTTAAGCTCTTCAAAACTTTGCTGTCTCCTCTTATTCCACACAAACGGAACACCTTTCTAAAGCAACTTGGTCAAAGGTGCCGCTAAGATCGAAAAACCCTTAACAAACCTTTTACAGTATCCGGCAAGCCCAAGAAAACTACGGACTTCCGATACATTCCTTGGTGGCTTCCATTCCACCATAGCTTGGATTTTTTGAGAATCTACTCGGATTCCATCCGCTGCAACTATGTTGCCAAGAAACGCCACCTTAGACAACCAGAACTCACATTTACTAAACTTGGTGTACAGACGTCTATCCCTCAAAACCTGAAGAACCACTCTAAGGTGATAGTCATGCTCCTCCACCGAGCGTGAATACACCAAGATGTCGTCGATGAACACAACCACAAACTGATCTAGATACGACTAAAAGATCCGGTTCATCAAGTCCATAAAAGCTGCAGGTGCATTCGTGAGCCCAAACGGCATCACTAAGAACTCATAATGCCCGTACCGCGCCCTAAAAGCGGTCTTTTGGACATCCTCTTCCACCACCTGCAACTGGTAGTACCCTGATCTCAGATCGATCTTAGAAAACAAACGAGCACCCCTAAACTGATCAAACAGGTCATCGATCCTAGGCAAAGGGTAACGATTCTTGATTGTGACCTTGTTGAGCTGACGGTAGTCGATGCACATCCTCATCGATCCGTCATTCTTCTTCACAAACAAAATCGGTGCTCCCCACGGTGACACACTCGGTCGGATAAAACCCCTCTCAAGCAACTCCTGGATCTGTTGTTTCAACTCTCTCATCTCCGCCGGTGCCATACGATACGGCGCTATGGACACCGATGCTGTCCCTGGTAACACCTCTATCCGAAACTCTAACTCACGGTCAGGAGGTAAACCAGGCAACTCCTCGGGAAACACGTCGGGGTACTCACAAACGGTCCTCAAACTCTTTAAAGCTGGACTCTAAACACTCACATCCACCACGTGAGCTAAGAAAGCCTCACACCCCTACTGGATCAACCTCTAAGCTGACAAAGTTGGCACAACATTTGCTAAATACGGGTTTCTCTCACCCCTCACAACAAGCTTAGAACCATCAGCTACTCGAAGCTCCAAACTCTTAGATCTGCACCCTAAGCTTGCATCGTGTTCGAACAACCAATCCATCCCAAGGATTGCGTCGAACTCCTGAAACGGAAAAACCATGAGGTCGGCCGGGAAGATAGATCCTTGCACCTCGATCGGACACCTTCGATAAACCTTATCCACCAACACATCTAACCCCAACGGACTGGTCACATGGACTCCTACCTCTAGATCCTCCGCTGGTAACCCCCACTGCTCCGATATCCCACTACGAATATACGAGTGGGTAGATCCCGAGTCCACAAGAGCAACTATAGGAACAGAGAACAAACTGAACGTACCTGAGATCACATCTGTCGCCGTACAGTCCTCTTGTGCCCTCACCGCATACTGTCTCGCCGGTGCTCTAGTAGTGGACTGTAAGGTGCCTCCTAATGCGTGGCTAGCTCCACCACGTGAGAACCCACAACCCCTCTGAGCATGAAACACTGTCCTCTGTGCCTGACCTGGTGGTGACATCACAACCTCTAGACAGTCCTTCACAAGATGATCTGATGACCCACACTGAAAACAAGCTCTGGCATTACCCCAACACTCTCCTCGGTGGGTCCGACCACAGCGTCTACAAGTCTGAAAACTGACACTCCTCTGTAAACTCTCTTGGCCCCCAATAGAAGAAGACACAGACTACCTCCTACGTCCCACTAACTCTGATCTCTGGTTTGACCTCGAACCCTGATTTGCTGCTCCTCTACTCTGGTTCCAACGGCTCTTACTCCTACCGGAGTGAGGCTGAGAGTTACCCGCATGACTCTGACTAGCTCCACCAGTGACTCCCTGGCCAACAGACGGCCCATAAGTCAAACCCTGAACCTGCTCCAATGACTTGGCACTAGCAGCCAACTCAAAAAACACCTTAGGCGGTGCAACAGTGAGATAAGTTTGGATCTCCTTCCTCAGACCTCTGCCGTGGCCTCATCTGTCAGCCGAAGGCCATCCAAGCGGAGGGCCGTCTTCAGCACTCCACCCAGATCACCAATTATCATGGGCAGTCTACCCGCCGAGATAGATGCATATGTGCACCAAAGTTCCACTTCCGCCGGCCCAAGCACACACCACACCGGAGGAGCTACTACGATGGGAGAAGGAACGGACGTGATGATAACCGAAAAGATGGCAGATGTTGAAGAAGGAGAAGAAGTAGAAGCCTCGATGCAAAGGACCCCACCCACTTGAGTCCAGCCGTCGAGGCAAGCAGAGGCACAACCATCGCCCTCCCAAGGACAAAGCATTTGGCATCAAGGCCACGGAGGAAAATTGTTACAAGCAGCTCCTCGGAGTCGCTTTAAATTTTCTTTGTCCATTAAATCAATATTAATTGCTTTTACTGTTTTTACTTAATGCGCATAATTCATATCCTGTTTTGCCGTTTATTCCTTCGAAATATAAAGCATTGAGGACAATGCTTGGTTTGAGTTTGGGGGTGCAGATTCACTGCCAAGGCAGCAATCTAATGCCGTGACCTTGCTAAAAAGGGAGTATTCCAGTGATTTTTTTTTAATTTTTATGCTCCCCGCCTTACTTGAATTCACTGCCTACACTCTTGCACTGCTCATCATCAGTATTGCCTTAGTTTATTCTTTAAGGCTATAGAAATCTTTCTCCTTACCATGTTTAGGTTCTGTTAAGAGGGTTTAATCTTAGGATGCTTAAGGATGAAAACTTAGAAGCTTACTATAGGTAGAACTTTAAACTTTAAACACTTTTGGGACTTGTGGGATTATAGGAATTCTTTTAATAAACTTAGGTGATAAAGACTTAAATTTTTGGAAAGTAACTAGAGGTGCCTACCACCGGCTCTAGAATGTCTCTTCTTCATGCTAGAGGTGCCCGAAATTGGCTCTAGTATGTGTTAAGGAATATTAAAAAGAAAGAAGGATTTTAGTGAAAAGAAAAACACAAGTCTTTGAGGTGCCCGAAACCGGCTCAAGATTTGGGGTTTGAAAAAGAAGAGAACACTTAACCAATGTCTATTTGTCTTGAACTTAGAGTTTATCTAAGAAAGCCTTTAATCAACTTGTCCACAAAAACACACGCACTCTCCTATAGTTTGTTTCTAGGTAAATCCTTGAGTAACCGAATGGTTAAGGCTAAAGAATAGGCCTAGTTATGGTGGGGAGAATAGATGGACATGTAAGGCCAAGAGAGAGTAAAGTTCGGCAAATTAATGGATTGCATTGCTTGAGGACAAGCAATAGTTCGAGTTTGGGGGTGTGATAAGTGCTCAACACACTATCACTTTTTACTCCTTTTATGGGCATTAATTACCAAATATACACCCACTTGGACCAATGCATGCACTCAATGTGATATATTTAGAAGTATACTCATATAGGTAATATTTACAGAAAAAGGTACGTTTTACTACGTTTTCATATCTGTGCAGGAGAACCAGTGCCGCGGCAGAGACAAGGCCGAGGCAGGACCTGATGCCGAGGTAGCAGCAGAAAGACAGGAAGCAAGAGTATAGGCGATGGAAAGACAAAAATCCAAGGAACGTATCTGGACTTGAAGCCCATGAATCGGAGCTGGCTAACACAAGGAAAAGCCCAAAGGAAAACCACGCGGGAAAGCCCCTTAGCCGAATATAAACTTGGAAATATATTATTATTATGTACTTGACTTGTTCCCTACTCCAAGTTGTATTCTACTTAGGAAAGGTTTGCCCTAGGTCTAGCCTATATAAAGACCTAGCCACCCAATGTACAATACACGAAATACCTAGGGAGAGTGCCGACTTCTACTCTTGCTTCTTTCCTCTCCATCATGTTCTAAACCTTCTTAGGGATTAGGTGAAGGTTGTAGAGTATTTGTGAGAGGAGATTGTACTTTGTCTTTCATTCAATGAAATAAAGATTATCAAGGTTTGCTTATCCTTTGTTATTCCTTGTTTCACAATTGAGCTCGGGAGAGGATATTGTGATCATCCATTTATTTAAGCTCGGGAGAGTTAGATTCACGAAAGGGATAAGTACGATGTTTCAATCGCGAAATACTAACTCGGCCTAGGGATAGGTTAAGAGTTTCAGCGGCTAAAAGAAGTGTGAGATTGGTTGGTGAGTATAATTGGTTCACGCCGGGAGGTATCATTAAGGACTAGTCATCAACAACACTCTGACTTAGGGATAAGCGGAGTTATTCAAGGACACTTTGCCGAACTTTGGTAAAGTCTGCCCACGAGCAAGGGATTGCCGTGGCAGACTGTTATCGTTGCCCAGGCAGTAAAACTGCAGTGCTGCCGAGGCAGTGATATACGATTGCATTGGACGGAGACAAGTCAATCAATTCCACAATACAACGCAACTGGATCCTAGCCCATCTCTCTCTACTATTTCAATCTTTTACTGTTATCTTAGTTATTTTAGTTTAGATAAATCAAATCAACTCACTTGTGTTTTTATCTTTCTACAGAACAAGGAGGTGAAGAGAACATATTAAGTATACCGGTCCCTGAGGAGACGATAACTTGATAATATACTTATCACTTATTACTTGCGATGTGTCCACTTGCACTGAACGCGCACTTTTGCCACGCGACACGAACCATGGTTCGATACACCTGGCCACTTAGCCAATTTCCACTCATGGGTATCGATACCGGTAGCCCGTGTATCGATACCCCTGCACAAAATGAAGGTCTGCACTTAGAAATTTCAAGAATTCATTCCCAAACTTGATCAAATCAATCCTAAAGTGTTCCTACACATAATTAGGAGTGTTTAGGATAATTTAACATCATTTTCAAGACATTTAACACATAAATCCGAGTTTCACCATTAAAGAATTCTTTCAAGCAAATCAAGCATACATACATGGATTCTATATGCTATGCAATCTACTATGACAGACATAAAGATTAGAAGAGTTGGGAGTACCAACCTTAAGCCAACAGCAACCAAAACGATCTCCACAACTCTTCAAGCTTTTCCCTTTCCTAAGCTTGATGATGGCTCACAAGCCTCTTTCTCTACAAGAGAAAGATAATTAACGGATTAGAACACTTAGGGGAGATTTCCAGAACCTTAAAACACTTAATAGAACTCAGCTTAAGCCCTCAAAAACCTTATTCCCGGATTTCCCACACAACCTTCTTTTCCACCAAACTAAACCATTCTCACCTTAGTTTATAGATCAAAAACAACTCTACAACTTACCCTTCTAACCCAAAACGTGATTCTTCAGCAAAAACAACAAGATTCAACCTTTACATACCTTCTTTTCTTGCCACAAGATGAAGGAGATGGGGTAAAATAAAAGAAAAGAAAGACGAGATCATCTCTGTAGACAAAAACTCCCATAAACCCCTCCCTATTCATCCATTTAGACAATTACCAAAATGTCCTCCACTTAAAACTCCTAAAGCCCTAAACCACTCAAGCCCAACAAATCTAAGCCCAAACCACACTAACTCAAGCCCAAAACCGAATCCCAACACCACGGGTTAACCCGACCCTCGGATCCGAATCCGGGTCGTTACAATGCGCATGTTGGTACTACCCCTAACATAATGAATCTCACCTTAGTGTCCGATGATATTACTACCCCTATCAGCCCAAATGTGATAGTACTACCCCCATCACACAACATTAGATTTAAAAGTCAAAATGCAACACACAAGAAATTTCACACGTACAATTTTGAATGTTTATAGTGCACTCTAGACCCTATTGATCGATCAAATTATCCCATAAGTTTCATCACTTAACTAGCCAATATATTATCAAAATCAATGCAAAAAATTAATTAAAAACAAAATTAAAATCACACATCCCATTCTTTTTAACTTTAAGAGCATAAACTAATAAAATCACATTTATCTCGTTTTTAAAATAAAACCATGAGAGCACCAATTGTATATCAAATCTTCTTAAAACAATAATCTTCTTAAAACGCACAAAAGAAACCCTTAAGTCGGATCCCTACACAGCAACCCTTAAAACCTATCAAAACCTTATCCGAAACTTTCTGAAACACACCAAACTTCACCTAAGCCTAAAGTACGGGATTAGTTATAATTAAAACATGTTATATTCATTATAATACATTCACAAACATGAATTTAGGATCCAAAAATAGTGGATCAAAACCCTTGAACATGGGATTTTTGGCCGAAAACCGATTTTTATTGAAATCAAAGATTAAAAACAATTAATCCAAGCCAATAACTTGGTAATTTCAATAAAGAACTTTAAGGTTTTATAGGATTTATGAAATTTCATCTCCAAAATTGATCCAACTACTTTCCGAGATTTAAAACATGAAAATAATGGGAAAAATTAGAATTTCAAGGAAGAAAAGTTATAAAAATTAATCTAAACGAAATTTTACTAAAAAAGATGATGATTTACCTTTGAAAACTGGTAGAATGGCTGCCTTGAATGAGGTAAAACAAAAATTATAAAAAATAGGTTTTGTTTTTAATGTAAAAGGGTTTTAAGATTAAAATTGGGCTTATTTTAATTAATCGAGTTGAAATATAAAAATTGGGCTTAACTTAATAAACTTTGTAAAGTCTAGACCAGATAGCATTACAATTGGATCAAAGCCTCTTAAAGATTCAAAGTTTTAGCTAGTTTTATAAAATTGTCCTCAAGTTTTCAATTTTTATAAAATGGCCACTAATTTTAAAATCTTAGGGATTCAAGGGTAAATTTTCAAATTTATTTGACCAAATTCAAATATATGTTAAATAAGGATTTTATGATATTTTTACTCAATTTATTTTGATTTAAAACTAGTTTTTAAATATTTAATCTCGAGCTAGGCCATACCAGTAAAATTGGTTCACTAACTTTTAAGCCCATTTTTGGGGCGTTACACGCCTTTCAACGATAAGCACGACGAGGCTGGCGACGCGCCTAACCGGCGTCCATGGTGGCCGTATTTAAGATAAATCTGATTGGATTTCTCCCTTAGGTCGATCGAACTTCGGCCTTCAATTAACGTCAATTCCGACGATGGTTAAGAGAGACACGATAGGGGTTTCGATCGGGGTTCTATGAGGAGCACATGGATGCTGGCAGTGGAGGCCGCAACACGGTGGTGGAGGAGATCGGACGATGGTGGTTGGGGTCGAATATGGGGGGTAGTTTCCAAAAATGTAGAACTCTTTGTTTCCAAAAGGGGTAAGATAATCCTTTTAGAAGGGTTGGTAAGATATTATTCAGGTTACTATTATTTTATTCAGGACCAAACACAATTAGAGTTTAAAGGTAAAAAGGGGACTTGTTCCATTAAGAGCTCAGTAGCTCAGTTGGTAGGGTAATTGGTTAATGAAATTAGGGGTTGTGGGTTCAAAACCCCATAACCACACTTCTTTTTATTATTTTTTTTAAGTTTTAAAACACTCCCCCTAAAAAGAAATTTCATCCTCGAAATTTACCTAGACTAAAAAGATGCGGGAACTTCTCCCTAATGGATTTTTCAATCCCCTAAGTGGCCTCAAAAGGGCTACAGTTTCTCCACTGAACTTTTACCATGAGGATACGTCTTTTTCTAAGAACTCTCTCATCAAACTCTAAGATCTGATCAGGCTCCTCCTCATGGGATATGTCTAGTCGTAGTTCTACGTCCTGAACTTGGATAATGTGACTCGGATCCGGATGATACTATCTCAACATAGATACATAAAATACATCATGGATACGGCTAAGCTGAGGAGGTAACTTTAGCTGATATACAATAGGCCCAACTCTTTTAAGAATATGGTATGGTCTGATATATCTCGGGCTCAGCTTGCCCTTACGCCCAAATCACAAAACTTTTTTCCATAGAGAGACTTTCTAGAAAACCTGATCACCACCCTCGAACTCTATATCTTTTCTTCTCCGGTCAACATAACATTTTTGTCTAGCAAAAGCTTCCTTAAGGTGATCTCGGATCAATCTGATAGTCTCCTCAGTTTCCTGGATTAACTCGGGACGTAGAGTTTTCTGAGCATACAACTCAGTCGAGCAGATAGGAGTACAACACTTATAACCATAAAAAGCCTCATATGGTGCCATACATATGCTAGCCTTGTAACTGTTTGTAACCCCCTTAGCCCGACCTAGACAGAACCGGCACTAACGAGTTACACGGGGAATATCGAACCAAACCCGTGAAGGTCCGATTCGATAAACAACCATGAAAACCGATATATTTTTTTTATTTCTTAACTAGATGCATAATCAAGTTCCTATGTGTGTCGAGGTCTTGCATAACGAGAGTGAAGACATTCGGTTCACAATTGATCATTCAACAATAAACCGGAAGTTCAATCTATCATAGTTCAATTAAACATGCATAGTATACTCACAAAAAAATTCGGATCAATCGAAGCATTATAGCATCACCAATTTCGTGTTTCTATGATTATGGACCTAATCGTAAAGCTCACAAAACATAAGGACTATAACCAACATTAATTAACCCATAAGAAAATTAAGTTAACATCATGCATCTTGGTGATATTACAACTCTAAATGTTATTCATAGCATCTATATTCGATTGCAGGAGTTTATTCGACCTAACACAAGCTTCCATCACATACAATTCTTCCTTTTTGGTCATGGGTATCGATACCATCAAGCATGGTATCGATACCATGGCATGGCTGTGGCTAATTAAGCCTTCGAAAGCCAAGGGTATCGATACCTCCTAGGGTGGTATCGATACCTTGGTGTCCAGTGAGGTAATGGCATTGAACCATGGTTTGATGCCTCCCAAAATTGCCTTGGGGTATCGATACCACCAGAGGGTGTTTCGATACCCCCTGTCCAGAAACACTAATTAGACAATTTGGTTGGTTCAAACCCCATCTAAACACATCCACTTGTCACCCCCAACTATATGCATACTCCCTAAGCATATTAAAAACCCTTAAGCATGCAAATACCCACATCAATGACCCCGAAATAATCTATAGGCATGCTTCCTATGTTATGATCAAAAACAAGAATATTCATGCTTGTACATGCTTCAAACCATTCAAAACAACACCATAGTCCATCAATTAACAATCAAAGCAATATAGGTCTTATTACAACATTAACCAAAGCAAAAATCCCACTCTTCACATAGGATTGGTTTACACATTGCCAAGCCCCAAGTTATTTGCCAAAACATACCAAAAACTGAGATAACTTTTCCCCTTGGTTCCCTTTCTCCGAATGTAGCCTCGAATGTTTCTATTTTTCTGCAAGTATGAAAAGAGAGAGCTTAAGCAAAACATGCTTAGTGAGGAAGCTCTAAACAAGATCAAAAATCATTTTTAAAGTCATACTTGCATCCTTCATGCTTATTTGAAATATGTAAAACCAAATCATGCTTATCAACATTGTCAAATCATTTCATGTATCATGCACAAGTATATCATTTCATTTCATGTATGCATATTGTCTTTCTAGTGATCACTTAAAATGAACTTTTAGTTCACCGAATACACGAATTCCTTTTTCCATAATTGGAGACACTTGGTCTCAACATGCATCGGTCGGACACATAGTCACCCTTGTATGCATGTTATCCCCACTACGCACGGTCGGACACAAAGTCACCCTTGTTTACGCATGGGTCAACTATATGAACGGTCGGACACAAAATCACCCTTGTTTACATATAGGCAAACTCTACACGCACGGTCAGACACAAAGTTACCCTTGTTTACGTGTAGGCATCATCATTATTCTCATTATTTTTATAGTGCACTCAATTCTAATGACATGTCATTTGTATTCGAATCTAAGGTTAGTGTCACTAAGCCAATATCAATTCCCATTGATAAGTGCTCAACTCACTATCACTTTTTACACCTTTTATGAGCATTAATCACCGAATTTACACCCACTTGGACCAATGCATGTACTTAATGTGATATATTTAGAAGTTAAGCTTATAAAGATAATATTTGCAGAAAAGGAAAGTTTTACTGCATTTTTGTATCTGTTCAGGAGAACAAGTGCCGCGGCAACAACATGGCCGAGGCAGGACCTGATGCCGAGGCAGCAACTGAGAGCCAGGAAGCAAGACTATAGGCGATTGGAAGAGAAAAATCCAAGGGACGTGTCTGGACATAAAGCACATGGATCGGAACTGGTTAGCATAAGGAAAAGCCCAAGACAAGGGGATTGTGTTTTTCCCTTCACTAATTCTTTCTTTCTTGTAAATATTCATTAAAAGACTTAGATTTTTGGGAAAGTAACTAGAGATGCCTATCACCGGCTCTAGGAAGTACTCTTCTTCATGCTAGAGGTTCCCGAAATTGGTTCTAGTATGCTTTAAGGAATATTTATAAGAAAGAAGGAATTAGTGAAGGGAAAAACACAATCCTTGAGGTGCCTGAAATTGGCTCAAGAATTGGTTGTTTAGAAAAGAAGAGAACACTTAACCCAATTCTACTTGTCTTGAACTTAGCCTTTAATCAAACTTGTCCACAAAAACGCACACACTCACCAATTCTTATAGTTTGTTTCTAGGTAAACCCTTGGATAGCCGAAAGGTTAAATCTAAAGAATAGGCATAGTTATGGTGGGGAGAATAAATGGAAATGTAAGACCAAGAGAGAGTAGAGTTCGACAAATTGATGGTTTGCATTGCTTGAGGACAAGCAATAGTTCGAGTTTGGGGGTGTGATAAGTGCTCAACTCACTATCACTTTTTACAACTTTTATAAGCATTAATCACCGAATTTACACCCAATCGGACCAATGCATGTACTTAATGTGATATATTTAGAAGTTAAGCTTATAAAGATAATATTTGCAGAAAGGCAAGTTTTACTGCATTTTTGTATCTGTTCAGGAGAACAAGTGCCGTGGCAGCAACATGGCCGAGGCAGGACATGATGCCGAGGCAAGCAACTGAGAGCCAGGAAGCAAGACTGTAGGCGATTGGAAGAGAAAATCCAAGGGACGTGTCTGGACATAAAGCACATGGATCGGAGCTGGTTAGCATAAGGAAAAGCCCAAGACAAGGCCACGCGGGAAAGCCTCTTAGTTTAATTAAACTTGGAAATATTTTATTTATATACATGACTTGTTCCCCACTCCAAGTTGTATTCTACTTAGGAAAGGTTTGCCCTAGGTCAAGCCTATATAAGACCTAGCCGTCCAATGTATTAGAGATATACCTAGAGAGAGAGACGATTCATAGATTCAATGTTTTCTTTCTCTCAAACTATGTTCTAAGATTTCTTAGGGTTTAGGTGAAGGTTGTTTAGTATTTGTGAGAGGAGATTGTACTTTGTCTTTGTTTCAATGCAATAAAACTATCAAGGTTTGCTTATCCTTTGTTATTCTTTGTTCTTGCATTCAAGCTCGTGAGAGAAGTTTGTGAGTAATCCATTTATCTAGACTCAGGAGAGTTAGATTCACGAAAGGGGTATGTACGGTGTTTCAATCGCGAAATACTAACTCGGCCTAGGGATAGGTTAAGAGTTTCAGCGGCTAAAAGAAGTGTGAGATTGGTTGGTGAGTATAATTGATTCACGCCGGGAGGTATCATCAAGGACTAGTCATCAACAATACTTCGACTTAGGGATAAGCGGAGTCATCCAAGGACACTTTGCCGAAATTTGGTAAAGTCCACCCACGAGCAAGGGAATGCCGCAGCGGCCAGTATCGTCGCTGCCAAGGCAATAATCTGCAGTGCTGCCGAGGCAGTGATATACGATTGCATTGGGCTGAGACAGGTCAATCAAATCCACAATACAACGCAACTGGATCCTGACCTCTCTCTCTATTTATCAAATCTCAATCTTTTACTTAGTTGTTTTATTCCAGTTTATCCTACCCAAATTACTTGTGTTTTATTTTACTTCTTTCTACAGAACAAGAAGACGAAGCAGACATATTGAGTATACCAATCCCTGTTGAGACGATAATCCGATAAATACTTATCACTTATTACTTGCGATGTGTCCACTTACACTAAACGCGCAATTTGACATGCGACACCCATCATGCATGTTAACTTGCTGCTCATAATGCACTCATTAAATGTTCATCATGTGAACTAAAATCATGCTCAACAACTTTATCAACATAGGGAAAATAACCTCATCATATTCCAAACTCTTTTTCATGCTTACATAAACCATAAATGCCTTTATAAACCATGCATTTTCAGCAATTAACATATGCATGCATCATTTCAAATCAATTATATTCTATTTCAAAATCTTATTGAAACATTGTTCACAAATATGCCGTTACCGAAATAGCCGAAACTTGAGATAACACATCAACATCATTTAAATCACGTACTCTTGAACTATGGAAAGTTTTCACACTATTCCATAGTCCGCAAAACAGAACTGAACCAATGCGATTCACTTTTAACCCGAAATCACTCATCGACAAGCGAAACGAGCCCTCGCCAATGCTCTGACGGCAACGCCAACGCACCAGCCACTTATGCACCTTCTTGCACTAACTCTACAACATTAAAAACAGAGCATATTCACATCAAAACATGCTCAAAACAACAACCACATTAAACCTTCACAAAACTATCGAAAACCTAGTCAAAAAGACCGAAACCTAGCCGAAACGCATCCGAAACATCATTAGCCCTAAACCTAATGAATCTAACATCTAATCCACTTAAAATATGAACCAAAAGCACTTTCAAACCATCCTTGTACCTCCAGCAACAAAAGAACACCTAAAACAGCCCCCAATACAACCGAAAACCACCTTAAAACACCACCGATTACACTATTCCGGGATTAAATTAATGTGCCATCAATTCAAGACTTAATTAATCATTTAATTGACATAATATCATAATTAAATCAAACTAATAACAACACTAATTGAGATCCAAAAAGATTTCACCAAAAACCTTCATAAATTCATAGATCTTGAATTAAAAACACAAAAATTAAATGTCAATTGTTGATGAGCAAGCCAATACTTGGGAAATTCAATAAAGAACCTTAGAAAAAGATTAGAAATCAGAATTTTACCTTAGAGATTTGCTCCACCAAAAAGATGAGAAATCCCTCCTTGATTTCCTTGAAAATGATGTTGATTTTGCAAAATTGATGAGTAGGTTTTGTAGTGAATGAAAAGATGAGTAAAATGAAATAAATCTTGTTGAAAATGATGAAGAAATCAGCAAGTAATTGAAGAAATTTGGAGAAGATGGAGAGAAAATGGAGAGAAAGTTTGAGAGAAAAGATGGGAAAATGGGAAGTTACAAAATAAAATAAAATTATCATCTAAAAGAAAACCATTTAAAAACAATTTTGGTGGATAAATCATTAATTAAAAATAAATTGGGTTTATGGACCTCTAAGGATTCTAAGTATGGCTTGCTTTCCAATTTAATCACTAAAAATCCTTATTTCCGAAAATTATTAATTAAATCCCCAAATCTTTTCCAAAATTTCAATTTAGTCACTAGTGCATAATTATACTTAATTAAAAATCAAATTAAAGTTCAAATAATATTCCTTTAACTTTAAAACACCATTTTAATATTTTTAGAACCATTTCACAAAATTATTACTTATCCGATTAAAATATTATTATTTTAATTTTTCCCAGAATAACGAACTCTAGGAATCCGATTCGACCAAAATTGAATTTCCCTAACTAACACTCAAGCTACTAACCCCAAAACCGGGATATTACGCTGTTGATGACTAGTCCTTGATGATACCTTCTGGCGTGAACCAATTATACTCACCAACCAATCTCACACTTCTTTTAGCCGCTGAAACTCTTAACCTATCCCTAGGCCGAGTTAGTATTTCGCGATTGAAATACCGTACTTACCCCTTTCGTGAATCTAACTCTCCCGAGCTTAGATAAATGGATGATTCACAATATCCTCTCCCAAGATCAATTGTGAAAACAAGGAATAACAAAGGATAAGCAAACCTTGATAACTTTATTGCATTGAATCAAAGACAAAGTACAATCTCCTCTCACAAATACTCGACAACCTTCACCTAATCCCTAAGAAGGTTTAGAACATAGTGGAGAGGAAAGAAACAAGAAAAGAAATCGGCTCTCTCCCTAGGTATTCCGTATATTGTACATTGGGTGGCTAGGTCCTTATATAGGCTAGACCTAGGGCAAACCTTTCCTAAGTAGAATACAACTTGGAGTAGGGAACAAGTCAAGTACATAATTAAATATATTTCCAAGTTTATATTCGGCTAAGGGGTTTTCCCGCGTGGTCTTCCTTTGGGCTTTTCCTTGTGCTAGCCAGCTCCGATACATGGGCTTCAAGTCCAGACACGTTCCTTGGATTTTTGTCTTTCCATCGCCTATAGCCTTGCATCCTGTCTTTCTACTGCTGCCTCGGCATCAGGTCCTGCCTCGGCCATGTTGCTGCCGCGGCAATGGTTCTCCTGCACAGATGAAAACGCAGTAAAACGTGCCTTTTTCTGTAAATATTATCTATATAAGTATAACTTCTAAATATATCACATTAAGCACATGCATTGGTCCGAGTGGTTGTATATTTGATGATTAATGCCCATAAAAGGAGTAAAAAGTGATAGTGTGTTGAGCACTTATCACACCCCCAAACTCGAACTATTGCTTGTCCTCAAGCAATGCAAACCATCAATTTGCCGAACTCTACTCCCTCTTGGTCTTACATGTTCATCTATTCTCCCCACCAAAACTAGGCCTATTCTTAAGCATTAACCATTCGGTTACCCAAGGGTTTACCTAGAAACAAACTATAAGAATTGTGAGTGTGTGCGTTTTTGTGGACAAGTTGATTAAAGGCTTTCTTAGATAAACTCTACGTTCAAGACAAGTAGACATTGGTTAAGTGTTCTCTTCTTATCAAACACCAAATCTTGAGCCAATTTCGGTCACCTCAAAGACTTGTGTTTTTCTTTTCACTAAATTTTTTCTTTCTTTTTAATACTCCTTAAAACATACTAGAGCCAATTTCGAGCACCTCTAGCATGAAGAAGAGACTTTCTAGAGTCGGTGGTAGGCACCTCTAGTTACTTTCCAAAGATCTAAGTCTTTATCACCTAAGTTCATTAAAAGAATTCCTATAATCCAACAAGTCCCAAAAGTGTTTAAAGTTTAAAGTTCTTCCTATAGTAAGCTTCTAAGTTTTCATCCTTAAGCATCCTAAGGTTAATCCCTCTTAACAGAACCTAAACATGGTAAGGAGAAAGATTTCTATAGCCTTAAAGAATAAACTAAGGCAATACTGATGATGAGCAATGCAAAAGTGTAAGCAGTAAATTCAAGTAAGGCGGGGAGCATAAAAATTTTAAAAAAAAATCACTGGAATACTCCCTTTTTGGCAAGGCCGCGGCAGTAGATTGTTGCCCTGGCAGTGAATCTGCACCCCCAAACTCAAACCAAGCATTGTCCTCAATGCTTTTATTTGAAGAGATAAGCGGCAAAACAAAATATGAATCATATGCAGCAAGTAAAAACATTAAAAGCAATTAATATTGAATTAAGGACAAAGAAATTTAAAGCGACTCTGAAGAGCTGCTTGTAACAATTTTCCTCCGTGGCCTTGATGCCAAATGCTTTGTCCTTGGTGAAGGCGATGGTTGTGTCTTTGCTTGCCGGGGCGGTTGGACTCGAGTGGGTGATGTCCGTTGCATTGGGGCTTCTACCTCCTCTCTTTCTTCTACATCAGCCATCTCTTCGGTGAGCATTACGTCCGTTCCTCCTTCCATTTCCGTGGCTCCTCCGGTGTGGTGTGTGCTTGGGCCGGCGGCAGTGGAGCTTTGGTGCACATAGGCATCTATCTCGGCTGATAGACTGCCCATGATAATTGGTGATCTGGGTGGAGTGTTAAAAACGGCCCTCCGCTTGGATGGCCTTCTATTGACAGACGAGGCCGCGGCAGAATCTGCTGCCCTAGATGGGCCGACAGCCTGGTATTGGGGCTGAGGTTCCGTATGGAAGTACGACCTTGGTCCTCCCGGGGCTGGTGTAGTCTCGGTGTAAGGTGCGGCTGTGACGAACATGTTGCTCGGGAACTCCGGAAATTGTGCTCCTTGGTCCGGGAAGGCGTGTAGCAACATCTGGGCTAGAGTGCCATTGAAGTCCCTTTGGTACTCCATGTACCTTTGTTGTCGGAGATCCATTGTTGCCATCCTTTGCAAGATTTCTTGGTACGGGTCTGCTGCGGCAGAGGTGTGGGCAGTACCAGGCATGTTTGCCGTGTACTGGGCCCCAACAGCAGTGTCGGCAGTGAAATGCTGCGGCATTGCTTGGACAGGCTCCGCTTGAGTGATCTGCATGACTTTGTGGTAGAAGTCCCTGGTCCATCCTCGTCGTGGGGGCGTGTATTCGTCCGTTTCTTCAATGGGTACACCTGCAAAAACACATAAACCCGTAATCAAGCAAGGGAAATACAATGGTCCCCTATCTTTCTTACCGCACTCGTGAATTTCCCGCAGGATGATTTCTCCAACATTGATGGTCCTCTTGTCGATGATGGATTGGATAAGCACCAATCTCTTGCGATCCACTGTGCTATTGTTTGATGTTGGGATGAGGCGTCGTTTGACGAAGGTATTCCACATCTTGGCCTCCGGCTTTAGGCTTTGTCTTGTTACGGATCCTCGATGGGTACCGGTTTCCCATGGGGTGTTCCCGTAACAAAGATCGTCTTTAATGAGTTCATATTCCTCGGCAGTGACGTCCTCCATAAATTCGGCGTGGATGTCACTGACAGGGGTGAGGCCGTAGAAATTATTGATCGTCTCGGCATCGAGCTGGACAAGGCCTGCCGCGGCAGTGAACAAAGAGGGAGTCTTTGCTGAGCCCATGAGCGTAGAACTCCCGCACGATCGTGGCGTTCGCCTGGGCAGGTTGCAGACAGAAAATTTTCCAATTCTGGTACTTAATTCTGTCATATAGGTAGTGTTCAATGCCGTAGTTCTCTTCGTCCGCATGTTGGAAACCTTGCTCTTCCCAAAGTTGCCTAGCGATGAAAGATCGGTTGAATTGATCTTCAACGTTGGCTGGGGCGAATCTTTTATATGTTGCCATCAAGATAGAGAGATGTGAGTTCTTGGAGTTTTTTTCTTTGAAGAGAATCTGGATATTTTACAAGAATTAGTAGGCAGAGAGTAATGTGAGAGAGAGATTGTTATGAATATTAAAGAAAACAAGAAAGTAAGAGTGAATAGTTCAAGAGGAAGGAGTTTCTTATATAGGCCTCGGCCTTGTGACCGTTGAAACCACTAGCCGTTTGTAACCGTTTCCTTTTTTCTGCCGTTTCCTTTTTCTGCCGCGGCAGGAATCTCGGTAGACTAGCCGTTACACTGTTCTGCCCGTTGGGACTGCTGCGGCCCTAACACTGTTTTATTACCTTGGCAGAGTTCCTGCTGTGAACTACTTTTCCCTTATTCTTGCTTATTAACCTAAGAAAAATAAAACACACGGAAAGAGAAAATACTTAAAGCAAAAATAATTAGAAAAAATAAAAATAAAAAGTAAAAATAAACTAACTAATCCTAATATATTAATAAAGAGAAGGGAGTAGATCATGTTACTGGTGGAGAGCATGCAAATGCCTCTCCCAAAATTATTCTCTCCCTTAGGCCCAATTTGTGAATCGGTTGTGGGCCATTCTTTTTTTTTTTTCTGTGTGTCCATCCACCTTGGGCTTAATCTTCTTGCCGAATATTCTGCCGAGCAGACTGCCCAGGCAGGATATCTTATTGTCTACGGTGTGGATGGCCTTGCACTCCTCTAGATCATCATATTTTTTTAATTTGTGGAATGCGTTGAGTTTGACTTGTTGGTCATTGACCCGCATTGTCAACTCTCCCTTTTCCACGTCAATTAATGTGCGTCCATTTGCAAGGAAAGGTCTCCCAAGGATGATCGGTGCATTCTCATCTGCTTCACAATCAAGGACAAGGAAGTCGGTAGGAAAAATAAACTTGTCTACTCTTACCAGTATGTCCTCGATTTTGCATTCAGGTTGCACATAGGATCGATCCGCTAGTTGGAGCATCACTGTTTTAGGTTTCGGCCTTCCAATTTCCAGCTTTTGAAAGACGGATTGGGGCATGAGGTTTATGCTGGCTCCAAGGTCGCATAGGGCATTACCTTCATAACTCTTACCTATCGCACAAGGTATAGTAAAGCAACCAGGATCTTTTAACTTTGGTGGCATGCGGTTATGCAGCATTGCCATGCCTCCCTCGGTAGCAGCCACTGTCTCGAACTCACCTATTCGTTTTCTCTTTGACACCATGTCCTTTAAGAACTTGGCATAGTTGGGCATTTGTTCAATAGCTTCAACGAAAGGTATTTTGATGTGGACTTGCTTCAAGATGTCGAGGAACTTCTTGAATTGTTGGTCCTATTTTTGCTTTTTCAACCTTTGTGGAAAAGGTGGTGGTGGTCTCATTTCGTCCAGGGTTTCTTTAGTTTGAAATTTTATACCTGGCACCACTAGAGTTGTTGCTGCCACGGCAGGCTGCTCAGGAGCTGCAGTGCTCTCTGCTGGTGCAGTGTGGTCATATTTAGTTTGCTCGGCCTCTTCTTTTGCTTGATCCGCTGATTGAATTTGGCTCTCTGGGATCTTTTCCTTCAGCCTTAGACCACTCTTAGTAGTGATTGCTTTGCACTGTTCATGGCTCATTACCTTAGCAACTTCAGTATTGCTAGGTAGGCCTCCTTGTGGTCTAGTGTTTATGCATTGTGCAAACTGCCCAACCTGAGTTTCCAGCGTTTTTATGGCCGCTTCTTGATTTTGCAGCCTCATCTCAGTTCTATTGATGAAGGCATCTGTCCTCTTGATGAAATTACTATTTTCTGCCATGTATGACTCAGTTTTCATCATGAAGGCCTTTAGCGTGTTCTCTAGTGAACTTACCGGTTGCTGCTGCAGCATCGGTTGCTGGGCTTACTGCTGCGGCATCGGTTGCTGATATCCCGAAGGTTGAGTGATTGGATTTAAGGCATTGTTTGGGTTCTTCCATGATAAGTTTGGATGCATCTTCCATGAGGGGTTGTATGTGTTGGACATCACATTGTTGCGGTTGTAGTTCCCAACATACATACCAGTTTCTTGATTCATGCAATCAGAGGAGCTGTGGTTACCTCCACATAAGTCACAATATGAATCAATTACCTTAACCTCACGGGTATTT
Organism: Abelmoschus esculentus; assembly: GCA_035048815.1. Classification (NCBI taxonomy): domain Eukaryota; kingdom Viridiplantae; phylum Streptophyta; class Magnoliopsida; order Malvales; family Malvaceae; genus Abelmoschus; species Abelmoschus esculentus. Next base: position 7,428,120 of record JAUCBN010000063.1, on the reverse strand, counting down.
TGTTGTAACTGCAGGTTTTGCACCATCTTGGTAAGAGAGGCCAATTGTGCTGCCACTGAACTTGATGAGTCTAATTCATGTACCGTGGCTTGGCGTCTTACTCCTCCTCGCCTAGATGTAGGAAACTGAAAGTCATTCTTTGCGAGTTTATTCAATATTTCAATAGCTTCCTCAGGTGCTTTATCCAGGAGTGTTCCGTTTGCCGAGGCATCTAACATCATCCTTGTCGGGGAATTCGTGGCATTGTAAAACATTGTCACTTGTGTCCATAGGGGAAATCCATGCAAAGGACACTTGTGCAATAGCTCCCTGTAGCGTTCCCATGCCTCTTACATTGGTTCGTCTTCTGCCTGTCGAAAAGAAGTAATTTCATTACGGATTCTATCATATAGATTAGTGGGATTAAAACGAGTAATGAAATCACGACAAAGTTCACTCCAAGATCCAATAGATCCTGCTGGAATGCTATTTAACCACGCTTTCGCCCTATCCCTGAGTGAATAGGGGAATAGCTTTAATCGCAAGACATCTTCATGGACTCCTTGGATTTTGAAAGAGTTGCAGATTTCCATGAAGGACTTGAGGTGCTGCCTTGCGTCTTCAGTTGCAGACCCACCAAATTGTCCAATTGTATTTAACATATTGAACATAACAGGTTTGAGCTCAAAATGGGCTGCTTCAATCTCCGGTGTAACAACTCCTGGGTTTAATCCGTTTAAGTCCTCTTCCAGGAGTCTCTGACAGTGAGCTGCCGCGGCCGAGGTGGCGGTGGAAGTCCTCCATTGCCGGCAGGTAAATTTTGTCCTGCCGGGTGTTCTGCCATGGCTCCTTGGATCTGTCTCCTCAACCTTTGCCTTGTTCTTTCGATCTCTGGATCTAACTCGTACAAGGGGTTGGTTGGATTGGCCCTGGTCATACACCACGAAAAACAAAAGTAAAATAAAAATAAAAATAAACAAGAAAATAAAGAAAACAAAATTTAGTTGCCAGTCCCCGACAACGGCGCCAAAAACTTGTCGCGTGTCAAAAGTGCGCGTTTAGTGCAAGTGGACACATCGCAAGTAATAAGTGATAAGTATTTTATCGAGTTATCGTCTCCTCAGGGACCGGTATACTTAATATGCTTTCTTCACCTTCTTGTTTTGTAGAAAAAGTAAAGAACACTAGTGAGTTGATTTGATTTATCGAAATTAAAATAACTAAATAAGAATAAAAAGTTGAAATAGTAGAGAGAGATGGGCTAGGATCCAGTTGCGTCGTATTGTGGATTTGATTGACTTGTCTCTGTCCAATGCAATTGTATATCACTGCCTCGGCAGCACTGCAGTTTACTGCCTTGGTAGCGACAATATTGTCTGCCACGGCAATCTCTTGCTCGTGGGAAGACTTTACCAAAGTTCGGCAAAGTGTCCTTGGATGACTCCGCTTATCCCTAAGTCAGAGTGCTGCTGATGACTAGTCCTTGATGATACCTCCTGGCGTGAACCAATTATACTCACCAACCAATCTCACACTTCTTTTAGCCGCTGAAACTCTTAACCTATCCCTAGGCTGAGTTAGTATTTCGCGATTGAAATACCGTACTTACCTCTTTCGTGAATCTAACTCTCCCGAGCTTAGATAAATGGATGATTCACAATATCCTCTCCCGAGCTCAATTGTGAAAACAAGGAATAATAAAGGATAAGCAAACTTTGATAACTTTATTGCATTGAATCAAAGACAAAGTACAATCTCCTCTCACAAATACTCGACAACCTTCACCTAATCCCTAAGAAGGTTTAGAACATAGTGGAGAGGAAAGAAACAAGAATAGAAATCGGCTCTCTCCCTAGGTATTTCGTATATTGTACTTTGGGTGGCTAGGTCCTTATATAGGCTAGACCTAGGGCAAACCTTTCCTAAGTAGAATACAACTTGGAGTAGGGAACAAGTCAAGTACATAATTAAATATATTTCCAAGTTTATATTCGGCTAAGGGGCTTTCCCGCGTGGTCTTCCTTTGGGATTTTCCTTGTGCTAGCCAGCTCCGATTCATGGGCTTCAAGTCCAGACACGTTCCTTGGATTTTTGTCTTTCCATCGCCTATAGCCTTGCTTCTTGTCTTTCTGCTGCTGCCTCGGCATCAGGTCCTGCCTTGGCCATGTCGCTGCCGCGGCAATGGTTCTCCTGCACAGATGAAAACGCAGTAAAACATGCCTTTTTCTGTAAATATTATCTATATAAGTATAACTTCTAAATACATCACATTAAGCACATGCATTGGTCCGAGTGGTTGTATATTTGATGATTAATGCCCATAAAAGGAGTAAAAAGTGATAGTGTGTTGAACACTTATCACTTCTCATCCGTATCTTTCAACACTTGTGTTAAAGAAACATACTTCTGTCCAACCTCCTTCCAACACAAAGGTGTACGACACGTACGCCCATACAAAGCCTCAAACGGTGTCATCTGTATAGTTGCCTGATAACTATTATTATAAGCAAACTCCACCAGAGGCAACTGCTTCTCCCAAGAACCTTGAAACTCAATGATGCAACATCTCAACATATCCTCCAAAATCTGAATAACACGTTCAAACTGACCATCCGTCTGTGGATAATAAGTTGTACTAAAGCTAAGCCTCGTGATAAGTGCTCAACTCACCATCACTTTCTACACCGTTTGTTGGCATTAATCACCGAATTTACACCCACTTGGACCAACGCATGTACTTAATGTGATATATTCAGAAGTTATGCTTATAGAAATAATATTTACAGAAAAGGCACGTTTTACTGCATTTTTATATCTATGCAGGAGAACCAGTGCCGCGGCAGCGACGAGGCTGAGGCAGGACCTGATGCTGAGGCAGCAGCTGAGAGCCAGGAAGCAAGACTGTAGGCAATTGGAAGATAAAAATCCAAGGGACGTGTGTAGACATAAAGCCCATGGATCGGAGCTGGCTAGCATGAGGAAAAGCCCAAGACAAGGCCACGCGGGAAAGCCCCCTTAACTGAATTAAACTTGGAAATATTTTAATTATGTACACGACTTGTTCCTTACTCCAAGTTGTATTCTACTTAGGAAAGGTTTGCCCTAGGTCTAGCCTATATAAAGACCTAGCCATCCAATGTAACATATACGAAATACCTAGGGAGAAAGAGCCGAATCATAACTTGCTTTCTTTCTCTCAATCATGTTCTAAGCTTTCTTAGGGTTTAGGTGAAGGTTGTTTAGTATATGTGAGAGGAGATTGTACTTTGTCTTTTTTTCAATTAAATAAAATTATCAGGGTTTGCTTATCCTTTGTTATTCCTTGTTCTTGCATTCAAGCTCGGGAGAGAAGTTTGTGAGTAATCCATTTATCTAAGCTCGGGAGAGTTAGATTCACGAAAGGGGTAAGTACGGTGTTTCTTTCTCTCAATCATGTTCTAAGCTTTCTTAGGGTTTAGGTGAAGGTTGTTTAGTATATGTGAGAGGAGATTGTACTTTGTCTTTTTTTCAATTAAATAAAATTATCAAGGTTTGCTTATCCTTTGTTATTCCTTGTTCTTGCATTCAAGCTCGGGAGAGAAGTTTGTGAGTAATCCATTTATCTAAGCTCGGGAGAGTTAGATTCACGAAAGGGGTAAGTACGGTGTTTCAATCGCGAAATACTAACTCAGCCTAGGGATAGGTTAAAAGTTTCAGCCGCTAAAAGAAGTGTGTGATTGGTTGGCGAGTATAATTGGTTCACGCCGAGAGGTATCATCAAGGACTAGTCATCAACAATACTCTAACTTAGGGATAAGCGGAGTCATTCAAGGATACTTTGCCGAACTTTGGTAAAGTCTACCCACGAGCAAGGGATTGTCGCGGCGGACAGTATTGTCGTTGCCAAGGCAGTAAATTGCAGTGCTGCCGAGGCAGTGATATACGATTGCATTGAGCAGAGACAAGTCAATCAAATCCACAATACAACGCAACTGGATCCTGACCCATCTCTCTCTAATATTCAATCTTTTTACTTTGCTTAGTTATTTTAGTTTAGTTAAACCAAACTCAATCACTTGTGTTTTATTTTACTTCTTTCTACAGAATAAGAAGACGAAGAAGACATATTAAGTCTACCAGTCCCTGTGGAGACGATAATCCGATAAATGCTTATCACTTATTACTTTCGATGTGTCCACTTGCACTAAACGCGCACTTTTGACACGCGAAAAGTTTTTGGCGCCGTTGCCGGGGACTGACAACTAAATTTTTTTTCTTTATTTTCTTGTTTCTTTTTATTTTTATTTTACTCTTGTTTTTCTTGGTGTATGACAAGGGCCAACCCAACCAACCCTTTGTACGAGTTATATCTAGAGATCGAACGAACAAGGCAATGGTTGAGGAGACAAATCCAAGAAGCCATGGCAGATCACCCGGCAGGACAAAACTTACCTGCCGGTAATGGAGGTCTTCAGCCGCCACCTTGGCCGCGGCAGCTCACTGTCAGAGACTTCCTAGAGGAGGACTTAAATGGATTAAACCCAAGAGTTGTTACACCGGAGATAGAAGCAGCCCACTTTGAACTGAAACCTATTATGTTCAATATGCTTAACACTATTGGACAATTTGGTGAGTCTGCAACTGAAGACGCAAGGCAGCACCTTAAGTCCTTCATGGAAATTTGCAAATCTTTCAAAATCCATGGGGTCCATGAAGATGTTTTGCGATTGAAGCTATTCCCCTATTCAGTGAGGGATAGGGCGAAAGCTTGGCTGAATAGCATTCCAGCATGATCTATTGGATCTTGGAGTGAACTCTGCCGTGATTTAATTACTCGTTTTAATCCTACAAACCTATATGATAGAATTCGTAATGAAATCACTTCTTTTCGACAGGCAGATGACGAACCAATGTACGAGGCATGGGAGCATTACAGGGAGTTACTACACAAGTGTCCTTTGCATGGATTTCCCTATGGACACAAGTGACAATGTTCTATAATGCCACGAATGCCCCGACAAGGATGATGTTAGATGCCTCGGCAAACGGAACACTCCTTGATAAACCACCTGAGGAAGCTACTGAGTCATACATGGCAGAGAACAATAATTTCATCAATAGGACAGACGTTTTTATGAATAGGAATGAGATGAGGTTGCAAAATCAAGAAGCGACCATCAAAACGCTAGAAACTCAGGTTGGGCAGTTTGCTCAAAACATAAAGACTAGACCACAAGGAGCACTACCTAGGAATACTGAAGTTGCTAAGGTAATGGGCCATGAACAGTGCAAGGCAATTACTACTAGGAGTGGTCTACACCTGAAGGAAAAGATCCCAGAGAGCCAAATTCAATCAACGGATCCAGCAAAAGAAGAGGCTTAGCAAACTGATGCTGATAACATTGCCCCGACAGAGATCACAGCAGCTCCTGAAGAGCCTGTCGAGACAGTGACAATTAACATACCGTTGGTAGAGGCAATTGAACAAATGCCTAACTATGCCAAGTTCTTAAAGGATATGGTGTCAAAGAGGAAACAAATAGGTGAGTTCGAAACAGTGGCTGCTACCGAGGGATGCATGGCAATGCTGCACAATCGCATGCCACCGAAATTAAAAGATCCTGGCTGCTTTATCATACCTTGTGCAATAGGTAAAAATTATGAAGGTAAGGCCCTATGCGACCTTGGAGCAAGCATAAATCTAATGCCCAAATCAGTCTTTCAAAAGCTTGGAATAGGAAGGGCAAAACCTACAACAGTTATGCTCCAACTAGCGGATCGATCCTACGTGCAACCTGAAAGCAAAATCGAGGACATACTAGTAAGAGTTGATAAGTTTATTTTTCCTGCTGATTTTCTTGTCCTTGATTGTGAAGCAGATGATAATGCACCGATCATCCTTGGGAGACCTTTTCTTGCAACTAGACGCACCCTAATTGACGTGGAAAAAGGAGAGTTGACAATGCGGGTCAATGACCAACAAGTCAAACTCAACGCATTCCACAACTTAAAAAAATATGATGATCTAGAGGAGTGCAAGGCAATTCACACAGGAAGTACCAAAATTTCCTGCCTTGGCAGAATGCTTGGCATATTAGTTGGTAAAAAGATTAAGCCCAAAGTGGATGGACACACATCAAAAGGGAGTGGCCCACAACCGATTTACAATTCGGGCCAACGAGAGAGAATCATCTTGGGAGATGCATTTGCATGCTCTCCACCAGTAACATGATCTCCTCCCTTTTCTTTATTAATATATTAGGATTAGTTTAGTATTTTTTTTACTTTTTTCCAATTTTTTTTCTTTAAGTACTTTTCTTTTTGTGTGTTTAATTTCTATTTAGGATAATAAGCAAGAATAAAGGAAAAGTAGTTCACAACAGGAACTCTGCCGAGGCAGAAAAACAGTGTTAGGGCTGCAGCAGTCTCAACGGGCATAACAGTGTAACAGCTAGTCTGCTGAGATTCCTGCCGCGGTATAAAAGGAAACGACAGTAAAAAACAACGGCTACAAAACGACTAGTGGATCGAAACGGTCACAAGGACGAGGCCTATATAAGAAACCCCTTCCTCTTGAACTATTCACTCTTGCTTTCTTGTTTTCTTTAGAATTCATAACAATCTTCCTCTCACATTACTCTCTGCCTACTCACAATTCTTTGTGAAATTCCCAGATATTTTCAAGAAAACCTCCAAGAAGTCATCTCACAATCTTGATGGCAGCTTACAAGAGATTTGCCCCAGCCAACGTTGAAGATCGTTTCAACCGATCTTTCATCGCCCGACAATTGTGGGAATAGCAAGGTTTCCAACATTCGGATGATGAAAACTACGACATCGAGCACTATCTCTTTGACAGAATCAAGTACCAAGATTGGGAAATTTTCTGTCTTCAACCTGCCCAGGCGAATGCTACAATCGTACGAGAATTCTATGCGCACGGGCCCAACAAAGATTCCCTCTTTGTTCACTGCCGCGGCAGGCCAGTCCAGTTAGATACCGAGACCATCAACGATTTCTACAGCCTCACTCCGAACTGTGATGTTCACGCCGAATTCTTGGAAGACATCACTGCCGAGGACTACGAGTTAATCAAAGACGATCTTTGTTAAGAGAATACTCCATGGGAAACCGGTACCCATAGTGGATCCGTAACAAGACAAAGCCTAAAGCCCGAGGCCAAGATGTGGAATACCTTTGTCAAGCGACGCCTCATCCACACATCCCACAACAGCACGGTGGACCGGAGGCGATTGGTGCTCATCCAATCGATCATCAAGAAAAGGACCATCAATGTTGGAGAGATCATCCTACGTGAAATTCACGAATGCGGTAAGAAAGATAGGGGACCGTTATATTTCCCATGTTTGGTCACAGGTTTGTGTGTTGCCGCAGGTGTGCTAATCGAAGATACGGACGAATACACTCCCCAAAGGCGAGGATGGACCAGGGACTTTTGTCACAAAGTCATGCAGATCACGCAGGCGGAGCCAGTCCAAGCAACGCCCCAGCAGTTCAAGGCAGATACTGCTGCCAGGGCCCAATACACGGTAAACATACCTGATACTGCCCACACCTCTGCCGCAGCAGACCCATACCAGGAGATTTTGCAAAGGATGGTAGCGATGGACCTCAGACAACAGAGGTACATGGAGTACCAAAGAGATTTCAACGGCACATTAGCCCAAATGATGCTGCACGCTTTTCCGAACCAAGGAGCGCAATTTCCAGATTTCTCCAAAAATATGTTCGTCACAGCCGCCCATTACACAGAGACTACACCAACTCCGGGAGGACCAAGGTCGTTCTTCCAAATGGACTCTCAACCACAGTACCAGGCTTCCGGCCCATCCAGGGCAGCAGATTCTGCCGCGGCATTGTCTGCCAGCAGAAGACCATCCAAGCGGAGGGCAGTTTTCAGCACTCCACCCAGATCCCCAATCATTATGGGCAGTCTATCAGCTGAGATAGATGTCTATGTGCACCAAAACTCTACCGTCGCCGGACCAAGTACACACCACACCGGGGGAGCCACGACAATGGAGGGTGGAACGAACATAATGTTGACCGAAGACATGGCCGATGTGGAAGATTGAGAAGAGGTGGAGGCCCCAATGCAACGGACACCACCCACAAGAGTCCAACCGCCCCGGCAAGCAAAAGCTCAACCATCGCCCTCACCAAGAACAAGGCAATTAGCAGCAAGGCCTAGGAGAAAAATTGTTACAAGCAGCTCTTCGGAGTCTCTTTAATAATTTTGTTCATATAATTCTATATTAATTGCTTTTGCTGTCTTTATATGCTGCTTATTTCATATTTGTGTTGCCCGATTATTTCTTCAAATATAAAGCATTGAGGACAATGCTTGGTCTGAGTTTGGGGGTGCAGATTCACTGCCAAGACAGTAATCTACTGTCGAGGCCTTGCCAAAAAGGGAGTATTCTAGTGATTTTTTTTATTTTCATGCTCTCCGCCTTACATGAATTAATTGCCTACACTTTTGTACTGCTTATCATCAGTATTGCCTTAGTTTATTCTTTAAGGCTATAGAAATCTTTCTCCTTACCATGATTAGGTCCTATTAAGAAGGTTTAACCTTAGGATACTTAAGGATGAAAACTTAGAAGCTTACTATAGGAATAAATCTAAACACTTTTGGGACTTGTTGGATTATAGGAATTCTTTTAATGAACTTAGGTGATGAAGACTTCGATTTTTGGGAAAGTAACTAGAGGTGCCTATCACCGGCTCTAGGAAGTACTCTTCTTCATGCTAGAGGTGCCCGAAATTGGATCTAGTATGCTTTAAGGAACATCAAAAGGAAAGAAAGAATTAGTGAAGGGAAAAACACAATCCTTGAGGTGCCCGAAATCGGCTCAAGAATTGGTTATTTAGAAAAGAAGAGAACACTTAACCCAATTCTACTTGTCTTGAACTTAGAGTTTATCTAAGAAAGCCTTTAATCAAACTTGTCCACAAAAACACACACACTCACAATTCTTATAGTTTGTTTCTAAGTAAACCCTTGGGTAGCCGAAAGGTTAAGGCTTAAGAATAGGCCTAGTTATGGTGGGGAGAGTAGATGGATATGTTAGTCCAAGAGAGAGTAGAGTTCGGCAAATTGATGGTTTGCATTGCTTGAGGACAAGCAATAGTTCGAGTTTGGGGGTGTGATAAGTGCTCAACTCACTATCACTTTCTACACCTTTTGTTGGCATTAATCACCGAATTTACACCCACTTGGACCAATGCATGTAATTAATATGATATATTTAGAAGTTATGCTTATAGAAATAATATTTACTGAAAAGGCACGTTTTATTGCATTTTTATATCTATGCAGGAGAACCAGTGCCGCGGCAACGACAAGGCCGAGGCAGGACCTGATGCCGAGGCAGCAGTTGAGAGCCAAGAAGCAAGACTGTAGGCGATTGGAAGATAAAAATCCAAGGGACGTGTCTGGACATAAAGCCCATGGATCGGAGCTGGCTAGAATGAGGAAAAGCCCAAGACAAGGCCACGCGGGAAAGCCCCCTTAGCTGAATTAAACTTGGAAATATTTTAATTATGTACATGACTTGTTCCCTACTCCAAGTTGTATTCTACTTAGGAAAGGTTTGCCCTAGGTCTAGCCTATATAAAGACCTAGCCATCCAATTTAACATATACGGAATACCTAGGGAGAAAGAGCTGAATCATAACTTGCTTTCTTTCTCTCAATCATGTTCTAAGCTTTCTTAGGGTTTAGGTGAAGGTTGTTTAGTATATGTGAGAGGAGATTGTACTTTGTCTTTGTTTCAATGCAATAAAATTATCAAGGTTTGCTTATCCTTTGTTATTCCTTGTTTTTGCATTCAAGCTCGGGAGAGAAGTTTGTGAGTAATCCATTTATCTAAGCTCGGGAGAGTTAGATTCACGAAAGAGGTAAGTACGGTGTTTCAATCGCGAAATACTAACTCGGCCTAGGGATAGGTTAAGAGTTTCAGCGGCTAAAAGAAGTGTGAGATTGGTTGGTGAGTGTAATTGGTTCACGCCGGGAGGTATCATCAAGGACTAGTCATCAACAGCACTCTGACTTAGGGATAAGCGGAGTCATTCAAGGACACTTTGCCGAACTTTGGTAAAGTCTACCCACGAGCAAGGGATTGCCGCGGCGGACATTATTGTCGCTGCCAAGGCAGTAAACTACAATGCTGCCGAGGTAGTGATATACGATTGCATTGAGCAGAGACAAGTCAATCAAATCCACAATACAACGCAACTGGATCCTGACCCATCTCTCTCTAATATTCAATCTTTTTACTTTGCTTAGTTATTTTAGTTTAGTTAAACCAAACTCAATCACTTGTGTTTTATTTTACTTCTTTCTACAGATCAACAAGACGAAAAAGACATATTAAGTCTACCAGTCCCTGTGGAGACGATAATTCGATAAATGCTTATCACTTATTACTTTCGATGTGTCCACTTGCACTAAACGCGCACTTTTGACACGCGACACCTCGTACCCAAAGCAACTTGCAAACCCTTCCAACACTTATAAGTAAAACGCGGATGTTTATCTGATATGATCGAATTAGGCACGCCATGCAACTTCACCACCTCAAAAACATAAAACCCCGCTAACTTATCCATAGAATACATCGTATGCACAGCAAGAAAATGCACACACTTCGTAAACCTGTCAACGATCACCCATATAGAATCCTTTTTGGACGTATTCAAAGGTAACCCCGTCACAAAATCCATAGTCACTCTCTCCCACTTCCACTCTGGCACTTGAACCGGTTGCAACAAGCCTGCAGGGAACTGATGTTCAGCTTTCACCCGTTGACACACCATACATCGGGACATAAACTCCGTCACATCCTTCTTCAAACCAACCCAAAAGTACACACTCTTGAGATCCCTATACATCTTCACACTACCCGGATGCATAGCAAACGGACTAGTGTGAGCCTCTGTCAAGATAGCTTGCCTTAACTCAACATCATCCGACACCACAATCCGACCTCTAAAACACAACACTTCATCATCGTCAAAATGATATTCGGTCGGTCTGCCTTCAGCAATATCCTCCACAAAAGGCACCAAAGCCTCATCCTCTAACTGTTTCACCTTTATCATCTCAACCAAAACAGGTTTTACCTGCAACTCCGCCACTAAACCACCTTCCCTTGAAATACTCAACTTGGCAAACATCGCCCTCAACTCAACCGCCGCCTTACGGCTCAAAGCATCAGCTACCACATTAGGTTTTCCCGGATGATACTCAATAGACAAATCATAATCCTTAAGCAACTCCATCCATCTTCGTTGCCTAAAGTTTAGATCCTTTTGTGACATGAGATACTTCAAGCTCTTGTGATCCGTGTATATCTCACCATACAAATAATGTCTCCATATCTTCAAAGCAAACACAACCGCCGCAAGCTCCAAATCGTGCGTCAGATAATTCTTTTCATGCACCCTTAACTGTCTAGAAGCATACGCCACAACCTTCCCTTCTTGCATCAGAACACACCCAAGACCAACATATGATGCATCACTATAAACCACAAAATCCTTACCGGACTCAGGTTGCACCAACACCGGAGCACTAGTCAACACCTCGTTTAACTTCTCAAAACTCTTTTGTTGACTTTCTTTCCACTCAAAAGGAACCTTCTTTTGCAAAAGCTTGGTCATAGGAGCAACAATGCTCGAAAACCCCTCAACAAACCTACGATAATAACCCGCCAAACCTAGAAAACTCTGAACCTCCGACACCGACTTTGGTTGCTTCCAACCCATAACAGCCTCTATCTTCTTCGGATCAACACTAATACCCTTTTCCGACACCACATGACCAACAAACACCACTTCCTTTAACCAAAACTCACACTTACTCAACTTAGCATACAACTGATTCTCCTTCAATGCTTGCAACACTATCCGTAAATGCCGATCATGATCTTCCTCGGTACGTGAATACACAAGGATATCATCTATGAATACCACCACAAACTGATCCAAGTATTCATGAAACACTCTGTTCATCATATCCATAAAAGCAGCAGGGGCATTTGTCAACCCAAACGGCATCACCAAAAACTCATAATGTTCATACCTTGTCCGAAAAGCTGTTTTCAACACATTCTCCTCTTTCACCTTCAACTGATAATACCCCGATCTCAAATCAATCTTCGAGAACACACTTGCTCCTTGAAATTGATCAAACAAATCTTCAATCCTCGGCAAAGTATACTTATTCTTCACGGTCAACTTATTCAATTGACGATAATCAATGCACATCCTCATAGTGCCATCCTTCTTCTTCACAAACAACACCGGTGCACCCCAAGGTGATACGCTCGGTCGAATGAAACCTCGATCAAGCTACTCTTGCAACTGCATCTTCAACTCCTTTAACTCCTTAGGTGTCGTGCGATAAGGAGTAATGGACACCGGATTAGTACCAGCATAAGTCTCGATAATAAACTCCACATCACGATCCGGAGGTAACCCTAGCAACTCTTCAGGAAATACTTTTGGAAAATCGCGCACTATTTGAATGTCCTGCACTCAAACATCTCCTATACCCGGATTCATCACATAGGCTAGATACGCCATACCACCACATTGCAACATCTTTTCTGCTTGTAGAGCCGAAACCACATTAGACAAGAATCCGGTATACTCACTCTTCACCACAACCTCGCTACCATCCAACAACCTCAAGGTAACCTTCTTCTTTTCAAAGTCCACCACCGCTCGGTGCTCCGTCAACCAATCAACACCCAAGATAAGATCAAAACCATGAAACGACAACTCCATCAAGTCGACCTCAAAAACATGTCCCTGCACCTCCAATGGACACCTTTTATACAACCTCCTTACCGTAACTGTCTCACCCAAAGAATTGGTAACCACAACACCTACGTCTAAAACCTCAACCAGAGCATCCAACAAATATGCATGTTCACTCAAAACATAAGAATGCGTAGATCCCGAATCTATCAAAGAGAACAGCGGTACATTTTGCAAAGAAAAGGTACCTGCAACCACAACTATGGCATTACGAGTCCCACGTTGAGCATAAACCTTCCGTCCATCCCCCTGCCTCTGGAAAGGACCTCGACCACGACCACGTCCTCTACCAGGCATCACAGTAGCCTCAGCACGATCACCCGACTCACCAACAAACCTTGGGCAATCACGCCTCATATGATCCTTCGATCCACATCCCATACAAGCACCAGTGGCCCACCAGCACTCTCCTGGATGGCGCCTAGAACACAAGTTACAGACTGGAGCATCACCACCACCTCTACCGTAATGTTGAACACGGCCACCACGCCCATAATCACCTCGGCGTCGGTCATCTCTGTATCGATTGTCTCAAAACCTCTTACCCTTATTACCTTGTGCACTAACCTTAGCAGACCTCTTACCAACATCGGAAGACTTCCTAGCCTCCCTTAGAGACTCCTCGACATCCTTGGCCCTATTAACCACCACATCAAACTCAGTGTACTCAGCAGCCAACAAGTATGTCTTAATCTCGGGATCTAACCCATATCGGAACCTATCTGATAAGTGCTCAACTCACTATCACTTTCTACACCTTTTGTTGGCATTAATCAGCGAATTTACACCCACTTGGACCAATGCATGTACTTAATGTGATATATTCAGAAGTTATGTTTATAGAAATAATATTTACAGAAAAGGCACGTTTTACTGCATTTTTATATCTATGTAGGAGAACCAGTGCCGCGGCAGCGACAAGGCCGAGGCAGGACCTGATGCCGAGGCAGCAACTGAGAGCCAAGAAGTAAGACTGTAGGCGATTGGAAGATAAAAATCCAAGGGACGTGTCTGGACATAAAGCCCATGGATCGGAGCTGGCTAGCATGAGGAAAAGCCCAAGACAAGGCCACGCGGGAAAGCCCCCTTAGCTGAATTAAACTTGGAAATATTTTAATTATGTACATGACTTGTTCCCTACTCCAAGTTGTATTCTACTTAGGAAAGGTTTGCCCTAGGTCTAGCCTATATAAAGACCTAGCCATCCAATGTAACATATACAGAATACCTAGGGAGAAAGAGCCGAATCATAACTTGCTTTCTTTCTCTCAATCATGTTCTAAGCTTTCTTAGGGTTTAGGTGAAGGTTGTTTAGTATATGTGAGAGGAGATTGTACTTTGTCTTTGTTTCAATGTAATAAAATTATCAAGGTTTGCTTATCCTTTGTTATTCCTTGTTCTTGCATTCAAGCTCGGGAGAGAAGTTTTTGAGATCCAGAGATCGAACGAACAAGACAAAGGTTGAGGAGACAAATCCAAGAAGCCATGGCAGATCACCCGGCGGGACAAAACTTACCTACCGGTAATGGAGGTCTTCCGCCGCCACCTGGGCCGCGGCAGCTCACTGTTAGAGACTTCCTAGAGGAGGACTTAAATGGATTAAACCCAGGAGTTGTTACACCGAAGATAGAAGCAGCCCACTTTGAACTGAAACCTGTTATGTTCAATATGCTTAACACTATTGGAAAATTTGGTGGGTCTGCAACTGAAGACGCAAGGCAGCACCTTAAGTCCTTCATGGAAATTTGCAACTCTTTCAAAATCCAAGGAGTCCATGAAGATGTCTTGCGGTTGAAGTTATTCCCCTATTCACTGAGGGATAGGGCGAAAGCTTGGCTGAATAACATTCTAGCATGATCTATTGGATCTTGGAGTGAACTCTGCCGTGATTTTATTACTCATTTTAATCCTATAAACTTATATGATAGAATTCGTAATGAAATCACTTCTTTTCGACAGGCAGATGACGAACCAATGTACGAGGCATGGGAGCGCTACAGGGAGTTACTACACAAGTGTCCTTTGCATGGATTTCCCCTATGGACACAAGTGATAATGTTCTATAATTCCTCGAATGCCCCGACAAGGATGATGTTAGATGCCTCGGCAAACGGAATACTCCTTGATAAAGCACCTGAGGAAGCTATTGAGATACTAAGCAAACTCGCGAAAAATGATTTTCAATTTCCTACATCTAAGCGAGGAGGAGTAAGACGTCAAGCCACGGTAAATGAATTAGACACATCGAATTCAGTGGCAGCACAATTGGCCTTTCTTACCAAGATGGTGCAAAACCTACAATTACAGCAAAATACCCGTGAGGTTAAGGTAATTGATTCTTATTGTGACTTATGTAGAGGTAACCACAGTTCCTCTGATTGCATGAATCAAGAAACCGGTATGTATGTTGGGAACTACAACCGCAACAATATGATGTCCAACACATACAATCCCTCATGGAAGAGGCATCCAAACCTATCATGGAGCAACCCTAACAATGCCTTAAACCCAATCACCCAACCTTCAGGATTTTAGCAACCGATGCAACAACTGCCGCCGCCGCAGGCCCAGCAGTTAATGCCACAGCAGCTGCAACAGCAACCGGTAAGTTCGTTGGAGAACACTCTCAAAGCCTTTATGATGAAAACTGAGTCATACATGGCAGAGAACAGTAATTTCATCAAAAGGACAAACGTTTTTATGAATAGGACTGAGATGAGGTTGAAAAATCAAGAAGCGGCCATCAAAACGTTAGAAACTCAGGTTGGGTAGTTTGCTCAAAACATAAACACTAGACCACAAGGAGGACTACCTAGCAATACTGAAGTTGCTAAGGTAATGGGCCATGAAAAGTGCAAAGCAATTACTACTAGGAGTGGTCTACAGCTGAAGGAAAAGATCCTAGAGAGCCAAATTTAATCAGTGGATCCAGCAAAAGAAGAGGCTGAGCAAACTGATGCTGATAACACTGCCCCGGTAGAGATCACAGCAGCTCCTAAACAGCCTACCGAGACAACGACAACCCCAGTGGTGCCAGGTATTAAATTCCAAACTAAAGAAACCCTGGATAAGATGAGACCACCACCACCTTTCCCACAAAGGTTGAAAAAGCAAAAACAGGACCAGCAATTCAAGAAATTCCTTGATATTCTAAAGAAAGTCCACATTAACATACCGTTCGTAGAGGCAATTGAACAAATGCCTAACTATGCCAAGTTCTTAAAGGATATGGTGTCAAAGAGGAAACGAATAGGTGAGTTCGAAACAGTGCTGCTACCGAGGGATGCATGGCAATGCTGCACAATCGCATGCCACCGAAATTAAAAGATCCTGGCTGCTTTATCATACCTTGTGCAATAGGAAAAATTATGAAGGTAAGGCCCTATGCGACCTTGGAGCAAGCATAAATCTAATGCCCAAATCAGTCTTTCAAAAGCTTGGAATAGGAAGGGCAAAACCTACAACAGTTATGCTCCAACTAGCAGATCGATCCTACATGCAACCTGAAGGCAAAATCGAGGACATACTGGTAAGAGTTGATAAGTTTATTTTTCCTGCTGATTTTCTTGTCCTTGATTGTGAAGCAGATGATAATGCACCGATCATCCTTGGGAGACCTTTCCTTGCAATTGGACAATGCGGGTCAATGACCAACAAGTCAAACTCAACGCATTCCACAACTTAAAAAAATATGATGATCTAGAGGAGTGCAAGGCAATTCACACAGGAAGTACCAAAATTTTCTGCCTTGGCAGAATGCTCAGCAAATTAGTTGGTAAAAAGATTAAGCCCAAAGTGGATGGACACACATCAAAAGGGAGTGGCCCATAACCGATTTACAATTTGGGCCAACGAGAGAGAATCATCTTGGGAGATGCATTTGCATGCTCTCCACCAGTAACATGATCTCCTCCCTTTTCTTTATTAATATATTAGGATTAGTTTAGTTTATTTTTATTTTTTTTCCAATTTTTTTTTCTTTAAGTACTTTTCTTTTTTTGTGTTTAATTTATATTTAGGATAATAAGCAAGAATAAAGGAGAAGTAGTTCACAGCAGGAACTCTGCCGAGGCAGAAAAACAGTGTTAGGGCCGCAGTAGTCTCAACAGGCAGAACAGTTTAACGGCTAGTCTACCGAGATTCCTGCCGCGGCTGAAAAAGAAACGACAGTAAAGAACGTCTACAAAACGGCTAGTGGATCGAAACGGTCACAAAGCCGAGGCCTATATAAGAAACCCCTTCCTCTTGAACTATTCACTCTTGCTTTCTTGTTTTCTTTAGAATTCATAACAATCTTCCTCTCACATTACCCTCTTCCTACTCACAGTTCTTCGTGAAATTCCCATATATTTTCAAGAAAACCTCCAAGAAATCATCTTACAATCTTGATGGCAGCTTACAAGAGATTTGCCCCAACCAACGTTGAAGATCGTTTCAACCGATCTTTCATCGCCCGACAATTGTGGGAAGAGCTTGGTTTCCAGCATTCGGATGATGAAAACTACGACATCGAGCACTATCTCTTTGACAGAATCAAGTACCAAGATTGGGAAATTTTCTGTCTTCAACCTGCCCAGGCAAATGCTACAATTGTACGGGAATTCTATGCGCACGGGCCCAACAAAGATTCCCTCTTTGTTCACTGTTGCGGCAGGCCAGTCCAGTTAGATGAAGAGACCATCAACGATTTCTACGGCCTCACTCCGAACAGTGATGTTCACGCCGAATTCTTGGGAGACATCACTGCCGAGGACTACGAGTTAACCAAAGACGATCTTTGTTACGCGAATACTCCATGGGAAATCGATACCCATAGAGGATCCGTAACAAGACAGAGCCTAAAGTCCGAGGCCAAGATGTGGAATACCTTTGTCAAGCGACGCCTCATCCCCACATTCCACAACAGCACGGTGGACCGGAGGCGATTGGTGCTCATCCAATCGATCATCAACAAAAGGACCATCAATGTTGGAGAGATCATCCTAAGTGAAATTCACGAATGCAGTAAGAAAGATAGGGGACCATTATATTTCCCATGTTTGATCACAGGTTTGTGTGTTGTCGTAGGTGTGCCAATCGAAGATACGGACAAATACACTCCCCAAAGGCGAGGATGGACCAGGGACTTTTGTTACAAAGTCATGCAGATCACGCAGGATCCAGTCCAAGCAACGCCCCAGCAGTTCACGGCTAATACTCCTGCCGGGGCCCAGTACACGGCAGATGATAAGTGCTCAACACACTATCACTTTTTACTCCTTTTATGGGAATTAATCACCAAATATACACCCACTTAGACCAATGCATGTGCTTAATGTGATATATTTAGAAGTAATGCTCATATAAATAATATTTACAAAAAAAGGCACGTTTTACTGCATTTTCACATCTGTGCAAGAGAACCAGTGCCGCGGCAGGACCTGATGCCGAGGCAGCAGCAGAAAGACAGGAAGCAAGAGTGTAGGCGATGAAAAGATAAAAATCCAAGGAACGTGTCTGGACTCAAAGCCCATTAATCGGAGCTGGTTAGCATGAGGAAAAGCCCAAAGGAAGACCACGCGGGAAAGCCTCTTAGCCGAATCAAACTTGGAAATATTTTAATTATGTACTTGACTTGTTCCCTACTCCAAGTTGTATTCTACTTAGGAAAGGTTTGCCCAAGGTCTAGCCTAGATAAAGACCTAGCCACCCAATGTACAAAAGACGGAATACCTAGGGAGAGAGCCGATTTCTATTCTTGTTTTCTTCTTCTCCATTATGTTCTAAACCTTCTTAGGGATTAGGTGAAGGTTGTCGAGTATTTGTGAGAGGAGATTGTACTTTGTCTTTAATTCAATGCAATAAAGTTATCAAGGTTTGCTTATCCTTTGTTATTCCTTGTTTTCACAATTGAGCTCGGGAGAGGATATTGTGAATCATCCATTTATCTAAGCTCGGGAGAGTTAGATTCACGAAAGGGGTAAGTACGGTGTTTCAATCGCGAAATACTAACTCGGCCTAGGGATAGGTTAAGAGTTTCAGCGGCTAAAAGAAGTGTGAGATTGGTTGGTGAGTATAATTGGTTCACGCCGGGAGGTATCATCAAGGACTAGTCATCAACAACACTCTGACTTAGGGATAAGCGGAGTCATCCAAGGACACTTTGCCGAACTTTGGTAAAGTCTACCCACGAGCAAGGGATTGCCGCGGCAGACAGTATTGTCGCTGCCAAGGCAGTAAACTGCAGTGTTGCCGAGGCAGTGATATACGATTACATTGGACAGAGACAAGTCAATCAAATCCACAATACGACGCAACTGGATCCTAGCCTATCTCTCTCTATTATTTCACTCTTTACTTTTATTTAGTTATTTTAGTTTAGATAAATCAACTCCAATCACTTGTGTTTTTACTTTTCTACAGAACAAGAAGGTGAAGAAAGCATATTAAGTATACCGGTTCCTGAGGAGACGATAACTCGATAAAATACTTATCACTTATTACTTTCAATGTGTCAACTTGCACTAAACGCGCACTTTCGACACGCGACAACAGACATACCTGATACTGCCCACACCTCTGCCGCAGCAGACCCATACCAGGAGATTTTGCAAAGGATGGCAGCGATGGACCTCAGACAACAAAGGTACATGGAGTACCAAAGAGATTTCAATGGCACATTAGCCCAAATGATGCTGCACGCTTTTTCGGACCAAGGAGCGCAATTTCCAGATTTCCCCAGCAATATGTTCGTCACAACCGCCCCTTACACAGAGACTACACCAGCTCCGGGAGGACCAAGGTCGTTCTTCCACGTGGACCCTCAACCACAGTACCAGTCTGCCGGCCCATCCAGGGCAGCGGATTCAGCCGCGGCATCGTCTGCCAGCAGAAGACCATCCAAGCAGAGGGCAGTTTTCAGCACTCCACCCCGATCCACAATCATCATGGGCAGTCTATCAGCTGAGATAGATGCCTATGTGCACCAAAGCTCCACCGCCTCCGGACCAAGTACACACCACACCGGGGGAGCCACGGCAATGGAGGGTGAAACGGACATAATGTTGACCGAAGACATGGCCGATCTGGAAGAAAGAGAAGAGGTGGATGCCCCAATGCAACGGACACCACCCACAAGAGTCCAACCGCCCCGGAAAGCAAAAGCTCAACCATCGCCCTCACCAAGAACAAGGCAATCAGCAGCAAGGCCTAGGAGAAAAATTGTTACAAGCAGCTCTTCGGAGTCTCTTTAATAATTTTGTTCATATAATTCAATATTAATTGCTTTTGCTGTCTTTATATGCTGCTTATTTCATATTTGTGTTGCCCGATTATTTCTTCAAATATAAAGAATTGAGGACAATGCTTGGTTTGAGTTTGGGGGTGCAGATTCACTGCCAAGGCAGCAATCTACTACCGAGGCCTTGCCAAAAAGGGAGTATTCCAGTGATTTTTTTTTATTTTCATGCTCCCCGCCTTACTTGAATTAATTCCTACACTTTTGCACTGCTTATCATCAGTATTGCCTTAGTTTATTCTTTAAGGCTATAGAAATCTTTCTCCTTACCATGATTAGGTCCTGTTAAGAAGGTTTAACCTTAGGATACTTAAGGATGAAAACTTAGAAGCTTACTATAGGAATAAATCTAAACACTTTTGGGACTTGTTGGATTATAGGAATTCTTTTAATGAACTTAGGTGATAAAGACTTAGATTTTTGGGAAAATAACTAGAGGTGCCTATCATCGGCTCTAGGAAGTACTCTTCTTCATGCTAGAGGTGCCCGAAATTGGCTCTAGTATGCTTTAAGAAATATCAAAAAGAAAGAAAGAATTAGTGAAGGGAAAAAAACAATCCTTGAGGTGCCCGAAATTGGCTCAAGAATTGGTTGTTTAGAAAAGAAGAGAACACTTAACCCAATTCTACTTGTCTTGAACTTAGAGTTTATCTAAGAAAGCCTTTAATCAAACTTGTCCACAAAAACACACACACTCACAATTCTTATAGTTTGTTTCTAAGAAAACCCTTGGGTAGCCGAAAGGTTAAGGCTTAAGAATAGGCCTAGTTATGGTGGGGAGAATAGATGGACATGTAAGACCAAGAGAGAGTAGAGTTCGGCAAATTGATGGTTAGCCGAGATATGCACTCTAGCCATGGCAGCCTGAAACGCACCCGCCATAGCCTGTATAAGCGGTGCAAACTCTCTAAACTGACCTCCCAGAGGAATCGGAGGCATACCCACGGGTGGAGGAGGAGGAAGCGACTCTTCCCTAGCAGTCGCCTCGCCCTCAGCCTAACCCTCGGTGATCATATTAGCACTAGCACACGTCTCACGTCTAGGTGGCATATTCCAAAAACTTCATACATGCAATTTAAAACATGATATTAAAACATAAATAAACTTACATTCGGGCAAGATCCAAGGGAAACCTGAGAAGTATTTGAAAATATATTGGCATTGACAATGTGTAACCGTTATCCCTTTTTAACCATCATCACTCAAAGTACAACCACTAAACATAGATATTCAACGAATTAACAACATAACAAGTTCAATCACACACTTTACAAACCTAACCACACACTTTAGCTAACCTGGCTCTGATACTACCAAATATAACCCCCTTAGCCTGGCCTAGACGGAACCGGCACTAACGGGTTACACGGGGAATATCGAACCAAACCCGCAAAGGTCCGATTCGATAAATAACCCTAAAAACCGATATGTTTTTTTTATTTCTTAACTAGATGCATAATTAAGTTCCTATGTGTGTCGAGGTCATGCATAACGAGAGTGAAGACATTCGGTTCACAATTGATCATTCAATTTGCATATAAGTACGTAAGGACCAAAACACAAATAATTTTAATTCCAACAATAAACCGGAAGTTCAATCTACCATAGTTCAATTAAACATGCATAGCATACTCACAACAAAATTCGGATCAATCGAAGCATTATAGCATCACCAATTTCGTGTTTCTGTGATTATGGACCTAATCGTAAAGCTCACAAAACATAGGGACTATAACCAACATTAATTAACCCATAAGAAAATTAAGTTAACATCATGCATCTTGGTGATATTACAACTCTAAATGTTATTCATAGCATCTATATTCGATTGCGGGAGTTTATTCGACCTAACACAAGCTTCCATCACATACAATTCTTCCTTTTTGGTCATGGGTATCAATACCATCAAGCATGGTATCGATACCATGGCATGGTTGTGGCTAATTAAGCCTTAGAAAGCCAAGGGTATCGATACCTCCTTGGGTGGTATCGATACCTTGGTGTCCAGTGAGGTAATGTCATTGAACCATGGTTTGATGCCGCCCAAAATTGCCTTGGGGTATCGATACCACCAAAGGATGTTTCGATACCCCCTGTCCAGAAACACTAATTAGACAATTTGGTTGGTTCAAACCCCATCTAAACACATCCATTTGTCACCCCCAATTATATGCATACTCCCTAAGCATATTAAACACCCTTAAGCATGCAAATACCCACATCAATGACCCCGAAATAATCTATAGGCATGCTTCCTATGTTATGATCAAAAACAAGAATATTCATGCATGTACATGCTTCAAACCATTCAAAACAACACCATAATCCATCAATTAACAATCAAAGCAATATAGGTCTTATTACAACATTAACCAAAGCAAAAATCCCACTCTTCACATAGGATTGCTTAACACATTGCCAAGCCCCAAGTTATTTGCCAAAACATACCAAAAATTGAGATAACTTTTCCTCTTGGTTCCCTTGCTCCGAATGTAGCCTCGAATGTCTCTATTTTTCTGCAAGTATGAAAAGAGGGAGCTTAAGCAAAACATGCTTAGTGAGGAAGCTCTAAACAAGATCAAAAATCATTTTTAAAGTCATACTTGCATCCTTCATGCTTATTTGAAATATGTAAAAACAAATCATGCTTATCAACATTGTCGAATCATTTCATGTATCATGCACAAGTATATCATTTCATTTCATGTATGCATATTGGCTTTCTAGTGATCACTTAAAATGAACTTTTAGTTCACCGAATACACGGATTCCTTTTTCCATAATTGGAGACACTTGGTCTCAACATGCATCGGTCGGACACATAGTCACCCTTGTATGCATGTTACCCCCACTACGCACGGTCGGACACAAAGTCACCCTTGTTTACGCATGGGTCAACTATATGCATGGTCGGACACAAAGTCACCCTTGTTTACATATAGGTAAACTCTACACACACGGTCGGACACAAAGTCACCCCTGTTTACGTGTAGGCATCATCATTATTATCATTATTTTTATAGTGCACTCAATTCTAATGACATGTCATTTGTATTCGAATCTAAGGTTAGTGTCACTAAGCCAATATCAATTCCCATCATGCATGTTAACTTGCTGCTCATAATGCACTCATTAAATGTTCATCATGTGAACTAAAATCATGCTCAACGGCTTTATCAACATAGGGAAAATAACCTCATCATATTCCAAACACTTTTTCATGCTTACATAAACCATGAATGCCTTTATAAACCATGCATTTTCAGCAATTAACATATGCATGCATCATTTCAAATCAAAGATATGCTATTTCAAAATCTTATTGAAACATTGTTCACAAATATACCGTTACCGAAATAGCCGAAACTTGAGATAACGCATCAACATCATTTAAATCACTTAATCTTGAACTATGGAAAGTTTTCACACTATTCCATAGTCCCCAAAACAGAACCGAACCAATGCGATTCACTTTTAACCCGAAATCACTCACCGACAAGCGAAACGAGCCATCGCCAATGCTCCGACGACAACACCAACGCACCAGCCACTTATGCACCTTCTTGTACTACCTATACAACATTAAAAATTAAGCATATTCACATCACAACATGCTCAAAACAACAGCCACATTAAACCTTCACAAAACTATCGAAAACCTAGCCGAAAAGACCGAAACCTAGCCGAAATGCATCTGAAACATCATCAACCCAAAACCTAATGAATCTAACATCTAATCCACTTCAAATATGAACCAAAAGCACTTCTAAACCATCCTTATACCTCCAGCAAAAAAAGAACACCTAAAACAGCCCCAATACAACCGAAAACCACCTTAAAACACCACCGATTACACTATTCCGGGATTAAATTAATGTGCCATCAATTCAAGACTTAATTAATCATTTAATTGACATAATATCATAATTAAATCAAACTAATAACAGCACTAATTGAGATCCAAAAAGATTTCACCAAAAACCTTCATAAATTCATAGATCTTGAATTAAAAACACAAAAATTAAATGTCAATTGTTGATGAGCAAGCCAATACTTGGGAAATTCAATAAAGAACCTTAGAAAAAGATTAGAAATCAGAATTTTACCTTAGAGATTTGCTCCACCAAAAAGATGAGAAATCCCTCCTTGATTTCCTTAAAAATGATGTTGATTTTGCAAAATTGATGAGTAGGTTTTGTAGTGAATGAAAAGATGAGTAAAATGAAATAAATCTTGTTGAAAATGATGAAGAAATCAGCAAGTAATTGAAGAAATTTGGAGAAGAAGATGGAGAGAAAATGGAGAGAAAGTTTGAGAGAAAAGATGGGAAAATGGGAAGTTACAAAATAAAATAAAATTATCATCTAAAATAAAACCATTTAAAAACAATTTTGGTGGATAAATCATTAATTAAAAATAAATTGGGTTTATGGACCTCTAAGGATTCTAAGTATGGCTTGTTTTCCAATTTAGTCACTAAAAATCCTTATTTCCGAAAATTATTAATTAAATCCCCAAATCTTTTCCAAAATTTCAATTTAGTCACTAGTGCATAATTATACTTAATTAAAAATCAAATTAAAGTTCAAATAATATTCCTTTAACTTTAAAACACCATTTTAATATTTTTAGAACCATTTCACAAAATTATTACTTATCCGATTAAAATATTATTATTTTAATTTTTCCCAGAATAACGAACCCTAGGAATCCGATTCGAACCAAATTGAATTTCCCTAACTAACACTCAAGCTACTAACCCCAAAACCGGGATGTTACACTGTTACTATATGCAAACTCTGCCAAGGGTAAGAAATCCTCCCAACTGCCTCAGAAGTCCAACATACAACCCCGTAACATATCTTCAAGATCTGTAGCACTCTCTCTGACTGACCATCTGTTTGGGATGAAAAGATGTGTTGAAATTCAGACGGGTACATAAAGCAGACTGTAAAGTTGTTCAGAATTGGGAAGTAAATCTCATATCTCGGTCAGAAATGATAGATAAAGGTACCCTATGCAGTCTGACAATCTTAGAAATATACAGTTTAGCCAGCTTATCCAAAGAATAAGTGATCCGGATAGGAATAAAGTGAGTTGACTTTATGATTCTATCAACAACAACCCAAACAGAATCTTTTTTGGATGGGTTCAAAGGCAAACCATTAACAAAATCCATCGTGATTCGCTCCCATTTCCATTCCAGAATCTTGATAGACTGTAAGAGACTAGAAGGATGTTGATATTCTACTTTCACCTATTGACATGTTAGACATCTAGATACATTATCTGAGATATCCTTTTTCATGCCTAACCAATGGTATCTCTGTTTTAGATTCTGATACATCTTATCTCCTCCAAGATGCATAGCATAAAGACTACTATTAGCCTATCTGAGAATAGTCTGTTTTAACTCGGTATCATTAGGTACATAGTAATGACCATTAAAATAAAGAACTCCATCCTAGTAAAAAGAATAAACAGAAGTAAATTTTCGTTCAACTTGTTGCATGACTAGAAGCAAAAAGTCATACAGACGTTGTTTGACCTTAATCTGCTCGGCCAAAGTCGGTTTAACCTGTAATTCAGCCATTAAACTAACAACATCATATATACTCATCCGGGCAAACAGAGATCTCAGGTTTGATATGGGCTTTCAACTCAAGGCATCAACCACGAAATTGTTTTTTCTTGGATAATACTCAATTTCAAAGTCATAGTCCTTAATAAGCTTCAACCAACGAAATTGTCTCAAATTAAGCTCTTTCTAGGTCAAAAGGTACTTCAGGCTCTTATGATCAATATAGTTATAACACTTCTCTCCGTAGAGATAGTATCTCCAAATCTTTAAAGCAAAAACCACTGCTACAAGCTCAAGATCATGGGTGGGATAATTATACTCATGTAGTCTCAACTATCGTGATACATAAGCAATCACTTTGCCGTCCTGCATCAGAACAAAACCAAAACCAGAATACGAAACATCACTCTAAACTATAAAATCCTTTTGACTTAGGTTGCATCAAAACTAGAGCTCGAGTCAGAGTTGTCTTTATCTAGTCAAAACTAGACTGTTGAGCCTCAAACTACACAAACGGAACATATCTCCTCAAAAGCTTCGCCAAAGGGGCGATAATGATGGAAAAGCCCTCAATAAAGCGTCGGTAATACCCAGCTAAGCTTAAAAAGTTGCGGATCACAAACAAGTTTCTAGGAGGCTTTCAACTGGTGATTGCCTCAATTTTACTCGGGTCCACTTGAATACCTTTTTGCTAAAACATCTCCTAGAAAAGTCACCTCGTTGAGCCTGAATTCACACTTACTTAGCTTGTCATAGAGACGATGCTCTATGAGAGTTTGTAACACAATTCTTAGATGTTCCACATGCTCGTCCTTTGAACGAGAGTAAACCAATATATCATTAATAAACACCACAACAAACTGGTCTAGGTAGGATCGAAATATACGATTCATTAGATCCATAAAAACAGTAGGGGTATTAGTCAACCCAAAGGGCATCACTAAGAACTCATAGTGCCCGTATCTGGTGCGGATAACATTCTTAGCAACATTAAAACCTTTTATCTTTAACTGATAATAACCAAATCGAAGATCAATTTCTTTAAGAAAATTGTGGCTCCCAAAAATTGATCAAATAGGTCATCAATCTTGGGTAAATGATACTTCTTCTTCACGGTCAGTTTATTTAACTTTAGATAGTCGATACATAACCGAAGGGAACCATCTTTCTTTTTAACAAAAAGAACTGGAGCTCCCCAAGGTGAAGACTTAGGTCGGATGAAACCTCTGTCAAGTATGATAAGTGCATAAAAGTTTTATTCTATAGTCCCCTTTAACTATAACTATTGTTAGTTTTCAGGTTATTTGAGTGACAATATTGATTATTTCTGCATATTTTCTACAGTTCAACATTAATACACTCAAATACATAATTTATGCAATATTTGGTAGAAAAGTTACTGCTTTTGTTTTTATTCCATGACAGGTAAATATGCCGCTTGGACAACTTTCTACCGCGGCAGAATAAGAAGACAATTGCATTCCAAAGTCACCAGATGCTATAAAGATGCTAACCTAAGAAATATACAGATCAAACCAGACCAAGAGAATTGTAATGATGTAGTCAAGTCAAGACAAAGCAGAAATCTGCCGAGGCGGTACATTTAGCCCACCAAGGTGGCACTTGGAAACAATGTTGATATGGTAGGCGATCTGAAGAGAAAAACGAGATGACTTTTTAAAAATAATCGGCATAGAAATCAGATCTGAGAAACTCATGAAAATTCAAGGTCAAAGCCACATGGGGAAACAAATCCTAATAGGAATAAACTAGGAAATAAAATAAAGAATTTTTTATGTACTTAAGTTGTATTTTATTCCAAGTTGAATTCCAACTTTAGAAAGGATTGCCCTATGCCAAGCCTATAAATATCATAGCCTATGTAGAGAGGAAGATATCTCGGAATCAAGTATTCATAAAAAACCCTAAACTTCCTCCATCACCCCCTTAAGGCTTAGGTGAGTTTATGGAGTAGTTGTGGAAGAAAGTTTATAATTTGTTTAGTTCTTATTAATACAACTTCTTGATTCATAGTTTATTCTCTCTTGGTTCTCACTCTTCTTTGCATATGATCTCGAGAGATAAGTTTGCGAGGAAAAATACATTTGTCTAATATCGGAAGAGTTAAACTCATGAAATGAGAGAATACGATATTTGCTCATGGATATTGAATAATCTGAAAGGATTTCAGCGACTAAGAGGAAGCATATTATTAGTTGTTGTTCATCCTTGATTCACGCTAGAATGTATTATCAAGATGTGGCCTTCAATAGTACTTCGAATTAGGGATAAGGAGGAGGCAATAAAGGATGCTCTGTCGAACTATGAGTTGTTGATTTTTCGACAAGGCATAACCCCGCCGAGATAGCTAAGATGACCCTTTGATCCACACGCCACGACGAAACTTCAACTTTTTGCATTAATATGAACGAGACAATTACATTTTGAATCCACACTACAAAGCAATCTAACCTTGCCCACTTCTCCATTCTTGATTTCTTGATGACTTATCTTTATCGCTTTAATTAGTTTTCTTAGTTATAATTCAAACTCAATTATTTGTGTTTTCAATTTTCCATTGTGCAGGAATAATAAATTGCGTAAGTAACGTCAATCCTCGTAGGATCGACATCTTAAATACTACAATTTGGCAAAAGGTGGGTGGATGAATGCTTCATTGTAAAAGCATAGGACTTCCTAGCCCTTACCAAAGAGTTCCTATGACTGAATCTTTAACTCTTTTAGCTCTTTCGAAGCTAAACGATACGGAGCCATGGATACTGGTGTTGAGCTAGAATAAGTCTCAATCTCAAACTCAACCTCCCTATCTGAAGACAAACTAGGTAACTCCTCTAGAAAAACATCAAGAAATTTGCTAACAGTGCAAATTTCTTCAATCTTGGATCGGGATCCTTTCTTATTAAGGAAACAAGCAATGAATGTCTCATATCCCTTCTGAATCATCCTATCGGAAGACAAAACAGATACTACATTAGAAAGATAGCCCCGTAGCTCACCAACAAGAACTACAGATCGTCCATCAGAAGTCTTCAAAGTGGCTCTTTTAGCCTCACAATCCAAAATAATACAATGCTCGGTTAACCAATCCATTCCCAGAATCAGATCAAACTCCTCTAAAGAAAGTTCTATAAGATCAATCAGAAATAATTCCCCTTCAACAACAAGGGTACATCTCTTGAATACCTTATTCACCGATAAGGATTGCCCCCACATGGCTCATAACAGTAACAACACTCTCAGTGTCTTCAACTGAGATCTAAAGGTCTCAAAATATTGATTTAGATATGTAAGAGTGGGTGGAGCCGTTGTTAAGCAAAACAAATTATGGAATATAAAAGATGGTAAAAATACCTACAATAACATCTGCCTCGTCTCTATCATCATGACGTCTAGTGGCATAAACAAGTATTGGCTGATGAGCCTCAGACACAGATGACCTACCGCTCTGGTGGCCTCGACCCTAGTATCAAATTTAACAGTAAACCCTTAAGCTTTACTCTAATAACACCCTAAATCTGGTGTCTGAACAGATGCTTGAGACCGAGATGAAGTTGAACAGATGCTTGAGACCGAGATGAAGTCTGAGAGTCTACAGAAGTCTGAGTCGATGGTCGACTGATAGAATGTGGATGAGGGCAATCTTTTATGAAATGCTTAGAAGATCCACATCGGAAAAAAGCTGTCACCTTGTTCCTACACACTCTTCTATGCTGATTATCACAAAAGTCACAAAATGGTACATATGAGAACCTAAAAGAACCACCAAGGCTAACAGTAGGGTCTTGTCGTGTCGCGGCCATATGGTAAGAACTACCTCTCTGACTCGGTGTAGTGCGATCCCTCTTGTCATGGTGGCCATGAGACTCACTCTGACTAATCTGTCTTCCAAATCGATCACGGTCCTTATCCCGACCATAAACCTGATCCTGATCTCTAATACTCTGGTTACTTAAAAGTTTCTCTAACTCCTCTATAGTCTTAGCATGATTTATCAGATCCTCAAATATCTTATCATGATGTGTGGCTACTCGGTCACGAATACTAATGCGGAGAACCTCAAGGATCTTATCACACTTATCTTTCACAGTAGCCACTAACCTAGTACCATACCTCTCGACAGGTCCAAAAACTGAAGCTCATACTCAGCCACTATCATAGAACCCTATAACAAGTCCTTAAAACCCTGTTGCCTCTCTCTCAAAAACCGCTCGCCCAGAAAACAATTCTTGAACCGTTCTTTGAAAAAGTCCCAAGTCAGTCTGTTAGGGGATACACTACTCACCACCGATTCTCACCAGATGTGGGTATTACCATCAAACATCGATATGCTCCTAAGTATCTCTTAGCTGGTTCGAAACCCAACTGATCCATATGTCTCTTGGTATCGTATAACCAGGTTTCAACATCAGATGGTGCACCAATCAAGGATCTAAAAAAGGTTCTCACTCCATTATCAATCAAGATCTGAGAGATGGGGTATTTGGCATCACACTGGATATTATAATAGCTCCCTGAATTAACTAGAGAAAATATCTACTCAGGGTCTCATCTGAAACTATCGTAGAAGGCTCGATACTTGATGCTAATACCCCTCTAACTAGGATAGTCATATCTATGCTCCTAGTAGATGACAGGTGTAATCACCATTTTTATCCGGGTCTAAAGCATTACTTTTATATTTATAATAAAGGGCTTTGTCATTCGGGCTTCATTTAACACATAGTCTGGGCATTAGGTATTGCATGATGTTTATGCATATAGTTGCATATATTGATGTCGCATTAGTATAGGTGTATGCATGTATGTAATATCATATATATAATTTAATGCATGTGTATATTTTGCATTAACATATATATGTGTGTCCATCTTATGCGTATAATTTATATATTATTAGGAGTGTCATTTAACATATACCTATATGTGTCCTTAAATAATGTATGAGCATGAGCATTAATATATATTGCATGTGACATCTTATTTTATTATATATGTTATTTTAGCCCAATTAATACATATAATAATAAAAATCCAATCTCAAAAAATATAATAATGATAAAATTAAAGCCCAAATAATAATGTTAGAAAATCCATGTCTTTTCTTACAAAATCCAAAAATTATATTTGTAGCCCAACCAAATAAAGTTACATGGCCCATGTAACAAGGCCTAGCCGACTAAATATAATAATAATAATAATAATAATAATAATATGCCCTTATAATACAAAAGCCTAACATATTTGATCTAATATGACTCTTGTCTCCTGGTGTGCAGCCCAATCTGGGCCGTCGGATCATATCGTGATCTAACAGTCCAGATCAAATCTGATCGTGACCCTTCGTATCCCGAGGCGCGCGTGCGGTACACACAACCACCGTTTCAACTTCTCCATGCTTGTTCGAGTCTCCTACGCGCCCAACAACAGATCCATCGCCAGGTTGACTTTTCGTTGTGACCATCAAAAATCCCGCTGCTACCGGATATTACGCTGAGCATACAACTGCCGACACCAGTGTTCATCACCAGCCGCAAACGAAATAACCAAAAAGTATATTTGTCAGTCTTGCAAACCCAAAAAATCTGGGATGAATGAAAATGGAAAAATAGACACTAGATGTGATTATTATTAGAAATAGGGGCATATCTCGTCAACAGATTGTAAGAGGGGTTTAAAAAAGAAGACCCAGAGCACTTGTATTCACTTTCTTGATTTCCAGAATCAGTAGAAAAATCCTCCATTTTCCAGATTTAATTTTTCTTCAGCTCTCGTTTTGCATGCATCTTCATATTCATAGAAAACTGATAGCAATACAAAGTGAAAGTTTTTACCTTTAGCTCCAAAGGTTCAATGATCTCCCTCTCCATGGCCGGGTTGTATCCGTCATGAGGTGTTTCACCGATGAATGACAGAAAATCCATAGGGATCAACCTCCTTTATGCCATGAGAGGGAAGGTCGACCACCATTCTCGACCAAAAAAAGAAAGAAGATAAAAGGGGGTGGTGTGAGATAAGAGAGCTTGTGCCTGAACTCTGTTTTTCGATTTAAAGTTCAATTCTGGTTTCAAAAAAATTAAAGGAAATGCTCTTGTTTTAATCACAATAGTAAAACGTCAAAGGTATGTAAAGTTGAATGGTCATAACCAACTTTTTAATATAATAAGAAAGCTTTTAAAATTTTCTCTCCTTTTTATTTATTGCAAATCTACTTTTTTTTCCTTTTTCAAACCTATTAAATGCTCATAATTTCTTATTATATTTTCAAAGAAAAATGCGTTCTTTCTCTTTTTTTTTTCACTTCCTATATATATGTGTATATGAGAATATGTTAAGATATTTATGATATACGTTCGTATAATATATGATACATATGGTTATATGTCAGTTTGTCGTTACCGTGCGCATAGTTTTTTTATTTCACCACGTTAGCATCAATCTATGTTTTTTTGTTTATACATGGTGCAATCTTTAATTTCCATGCTATCTTATTCTTATATGATATTTGGTACTGACATTTGATGTATCTATTGGTTTATGTCCTTTTATTTGCGATAATATTATATATTTGGTTATATTTTCGCACATCATATTATACATGTTATCGTTTGCATACGTTTTTGTTTCGTATGTCATGTCCTAATAGTTTAGATTTATTTATAAAATTCTGTTGTTGTTTTCCTTTATTCGTGAGGTTGCTGTGGTTGTTGTTTAGTGTTAGAAGTGATTACTTTTTTTATAAATTTATATACTTGAATCAAAGCATGATAGGTGGGCCTTGTAGTATGTTCTTTATGACTCTCATTATTAATTGTTTTAAAAACATCAGCCTTAAAGATTTTTGTTTTCCTTTTTATGCTTTTGTCTCTGATGAAACTACTGCGGTTGATGGTTACGGGTTATGCTCTATTTTGCTTTCTCACATATGTCAAAATAAATATTTTATGTTCGATATCTATTGTATAATGTTGGTTATTATATTTTCATTAACGTCGTCGTGTTGACCGCCGCATGCATATTTATTATTCACATGTCTCAGACTTTATTTATATTCATTCCTTCGTTATACTTGTGTTTCATCGTTCATGTGACCTATTATTCAACTTAGAAATAGTAAATTAATTTGTTTGGTTAAAACTAAAAAAGAGAGGTGTTTATTAGTTCCTATATTCATGACGTAACCGTCTGGGTTATCGGAGGTTAATCGAATATTCGAATTAATTTTCACCGTCTCTAGGTAAATTAAAATTAAAATCGACAACATCATGATATCATTTTTTTGTTATGTAGCATCATTCATAAAGGGGACGTACGGGATTCAAACCCTAAACTAATGGGGCGGTTAGTATTATTTGACGTCGATTTAGTCTATGGTCCGGTGTATCGTCTACCTTACTAATTAAATGTCTTTTTAATTTAAATTCACCAATTGAATTAAGGCCGTTTAATTGAGGTCAATTTTGAATTTAGAAACCGATTTAAAATTAAATTAAAGTTCAAAAAATGATTTTTGTAAATATTTTTTGTATCAATTTCCGGGCGTGTTGGGGGTGCTAATCCTTCCCCACGCGTAACCAACTCCCGAACCCTTTTTCAAAACGAATCTTTGGTTTTATTTTTTACTGTGTCTGGTCTACCTAAATGACTGTTGGCGACTCCAATTTTATCATTTTTTAAAGAATTAATGTTTTTAAATGATATTTTCAAAAAGGATTAAATAATATCATGAAAGACCTTTTACCCTCACAATTTTCAAATTAATTTCCGTTTTCCATCTTTCGAAACTTCTCTAAAAAAGGTCGCTACAGTATGGCAACTCCGCTGGGGACTTTTTTGTTTGTTAAAAAACGAAAGAGAGTTAGGCCAAATAAAAATGTTTTCAAATTGTTTTTGAACTTTGATTAATTTTAAAAGGGTTTCTTTATTAAAATGTGATCAAAGTTTTATGGGCTTTAATAATTGGTGAATTTAAATTAATTTTTCATTTAATTTCTGAAGAATCACCGACATGTGTTGCATCATTTCATAAGCTCTATACCCGAGCTCTGACCCTTAAGTGGGAGTGAAATGCCCATACCCAAGTGAGTAACCCTCAATGGGTCGGGAATGCACTTCCGGAATTCACGCCTTTAACAAGTGAGCATCCCTCCACGTCATTAGGTCGTGCTTTCCCTCGAATCGAATCCAATTCGCAAGCCTATAATGGGCCAGAATTTGGGGTCTTATTCGTCTTAGTAGGTGATAAGATAGGTTCGGGTACCCCGATTAGAACCAAACCACATGTGTGAGAATATAGGAACTCTACCCCAGTAGAGCCATGCGGTTAACCTTAGAAACATAGAATTAGGTTTTTCTTGAACATATCTTTCGTGTTTTTCTTTCATTTACATTTATTTTCCTTAATATTGTATTATTTTATGAATAGACTAACTTTTTACCTTTGTGTTTTATTTGTTTTGCATATTTTGTCATATCTTAAAAGAGCCATCGAAGTTGAAAATAGTTTGACATTAAAGACTTAATTAATGGGGGACTTAGTTCGAAGCACTGACGAGAAAAACTCTGAGGTACAAACATGGTCGGAGGATGAACAACAGTTCGAAGGTGACAGCATTTCATACAATTTTTTATCAGCGATGTCAACAAAAACAACCATGAGTATAAAGGTGAATGATGTGACCGCTTTAAGGTTGATATGGAATAGTTGGGACTTTGAAAAGAAGGGAACATTTCGAGAAGAATTTTGCGATATTGCATATTTGTTAGAGGCTCCGGTAGACCAACAGATATTGAAAGCTTTAGTCGACTTTTGGAATTTTGCCTATAGTTGTTTCACCTTTAATGATTTCGATTTGACCGCGACCCTAGAAGAATACCGAGATCTTATCAATTGCAAGAAAGTAAATATGGTTTTTGTTTTTTCTAAGCCAAACAAGACTAAGGCTTTTCGAGGAAAGTTGGAGAAGTTTTCCGAAATATTGGCATCATGGGTGGAACATCAAGTCATAAAGTGGAATGACAAAGAGTATACCAGAACCGAGGGTATCATGGACTTGGCTTCGGTACACCCAGTAGGACGAGTCTAAAGAAACCTTTTTACTCTGTTAATTTATGGACTAGTGCTTCTTCCTCGAGCTGTGAGACTCATTCACCCAGCAGTCTTGGATCTTTGTGACCGTCTTAGCAGTGGAGTAAAT
Organism: Abelmoschus esculentus; assembly: GCA_035048815.1. Lineage (NCBI taxonomy): Eukaryota > Viridiplantae > Streptophyta > Magnoliopsida > Malvales > Malvaceae > Abelmoschus > Abelmoschus esculentus. Next base: position 7,393,241 of record JAUCBN010000063.1, on the reverse strand, counting down.
CCGGTACCTGTCATTCTCGCCGACACGTTCCGTTCTCTCAGGTTTTGTCGAGAGCATGAAGGTGGCCATTTTCAGGGGTGTTCACAGCTATTAACTGTTTGGTTTTACAGCCACTTATGGAAAAATCCTAATCTTTCGAGGCATCTTTATGATTGTAAACTTTCACCATTGGAAGAATTTTTACAGAAAAATGATTGATCTACTCACAAACCCGAGGAAGTTTGGCGAGACATCCTTCAAAATTTGGTGGAAAAAGATATTGTTTGGAGAGCTCTATGGTTATTAGCAAGGAATATTCTTTATCGATGCGGGCAATTCGCTTGGGTCCGGTTGCTAGGATTGTGGGGGCGTACCGTATACGCTCCACTTTTGGTTCTTAGGCAATATGGTTCTGTCGCGTGTCAAAAGTGTGCGTTTAGTGCAAGTGGACACATCGAAAGTAATAAGTGATAAGCATTTATCGGATTATTGTCTCCACAGGGACTAGTAGACTTAATATGTCTTCTTCGTCTTCTTGTTCTATAGAAAGAAGTAAAATAAAACACAAGTGATTGAGTTTGGTTTAACTAAACTAAAATAACTAAGCAAAGTAAAGAGATTGAATATTAGAGAGAGATGGGTCAGGATCCAATTGCGTTGTATTGTGGATTTGATTGACTTGTCTCTGCTCAATGCAATCGTATATCACTGCCTCGGCAGCACTAAAGTTTACTGCCTTGGCAGCGACGATACTGTCCGCCGCGGCAATCCCTAGCTCGTGGGTAGACTTTATCAAAGTTCGGCAAAGTGTCCTTGAATGACTCCGCTTATACCTAAGTCAGAGTGATGTTGATGACTAGTCCTTGATGATACCTCCCGGCGTGAACCAATTATACTCACCAACCAATCTCACACTTCTTTTAGCCACTGAAACTCTTAACCTATCCCTAGGCCGAGTTAGTATTTCGCGATTGAAACATCGTACTTACCCCTTTCGTGAATCTAATTCTCCCGAGCTTAGATAAATGGATTACTCATAAACTTCTCTCCCGAGCTTGAATGCAAGAACAAGGAATAACAAAGGATAAGCAAACCTTGATAATTTTATTGCATTGAAACAAAGACAAAGTACAATCTCCTCTCACATATACTAAACAACCTTCACCTAAACCCTAAGAAAGCTTAGAACATGATTGAGAGGAAGAAAACAAGTTATGATTCGTCTCTTTCTCCCTAGGTATTTCGTCTATGTTACATTGGATGACTAGGTCTTTATATAGGCTAGACCTAGGGCAAACCTTTCCTAAGTAGAATACAACTTGGAGTAGGGAACAAGTCATGTACATAATTAAAATATTTCCAAGTTTAATTCAGCTAAGGGGGCTTTCCCGCGTGGCCTTGTCTTGGGCTTTTCCTCATGCTAGCCAGCTCCGATCCATGGGCTTTATGTCCAAACACGTCGCTTGGATTTTTATCTTTCAATCGCCTACAGTCTTGCTTCCTGGCTCTCAGCTGCTGCCTCGGCCTTGTCACTGCCGCGGCACTGGTTCTCCTACATAGATATAAAAATGCAGTAAAACGTGTCTTTTCTGTAAATATTATCTCTATAAGCATAACTTCTGAATATAACACATTAAGTACATGCATTGGTCAAAGAGGGTGTAAATTCAGTGATTAATGCCAACAAAAGGTGTAAAAAGTGATAGTGAGTTGAGCACTTATTAGGTTCCAAGTAGTTTGTGCCATCCACCAAAGGTTTGAACGGGTTCAACATGGACTATGCAAAAGATAGAGGGTACAAAGCAAAGTTGTTCGAAGCCTCGTCAGCATGGAACAACGCAAGACGGGCCAGGATAGCGAGAGCTGATTGTATGGTTACTCGGGAGTACGAACATTGGAGACTTAATCGCTTTAATGACAACCTTTTACCGCTAAAGACAAATGATGGAATGACCATATAAGAGAGATTGTCCATTTTTCCGACCGAAGTGGAAATAGTTAGAAGACAATTAGAGGAACAACATATGAAATGCTTTAAACTTTGGGAGCAAGCTCACCAAGAAAGGTTCAGTTCCGAATTAGAGAAGAGCCAGTTTCAGGGGACTATCAAAGCCTTGAAAAGAAGGAAGGATGAGTTAGAGTTGGAACTTAGGATGGAAAAAGAAGATATTCGGAAGCTTCAACAGTTGAGTTGAGGCAAGAGGATTGTAGGAAGCGGGACGAGTGAAGAATGTGAGCATCGTTATCAGAAAGAAAAAATGAAGGCCGAAAACTATCGAAAGATGTACCTCGAGCAGAAAAACAAACGCTTGCCTTAACCCAAGAAGTAGGGAACCTTCATGTCTCTCAAGCGAAGCAACTAGAACAAGAACAACTTTAAAACAAGATCTTAAAGGGTGAAATGAAGCGTGTCAAGAAATCACTCCAAAAGCACAAAGGATCAACTAGAAAACATAATGAAAGCCGCTCGGAGAATCAAATTTTGAATGCCCGCATCGACGAGTTAGAAAACGAGGTCCAGAAACTCAAAGACCAGATAGAGAATATGAGAGGAGCCATCCAAGTTCGCCCGGTGCCTAGTAGGGAACAACTTTATCAGGCTGCTTATGTAATTTGGAGGCAAGGACGAAACCTAGCAATTTGTACTAATCTGATACAAGGGGTCGCGCGAAAAATACAGCTTCTAGCAGAAGATGCCAACGAACTGTATGACATATTGGATGAAGAGTCTAAGGGAGGAGAGAAAGTTGTATGGATCCTAAGATAGATTATCGCCTTAGATGTTTCTTTAGAACCATATTTATGAATGATGTAATTCCCATCAGTGTAACAAAGATAACACCTCAATTAATGAAAGTTGTTTAATGAAGAATATTTGTCAACTCGATAAGGCTCTTTGCATTTCATACTACATTTAACACAGTCGCTAGTTATTTAAGCATTTATCTTGCATTCTTTATATGATTACCAATAACTTATTAAAAGTTTTTTTATTTCAGAGAAAGAATAGATTGCATTTAAAAACCATCATCATTTCACATTCATACCATACACGCTCAAAGACAAAGAGGATGGAAGAAAGCTTTGCAAAGTTGGAAGCCGACCTTCGAAATCAGATGGCACGAGTTCAACAAGAATTGAAAGAAGATATTCTTAAGTCGCAACATGACATGTTAAAAGAGATATCACATCTCTTTCACTCTCGGCCCATGCAAGGGTCAAGGGATGAGACTTCTATGGAATGTTCTGCCCAAAGTTCTGGCAATCATCCTAATAGATAAAATTCCTTGTTGGAAGATCCCACGCCTATTCTTACTCCAACGGTAACAACTTCTCCTTTCGATATACCAGTACATGTCCGAACTAGCGTTACATCTGGAAACCCAGAAATTATATCAGACAATGTCACAGACTTAGATAAGTTGGAAAAACTAAATCAGATGAAGGCTAAGTTTTCCAAACAGCTAGAGGACACCAAAAAGGATTTGGAGGAGAAATTGAGGGTTCGAGAGGTAGATGATAACTCCTATAGTCTGAATGCCAGGGAACTCAACCTTGTTCCTGATGTAGAAATTTCTTACAAGTTTAAGACCCCTGATTTTAAAAAGTACGACAGCATTACCTGCCCCACTGCACATCTAACTATGTTTTGCCAAAAAATGGCCGGGTATACCGATAATGAGAAGTTCTTAATACATTATTTCTAAGACAGTTTGGTCGGGTCAGCAGTAAGGTGGTATAATGAGCTCACAAGGGCTTAGATTAAATCATGGAAGGACTTAACTAAAGCATTCGCCGACCAGTACTGTCGCATTACTGACATGGTTCCTAATTGCTTAATGTTACAAGGAATGGAGCAAAAACGCAATGAGAACTTGCGAGAATATGCATAAAGATGGCGAGACGTGGCATCGCAAGTCCAACCACCACTCCGCGAAAATGAAATTGCCCCTATGTTTGTCGACACGTTAAAAGGAACGTTGTACGAATGATTGATTAGCAACCCCATAATTAATTTTGTTGAAATGGTTTTAACAGGAGAACGGATTGAAGCCGCAATCAAGAGTGGAAGAATAGAAGGAGGGCATTCTTCCCGGAAACCATACAAGAAAAAGGAACAAGAAGTCAATAATGCCAACGCATTTGATACTACCAGAAACTTCACTATTTCTCAACCCCGGGGTTTAGGTGGAAACAGTCAGAATTTTAACAAAAGATATGAGAGAGGACCCAAAGGGGATAAAGATAAGTGGTCTTTTCCACCACTACCGATCACATATAAAGAGTTATACCCCCAATTGTATAAAGTTGATTTGGTTCGACCCTTGCATGTTCTACCATTCAAACCAAAGTTCCCCACATGGTATAATCCTAGTGAACATTTCGAATACCATTCAGATGTCCCAGGACACTCGATTGAAAATTGTATAGCTTTTAATAGGATGGTTCAAAACTTGATCCGCACGGGGGTATTACAATTGGGGGAGCCCAAAACTGTCAATAATCCATTACCTAACCATGGGGGTCAAGGGGTAAACGCTGTTGAGGACGAGTGCCATAAAAGGGAAAAAAGGGATGTATCTGAAATATGGTCTCCCCTTAGATGGGTTTTTCAGCAGCTCTGCATGGAACGTATTATTGAAAAAGGCATGATATGGGTGAAGGAATGATATGGCTCGTATTGTGAGTTTCATCAATCCAAGGATCATGATATCCAATCTTGTGAGGATTTTCGCATGTTGTTGCAAAGAATGATGAATAACAAAGAGATTGAGTTTTTCGAGAAAGAGGAAAGAGTAGGAGAAGTAGAGATATGTGTGTCTGAGGGCCAGGAGAACAAGTATAGCACAGAAAGGCCTCTTATCATTAAATTCAGTTCAGAACCAGAAGAAAATATGTCAGAAAAGAGGCTAAAGTTAATCATCAAAACTCCAAAGTCCTTTTCTTTTAAGGATATGAAGAGAGTCCCATGGAAATACGCAGCAAACGTTACTATGCCAGGTACTTCTGATATCCAAAAAAGTGAAGATGTACAAGTGAAGGAGAAGCTTGCTCAGGAAGAGGTTTCACAGCCAAAAGAGGAGGAAGAAAATGATGTGGGGCATCTAACTAGAAGTGGTCGGTGTTATGCTCCTGAAAACCTGAGAGCACTTGTGGAATCCAAGGATAATAGAGAAGAAGAGATTGAACCCAAGAAGATTTTCGGAGATGACCCACCACCAAAAATTAAGGAACCTGTAACTGAAAAACAAGCACAGGAGTGCTTGAAATTTCTAAAGAATAGTGAATACAACGTCGTTGATCAATTGAGGAAACTGCCAGCCCGAATTTCTATGCTAAATTTGTTGCTCAATTCAGAAAAATACCATGATGCACTCTTGAAAGTTCTAAATGAGGCTTATGTCCCTAAAGATATTTCTGTTGGAAAGATAGATCAGATTGTGGGCTACATCACCGATCTAAGCCACATCACATTTAGCGATGAAGAAATCCCAAGAGAAGGAACGGGATCGATTAAAGCTCTAAATATCACTACCCATTGCAAAGGGTTTGTATTGCCAGATGTTCTGATTGAAAATAGTTCAACTCTAAATGTTATGCCACTTGCTACCCTGAAACGACTACCGATTGATTGCTCTCATATAAAGCCATGCCAACACAAAGTATGATCATTCGTCGGGACCCGGAGAGAGGTGATCAGGATGATAGAGGTGCCTCTGCTCATAGGACCTGTTGAATTTACAATCGATTTTGTAGCTATGGATATTCACCATCGTACAATTTCTTGTTGGGGAGGCCATGGATTCACACTGCGGGCGCCGTCCCATCATCATTACATCAAAAAGTGAAGTTTGTAGTAGAAGGAAAGTTGATAACAGTAAATGTAGAAGAATAGGGCGTCGCTTCAGTAACCTCAAACACACCTTATATCCCACCCGATGAGGATACCCTGGAGTGTTTCTTTAGAGCCTTGGAGCTCGTCAATGCCACGTATGTGGCGAAAGGAAATAAGATTTCGGCCCCCAGATTGTCAAATTGTACCAAGATGGTGGTTCATCAAACTATCGGAAAGGGAGATAGAAAGAAAAAGGGCTTGGGAAAAAACCTACAAGGGCGTTTGCGCCCCATCAAGGTGATTGAGAAATCTGATCGTTTTGGGCTAGGTTATCAACCCAATCATTCTCAAAGGAAACAAGAGTAGAGGAAGAGGATGGAACAAAGAAAAGCTAGGTTGCGTGGAGAAGAGATGACATGGTCTCCCATAACTTACACTGACCTCAAGAATGTTTTCAAATCCGGTGGAGTCCGAAACCCGGAGGTAGATGTCCAGAAGGCCAATAAAGAGGGAGAAGATTATCTTCGAGCAAAATTAATCTATGAAGCATTCGAAGAAATGGACGTGAATATGATCAGCAAGGGGAGCGAGGGGAATTCATTCCTAACCAAGATCCGCCCTTGCCTACCCGGAGAGGCCCTTAGCAATTGGACTTCGGAGATCCTGAGGACATTCTAGGAAGAATCAATGTAATTATTAGAAATTATCTTTGTTCATGTTTTGGCGTAATGATATTAGGCGTATTTTGTAAAAGCTGAATGAAGGGAAGAACTATGTTTACTGTTGCGTTTAAAAAGTGCGCAATTAGTGCAAGTGTACACTTCGCAAGTAATAAAGTGATAAGTATTATCGAATATCGTCTCCACATGGATTGGTCTACTTAATATGCCTTCTTTTTTCTTCTTGCTCTGTAAAAGAAACAAAATAAAAACACAGATGATTTGGGTTGGAGTAAACTAAATAACTTGAATAATAAAACAAACTAAATAATGAGAAAATAATTAGAATAAGAAGGTGGCCAGGATCCAATTGTGTTGTATTGTGGATTCAATTGACTTGTCTCTATCCAATGCAATCACACAACACTGCCTCGGCAGCACTACAGTTTTACTGCCTCGACAGTGATGATGTTCGTCCACCGCGACAATCCCTTGCTCTTTGGGTAGACTTTACCAAGATTCGACAAAGTGTCCTTTGATGACTCCGCTTCTCCTTAAGTCGAAGTGATGTTGATGACTAATCCTTGATGATACCTCCCGGCGTGAATCAATTATAATCACCAACGAATCCCACACTTCTTTTAGCTGCTGAAACTCTAACCTATCCCTAGGCTGAGTTAGTATTTTCCGAATAGAAAAATACCGTACTTATTCCTTTCGTGAATCTAACTCTCCCGATATTAGATAAATATGTCTCTCACAAACTTCTCTCCTGAGCTTGAATGCAAGAACAATGAATGGAAAAGAATATGCAAATCTTGATATTTTATTGCATTGAAACAAGAAAACAAAGTTCAATCTCTTCTCACAAATACTCTACAACTTTCACCTAAGCCTAAAAGAAATTAGAACATAACGAGAAACAAAGAAAACTCTAAATTCTAAGATGAACTCTCTAATTCGGCTCTCTAGTATATGATGTGTGTTCTTCTCCTTGGGCGGCTATGGTTTATATAGGCTTGGCCTAGGACAAACCTTTCCTAAGTAGGAATACAACTTGGAGTAAAACACAAGTCAAGTACATAAATAAAATATTTGTTTTATTTCCAATTTTATTCCCACAAGGATTCTTTTCCCGTGTGGCCTTTGACTTTGACCTTCCATGCGCTTCCCAGCTCCGATCCTTGTGTTGCTTGTCTAGAAACGTCCACCTCATTTTTCTCTTCAGATCGCCTACCATATCAGTACTTGTTCACCAGGTACTGCCGCGGCCTCAGGTCCTGCCTCGGCATCAATCTCTGTCGCGACATCTGATCTTCCTGGAAATGCACAAAGGTTTCGTAAAGCTTGCATTTTCTATAAATATCATCTTTATAAGTCGCAAAAGCAAAATATCTAAATATATCACATTAAGTACATGCTTTAGTCCAAGTAGGTGTAGATTAAGTGATTATTGTTCATGAAAGGTGTAAAATGTGATAGTGAATTAAGCACTTATCACACACCCAAACTCGAACTATTGCTTGTCCTCAAGCAATGCAAACCATCAAATTGCCAAACCTTATTCTCTTTTGGTCTTACATTTTCATCTATTCTCCCGATCATAACTATGCCTATTCTTAAGCCTTAACCTTTAGGTTACCCAAGGACTTACTCGGAATCAAGCTATAAGATTTTGTGAGTGTGTGCGTTTTTGTGGACAAGTTTGATTAAAGGCTTTCTTAGACAAACTCTAAGTTCATGACAAGTAGACTTGAAATTAATGTTATCTTCTTAAAATACCAATTACTTGAGCCAATTTCGGGCACCTCAAGAATTGTGTTTTCTCATCAAGATTTTCTTCTTTCTCTTTTTTATATTTTTTTATCATACTAGAGCCAATTTCAGGCACCTCTAGCATGAAGAAGAGTGATTCCTAGAGTCGGTGATAGGCACCTCTAGTCAACATTTCCAAAAATCTAAGTCTTTATCACCTAAGTTCATTAAAATAATTCCTATAATCCAACAAGTACCAAAAGTGTTTTTATGATCAATCTTATAGCAAGCTTCTAAGTTTTCTTCCTTAAGTATCCTAAAGTTAAGCCTTCTAAACAGGACCTAACCATGGTAAGGAGAAAGATTTCTATAGCCTCAAAAGAATAAACTAAGGCAATACGGATGTAGAACAGTGCAAAAGTATGGGCAATATTTCAAGTAAGGTGGTGGACATAAAAAGAAATTTTCAAAAACAACTTAAATACTTCCTTTCATGGCAAGACCGCGATAGTGAATTGCCTCGGCAGTGAACCTACACCCCCAAACTCGAACCAAGCATTTTCCTCAATGCTTATGATCATGGCACACAGCAGGAAACAAAATATGAAAAAGAACAAGTAAAGATATAAAATCAGCATAAAGATTTAGAAATTAAATAGACTCCGAAGAACTACTAATGACTATCAGTTTTCGAGGCCTTGCTGCTATGAATGGCTTCACCTTGATTCTTATCCTAAAATAAACAACAAGAAAAGATTAGAATAATAAAAGTCTGAACTAAAACTAAACCTAAAGTACAATAAAATAAAGATAAGATAAAAGAATTAATTCACGATAAGAATGCATGTAAGTGCATCTCCTAAAGTGATGGTCTCTATATTTCTCAAATCATATTGGACAGAATCATGCTTTAATCGTTGGCCATTCACTTTGAACTCATGCCCATCCCTTTTTGATTTGATCATTACTGCACCATGTGGATAAACCTGAACAACTTCAAATGGGCCTGACCATCTTGACTTGAGCTTGCCTGGAAACAGTTTGAGCCTGGAATTGAAAAGAAGTACTTGCTGCCCTGGCAGAAATTGCCTCGGCAGTAACTTACGGCCATGCCATCTTTTATTCTTTTCTTTGTAGATCTTGGCATTTTCATAGGTTGCTGCTCTGAGTTCTTCTATCTCATTGAGGTCTAGCAATCTTTTCTGCCCAACCTTCTCTCATTCCATGTTCAAAATTTTCACTGCCCAATAAGCTTTGTGCTCAATTTCCACAGGAAAATGGCATGCTTTTCCAAATACAAGCCTGTATGGAGATGTTCCCAATGGGGTCTTATAGGTTGTTCTATATTCCCATAGGGCATCGTCGAGACGATGAGACCAATCCTTTCTAGATGGGTTTACCACTTTTCAAGGATTTGTTTTAATTCCCTGTTTGATATTTCAGCTTGCCCATTTTTCTGTGGGTGGTAGGCCGTGGCAATTCTGTGTGTGACACCTAGTTTCTTCAAGGCCGCGGCAATAAGTCTGTTGTCGAAGTGTTTACCTTCGTCACTAATGATTGCTCTAGGAACTCCAAATCTAGTGAAGATGTTTTTCTTGAGGAATTTTTACACAGTCTTGGAATCATTATGTGGTGTAGCAATTGCTTCGACCCATTTTGATACATAATCCACCTCTACTAGGATGTAAAGGTTGCCTTGAGATGATGGGAATGGTCCCATGAAATCTATGCCCCAAACATCAAATAATTCTACTTCCAATATGTGTTGCAATGGCATCTCATTATGCCTAGAGATATTGTCTGTAACATCCCAAAAATGGGCCGAGATGTTATCAAGGTCGGATCAAGGGTTCGGTTGAGCCAGTCAAGCTAATTAGCCTAAATTCGAGAATTAATTTTTATAAATGGTTTTCAAAGGAAATAAAATATGGAAAAATACTCTAAAATTATTATTTTGACTCTATTTGAGTTTGGTAAACTCAATTTTGTAAAATTACAATATGAACCTTGCCATTTTGGAAAATAGTGATTATTTTATAAAAATGACAATTTTAGTGACTAAAATGTAAATGGATCAAAACTTAGAATCTTTAAGGGGCTATTCATTCAATCTTTCTCATCAGATCTAAACTTCCAAAAGTCTCTTTATATACTCATTTTAATTACCATAAAGATTTTATTAAGATATATTTCCCATTTTTCACCAAAATCACAATTTCTTGTAACTTCCCATTTTCTCTCAACTTATCCTAATTTTCTTGGTTTCCAATCAGAATTATCTTCAATTTTATCAAGGTAAATCATATCTTTTTGATTCAATTTCATTCACATTATTTTCTCCTTATTTCTCTTTAATTTCCTTACATTTTACAACTTGTTTTCATGGGTTTTTCAATTGGAAGGAGGTTGGATCTTGTTTGGAGGTAAGAAACCATTCAAACCTCTGAACTTTGAGTTCTTTATTGAAATTACCAAGTGTTTGATCCATTGCATTGAGTTCTTGATTTGTTTTATGGTTTTAATTGATGATTTTCGGTTTTTATCGGTTAATTTTGATTGAATTGATGCAATCCCGTAATAAGGTGATACCTGATGGTTTTCAATGGGTAAATCAATGATTTTTCTGTGTTTTAACATGGAATTAATGGTTCTTGGATGAGTAAACCCAGATCTTAAGTTTTGGTGGTGTTAATTGGCTTAGATCTTCGGTTTATGGCTTGTTTGGGTGGCTAAATGTTTGCTGCTGGTTTAGGATGGTTATATCATGGTTCTTGGTTTTGTTTTGATGTTGATAAGTTTTGGTTTTCGTTGGCTAAGGGCTAGAGGTCATTCGGATAAGTTTCGAATGTGTTTTCGGTTTTCTTAAGTGTAGTTTTTGGGGTTGCTTGTTTGGAAAGTGTGGGAGGTTGATTGAATGCATTAATATGCATTAATACCTCTTTTTTGATATGTTAAAAAAAGTTCAAGGTGTTGAGCTAAGTGTTGAAGGTGTTTCGGAAAAGGCGAGAATGTCGGTTGGCTTCGGCAAGCTAGTTTCGGACAAGTGGTGAGTGGGTTGTCGTATCGGCGAGGTTTTACTTATTTTAACAAAGGTTTGGGATTGTAGAGATGGTTTGAAAAACCTCCCCACACTCGGAAGTAAGTTAAATGGTTTCGCTCTCTTAACGGTTCTCATATCGTTCCATAATTGCCATATTTTAGACATGCTCTTAATGTAGTTTTTACATATATGATTTATGCATGAGAAATGATAAGTGCTTTTTCCAAGGATGTTTTCATTATTTTCCATTAGAGCCATATGAGAATCGAGCCTTCACGGGTTTGGTTCGATATTCCCCGTGTGACCCATTAGAGCCGGTTCCGTCTAGGCCGGACTAAGGGGGTTACATTTGGTGGTATCAGAGCCAGGTTTATAATCTTTTGGGGACTCAATGTTTAAGATGGTGATGTATCTCGTTTGTTGTATAACATGGACTGTTGTTCTGCTATGCACGGTGATTGATTATTGTTTAAATGCAAGCACGTTGCTAAGTATTAATGTTAAATGTTTGATCTATGTTATGGTATGCTAGAAATGGTCTTGTCTAACAATATGGTGTATGCAAGTATAATTTTATCTTGTTGCATTAATATGTCATGGGTTGATAAATGAAAGTAAACATGATCTTTTGCTGATAAAAGAATGCTTTGAGCATTGTATGACTATTGTGTGGATAAGCATGGTGATTGTATTATGCTTTGATGAGATGGTATTGATATCATGGTATATGGTTGTTGTGTCATGTAATGGTTGAATTTGTTTTATTGGGGGAAATATTCCGGGAGACCCATTGCTCTAACTACTACTAGAAAAAAAAAAGTGTTTTATATTATACTTGAGCTACTTGGAACTTGCCTTGTGCTGACCTTATTATTTTGCAAAAAAAATGTTGTTATTCATTGTAAAATTATGATGTTTTCTAATATGGGACTGATAAGAGAGCTAAGTTTTGTTAATAGAGGAGTTGTGGAGGATCGACGAGTTCATGTTATGATATGGTGTTGAGATGATAGACTTTGTGTCGATTGAGTCCTCAATCGTGTCTGAGTGTGAAAGGGATTTTGGATCAGCTCAGTCTGGGTACCTAATGTGGTTGTGTGTAGCAGGTGGCTACGTCTCTAAGAGTACCTTAGAAGGTTTCAAAGTGTTGATATGCAGGATGAATCGAATGTTTAGAGAACATTCGGAGCATGGCAGAGTTGTGTACTCTATGAGTACTAGGCTTCGAAGGTTTTATGTGTTGATGTGTGGGAGAGGTTTACAAGTTAGTAGTTGGACTGTTGGAGTTGAGGATTTTATTTGTAAGTGTGAACAATAATCATGCATAGTGTAAGAGCACCTATATGTATATATCTATAGATATTATAGGACATGCATGCATTCCCGAGTATGACATTAGAAATTGCATTTACATGCACTTGCACAGGCATTTATGAGGGCATACAGGAAATCATGCATACATTTGTTCACACTTACGGGTATCTCCTTTGAAGATGGAAGTGGTGCATGGTTGGCGGTTTGGAGTTAAAAAAAATGGGTGTATTGAAAGAGCCTCCTTGTTGGTCTTGAGCTTGATATGCTATGGGCGAATTACTCTTTTGGTTAGGGTATAATTTAGAATAAAGATTGGTTAGTTGGGCGGATTTGTGAGTGTTTGAACCCGAGGGGAATACCCTGAGTTATGGTTAGTTTTGAGTTGGTTATTAAGAGATGTAAGGTTGAGTTTTGTGGATTCTCACCAGTTGGGGTTTGGAGGTTGTAAGAAGACTGTAGTATGTTATGTAATGTAAGGTGGTTTGGTGTTTTTCAGTGTAGTGTGGTTTTGTTTTGGGAAAAAAAAGAGGTATGTTGTTTAATCGTCATGTTTGATGAAAAAAAAGAACGGGGAATCCTTTGTGGTATGGTTTAATGTGCGGTTTGATCAGGGGTTATGATCGATCTGGTGTTTTTCTGTGAGGAGTACTGGTCGGAGTTTTGAAAATAAAGTAGGAGATATATTAGTATGGGAGTTGTGGTATCATGGGTTTGAATCATGGTTTGTTGTGACCTTGAGAGGTTTAGTTGTGTTGTAAAGGTGAAAAGTGCACATGTTGTGTTTATAAGGAGTTAAGTTGGGTTTACCTCGGTTAAATTTAGGTTGTGGTAATGTTTGAAGTGGTGTATCGAGGATCGCTGGAAAGTTTATGGTTTTCGGTGGCTAAGGGCTAGAGGTCGTTCGGATAAGTTTTGGATGTGTTTTCGGTTTTCTTAAGTGTAGTTTTTGGGGCTGCTTGTTTGGAAAGTGTGGGAGGTTGATTGAATTCATTAATATGCATTAATACCTCTGTTTTGATATGTTAAAAACAAGTCAAGGTGTTGAGTTAAGTGTTGAAGGTGTTTCGGAAAAGGCGAGAATGTCGGTTGGCTTCGGCAAGCTAGTTTCGGACAAGTGGTGAGTGTGCTGCCGTATCGTCGAGGTTTTACTTATTTTATCAAAGGTTTGGGAGTGTATGGATGGTGTTAAAAACCTCCCCACACTCGGAAGTAAGTTAAATGGTTTCACTCTCTTAACGGTTCCCATATCGTTCCATAATTGTCATATTTTAGACATGCTCTTAATGTAGTTTTTACATATGTGATTTATGCATGAGAAATGATAAGTGCTTTGTCCAAAGGTTGTTTTCATTATTTTCCATTAATATCGGATATGTTTTGACAATTGAATACTTCATGAGTTTTATTAATTTCTATACTTTGGTAACATATCCAATGATTGGTAATGTTGCATTGGTTGTATGAAAGATGCATATGAAGGAATAGTTTCCAATGCATGAATTGAATTAGGAAATGATGCATGCATGTGTTAGTTGTTGTATATGCATGGTTAATGATGGTTTCCATGACTTTTAAAGCATGAGAATGATTTGGATTAAAGTATGGTTATTTCCCTTTTCCTGAATAAAGTCGTTGAGCATGATTTGGTTCATCTTGTTGAACATATAGTGAGTGCATTGTAAAACAGCAAGCTACCATGCATAATGAGTATGATATTGGCTTAGTGACACTATTTAAGACCACGAATACAAATGACATGTCATTAGGATTAAGTGCACTATAAAGATTATGAGAATAATGATGTTGCCTACACGTAAAGAAGGGTGACTTTGTGTCCGACCGTGCGTATAGAGCTTGCCTATATGTAAACAAAGGTTACTTTGTGTCCAACCGTGCATATAGTTGACCCATACGTAAACAAGGGTGACTTTGTGTCCGACCATACGTAGTGGGGGTAACATATATACAAGGGTGACTTTGTGTCCAACCGATGCATGTTGAGACCAAGTGTCTCTTGATAAGGAATAAGAAATCCGAGTATTCGATGGGTATAAGGTTTGAACAAAGCTAGTCACTTAGTTGCCAATATGCATGGTTTATGATTTTAGATTTTTGTGCATTGAAAAGCATGAGATTGTGTCACATGTTGATATAGAATTGTTTATAAAATGTAATGTTTTTCACAAGCATGTGTTTTAAATAAGTTTTGTGCAAGGATATGTGTTTAGCAAATAAGACTTGTGATGTGCACATTAAAGTGTGTATGGTTTAAGCTTTGCTAGGTGAATAGCATATAAGACTTGAGATGATGCATAGATATGCATATGTATTAAAAAGGCCATAAGTATTGTTGTTCTTTTAAAAGCATGAAAGTCTTGTAAATTTTAGTTTTCAGTTGCATGAGATAATTGACACTTGAGAAGGAAACGGATTTGGTTTTGCAAACCATGTTTGAGATACCTTTAGTGAGTATGATATGGCATGATTTAAAGAGTTTATTGATGGACTTATGGGCTGCATTGTAAAGGTGTTTTATTTATATTTTACCCCTCACTAAGCTTATGCTTAACCTCTCTTTTACCTTACAATGCAGAGACATTAATCGAGGCGGCCAAGGAAAGCAAGGTTCCAAGTGCATGTCGATGAATAGCTCAAGTATGTGTTCTAAAATGTAGTAGTAGTAAGAGAGCAATGGGGTATAGTTACATTGTTTAAGAATTGGCTTTTGATTTGTAAACGTTGCTTTGATTATTTGAACTTGAGTATGTATTGGATGTTTAAGCTGCTCTTGGTGCCTAGGAATTATGCATATAGTTAATGGTGATCATTGATGGTGTTTTGAATGAGTTAAATCTACTTAAAAGGGATTGATTTTATGTTTCTGGGCATATAGTTTCGAAACCTTAGGGAAAGTTTTAAAACCTTTATCAAATAGTTTCGAAACTTCCAGGAAGGTTTCGAAACCTTGCGAGCTAGTTGGATATTAGAACCTTACTGGAATGAAAGTTTCGAAAATTTCAAGGAAAAGTTTCGAAAACTTTTCCATAAAGTTTCGAAACCTTTAATGAAGGTTTCAAAACCTTTAATTGGTTATTAGTTGATAGTTGTCGGTTTTGCATTTTAGTCCTAGATATATTTCTATGTTTAATTATGGTAGCTAAAAATGTTATTTTGAGTTGAAATTTCACCTTGATGTATAAATTTGACTTAATTTCAAGTTGGCTAACTAAAATTGGAGGTAGTCCCTATAAATTAAAAGTTTTACATTTTGGTCCCTAGTTAGTGAAGCATGTAATTGATGATGTTAGAATGCTCCGTTTGGTTTGAAATTTATCATGAGAGTTCTTTGCATATTTAATTGGACTTCGATGGAATGAATTTCTACCTTGTCAAAAGAATTTAAAATATTCACGTTTTAGTCCTTAAGTTGCTCATGTGTTAATTGAGTGCTCATTTGTGATCGAATTGCTACCGTTCTTGTTTTGCATGAAATCGAAACACATAGGAACATAATTATGCCTTTAGATAAGATAAAGAAAAATATATATAACGATTTTTAGGGTCGTTTATCGAATCGAGCCTTTACGGGTTTGGTTCGGTATTCCCTGTGTGACCCATTAGAGCCAGTTCCGTCTAGGCCGGGCTAAAGGGGTTACATTGCCCGTTCGTTGGCATCGGTCATAGTTCTTGTAATAATGTTGGGCATCTTTGAAGAGTGTGGGCCAATAAAGGTCTGACTGAAGCACTTTGGCTGTCGTTCTATTTCCTCCAAAATGACCACCACAAGGTGAATCATGGCATTGCTGGAGCACTTCTTTTTGTTCATCTTCTGGAACACATCTTCTTATAACCTGATCTGCACATTGCTTAAACAAAAGAGGGTCGTCCCAGAAATAATGTTTTGCATTATGCTGAAACCTCTTTTTTTCATTATGGTTAAGGTTATAAGGCAGAACACCACTAGCTAAATAATTTACAAGATCAGCATACCAGGGAGTGGCTGTGACTGCGGCAAGGTCTTCTATCAATGATGCCGAAATATACTTACTGTTGTGGCAGCACAGTTGTATACTGTCGCGCTTGCTGCCTCGGTAGTGTCTTCTGCTACTGCTGAGATTTGTAGGATGTGCTCGTCTGGGAATGTGTCTTGAATTTCTTCTAGTGGGTTGTTATTCTCCCCAGTTTCCAACCTGGAAAGATGATCGGCTACTTGGTTTTCAGTACCTCTTCTATCCTTGACTTCGACGTCAAATTCTTGCAAAAGAAGGATCCATCTAATCAGTCTGGGCTTGGCATCCTTCTTTGAGAATAGGTACTTGATTGTTGAATGGTCAGTTTGGACAGTCACTTTTGTTCCGATGAGATATGATCGTAACTTGTCAAAAGCAAAGACTACTGCTAGTAATTCCTTCTTTGTGGTGGTATAATTGATCTGGGCATCATTGAGGGTTTTACTAGCATAATAAATGGAATGGAACAGGTTGTTCTTTCTCTGCCCAAGTGCTGCCCCGGCAGCATGATCACTTGCGTCACACATTAATTCAAATGGCAGGGCCAATCTGGTGGGACTACAATTGGTGCGGTGATCAGCTTCTCTTTAAGGGCCTCGAATGCTTCAGTGCATTCCTTGTTAAATTCAAATTTTTTGTCTTGTTCAAGCAAATTACAAAGAGGTTTAGATATTTTAGAAAAACTAGAAATAAACCTCCTGTAAAAACCTGCATGACCCAAGAAGCTTCGGACTACTTTAACTGAAATTGGTGGAGGAAAATTCTTGATCACGTCTATCTTGGCCTTATCAACTTTGATTCCCTGTGATGGTATTTTATGGCCCAATACTATACCTTCATTCACCATAAAGTGACATTTTTTCCAATTGAGAACTAAATTGAATTCCTCACATCTTTGCAGCACCTTTTCTAAATTGCCGAGGCAATGGGTGAAGCTGTCTCCAAAGACTGAAAAATCATCCATGAATATCTCCAGGAAGTCCTCTATCATGTCAGAAAAAATTACCATCATGCATCTTTGAAAAGTTGTGGGGGCATTGCAGAGGCCGAACGACATTCTTCTAAATGCATATATCCCATATGTGCAGGTAAAGGTGGTTTTTGCCTGGTCTTCTGGATCTATGACAATCTGATTATAGCCTGAGTAACCATCAAGAAAACAGTAAAAAGGCTTACCAACAAGTCTATCAAGCTTTTCATCAATAAAGGGCAATGAGAAGTGATCCTTCTTTGTTGCCTGATTTAACTTACGGTAATCTATACAAACCCTCCAACCAGTCACAGTCCTGGTTGGGATCAGTTCATTGTTCTCGTTGGTTATGACAGTCATACCACCTTTCTTGGGTACACATTGTACCGGGCTTACCCATGCACTATCAGAGATAGGGTAGATAATTCTTGCATCAAGCCATTTAATTATTTCCTTACGTACTACCTCCTTCATGGCATGGTTAAGTCTCCTTTGGGCCTGATATGAACCTGGTAGGTCATATATGATGTTGCTTGATCGTGATTCTAGTAAGAACAAATTTTACAGGAATTGGTATGCTAAATTTCATAAACATAAAGCGTAAGAATGAAATAAGAATAATAATAAGGAAATGATGGAATGAAGGATATGAAAGAGATTTAAGTTTATGGAAGTGTGATGATTCTAAATGAAGGAATGTTAGGGATGTCTAATGGAAATGGCGTGGGTATGTAACTTTAAGGGATAAATGGATTGTGACCCACTAGCTATATGGAGCTAGGAATCAGCAATATAATATGATGGATTCGATGTGGTAGAAGTGTGGCACGTGACCCACTAGCTATAAGGAGCTAGGAACCAACGCGATAATAAGATGAAATGGATGAAGACTACAAGCTTTACTTGAAGCCGATAGAGTTCTCGCAAGAACAAAGCTGAAAGCAACCTTTCTAAAGAGTTTTCTTATATCTAAAGTGATGTCATACATATGAAGGAAAGGTTCCTATTTATAGTGTTCATAGGAACCATATGAAGAGTCTTACAACAAGAGATGAATGCTTCATCTTTATGGTGATGAATGCTAATGAATGCTTTTTTCTCTCTTCTATCTTTAAGTGGATGAATGTTCAAGGCATTAGTGATGAATTTGGACTTAATTTAGGCTTAATATACATATAATTTTTTCCAAATGGTGGAAGGACTCTTGAGTTACCTTGTCTTGCTCTTTCATGGAGAAAAAAGGAGTGAAAATGAACACTTGATGTATGTAGACACTTTGGTAGCAAAAAGGGGAGTGTCTCTTTCAATTCTATGCTGATCCTCAAGATAATTAACCTTCTTGAATGTCATAATATTATGCATTAAGAGGGCCTTCATTGCTTGTCTTCATGTAGAATACAAATAGCCTCCAAAGATGATGAAGAAAAGACTTGAATGCCTTGATTATTTGCATAATGATGGCATTCATTTGTATGAATAAAAATCAGCTTTGAATTGACTTGAATATGTGAATAAAGAAGACCTTCAATGAATTGTCTCTTAGATGAAAATGAAGGGACTCTTCCTTGGCTCAAACTCATCCAAATCATCCTTGCATAAAATTCCCGTAATGAAAATTCCAGTCTGCACTGTCTTCGGTAAATCGATCATATCTCAAGCTTCCGATATCGGATTAAGGTGATTCAAAAGGTGTTAGAAAGCTTAGATATAGAAGAATAAACTTTAAAGAGACTTAAAGACTCAAATCTTCTCGTATCTAGCTCAAAAATAGAGATCAATATGATATTTATTCTTGCATTTTGTGTGACTGTTCATCTCCCTCCATTCATCTATCATAAAGGTAAACTTTATTTAAATTTTAATTAAAAAATGCATAAAAAATATAAGATTTAGTTTTATTAATTCACTAATTTAATGAATGAACTAGTTTGATCAATGAACTAACTTTATTAATGACTACATGCATGAATGAAATAGTTTATTTAAAAGACTAGATAAACTACTTCCCTAAATGAACTAGATGCTTAAATACTATGCATGCTTAAATGATCAGCACACATATTCAATGCATTAATATGTATAAAAAACTTTATATTCTCATGCAAAATTTTGCATATGCAAAATAAAGTAATTCTCCCTTGTGAATTCCACTTCCCCATGTTCAAAGCTTGATGTGAACAAGCTTTCCATGGCTGATTGAAACTTCTTGGCCCTTGCACGTGTGATGGGGCCACTTGGGTACTCCTCCGGGTCCTTGTCGTTGGTGCTCATATCAGGGCCTCAATAGTGGGCTTATGATCATCCTCTAAAAGGATTTTGTGCATGCAAACTGCTGGGCTTATTCCCTTCAAGTCATCAATTGACCACCCAATTGCCTTCTTGTGCTGCCGCAGCATCTCTATCAAGCTTTGTTCATGTTCTGGCTGCAACTCAGAAGAAATAATTACGGGTATTGTGTGGTTGGTTCCCAAATATGCATACTTTAATTTTTTAGGTAGGGGTTTTAATTCCATAACCAATGGTTCCTTATTGATAGATTTTTCGTCCTTGCCTGGGTAATCTAAGGGTTCGAAGTATTTACCTGGGAGGTGTGCTGTCCAGTTAGCTTCCTCAACATCTGGTGTTTCGACACTGTCCAAAACTCTACTATAGCAATCATCAACTGTACTGCCGAGGCAAATCTGTGGTTTATTGTCAAGATTGCTGCCGAGGCAATGGTTGCTGAGACAGGGTATTGCGCTATCTGTATCTGTATCTGTATTGTAAAGCATCCGGCATTCTTATGGATCATCATGACTTTTCAGGATTTGGAAAATATTAAGTTTGACTTTTCAATTCTCCTTTTTCCACATCGATGAGAGTGTGTCCAGTAGCTAGGAAAGGTCGGCCCAAGATGATCGGTGCATTGTCATCTGCTTCACAATCAAGAACAAGAAAGTCAGCTGGAAAAATAAATTTATCCACCCTTACCAATATATCCTCGATCTTTCCTTCAGGTTGCACATATGATCTATCCACCAATTGGAGTATCACGGTTGTAGGTTTTGCCCTTCCTATTCCAAGCTTTTGGAAGACAGATTTTGGCATCAAATTTATACTTGCTCCAAGGTCACATAAGGCCTTTCCTTCATAGTGGTTTCCTATCGCACAAGGCATAGTAAAACATCTAGGATCCTTCAATTTAGGAGGCATGCGATTATGAAGCATTGCCATGCATCCTTCAGTTGCAGCCATTGTTTCAAACTCACCAAGCCTTTTTCTTTTAGACACAATGTCTTTTAAGAATTTAGCATAATTCGGCATTTGTTCTATTGCATCAACAAATGGCAAGTTAATGTGGACTTGCTTCAAGATGTCTAAGAATTTTTTTAAATTGATAGTCCTTGATAAGTGCTCAACACACTATCACTTTTTACTCCTTTTATGGGCATTAATCATCAAATATACACCCACTCGGACCAATGCATGTGCTTAATGTGATATATTTAGAAGTTATATTCATATAGATAATATTTACAGAAAAAGGCACGTTTTACTGCATTTTCATATCTGTGCAGGAGAACCAGTGCTGCGGCAGGGACAAGGCCGAGGCAGGACCTGATGCCAAGGCAGCAGCAGAAAGACAGAAAGCAAGACTGTAGGCGATGGAAAGATAAAAATTCAAGGAACGTGTCTGGACTAAAAGCCCATGGATCGGAGCTGGCTAGCACAAGGAAAAGCCCAAAGGAAGACCACGCGGGAAAGCCTCCTTAGATGAAGCAAACTTGGTGAGTATATTATTATTATGTACTTGACTTGTTCCCTACTCCAAGTTGTATTCTACTTTGGAAAGGTTTGCCCTAGGTCTAGCCTATATAAGAACCTAGCCACCCAATGTACAAGAGGCGGAATACCTAGGGAGAGAGCCGATTACTATTCTTGTTTCTTTCCTCTCCACTATGTTCTAAACCTTCTTAGGGATTAGGTGAAGGTTGTCGAGTATTTGTGAGAGGAGATTGTACCTTGTCTTTGATTCAATGCAATAAAGTTATCAAGGTGTGTTTATCCTTTGTTATTCTTTGTTTTCACAATTGAGCTCGGGAGAGGATATTGTGAATCATCCATTTATCTAAGCTCGGGAGAGTGAGATTCACGAAAGGGGTAAGTACGGTGTTTCAATCGCGAAATACTAACTCAGCCTAGGGATAGGTTAAGAGTTTCAGCTGCTAAAAGAAGTGTGAGATTGGTTGGTGAGTATAATTGGTTCACGCCGGGAGGTATCATCAAGGACTAGTCATCAACAGCACTCTGACTTAGGGATAAGCGGAGTCATCTAATGACACTTTGCCGAACTTTGGTAAAGTCTGCCCACGAGCAAGGGATTGCCGCGGCAGACAGTATTGTCGCTGCTGCAGTGTTGCCGAGGTAGTGATATACGATTGCATTGGAAAGAGACAAGTCAATCAATTCCACAATACGACGCAATTGGATCCTAGCCCATCTCTCTCTACTATTTCAACTCTTTACTTTTATTTAGTTACTTTAGTTTAGATAAATCCAATAATCTCAGTTGTGTTTTTATTTTTCTACAGAACAAGAAGGTGAAGAAAGCATTTAAGTATACCGGTCCCTGAGGAGACGATAACTCGATAAAATACTTATCACTTATTACTTGCGATGTGTCCACTTGCACTAAACGCGCACTTTTGACACGCGACAAGTTTTTTGGCGCCGTTGTGGGGGACTGGCAACTATATTTTGTTTTCTTTATTTTCTTGTTTATTTTTATTTTTATTTTACTTTTGTTTTTCTTGGGGTATGACCAGGGCCAATCCAATCAACCCCTTGTACGAATTAGATCTAGAGATCGAAAGAACAAGGCAAAGGTTGAGAAGACAGATCCAAGGAGCCATGGCAGAACACCCGGTAGGACAAAACTTACCTGCCGGCAATGGAAGACTTCCGCCGCCACCTGGGCCGCGGTAGCTCACTGTTAGAGACTTCCTGGAAGAGGACTTAAACGGATTAAACCCAGGAGTCGTCACACCGGAAATTGAAGCAGCCCATTTTGAACTAAAACCCGTTATGTTCAATATGTTAAATACAATTGGAAAATTTGGGGGGTCTGCAACTAAAGACGCAAGGCAGCACCTCAAGTCCTTCATGGAAATCTGCAACTCTTTCAAAATCCAAGGAGTCCATGAAGATGTCTTGCGATTAAAGCTATTCCCCTATTCACTGAGGGATAGGGCGAAAGCGTGGTTAAATAGCATTCCAGCAGGATCTATTGGATCCTAGACTGAACTTTGTCGTTATTTCATTACTCGTTTTAATCCTACTAATTTATATGATAGAATCCGTAATGAAATTACTTCTTTTCGACAGGCAGAAGACGAACCAATGTACGAGGCATGGGAACGCTACAGGGAGCTATTGCACAAGTGTCCTTTGCATGGATTTCCCCTATGGACACAAGTGACAATGTTTTACAATGCCACGAATGCCCCGACAAGGATGATGTTAGATGCCTCGCAACAATGTGATGTCCAACACATACAACCCCTCATGGAAGAGGCATCCAAACCTATCATGGAGTAACCCAAACAAAGCCTTAAATCCAATCACCCAACCTTCGGGATTTTAATAACCGATGCCGCAGCAGCAAGCCCAGCAGCAGATGCAGCAGCAATCGGTAAGTTCATTGGAGAACACGCTAAAAGCCTTCATGATGGAAACTGAGTCATACATGGCAGAAAATAGTAATTTCATCAAGAGGACAGATGCCTTCATGAATAGAACTGAGATGAGGTTGCAAAATCAAGAAGCGGCCATAAAAACGCTGGAAACTCAGCTTGGGCAGTTTGCTCAATGCATAAACACTAGACCACAAGGAAGCCTACCTAGCAATACTGAAGTTGCTAAGGTAATGAGCCATGAACAATGCAAGGCAATCACTATTAGGAGTGGTCTACAGCTGAAGGAAAAGATCCCAGAGAGACAAATTCAATCAGCGGATCAAGCAAAAGAAGAGGCCGAGCAAACTGAAGCTGAAAACACTGCCCCGGCAGAAAGCACTGCAGCTCCTGAGCAACCTACCGAGGCAGCAACAATTCCAGTGGTGCCAGGTATCAAATTTCAAACTAAAGAAACCCTGGAGGAGATGAGACCACCACCACCTTTCCCGCAAAGGTTGAAAAAACAAAAACAGGACCAGCAATTCAAGAAGTTCCTCGGCATCTTGAAGCAAGTCCACATCAACATACCTTTCGTTGAAGTTATTGAACAAATGCCGAACTATGCCAAGTTCCTAAAGGACATGGTGTCAAAGAGAAAACGAATAGGTGAGTTTGAGACAGTGGCTGCTACCGAGGGATACATGGCAATGCTGCATAACCGCATGCCACCAAAATTAAAAGATCCTGGTTGCTTTACTATACCTTGTGCGATAGGAAAGAGCTATGTAGGTAAGGCCCTATGCGACCTTGGAGCAAGCATAAAACTCATGCCTAAATCAGTCTTCCAAAAGCTTGGAATTGGAAGGCCGAAGCCTACAACAGTGATGCTCCAACTCGCGGATCGATCCTATGTGCAACCTGAAGGCAAAATCGAGGACATACTGGTAAGAATTGACAAGTTTATTTTTCCTACCGACTTCCTTGTCCTTGATTGTGAAGCAGATGACAATGCACCGATCATCCTTGGGAGACCTTTCCTTGCAAATGGACGCACATTAATTGACGTGGAAAAAGGAGAGTTGACAATGCGGGTCAATGACCAACAAGTCAAACTCAACGCATTCCACAACTTAAAGAAGTATGATGATCCAGAGGAGTGCAAGGCCATCCACACAGTAGATAATAAGATATCCTGCCTGGGCAGTCTGCTCGGCAGAATATTCGGCAAGAAGATTAAGTCCAAGATGGATGGACAGACAGCAAAGAGGAGTAGCCCACAACCGATTCATAATTTGGGTCTAAGGGAGAGAATAATTTTGGGAGATGCATTTGCATGCTCTCCACCAGTAACATGACCTCTCCCCTTTTCTTTATTATTATATTAGGGTTAGTAGTTTATTTTTATTTTTCTAATTATTTTTGCTTTAAGTATTTTCTCTTTCGTGTGTTTTATTTTTTTAGGTTAATAAGCAAGAATAAGGGAAAAATAGTTCACAGCAGGAACTCTGCCGAGACAATAAAACAGTGTCAAAGCCGCAGCAGTCTCAACGGGCAGAACAGTGTAACGGCTAGTCTGCCGAGATTCTTGCCGCGGCAGAAGAAGGAAACGGCAGAAAAAGGAAACGGTTACAAAACGGCTAGTTGCTTCAACGGTCACAAGGCCAAGGCCTATATAAGAAACTCCTTCCTCTTGAACTATTCACTCTTACTTTCTTGTTTTCTTTAGTATTCATAACAATCTCTCTCACACATTACTCTCTGCCTACTAATTCTTGTAAAATCTCCAGATTCTTTTCAAGAAAACCTCCAAGAACTCATATCTCTCAATCTTGATGGCAACATACAAAAGATTCACCCCAGCCAACGTTGAAGATCGATTCAACCGATCTTTCATCGCTAGGCAACTTTGGGAAGAGCAAGGTTTCCAGCATGCGGACGAAGAGAACTACGGCATTGAACACTACCTCTATGACAGAATTAAGTACCAGAATTGGGAAATTTTATGTCTGCAACCTGCCCAGGCGAACGCCACGATCGTGCGGGAGTTCTACGCTCATGGGCCCAGCAAAGACTCCCTATTCGTTCACTACTGCAGCAGACTAGTCCAGCTCGATGTCGAGACGATCAATAATTTCTACGGCCTTACCCCAGACAGTGATATCCATGCCGAATTCTTGGAAGATATCACTACCGAGGACTATGAACTCATTAAAGACGATCTTTGTTACGGGAACACCTCATGGGAAACCGGTACCCATTGAGGATCCGTAACAAGACAAAGTCTAAAGCCGGAGGCCAAGATATGGAATACCTTCGTTAAACGATGACTCATCCCAACATCACACAATAGCACGGTGGATCGCAAGAGATTGGTGCTTATCCAATCCATCATCAACAAGAGGACCATCAATGTTGGCGAGATTATCCTAAGGGAAATTCACGAGTGCGGTAAGAAAGATAGGGGACCATTGTATTTCCCTTGCTTGATTACGGGTTTATGTGTTTCTGCAAGTGTACCCATCGAAGAAACAGATGAATACACGCCCCAAAGACGAGGATGGACCAGGGACTTCTGCCACAAAGTCATGCAAATCACACAAGCAAAGCCTGTCCAGGCAACGCCGCAGCAGTTCACTGCCGATACTACTGTCGGGGCCCAGTACACGGCAGACATGCCTAGTACTACCCACACCTCTGCCGCAGCAGACCCGTACCAAGAAATCTTGCAACGAATGGCAGCAATGGATCTTCGACAACAACGGTACATGGAGTACCAAAGGGACTTCAATGGCACTCTAGCCCAGATGATGTTGCACGCCTTCCCGGACCAAGGAGTACAATTCCCGGAGTTCCCAAGCAACATGTTCGTCACCGTCGCCCCTTACACCGAGACTACACCAGCCCCGGGAAGACCAAGGCCGTTCTTCCATGCGGACCCTCAGCCCCAATACCAGGCTGCCGGCCCATCTAGGGCGGCAGATTCTGCTGCGGCCTCGTCTGTCAGCAGAAGGCCATCCAAGCGAAGGGTCGTTTTCATCACTCCACCCCGATCGCCAATTATCATGGGCAGTCTATCCGCCGAGATAGATGCCTATGTGCACCAAAGCTCCACTGTCGCTGGCCCAAGCACACACCACACCGGAGGAGCAACTGCGATGGGAGGAGGAATGGACGTGATGCTAACCGAAGAGATGGCGGATGTTGAAGAAGGAGAGGAGGTAAAAGCACCGATGCAAAGGACACCACCCACTCGAGTCCAACCGCCCCAGCAAGCAAAGACGCAACCATCGCCTTCACCAAGGACAAAGCATTTGGCATCAAGGCCACGGAGGAAAATTGTTACAAGCAGCTCTTCGGAGTCGCTTTAAATTTCTTTGTCCTTAATTCAATATTAATTGATTTTACTGTTTTTACTTGCTGCTTATGATTCATATTCTGTTTTTCCGTTTATTTCTTCAAATATAAAGCATTGAGGACAATGCTTGGTTTGAGTTTGGGGGTGTAGATTCACTGCCAAGGCAGCAATCTACTGTCGCGGCCTTGCCAAAAAGGGAGTATTCTAGTGATATTTTTTTAATTTTTTATGCTCCCCGCCTTACTTGAATTATCTGCTTGCACTTTTGCACTGCTCATCATCAGTATTGCCTTAGTTTATTCTTTAAGGCTATAGAAATCTTTCTCCTTACCATGTTTAGGTTCTGTTAAGAGGGATTAACCTTAGGATGCTTAAGGAAGAAAACTTAGAAGCTTACTATGGGAAGAACTTTAAACTTTAAACACTTTTGGGACTTGTTGGATTATAGGAATTCTTTTAATGAACTTAGGTGATAAAGACTTAGATTTTTGGAAAGTAACTAGAGGTGCCTACCACCGGCTCTAGAAAGTCTCTTTTTCATGCTAGAGGTGCCCGAAATTGGCTCTAGTATGTTTTAAGGAATGTTAAAAAGAAAGAAGGATTTTAATGAAAAGAAAAACACAAGTCTTTGAGGTGCCCGAAAACGGCTCAAGATTTAGGGTTTGAAAAAGAAGAGAACACTTAACCAATTTCTATTTGTCTTGAACTTAGAGTTTATCTAAGAAAGCCTTTAATCAACTTGTCCACAAAAACGCACACACTCACAATTCCTATAGTTTGTTTCTAGGTAAACCCTTGGGTAACCGAATGGTTAAGACTTAAGAATAGGCCTAGTTATGGTGGGGAGAATAGATGGACATGTAAGACCAAGAGAGAGTAGAGTTCAGCAAATTGATGGTTTGCATTGCTTGAGGACAAACAATAGTTCGAGTTTAGGGGTGTGATAAGTGGTCAACACACTATCACTTTTTACTCCTTTTATGGGCATTAATCATCAAATATACACCCACTCGGACCAATGCATGTGCTTAATGTGATATATTTAGAAGTTATATTCATATAGATAATATTTACAGAAAAAGGCACGTTTTACTGCATTTTCATATCTGTGCAGGAGAACCAATGCCGCGACAGGGACAAGGCCGAGGCAAGACCTGATGCCGAGGCAGCAGCAGAAAGACAGGAAGCAAGACTGTAGACGATGGAAAGATAAAAATCCAAGGAACGTGTCTGGACTAAAAGCCCATGGATCGGAGTTGGCTAGCACAAGGAAAAGCCCAAAGGAAGACCACGCGGGAAAGCCTCCTTAGACGAAGCAAACTTGGTGAGTATATTATTATTATGTACTTAACTTGTTCCCTACTCCAAGTTGTATTCTACTTTGGAAAGGTTTGCCCTAGGTCTAGCCTATATAAGAACCTAGCCACCCAATGTACAAGAGGCGGAATACCTAGGGAGAGAGCCGATTACTATTCTTGTTTCTTTCCTCTCCACTATGTTCTAAACCTTCTTAGGGATTAGGTGAAGGTTATCGAGTATTTGTGAGAGGAGATTGTACCTTGTCTTTGATTCAATGCAATAAAGTTATCAAGGTTTGCTTATCCTTTATTATTCTTTGTTTTCACAATTGAGCTCGGGAGAGGATATTGTGAATCATCCATTTATCTAAGCTCGGGAGAGTTAGATTCACGAAAGGGGTAAGTACGATATTTCAATCGCGAAATACTAACTCGGCCTAGGGATAGGTTAAGAGTTTCATCGGCTAAAAGAAGTGTGAGATTGGTTGGTGAGTATAATTGGTTCACGCCGGGAGGTATCATCAAGGACTAGTCATCAACAGCACTCTGACTTAGGGATAAGCGGAGGCATCCAAGGACACTTTGCCGAACTTTGGTAAAGTCTGCCCACGAGCAAGGGATTGTCGCGGCAGACAGTATTGTCGCTGCCAAGGCAGTAAACTGCAGTGCTGCCGAGGCAGTGATATACGATTGCATTGGACAGAGACAAGTCAATCAATTCCACAATACGACGCAACTGGATCCTAGCCCATCTCTCTCTACTATCTCACTTGTGTTTTTATTTTTCTACAAAACAAGAAGGTGAAGAAAGCATATTAAGTATACCGGTCCCTGAGGAGACGATAACTCGATAAAATACTTATCACTTATTACTTGCGATGTGTCCACTTGCACTAAACGCGCACTTTTGACACACGACAGTCCTGTTTATGCCTTTTCAACCTTTGTGGGAAAAGTGGTGGTGGTTGCATCTCCTCTATTGTCTCATTGGTCTGGAATTTAATACCTGGCACCACTGGTTTTCCTACTGTCTCGGCCACTTGTCTAGGGACTGCCGATTTTTCTGCCGAGGCAGTGCTTTTTTCTGGGATTGTTGTGGCATGATCACTTAGTTCAATATCCTAGTCCTCTTTATCTGTTTCTTCTTGTTCCAATTGTGGGACTTTGTCTGCTGAGTTTCCTAACATCTCCTTAAGTTGTAAGCCACTCCTAGTAGTAATTGTCTTACATTGCACATGACCCATTCCCCTAGCAACTTTAATATTGTTGGGTAATCCTCCTTGTGGTCTAATGTTCAGATTCTGAGCAAGCTGCCCAACCTGATTTCCAGTGATTTAATTGTTGCCTCTTGATTTTGCAACCTCATCTCAGTTCGGTTTATGAATGCATCAGTTCTTTTAATAAAGTTACTATTCTCTGCCATGTAAGATTTTGTTTTCATCATAAAGGCCTTAAGAGAATTTTCCAATAAACTTGTGGGTTGCTGCTGATGCATCTGCTACTGCGACAATGATTATTGTACCTGCTGTTGCAGTAGATGTTGCATTTGTATTGGTTGCTGGAAACCTAGAGGTTGAGTAGTTGGATTCAGAGCATTGTTGGGATTACTCCATGAGAAGCTGGGATGCCTTTTCCATGATGGATTGTATGTATTAGACATCATGTTGTTCCGATTGTAGTTTCCAACATAAAGGCTAGATTCCTGATTCTGCATATATTCAGAAGAGCTATGGTTACCTCCACATAAATTACAGAAAGAATCTATTGCCTTAACCTCATGGGTATTATGTTGCATTTGCATGTTCTGAACCATCTTAGTAAGAGAGGCCAATTGTGCTGCCACTGAATTGGATGTTACCAACTCATTCATTGTAGCTTGGCGTCTTACTCCTCCTCGCCTAGATGTAGGGAATTGAAAGTCATTATTTGCGAGTTTGTTCAAAATCTCTATAGCTTCCTCCGGAGCTTTGTCAAGGAGTGTTCCATTGGCAGAGACATCTAACATCATCCTCGTTGGGGCATTGGTAGCATTGTATAACATGGTCACTTGTGTCCACAATGGAAATCCATCTAACATCATCTCTCCCATGCATCATACATTGGTTCATCATCTTCCTGCCGAAAAGAGGTAATTTCATTACATATACGATCATATAGATTACTAGGATTAAAACGTGTAATGAAAT
The DNA here is from genome assembly GCA_035048815.1 of Abelmoschus esculentus. NCBI lineage: Eukaryota > Viridiplantae > Streptophyta > Magnoliopsida > Malvales > Malvaceae > Abelmoschus > Abelmoschus esculentus. The sequence continues at coordinate 7,363,185 of JAUCBN010000063.1, read as the reverse complement.
CACGGAATAATTCACTCCAAGATCCTATAGATCCTGTTGGGATGCTATTTAACCAGGTTTTTGCCCTATCCCTCAGTGAATAGGGAAATAATTTTAGTCTCAAAATATCTTCATGGACTCCTTGGATTTTGAATGAATTACAGATCTCCATGAATGACTTGAGATGTTGCCTGGCATCTTCTGTCAAAGACCCATCAAACTGTCCAATAGTATTGAGCATATTGAACATGACAGGTTTCAGTTCAAAGTGGGCTGCTTCGATTTCTGGTGAGACAACTCCAGGATTTAACCCATTCAAATCCTCTTCCAAGAAATCTCTGACAGTGAGTTATCGCGGCAGTGGTGGCGGCAGAAGGCCTCCATTGCCGGCAGGTAAATTCTATTCAGCTGGATTATCTGCCATAACTTCACGGATTTGTCTTCTCAACCTTTGACGCGTGCGTTCAATCTCTGGATCTAGCTCGTACAAAGGGTTGCTTGGGTTTGCCCTGGTCATACACCAATAAAAACTGAAGTAAAATAAAAATAAAAATAACTGAAAAAAAGAAAATAAAGAAAACAAAATTTAGTTGCCAATCCCCAGCAACGGCGCCAAAAACTTGTTGCGTGTAAAAAGTGCGCAATTAGTGCAAGTGTACACGTCGCAAGTAATAAAGTGATAAGTATTATCGAATATCATCTCCAAAGGGATTGGTCTACTTAATATGCCTTCATTTGTCTTCTTGCTCTATAAAAGAAACAAAATAAAAACACAGATGATTTGGGTTGGAGTAAACTAAATAACTTGAATAATAAAACAAACTAAATAATGAGAAAATAATCGGAATAAGAAGGTTGCCAGGATCCAGTTGTGTTGTATTGTGGATTCAATTGACTTGTCTCTGTCCAATGCAATCACACAACACTGCCTCGGCAGCACTGCAGTTTTACTGCCTCGACAGTGATGATGTTCGTCCGCCGCGGCAATCCCTTGCTCTTTGGGTAGACTTTGCCAAGATTCGGCAAAGTGTCCTTTGATGACTCCACTTATCGCTAAGTCGAAGTGTTGTTGATGACTAATCCTTGATGATACCTCCCGACGTGAATCAATTATAATCACCAACCAATCTCACACTTCTTTTAGCCGCTGAAACTCTAACCTATCCCTAGGCTGAGTTAGTATTTTCCGAATAAAAAAAATACCATACTTATTGCTTTTGTGAATCTAACTCTCCCGATATTAGATAAATATGTCTCTCACAAACTTCTCTCCCGAGCTTGAATGCAAGAACAATGAATGGCAAAGAATAAGCAAATCTTGATATTTTATTGCATTGAAACAAGAAAACAAAGTTCAATCTCTTCTCACAAATACTCTACAACTTTCACCTAAGCCTAAAAGAAATTAGAACATAAAGAGAAACAAAGAAAACTCTAAATTCTAACATGAACTCTCTAATTCGGCTCTCTAGTATATGATGTGTGTTCTTCTCCTTGGGCGGCTATGGTTTATATAGGCTTGGCCTAGGGCAAACCTTTCCTAAGTAGGAATACAACTTGGAGTAAAACACAAGTCAAGTACATAAATAAAATATTTGTTTTATTTTCAAGTTTATTCCCACAAGGATTCTTTTCCCGCGTGGCCTTTGACTTTGACCTTCAATGCGCTTCCTAGCTTCGATCCTTGTGCTGCTTGTCCAGAAACGTCCACCTCATTTTTCTCTTCAGATCGCCTACCATATCAGTACTTGATCACCAGGTACTGTCGTGGCCTCAGGTACTGCCTCGGCATCAATCTCTGTCGCAGCATCTGATCTTCCTGCAAATGCACAAAGGTGCCGTAAAGCTTGCATTTTCTATAAATATTATCTTTATAAGTCACAAAAGCAAAATATCTAAATATCTCACATTAAGTACATGCTTTAGTCCAACTGGGTGTAGATTAAGTGATTATTGTCCATGGAAGGTGTAAAAAGTGATAGTGAATTAGAGAGTTCATTATCTTATCTTTATTTTATTGTCCATGAAAGGTGTAACAAGTTTTTACACTTGCATTTACTTTATCTGCATTAATGAAATGGATAACCCTCACTTTTCTACAAATGGCAAAATATATATGTATATATATACTTATTGATATTAAATTATACATTTCCTTTCCCAATACATGGTGTCAACATCATACAGGTGTGATAATGAAAGTTGTATGAATAATGAAGAGCCTAATCCTGAGGTAAACTTCGAACGACTCACTTACTTGGCAGAAATAGAGGAAGGCGATGAGGAAATCCCAGATGAGCTATTAAGAATGATGGAAAGCGAAGAAAAACAGATTTTACCTCATCAAGAGAAGATAGAAACCGTGAATTTGGGAACTGATGATGAAAATAGGGAAGTAAAAATTGGGGGTACACTGTCTCTAGAGATTAGACACGAGCTGATAGATCTGTTAAATGAGTTAAAAGATGTATTTTCATGGTCATACCAAGATATGACAGGATTGAACACGGACATCGTCATGCACAAACTCCCCACTAGGCCAAAATGCAAGCCGGTGCAACAAAAGCTCCGAAGAATGAGACCAGAAATGTTATTGAAAATTAGAGAAGAGGTGAAAAAACAATTTGATGCTGGATTTCTAGAAGTCTCTAAGTACCCAGAGTGGGTTGCCAACATCGTACCAGTACCCAAAAAAGATAGAAAAGTGCGTATGTATGTAGATTATTAGGATCTTAATAGGGCAAGTCCCAAAGATAATTTTCCTTTGCCACATATTGACATATTAGTGGACAACACAGTGGGGCATGCATGGTTCTCATTTATGGATGGTTTCTCCGGTTATAATCAAATTAAGATGCACCCAGATGACATGGAAAAAACAACTTTCGTAACCATGTAAGGGATATTCTGCTACAAAGTGATGTCCTTCAGGCCAAAAAATGTTGGGGCAACTTATTAGAGAGTCATGGTAACTTTTTTCCATGATATGATGCATAGGGAGATTGAAGTATATGTGGATGACATGATAGCAAAGTCTAAAACTGAAGAAGTACACATTCTGAACTTGAGAAAGCTTTTCAAAAGGCTCAAAAAATTCCAACTAAAGCTTAACCCAACCAAGTGCACTTTTGTTGTTACCTCTGGGAAGTTGTTAGGCTTTGTAGTTAGCCAAAGGGGTATTGAAATCGATCTTGAAAAGGTGAAGGCAATCCAAGATTTACCACCACCACAAACACCGAAAGAGGTTCGAGGATTTTTGGGAAGATTAAATTACATATCCCGTTTTATATCCCAATTGAACAACAACTGTGATCCAGTCTTCATGCTGCTTCGGAAAAATAATCTAGGAGTTTGGGATGAAGAGTGTCAAGTAGCTTTGGACAAGATTAAGAAATATTTAACAAATGCTCCAATCTTGGTAGCACCAGTTCCAGACAGGCCATTAATCTTATACTTAACAGTGTTTGAAAACTCAATGGGTTGCGTATTAGGGCAACATGATGATTCGGGAAAGAAAGAACGCGTCATCTACTACCTAAGCAAGAAATTCACCGACTGCGAAACCCGATATCCGTCAATTTAGAGAGTATGTTGTGCTTTGGTATGGGCTACCAAACGGCTCCTGTAATACATGTTATACCACACTACATGTTTGATCTCACGATTGGATCCATTGAAATTCCTGATGGAAACACCAGCATTAACAGGAAAGATGGCTCGTTAGCAAATGCTTCTATCTAAATTCGATATCGTTTACGTAAGCTAAAAAGCTATAAAAGGGAGCGTTATGGCTGATCTGCTAGCAAGTCATGCTTCTGAGGATTACGAGCCATTGAAGTTTCACTTTCCTGATGAGGACTTGGCGTGCCATTTAGCTGCAAAGGGATCTCCCCAAAAGAAAAAAGAATGGAAACTTTATTTCGATGGAGCGTCAAATGCTCTAGGCCACGGTATAGGGGTGATTTTGATTTCCCCCGAAGATGTTTACTACCCTTTGACAAGTCGCTTAGAGTTTTTCTGTACCAACAATATAGCAGAATATGAAGCATGTGTCATGGGACTTCGAGCAGCCGTTGAAAAGAGGATTAAAATACTTCAAGTGTTTGGGGATTCTTTTTGGTAATTTACCAACTTCGCAAGGAGTGGGAGACACGAGATCCAAAGTTAATTAAGTACTATGATTTGATTCAGGAGTTGATCAAGGAGTTTTAGAAAATTAACTTCACTTACCTGCCAAGAGAAGACAATCAAATGGTCGATGCCCTAGCTACTTTGGCATCCGTTTTTGAAGTAAACAAAACCGTCGAAATGAAACCGCTCGAAATACAAACCTTTGATATTCCAGCCCATTGTTATGTTGTAGAAGAAGAAAGAGACGGAAACCCATGGTACTATGATGTCCTTCAATATATCAAGTATCAGACTTACCTGAAAGGCGCGAATGAAAATGACAAAAGAACTGTCAGAAGGATGGCATCAGGATATATCCTCGATGGGGAGGTTTTTTACAAGCGAAGTAGGGATCAAGTATTATTAAGATGTGTCGATGCCCAAGAAGCCAAGACCATCTTGGAGGAAGTTCATGGAGGTTTGTGTGGGACTCATTCCAATGGATTCTCAATGGCCAGAAAAATCATGAGATACGATTATTTTTGGTCAACAATGGAAGGATATTGCATCAACTATACAAAGAAATTCCACAAGTGACAAATCTATGCCGACAAGATACACGCCCCACCGTTGCCTCTACATGTAATGAGTTCACCATGGCCATTTGCTGCTTGGGGAATAGATGTCATCGGTCAAATACACCCGAAGGCCTCCAATAGACACCGCTTCATCTTGGTAGCTATTGACTACTTCACTAAGTGGGTAGAAGCTGCATCATACGCCAGTATCACGAGAGCAACCGTATGCAGGTTCCTTAAGAAAGAGATTATATGTCGCTATGGTTTGCCTGAAAGAATAATCACTGATAATGCTTCCAATCTGAACAATAAGATGATGACGAAAGTATGTAAGCAATTCAATATTGTGCACCATAATTCCACTGTTTATCGTCCCAAAATGAATAGAGCGGTAGAAGCAGCCAATAAAAATATCAAGAAGATCATAGCCAAAACTACAGAGAATTTCAAGGATTTTCATGAAAGGTTGTCGTTTGCCTTGTTCGTTTACCGAACCTCTATACGAACCTCAACCGGGGCAACACCATATTCATTGGTATATGGCAGTGAAGCAATACTGCCAATTAAGGTGGAGATTCCATCACTCCGAATTTTGAATGAAGTAAAATTGAATGATGCTGAGTGGGTGCAAGCCCGTATAGATCAACTGAACCTCATTGAGGAAAGGAGGTTAAGGGTTGTCGACCATAGCCAAATGTATCAAAAGAGGATGATGCAAGCTTACAACAGAAAAGTTCGTCCAAGAGAATTTCAAGAAGGGGATCTAGTACTGAAAAAAATCATATTCAATCAAAAGGACTCCCGAGGGAAGTGAGTGCCTAACTGGGAAGGACCATATGTGGTAAAGAAAGCTTTCTCCGGTGGAGAACTAATTTTAACGGAAATGGATGGAGAAGAATTGAATAATCCCATAAACTCAGACGCGGTGAAAAAGTATTATGTGTGAAAAAAAGAAGACAAAAGACAAAAGTTTAGAGCGAAAACCCAAAATGGGTAGTCTAAAACAAAAAAAAGAAGAAAAAAAAAGAAAAAAAAGGAGGGTTTAAGGCGAAAACCCAAAAATGGGCGGTCTAAAACCAAAAAGGGTAGTCTGAATTAAAAAAACCCGAATAGGACGGTTTAGACATGTGTAAATGCGGCCAGTAGATGTTATTTTGATAACAGAATGTACTCCGGTCCAAGAACGTCAAAGAAGACAGCCCAGGGTGATTTGTGAGGGGACAACTCCAGTCGATAGGTCCTCATTATTCATACAATGGACATTTTCCTACCTAATTATTATTATTATTTTCGTTTCCTTCTTCTCCTTTCTTTTCCTTCTTTTTCTCATGTTTGCCATGTTTTTGAAATATGTTTATATAAATATTAATATTTTGTTGGTTATCCTTTTTTCTTATTGTAGACAATTTAAATAATATAATTTCTCATCATTACTATGATTGAACCTGTTAAGTGTAGGTACTTCGAATTTAAAGACATTTACCAAAATTTATCAAAAGGAGGCAAACGAAACATGTCAAAAGAAGGTATGGAGTTTTACATTTCCATGGTGCCAAAGGCGAAAACCTGAAAGGGCGCCTAAAAAAAACAAAAAAAAAGAGAAGAAGAAATAAAAACCCGAGAAGGGCGTTTCAAAAAAGAAAAAAAGAAAAGAAAAGAAAAAAGAAAAAGAAATTTGAAGTGAAAACCCAAGAAGGCGCTTTAGAAGGACCAGTTTTGTCAGACGGAATAAAGAATAATTGTGCAGATATTATTTGGACAAATGAGAAAGGACAGAAGTTTGGAGATCAAGAAGAAGAAGCCGAATGATCATCAACTTTCATGCATCATGTATAGTTAGGCATCCTTAGGATTAGGAGCATGCTAACACCTTCATCATAATGTTTTGTCCCCTTCTCGCAGGTATAAAGGAACATAGAAAGGGATAGCCATTAAATTGGAAGTTTATGAAGAACAAAAAAATCTTTGTTGCCACATTGAAGAACACATTTTCAGGGTTTTCACATCCTTTTTGGAAACAAACTCGTCAATTTTGAAGATATTTCAATTTATCGTCACAAGCGTTGTGTTAAACATCGTCCAATCTGCTTTAAGACCATTAAGAAAAGCAGAACATGCCTGTAAACCACGAAGGGAAGGCAATATTAGCTTTACGACCGTGAAGGGAGGCCAAGTTCGATGACGACCCTAAAGGGGAAGCGAACACCTGCTCTAAGACCACTAAAGGAAGCAGAAACTGCTTTAAAACCAGGAAGGGAAGCAGAATACACCTTTAGACCAAGAAGAGAAGGCAGAATAGACTTCAAACCCACGAAGGGGAAGTCAAGATCCGCTCTTTTACCATTTTGGGAGAGCAGATCGTGCTAACAGGGAAGTAGGAGAAAACTAGTGATTATGGTCTTTGCTTTACTCTTGTTTCACAAGTCTAAGCAAAGAGGGGCAGTTGTAATCACCATTTTTGTCCGGGTCTAAAGCATTACTTTTATATTTATAATAAAGGGATTTGTCATTCGGGCTTCATTTAACACATAGTCTGGGCATTAGGTATTGCATGATGTTTATGCATATAGTTGCATATATTGATGTCGCATTAGTATAGGTGTATGCATGTATGTAATATCATATATATAATTTAACGCATGTGTATATTTTGTATTAACATATATATATATATGTGTGTGTGTGTGTGTGTGTGTCCATCTTATGCGTATAGTTTATATATTATTAGGAGTGTCATTTAACATATACCTATATGTGTCCTTAAATAATGTATGTGCATGAGCATTAATATATATTGCATGTGACATCTTATTTTATTATATATGTTATTTTAGCCCAATTAATACATATAATAATAAAAATCCAATCTCAAAAAAATATAATAATGATAATATTAAAGCCCAAATAATAATGTTAGAAAATCCATGTCTTTTATTACAAAATCCAAAAATTATATTTGTAGCCCAACCAAATAAAGTTACATGGCCCGTGTAACAAGGCCCAGCCGACTAAATATAATAATAATAATAATAATAATATGCCCTTATAATACAAAACCCTAGCATATTTGATCTAATATGACTCTTGTCTCCTGGTGTGCAGCCTAATCTGGGCCGTCGGATCATATCGTGATCTAACGGTCCAGATCAAATCTGATCGTGACCCTTCCTATCTCGAGGCGCGCGTGTGGTACACACAACCATCGTTTTGACTTCTCCGCGCCTGTTCGAGTCTCCTACGCGCCCAATAGTAGATCCATCGCTAGGTTGACTTTTCGTGGTGACCTTCAGAAATCCCGCTGTCACCGGATATTACGCTGAGCATACGGCCGCCGGCACCAGTGTTCATCACCAGCCGCACAAGAAATAACCAAAAAGAATATATTTGTCAGTCTTGTAAACCCATAAAATATGGGATGAAGGAAAATGGAAAGATAGACAGTAGATGTGATTATTATTAGAAATAAGGGCATATCTCGTCAACACATTGTAAGAGGGGTTTAAAAAAGAAGACTCAGAGCACTTGTATTAACTGTTTTGATTTCCAGAATCAATAGAAAAATCCTCCATTTTCCAGAGGTAAATTTTCCTTTAGCTCTCGTTTTGCATGCATCATCATATTCATAGAAAACTAATAGCAATACAAAGTGAAAGTTTTTACCTTTTAAGAATCGGTAGGCCGTCGTTGCATGGTCGAGGTGGATGCTTCCGATGACAAGCATCATTCGAATCTTTTAGTCCCACTTTTTTTCCTTTCTTGCAAATCCAAGTATTGTTTTTGAACGAAAATCATCTTTTTAGGAGAAAAAATGATTTCATCCCGGATCTCAAAAGGGGGCTCCAAAGTTTCATTGATCTCCCTCTCCTTGGCTGGGTTGTATCCGTCATGAGGTGTTTCACCGATGACTGACAAAAAATCCAAAAGGATCAACCTCCATTATGCCATGAGAGGGAAGGTCGACCATCGTTCTTAACCAAAAAATGAAAGAAGATAAAAGGGGGTGGTGTGAGATAAGAGAGTTTGTGCATGAACTCTATTTTTTGATTTAAGTTCAATTCGGGTTTAAAAAAAATAAAAGGAAATGCTCTTGTTTTAATCACAATAGTGAAACGTCAAAAAAATAAAGTTGAATGGTCATAACTTTTTAATATAATAAGAAAGCTTTTAAAATTTCCTCTACTTTTTATTTATTGCAAATCTACTTTTTTTCCTTTTTCAAACCTATTAAATGCTCATAATTTTTTATTATATTTTCAAAGAAAAACGCGTTCTTTCTCTTGTTTTTTTTCACTTCCTATATGTATGTGTATATGAGAATATGTTAAGATATTTATGATATACGTTCGTATAATATATGATACATATGGTTATATGTCAGTTTGTCATTACCTTGCGCATAGTTTTTTTTATTTCACCACATTAGCACCAATCTATGTTTTTTCTGTTTATACATGGTGCAATCTTTAATTTCCATGCTATCTTGTCCTTATATGATATTTGGTACTGTCATGTGATGTATCTATTGGTTTATGTCGTTTGCATACGTTTTTGTTTCGTATGTCATGTCCTAATAGTTTAGATTTATTTATAAAATTCTGTTGTTGTTTTCCTTTATTCGTGAGGTTGCTGTGGTTGTTGTTTAGTGTTAGAAGTGATTACTTTTTCTATACATTTATACACTTGAATCAAAGCATGATAGATAGGCCTTGTAGTATGTTCTTTGTGACTCTCATTATTAATTCTTTTAAAAACATCAGCCTTAAAGATTTTTGTTTTTCTTTTTATGCTTTTGTCTCTGATGAAACTACTGCAGTTGATGGATACGGGTTATGCTCTATTTTGCTTTCTCACATATGTCAAAATAATTATTTTATGTTCGGTATCTATTGTATAATGTTGGTTATTATATTTTCATGAACGTCGTCGTGTTGACCGCCGCATGCATATTTATTATTCACATATCTCAGACTTTATTTATATTCATTCCTTCGTTATACTTGTGTTTCATCGTTCATGTGACCTATTATTCAACTTAGAAATAGTAAATTAATTTGTTTGTTAAAACTAAAAAAAAAGAGATATTTATTAGTTCCTATATTCATGACGTAACCGTCTGGGTTATCGGAGGTTAATCGAATATTCGAATTAATTTTCACCGTCTCTAGGTAAATTAAAATTAAAATCGACAAGATCATGATATCATTTTTTGTTATGTAGCATCATTCATAAAGGTGACGTATGGGATTCGAACCCTAAACTAATGCGGCGGTCAGTATTATTTGATGTCGATTTAGTCTATGGTCCGGTGTATCGTCTACCTTACTAATTAAATGTCTTTTTAATTTAAATTCACCAATTGAATTAAGCTCGTTTAATTAAGGTCAATTTTGAATTTAGAAACCGATTTAAAATTAAATTAAAGTTCAAAAATGATTTTTTTAAATATTTCTTGTACCAATTTCCGGACGTGTTAGGGGGTGTTAATCCTTCCCCATGCATAACCAACTCCCGAACCCTTTTCCAAAATGAATCTCTGGTTTTATTTTTACGGTGTCCGATCTACCTAAATGACCGGTGGCGACTCCAATTTTATCATTTTTTAAAGAATTAATGTTTTTAAATGGTATTGTAACCCCCTTAGCCCGGCCTGGACGGAACCGGCACTAACGGGTCACACGGGGAATATCGAACTAAACCCGTTAAAGTCCAATTCGATAAACAACCCTGAAAACCGATATTATTTTTTTCTTATCTAGATGCATAATTAATTATGTTCCTAAAAGTCTTGATCTCATACAAAGCATTAACGAAAGCAATCCGATCACATACAAGCATTCGATTAAACACTTAAGTAAATTAAGGACTAAAACGTAAAACTTTTATGTACTAATGACAAATTAAAAATTCTTTCCATCAAAGTGTAATTAAGCATACAAGTATCCCTTACGGTAAATCTCAAGTCAAACGGAGTATTCTAACATCATCAATTGCAAGTTTCATTAATCTAGGGACCAAAATGTAAATCTTACAAATTATAAGGACTTCGTCAAAATTAAGTTATCCATCTTGAAATTTAATCAACTTTATGCATCCATGTGAAATTTCAGCTCAAAATAACATCTGTAGATACCCTAATTGAACTAAGAAGGATATTCGGGACTAAAATGCAATTTCCAGCAACTTCCATTTCCTGGCAGCCAAAGGTTTCGAAACCTTCCTCAGAGGTTTCGAAACTTTATGTAAAAGGTTTTGAAACTTCCCCGAAGGTTTCGAAACTTTTCGCGTCCAGTAAAGGTCCAGAATCAAAATTGCCTGCAAGGTTTCGAAACCTTCCTGAAGGTTTCGAAACTATTTGACAAAGATTTTGAAACTTTGTGCCTGGAAACTAAAAATTCCGTCACACCAAGTGAATTCAACCGACTCAAGACACAGCCATTAATCACCATCAACTATATGCATAATTCCTAAACATAAAGAACAATTTAAAGCACACAATTATCAACATCAAGACTCCATACAAACTATAGGCATGCTTCCTAAAATATGATTAAAATCAAAAACGTTCATGCATGTACATGCTTCAACAATCCAAACAACACCATAGTCCATCAATTAATAATCCAAAACATTATAGGTCTTATTACAATATTAACCCAAGCAAAAATCACACACTTCACATGGGTTTGATTTACACATTGCCAAGCCACAAGTTATTTGCCAAAACATACCAAAAATTGGGATAACCTCTCCCCTTGGTTCCCTTGCTCCGAATGTAGCCTCGAATATCTCTATTTTTCTGCAAAGATGAAAGGAGAGCTTAAGCAAAACATGCTTAGTGAGGAAGCTCTAAATAAAATCATCAATGCATCAAATTAAAACCATATTCAAAAACCATAACTTGTAATGCCTTTCTAAAACCAAGCATGCTTAACAAATCATGTTCATGTTCAATACCAAAAACCTTCCTTGAGTATGCATTGCATTATCAATTCATTTCACAAATGATGCACAATGTTCCAAATATGTTCATGTTTGTATATTGGCTTCCTAGTGATCACTTAATGTGAACCTTAAGTTCACCGAATACGCGGATCCATTGATTAGAGACCTTTAGTCTCGTCATGACACAAAGTCACCATTGACATGACACGAAGTCACCATTGACATAACCCGAAGTCACCATTGACATGAAACGAAGTCACCATTGATATGACACGAAGTCACCATTATCAAGCTCTACCACGCACGATTGGACACAAAGTCACCCTTGTTACGTGTAGGCATTTTTCCTTTATTTCCATAATGTTTATAGTGCACTCAATCCTAATGACATGTCATTTGTATTCGAATCTAAAAGTTAGTGTCACTAAGCCAATATCAAGTTCAAGTATGCATGCTAATTTGCTGCTCATAATGCATCCATAATGTGTTCAACAAATGAACCAAAAGTCATGCCCAATGGCACCATCATATGTAAGGCAAATAACCATATCATATTCCACTTCATTTTTCTTGTTTTCATAAACCATGGATGTCTTTATAAACCCTGCATTTCCAGCAATTAACACATGCATGCATCATTTCAAAATCAAATATATGCAATTCCAAAATCATATTGAATCATTGTTCACATATATGTCATTACCGAAAATAACCAGAAATCGAGGTAATGCATCAACATCATTTAAAACACTTACTCTTGAACTATGGAAAGTTTTCACACTATTCCATAGCCCCCAAAACATAATCGAACCAATGCGATTCACTTTAAACCCAAAACCACTCACCGACAAGCGAAACGAGCCCTCGCCGATGTTCCGACGGCAACACCAAAGCACCAGCCACTTATGCACCTTCTTGCACTTCCTCTACAACATTAAAAACAGAGCATATTCACATTATAACATGCTCAAAACAACAGCCACAACCGATCACCACAAAACTACCAAAAACCTAGCCGAAATGCATCCGAAACATCATCAGCCCAAAACCTAATGAATCTAACATCTAATCCACCTCAATTATGAACCAAAAACACTTACAAACCATCCTTATACCTCCAGCAACATTAGAACACTTAAAACAGCCCCTAAAACAACCGAAAACCACCTTAAGACACTACCGATTATATTATTCCGGGATTAAATTAATGTGTCATCAATTCAACACTTAATTAATCATTTAATTGACATAATATCATAATTAAATCAACCTAATTACAACATTAATTGAGATCTAAAAAGATTTCACAAAAACCTCCATAAAATCCATAGATTTAGAATTAAAAACACAAAATTAAGTTTCCATTGTTGATTAGCAAGCCAATACTTGAGAATTTCAATAAAGAACCTTAGAAAAAGATTAGAAATCATCAAAGTTACCTTAAAGATTTGCTCCACCAAAAGATGAGAAATCCTCCCTTGATTTCTTGAAAATGGATGTTGATTTTGCAAAATTGATGAGTAGGCTTTGTAGAGAATGAAAGGATGAATAAAATGAAGTAAACTTGTTGAAAAATGATGAAGAAATCAGCAAGAAATTGAAGAAATTTGGAGAAGAAGATGGAGAGAAAATGAGAGAAAATCTTGAGAGAAAAGATGGAAAATGGGAAGTTACAAAAGAAAATGAAATTATTATTTAGAATAAAACAATTTAAAAACCATTTTGGTGGATAAATCATTAATTAAAAATAAATTGGATTTATGGCCCTCTAAGGATTCTAAGTATGGCTTGCTTTCCAATTTAGTCACCAAAAATCCTAATTGCCGAAAATTACTAATTAAATCCCCAAAACTTTCCCAAAATTACAATTTAGTCACTAGTACAAAATTAGCCTAATTAAAAATCAAATTAAAGTTCAAATAATATTCCTTTAACTTTAAAACACCATTTTAATATTTTTAGAACCATTTCACAAAATTATTACTTGACACAAAGTCACAAAGTCATGACACAAAGTCACCATTGACTTGACACGAAGTCACCATTGACATGACCCGAAGTCACCATTGACATGACCTGAAGTCACCATTAACATGACACGAAGTCACCATTGACATGACACGAAGTCACCATTATCAAGCTCTACCACGCACGGTTGGACACAAAGTCACCCTTGTTACGTGTAGGCATTTTTCCTTTATTTCCATAATGTTTATAGTGCACTCAATCCTAATGACATGTCATTTGTATTCGAATCTAAAAGTAGTGTCACTAAGCCAATATCAAGTCCAAGTATGCATGCAAATTTGCTGCTCATAATGCATCCATAATGTGTTCAACAAATGAACGAAAAGTCATGCCCAATGGCACCATCATATGTAAGGTAAATAACCATAACATATTCCACTTCATTTTTCATGTTTTCATAAACCATGGATGTCTTTAAAAGTCATGTATTTCCAGCAATTAACACATGCATGCATCATTTCAAAATCATACTTATGCATTTCCAAAATCTCATTAAATCATCATCATAAATGTCATTACCGAAAATAGCCGAAACTCACAATAATGCAACAAAATCATTTACTTTGCTTACTCTTGAACTATGGAAAGTTTTCACACTATTCCATAGCCCCCAAAACAGAACCGAACCGTTGCGAAACCGACAAGCAAACGAGCCCTCGCCGATGCTCTGACAGCAACGCCAACGCACCAGCCACTTATGCACCTTCTTGCACTAACTCTACAACATTAAAAACAGAGCATATTCACATTATAACACGCTCAAAACAGCAGCCACAACCGATCACCACAAAACTACCAAAAACCTAGCCGAAAAGACCGAAACCTAGCCGAAACGCATCCGAAACATCATCAGCCCAAAACCTAATGAATCTAACATCTAATCCACCTCAATTATGAACCAAAAACACTTACAAACCATCCTTATACCTCCAACAACATTAGAACACCTAAAACAGCCCCTAAAACAACCGAAAACCACCTTAAAACACTACCGATTACATTATTCCGGGATTAAATTAATGTGCCATCAATTCAACACTTAATTAATCATTTAATTGACATAATATCATAATTAAATCAACCTAATTACAGCATTAATTGAGATCTAAAAGGAGTTCACAAAAACCTCCATAAAATCCATAGATCTAGAATTAAAAACACAAAATTAAGTTTCCATTGTTGATTAGCAAGCCAATACTTGGGAATTTCAATAAAGAACCTTAGAAAAAGATTAGAAATCAGCAAAGTTACCTTAAAGATTTGCTCCACCAAAAGATGAGAAATCCTCCCTTGATTTCTTGAAAATGGATATTGATTTTGCAAAATTGATGAGTAGGCTTTGTAGAGAATGAAAGGATGAATAAAATGAAGTAAATCTTGTTGAAAAATGATGAAGAAATCAGCAAGAAATTGAAGAAATTTGGAGAAGAAGATGGAGAGAAAATGAGAGAAAATCTTGAGAGAAAAGATGGGAAAATAGGAAGTTACAAAAGAAAATGAAATTATTATTTAGAATAAAACAATTTAAAAACCATTTTGGTGGATAAATCATTAATTAAAAATAAATTGGATTTATGGTCCTCTAAGGATTTTAAGTATGGCTTACTTTCCAATTTAGTCACTAAAAATCCTTATTGCCGAAAATTACTAATTAAATCCCCAAAACTTTTCCAAAAATTACAATTTAGTCACTAGCACAAAATTAACCTAATTAAAAATCAAATTAAAGTTCAAATAATATTCTTTTAACTTTAAAACACCATTTTAATATTTTTAAAACCATTTCACAAAATTATTACTTATCCGGTTAAAATACTATTATTTTAATTTTTTTCCCGGAATAACGAACCCTAGGAATCCGATTCGACCCGAATCGAATTTCCCCAACTAACACTCAAACTACTAACCCCAAGACCGGAATGTTACAGATATTTTCAAAAAGGATTAAATCCTTTTACCCACACAATTTTCAAATTAATTTTTGTTTCCTATCTTTCGAAACTTCTCTAAAAAAAAAGTCGCTACAACAGGTCAATCGGTATTGTGGTACTAGCAGGAACAAGAGGGTCATGAGGAATAATAGGCAGAGGGTCAATAATAGGTTCCTCAACCGGATCAGCAAATCTGGTCGATGACCCCGCCTTCTTCTGGATTGACAAGCTCTATGGGCACTCATGAATCTCAAGTAATCTAAAAGGATAAAGTTTTCTAGATTAGAATTGGCACTGGACTACAAAACACGATACATAAAAATGGGTGACATGACCCTACAAATATTATTTCAAAACAATTTAATTAAAAACATTTTATTTAGGACCTATCATGGTCCGAGAATCATAAAACCAAAAGCTCTGATATCAATCAAATGTAACCCTTTAGACCGACCTATGCGGAAAGCCCGATTTAGAGTGGTCACATTTTTTTAAATATAATTCAAGTTTCAAATATAATCAAAATGACATGTACTGATAAAAGCTCAATAATAATTATCGTTTAAAACAAAATACGTTATAAAAGTGTTATCCACAAAATAAAGTGTATTGCAAACATCATTGTCCATAAAGTAACTTTCACATCAGTTAACGAAATATAAACACATGTCATCCGATGCAAACTGGAAGATTTAAACTTTAAATCAAAATAAATAACCCAAAAATGTGTAGATCCTCCAAGTGCCAAGTCCAAGATACCTATTTACAAGTATCTGAAAGGGAAAGAATCGGGTATGAGCTATAGAGCCTAGTGTGTTCCAACAGTGTTTAAAAGTCACAATTATTCATATAAACAATAATATCAAAAAAAATGTTATGTATATGTATATGATATGTTACCCTCCAACCGAACTCTTGGAGACGATTTCCCGGAACAGTATCTGATACATGCATTAACCAAAGCTCGATAGGGCGAAGGTACCGACCTAAGGGTTACAAATAAGAAGAATGACAATTAAATGTTTCTCTCACAGAAAGATTTGCCCAAATACAATCAATTTCACTCTCTAAACTCAGAAAATAAAATTACAATAAAGATTGAATGAGTTGGGTGACAAAGATTTAACAATAAGGTGTTTGAAGTTGGACTTGGATGCTTGGATGTTTGCTTGAAGATCAATAGTTATTGTTTATGCTTGAAATGCTTCATTTTATACATTCTCATTGAATTCTAACTATTGAAGTTGTTGTGATCATAAATATAGAGTTAGACTTTCATCTTCCCACCATAAATGCACTTTTGCAACTATCCGTATCAAAATGCAAGGAACCTATATCGAAACGGTACCAAAATAAAAAGAATTATTGTGTGCATTTAATAGGGGTATCGAAACGCATGTCAGCGTATCAAAATGGTCTGTCTTTAAAATAAGGGGTGTATCGAAACAACTACAGAGTTATACCGAAACGTTTTAGGACTGTCAAAATGTGTATCGAAACGCCTATAGGGGCGTATCGAAACGGGTCAATAACCTTTTAAAAATTACCTATCAAACAACGGTAAAAAATATTTAAAGATCAAAGAGCCGTTGGAAATTTGACTTGGTATCAAAATGCACACGTGGCGTATCAAAACACCTTGAATTTTAATTAATTTCATAAAACACGGAACGGTATCGAAACAACCATAGGCTGTATCGAAACAACCATAGGATGTATCGAAACGCCTGTTCTGAATCCAACTTTAAGAGTTTTATTCAAATTATTTTAAATAATTCAATTAAATAAATTTATTTTATATAATAAAATAAGTTTAACTAATCTCAACCTTGAAATATATTTTTTGTACTAAAACTAAAACAAAAATGCTAAATTGACTTATTGATTAAAAATTGACCTTAGATTTCAAAAATTTTATTCAAATAGTTTTAGCATAAGAACCATGTCATTATCCTATAAAAGATTTAACTGCTTTATTCTAAATTCTAAGAAAAATTAAAATGAAATTATGAGACGATTTAATTTAATTTTTAAAAATATTGTTAAAAATGATTTTAAAAAATGATTTTAAAAACTTTAATGTTTAACATTACTATTAAAAATGTTTTTGAAAAATAAAATATTCATTTAGATATTATATTATAAATTAATAATAAATAAACATAAATAATTTTTAGAATTGTTATCATAAAATCTACTAGCATTATTATAAATAAAATAAATCAACATAAATTATAAAAACTATGGCAATTCATTAATAACTATATATAGTATAAACTTTAATTATTTTTAAATTATTAATATAAATTTTGGGTTTAAATAAAAATTAGCTTCTAAACTATGTATTTTTATATTAGTGTAATACAATTAAATATTAATTTAATATATCAATAATTATTATATTTAATATTATTTATTTTTATTTAAAATATTAAATTCTTAATATCATTCTAAAAATAATATATTTAATATTAAAATAATAATTTAATACATTAATAGTTATTATATTTAAAATTTATATTTTAATATATTAAAGTTAAATAATTAAAGGTAAAAAATTCACCCAAAAAGTAATTTTCTAGCCCAAAACTAAAAATCTTAGTTTTTAAAATTAAATAAAAAAAAAACATCTTTAGTGATTTTCCCTTAAATTTGTAAGTGCTTTACATTGCTTATAAATGAAAAAAAAATGCTAATATTTTTAACAAATTTCTTAAGCAATACAAAAGATGCTAAATAAAAATAATATTTGACTTGTTGGACATGTTAAGTTGAATCATCTTAGCGTACGACTAAAACACGACTCTGTATAATTTTTTTATAGAGTTGAATAATGTTTTAAACAAAATAAAAATTTTATAATCGATAAAAATTTATATAAATCCTACAAATTAAATAAAAATAATTATAAAAATTCTTATTAACCGAGTAAAAATTTGTGTAGGGTTAACTTTGTTACCATTCCCACTTCAAGCTCCTATGATGTTAAAAACTACAAATTTGGGTTCGTAACACCGTATAAACGACCCGAACCCACCTCAAACACTTAACTGCTAATAACAAGCAGGATAGCATGACCTTGAGCGTCTCTTTAACAAATGTTACGAGGAATCAAGCTAAACAATTTCTCAAAATTCTCAACAACCCATTCCACAATTTGAACCTTCGATGCTCAAAGGGTTATGTTCAATATGCTACTTTACAGCAGACTCACCACCTGTTCGACAAAACTCCTCAACCGGACCTTGCCCAATACAATGCTTTGCTTTTCGACTACTCTCGGAATAACAACAAGGTAGCTCTAAATCTCTTTTTGGGTATTCATAGTTCTGGATTACCAGTTGATGGATCCACGTTATCGTGTGTTTTAAAGGTATGTGGATGCTTGTTTAATGTGACAGCAGGAAGACAAGTGCACTGTCAGTGTTTGAAACTTGGGTTACTTGAGGATATCAGTGTTGGGACTTCTCTTTTAGATATGTATATGAAAACAGAAAATGTTAAAGATGGTAGGAGAGTTTTTGATCATATGAGGAGAAGAAATGTGGTTTCTTGGACTTCATTGCTTGGTGGTTATGCTCACAATGGAATGGACGAGCAAGTTTTAGAATTGTTTTTGACAATGCAAATGGAAGGGATAAAACCCAATCCATATACCTTTGTGGCTGTTCTTGGAGCTTTGGCGTCTGGAGGGATGGTAGAAAACGGTGTTCAAGTTCATTGTTTGATTGTGAAGTTTGGTTTCGAGACAACAACTTTTGTGTGCAATTCTTTGATTAATATGTATATAAAGTCGGGGATGGGTAAAGATGCTAGCATTGTTTTTGATGGCATGGAAACAAAGAATGTTGTGACATGGAATTGTATGATTTCTGGTTATGTAACAAATGGGCTTGATTTGGAAGCTTTCAAAACATTTTATGATATGAGGCATGCTGGTGTTAAGCTTACCCAGATGACTTTTGCTCCCATTATAAAGTTATGTGCTAACCATAAGGAATTGGGTTTTGCAAGGCAGCTTCATTGTCGAGTTTTGAAAGATGGTTTTAGTTTTGACCCTAAAATAGAAACCACGCTTATGGTAGCTTACAGTAAGTGCAGTGAAATGGACGATGCATTAAAGTTGTTTTCAATGATGCATGAAGCTCAACATGTTGTATCTTGGACAGCTATGATCAGTGGGTATCTGCAGAACGGGAATATTCAGGAGGCAGTGGAACTTTTTTGTTTAATGAACAAGGAAGGTGTTAGACCAAACCATTTTACTTATTCCACAATCCTTACAGCTCAACCCACTATTTCTCCTTTCCAAATACATGCACAAGTAATCAAAGCTAATTATGAGAAGTCGCCGTCCGTTGGAACTGCTATTTTAGATGCCTATGTTAAGCTGGGAAATATCAAAGAAGCTGCAAAAGTTTTCGAACAAATTAAAGAGCGAGACATTGTTGCATGGTCTGCAATGGTAGCTGGGTATGCTCAAATAGGAGACTCTGAGGGAGCTACCAAAGTTTTTATGCAGCTGGTAAAGGAGGGGATTAAACCTAATGAATTCTCCTTTTCAAGTGTTATAAATGCCTGTGCAGCACCTACAGCACCTTCAGAACAGGGAAAGCAGTTTCATGCATGGTCAATCAAATCAAAATTAAGTGATGCTTTATGTGTAAGTAGTGCTCTTACTACCATGTATGCTAAGAGAGGGAATATAGATAATGCTTATCAAGTTTTTAGGAGGCAGCAGGAAAGAGACCTCGTGTCATGGAACTCGATGATCTCTGGATATGCACTGCATGGTTGTGCAAAGAAAGCTCTTAAGCTTTTCGAAGAAATGCTAAGAAAAAACATGGAAATGGATGATATAACATTTATTAGTGTCATTTCTGCCTGTAGTCATGCTGGATTAGTAGATGAAGGTGAAAAGTACTTCAACATGATGGTAAAAGAACACCACATTTCTCCAACAATGGAGCTGTATTCTTGCATGGTTGATCTATATAGCCGAGCTGGAATGCTTCACAAGGCAATGGATATCATAAACAGGATACCTTTCCCTCCCTCTGCAACTGTGTGGCGAACTCTCTTGGCTGCTAGCCGTGTTCATCGCAATTTAGAGCTCGGAAAACATGCTGCAGAGCAGCTTATTTCACTTCAGCCAGAAGACTCAGCTGCATATGTTTTGCTTTCCAATATCTATGCTGCAGCAGGAAATTGGCATGAAAAAAGGAAAGTAAGGAAATTGATGGAGCAGAGAAAAGTGAAAAAGGAGGCTGGTTACAGCTGGATTGAAGTTAAGAACAAGACTCACTCATTCTTGGCTTCTGATCATTCTCATCCCATGTCAGATCATATTTATTCAAAACTTGATGAGCTAAAAACTCGACTAAAAGGCATAGGGTATCAACCTGATACTGATTATGTACTTCAGCAGATTGCCGATGAAGACAAAGAAACCATTCTCTCTCAACACAGTGAAAGATTGGCTATTGCTTTCGGGTTGATTGCCACTCCTCCTGGAACAGCTCTTCAGATTGTTAAGAACCTTAGAGTGTGTGGAGACTGTCACACTTTTATTAAGTTAATATCACTGACTGAAGAAAGAGATATAGTTATTAGGGATACAACCCGGTTCCACCACTTTAAAGCAGGTAGCTGTTCTTGTGGTGATTACTGGTAACCATCGACTGATGCAGCCTCCAATTTTCAAACTGTTAACCCATTCATATGGAAACAACAAAGGGTTGCTAGGCATGGCAATACAACCCTATTTATGTATGTTCCATTCGTCCATGGTAGAGCAAGGTTTGCAGAGCAATAAGGTTTACATTTATCACAGGCAAAGTGATGGATGCATGTGTTTCTGATTTTGCTGTATGTTTGATAAGGTAAGTAACGATTCATTTGAGTTGCTTTGAGTATGTGTTTCTGATTGTTTTTCTTGGTCATTGTGAGTATTGTTTTTTATTTTTATTTTTTTTTTATTTCCAGCTGATTCTTCATTAGTATAAATGCAAATTTATTGTGAAACATGTTTGACTGCTAAACATATCACCTGCATTCATTCTTCAAGCCATTACCGAGCCCTCTTTATTTTACCATTTATTTGGGGCATTCGGTTGTAATCATATCAGTATAGTCCTCCAATTATTAAAAAAAAAAAACTATGCGAGGACCACTAATAATAAGTATTGACTTCATAAATTATTTCTATATGGAGTATAACCTATAGGAAAATACTTTGATATAGAAACTTGTGTAAACTAAAGTTTATACGAGCCTTTTAATTTTAATGTTCAAAGATTTAGGTTATAGTTTAGGGTTTAGAGATTTAGGGTGTATGATGTAGAATTTAGGGTTTGGATTTAGGGTTTAGGCTTTTGGGGATTAGAACTAGAGATTTAGGTTTTAGATTTTATAGCTTAAATATGAAGGATTGTGTAAATTTTTTACATAGCTTGTGTATCAAAATATAACTCCTATATATTATATAATTAGTGAAAGCTTCAATATTGATTGGTGTAATGATGGGATTTCACTTTTAATCCACCTCATATTATCCAAAATGTCTTATGTTAATTATGTAAACAATGTCCTTGATGTGGTTTTGTTCCAAAAATTTAATCAATATTCAGACCATGAACCTTGAGAATGGAAGGTAGTTTAGGAAAACTTGTTCAGAGTAAACAAACGCTCCTAACTGATAGGGCAGCAAATAGTAAATACTCCAAATGGTTATCTGAAAATTCACTTCATTTAAGAAACCAGATAATTACATTGCAGAAAGTCTTCGACTGCCAATTCCTGTATAGTAATTTGGACAGCATTTGGTTGCAAAAGCTTTTGTTCGAAAAGCTACTCATGTCGCATCCCCACCATGGTTGAACTGTCCAATAAAGGAAACAAGCCTCAGTTCTCCATTTTTTCTTGAAACTATTAATCACTTGTTGTGCCAGTGTCATGTTGTTTGGACAGTTTGGCAAAAATGTTGCACAATATGGAATGTTCATCTTGTCTTCCCTGCCTCCTTTAATGGCTTTGATTTTTCTCTTCACCAATCAGACTTTATTCTCTGGTTTGGAAACTCAGTTATTTTAGTATGGTTTGGTATGGTCTTGTTAGCTCTTTCAAAATGAGGTTGTATCCAGCGTTAGGGTTTGTGTTACCTAGCAAAATGGCCTGCAACAGGTATCTCAATCACCGACTTAATTAGTTGTCCTGATCACTTCGGTTTCATTTTTCCAGTTTTGGTGCAGCTGGAATTGGCGGATGCCTGAACAATCATCGAAGCAAGTGCTTTATTTCCTTCTCAAATTCTGCAGGTTTGATCAACGCAACAGCTCAAATTCTGTGTTTTTCCAGTGTTGGTTATTCTGTATTTTCATCTGTTATAAAGATGTTTTTCGTTTTAACATTTAACGATGATATGTCGTACTCTTTTTTTTTTATCTAAAATTTAAAAGAATTTTTAATAAAATATATAATATTATATTCTTCTATGATTTTCGGCATTAATCATACAATTACTCTTTTAAAAAAATCAACCTCATAAATTGCTTTTTAAGCAAGTGATTATTTATTGTTAATAAAAAAAAAATGGATAGAAAGTTAAAATATTCCCTCAATCGATAAGATAAAATAAAATTGTTTTCTGTTCTGACGCAGCTAATACATCACCATGCATGCTTAATTTTTAAATACAAAATTATTTAATATATTATTAAAAAAAATAGGTTTTGCTATACGCAATTTTGAAGACTATGTATAAAACTAAAAAGTTAGTATAAGCAATGTTTACAGGGGTTTATTACTGCTATTCAGTTTTCAAGTTAGTCGGATCAGGTAATTTTAAATATATTTAATAATATATAATCTAGTAAAATATTTAATTTACCGGATTAATTTTAGGTAAGAGTTTATACTAGGTTGAATACATTATCAGATTTAATATAGATTTATGTCATTTTCGGATCAAGTATATGATATGTTCAGATTTAAAATTATTAAATCCATCTCGATTTGAGTTAATATTAGATCAAACTCAATCTAATTTGGGTCTTCATCACATCGAATTTCAATCAATTTAAATTTTAATTAATATTAATCAAAATTTTAGATTAAATCAATTTTTACGTTTCGTGCACGTTAGATAAATCCTTCATTGTCCAAAACAATTGGCTGCAATAATATTTGACTGGTCGCCTTGACTGTTTCTCTAAGGATTAAAAGTGTTTAATCAAATGTAGTAATGCATCTTATCGAACATTTCTATTTAAAGTCTATTACATGTGTTTAGGTTATATATTTTTTACACATTGATCATACAACTTTATTAATAAATAAAAAAATAAAAATATAATATAACATAATTTTTAAAATACCTATAAAAATAATAATAAAAAAGAAAATAATAAATATATATATAAAAAATAAGGTATGCACCAATCAGATCATACATGTTTTCTTTGAATCAAAGTAAAACTTTTATAGTTCATCGTAGAAAAAATCTTAAAAATTGTCAAAACACAAATTAGATATAATCCTTAAAATTGATACATAGTTTTTATGTTTATTTTAAAAAAATGATAATTCACTATAAATTATATTGACGAACAACTTAAAAGGGGACAAAAAATTATGTGACCACTTATAAAAACGAATCGAAAATAAATATCGTGAGGGTTATCATACAAATATTAAAATCCGTAAAATTAAGCATAGAAATATACCTTAATAGAGAAAACATACCAGAATGAAAGAAAAGAACAACAAGATATGGATTATTATGAAAGCGCAAAATTAATCATAGAAACATGTTATAAGATATTGTTTAAGTTATATTAGAATCGTATTCAAAATATTTTTTTATATGTTTATAATTTATCAATTTATAATTGATTATATGTTTAAATGAAAAATATGTATCCAAATTTAGGGATGATAATATAATCCAAATTCGATTCGAATCCGAAGAAAAATATTCGATCCAAATCTGATTAAAAAAGTCCGAATCCAAATCCAAAAATAATGTTCTAGTCCTAATAGGAGGTGGATTGGATATGGATATTGCCATGATCCGATCCGAATTCAATCTGAATCCATATCCGATATAAATCTGATCCATATATAAACCCGAATAAAAATATTTAAAATTTTTATATTTAAAAAGTTTGAGTTGTTACTTTAATTTGTTTTATATTGGATTGTAATATTCGTTGAGATTTGTTTGTGCTATAAATTTAAAAATATTTACGTGATAATTTTTTTATTTAAAGATATTTATTTGAGTAGTTACTAAAAAATAATTGGATTTGGACTTTTGGATTTGGATTTTAGATATTTTATTGGATTGCATTTGGATATATGTAAATAGACTTGGATTCGGACTTAGATTTTTTTTTTGAAAGTCCGATTATTAATTGGATTGGACTTGGACTTTATAAAGTTCGATCTAAATCCGATCCAAGTCCGATCCATTGTCATCTCTATCCAAACTATACCATTTTTAATTTTATGTGCCTAAAGTATTTTTTAAAAATAGATACCAAAACTTTCAATAGTTGTGATTTTAGGTGATCGGTATTTAACTACCATTAAAAAAATTTATTAACCAATAAAAATTTGACATGTATCATATTTTAATTTATAATTTATTTTAATTATTTTTTAACAATTTATTTTTTAAATATTAAAATATTTCTAAATTAATCCTAAAATCTTTGAATCTCAAATCACCACCTGTCATCGTCGCCAACCCTACTTGTTTAATTATTAGACCCAACCAACCATTTTTCTCATGTGTTATCGTCAGAAATCAATAAATAGTGTGTTAGTCGAACATTGAATGACAAAAATTAAAAAGTTATTCAATTGACACATTTTTTGTCAGTTTTCGATGATGACACGTTGAGAGAAATGACTGGCTAAGTTCACAATTAAAAGAATGGGTCGACGATGACCATTAGTGGTGACTTCGATGATGATTTGAGGATTTAGAGTTTTATTATTTCTAGGTATTTAATGATTGATTTGAAGTTTTTTTAAAATTTTGAGATTTTTTTTTAATTTTAAATTTAATTTTTTCAAAAAATTTAAAAAAATAATATTTTTGTCACTTGTCTAGTTTTAATTTAATACTATTTTTTTAAACGATCATGGATGATTGGAAACCTAAAATTATGACCATTAAAACTTTAAAAAAATTTACAAAAAAGGCTTTAAACACCTAAAATTTTAAAATGGTATAATTTGGGTATTTATTTTTTATTTAAGCCTTTAATATATTTTATATTCATTGATAAAAAAAATATATTTTTAGAATGAATTGCTAGAATGGATTAAAACATCAATTTAATTATCTTAGATAAGAAATTAAATTTGTAATACCCCAACCCAAATATCACATTGGGCCTCCAGTCTAAAACTCGTTTATAAAATTTTGCTTTTAAAAGCCTATTTAACACATTCAAATTCAATAAGAATCCATCCATTTCAAATGACATATAATCTAAATAATTCGAAATAGTATGAAGGAGCTTCAAATAAATACAACCGTTATAAAAACAGTTGACACATTTGGAATACCAAATAGAGTTACAAAATACAATATAGGGTCTGACAAGTACTAACCCATTACATCAAATAATTTATACTCTAACACCAAGTCAATGTTGAAAATTCAATCACGATGGTTCTCCTCTAGTCTACGCCACCACCTAACCTATAGACTAAAATACATTCCGAACTCTAAGCTACAAAAGCTCAATAGATACATCGTCACTCGACCATATATCGTACATATCATGAATAAAGCAATGTAGCACATCTGATATCATGCATGGTATGATGGCGCTACCATTGTAACATCCTGATTTTCTCCTAAATTAAAAACCTAATTCTAGTTAAAATCCCTAATCGAAAACCCTAGGATTTGGGGATTTTTTGTGGCTAATTTGCAATTTATGAAAATATGAGGGTCTTGTTGAAATTATTTAAAAGCTTTAGACCCTTATCCTATAATTTTTTGGGAATCAAATTTCATCCCTTTTCTATGCTTCAGTTTCGTTTTGTGCCTTAATTTTTTATTCTTAAATTTATTTCAATTCATTTCTTTTGCCATTTTTCCATTTCCATACCAAGTGAAGATTAGTTCCTTTCGTTTTCTTTTGTACTTCAATCCTAATTCGAGCTCTGGTAAATTTCCTTTCTTTTTCCCGTTTTAGTTTTCTGAGTTTGGGTGTGAATATTTGTTTCTATTTTGAACGATTGTTGAAAGGGATGTTGTAATCGAGTTTTCAGGTGTTATAAGTTAGTTTAAATTGCTTTATATTCGAATCGGTTTAGGGGAAAGAGGATTGAATCTAGGAAAATCTGAAAATTCATGATTTTCTAGGAAAAATCTAGGTTTTCCAGATTTTCTCGGGAAACCTGGAAATCCGACTGTGAACCGACTGGAGACTTGACCCGTGACCCAAATCCTACTGACGTCAGTATTGACCAGTGCTGACGTCAACGTGGACCAATGCTGACGTCAGCGTTGACCAATGTTGGCGTCAACATTGACTTTCTCGGACCCGGACCCACTCTATATTTTTCGACGTCCTGATTTTAATAGTGTAACCCCCTTAGCCCGGCCTGGACGGAACCGGCACTAACGGGTCATACGGGGAATATCGAACTAAACCCGTTAAGGTCCAATTCGATAAACAACCCTGAAAACCGATATTTTTTTTTCGTATCTAGATGCATAATTAATTATGTTCCTAAAAGTCTTGATCTCATACAAAGCATTAACGAAAACAATCCTATCACATACAAGCATTCGATTAAACACTTAAGTAAATTAAGGACTAAAACGTAAAACTTTTACGTACTAATGACAAATTAAAAATTCTTTCCATCAAAGTGTAATTAAGCATACAAGTATCCCTTACGGTAAATCTCAAGTCAAACGGAGCATTCTAACATCATCAATTGCAAGTTTCATTAATCTAGGGACCAAAATGTAAATCTTACAAATTATAAGGAATTCGTCAAAATTAAGTTATCCATCTTGAAATTTAATCAACTTTATGCATCCATGTGAAATTTCAGCTCAAAATAACATCTGTTGATACCCTAATTGAACAAAGAAGGATATTCGGGACTAAAATGCAATTTCCAGCAACTTCCATTTCCTGGCAGCCAAAGGTTTCGAAACCTTCCTCAGAGGTTTCGAAGCTTTATGTAAAAGGTTTCAAAACTTCCCCGAAGGTTTTGAAACTTTTCGCGTCCAGTAAGGGTCCAGAATCAAAATTGTCCGCAAGGTTTCGAAACCTTCCCTAAGGTTTTGAAACTTTGTGCCTGGAACCTAAAAATTCCGTCACACCAAGTGAATTCAACCGAATCAAGACACAGCCATTAATCACCATCAACTATATGCATAATTCCTAAACATAAAGAACAATTTAAAGCACACAATTATCAACATCAAGACTCCATACAAACTATAGGCATGCTTCCTAAAATATGATTAAAATCAAAAACGTTCATGCATGTACATGCTTCAAAAATCCAAACAACACCATATTCCATCAATTAATAATCCAAAACATTATAGGTCTTATTACAACATTAACCAAAGCAAAATTCACTCACTTCACATGGGTTCGATTTACACATTGCCAAGCCCCAATTTATTTGCCAAAACATACCAAAAATTGAGATAACCTTCCCCTTGGTTCCCTTGCTCCGAACGTAGCTTCGAATGTCGCTATTTCTTTGCAAATATGAGAGGAGAGCTTAAGCAAAACATGCTTAGTGAGGAAGCTCTAAACATGATCATCAATGCATCAATTTAAAACCATAATTAAAACCATAACTTGTAATGCCTTTCGAAAACCAAGCATGCTTAACAATCATGTTCATGTTCAATACCAAAAACCTTTCCTTGAGTATGCATGGCATTATCAGTTCATTTCACAAATGATGCACAATGTTCCGAATATGTTCATGTTTGTATATTGGCTTCCTAGTGATCACTTAATGTGAACCTTAAGTTCACCGAATACGCGGATCCATTGATTAGAGACCTTTAGTCTCGTCATGACACAAAGTCACCATTGACATGACACGAAGTCACCATTGACATAACCCGAAGTCACCATTGACATGAAACGAAGTCACCATTGATATGACACGAAGTCACCATTATCAAGCTCTACCACGCACGATTGGACACAAAGTCACCCTTGTTACGTGTAGGCATTTTTCCTTTATTTCCATAATGTTTATAGTGCACTCAATCCTAATGACATGTCATTTGTATTCGAATCTAAAAGTTAGTGTCACTAAGCCAATATCAAGTTCAAGTATGCATGCTAATTTGCTGCTCATAATGCATCCATAATGTGTTCAACAAATGAACCAAAAGTCATGCCCAATGGCACCATCATATGTAAGGCAAATAACCATATCATATTCCACTTCATTTTTCTTGTTTTCATAAACCATGGATGTCTTTATAAACCCTGCATTTCCAGCAATTAACACATGCATGCATCATTTCAAAATCAAATATATGCAATTCCAAAATCATATTGAATCATTGTTCACATATATGTCATTACCGAAAATAACCAGAAATCGAGGTAATGCATCAACATCATTTAAAACACTTACTCTTGAACTATGGAAAGTTTTCACACTATTCCATAGCCCCCAAAACATAATCGAACCAATGCGATTCACTTTAAACCCAAAACCACTCACCGACAAGCGAAACGAGCCCTCGCCGATGTTCCGACGGCAACACCAAAGCACCAGCCACTTATGCACCTTCTTGCACTTCCTCTACAACATTAAAAACAGAGCATATTCACATTATAACATGCTCAAAACAACAGCCACAACCGATCACCACAAAACTACCAAAAACCTAGCCGAAATGCATCCGAAACATCATCAGCCCAAAACCTAATGAATCTAACATCTAATCCACCTCAATTATGAACCAAAAACACTTACAAACCATCCTTATACCTCCAGCAACATTAGAACACTTAAAACAGCCCCTAAAACAACCGAAAACCACCTTAAGACACTACCGATTATATTATTCCGGGATTAAATTAATGTGTCATCAATTCAACACTTAATTAATCATTTAATTGACATAATATCATAATTAAATCAACCTAATTACAACATTAATTGAGATCTAAAAAGATTTCACAAAAACCTCCATAAAATCCATAGATTTAGAATTAAAAACACAAAATTAAGTTTCCATTGTTGATTAGCAAGCCAATACTTGAGAATTTCAATAAAGAACCTTAGAAAAAGATTAGAAATCATCAAAGTTACCTTAAAGATTTGCTCCACCAAAAGATGAGAAATCCTCCCTTGATTTCTTGAAAATGGATGTTGATTTTGCAAAATTGATGAGTAGGCTTTGTAGAGAATGAAAGGATGAATAAAATGAAGTAAACTTGTTGAAAAATGATGAAGAAATCAGCAAGAAATTGAAGAAATTTGGAGAAGAAGATGGAGAGAAAATGAGAGAAAATCTTGAGAGAAAAGATGGAAAATGGGAAGTTACAAAAGAAAATGAAATTATTATTTAGAATAAAACAATTTAAAAACCATTTTGGTGGATAAATCATTAATTAAAAATAAATTGGATTTATGGCCCTCTAAGGATTCTAAGTATGGCTTGCTTTCCAATTTAGTCACCAAAAATCCTAATTGCCGAAAATTACTAATTAAATCCCTAAAACTTTCCCAAAATTACAATTTAGTCACTAGTACAAAATTAGCCTAATTAAAAATCAAATTAAAGTTCAAATAATATTCCTTTAACTTTAAAACACCATTTTAATATTTTTAGAACCATTTCACAAAATTATTACTTATCCGATTAAAATACTATTATTTTAATTTTTCCCGGAATAACAAACCCTAGGAATCCGATTCGACCCGAATCGAATTTCCCCAACTAACACTCAAACTACTAACCCCAAAACCGGGATGTTACAAATAGCGTAGTCTGTTTTTGGAAATTCAAACCCGAAGTATCGTTTTTAAGGCATTTTAGTCCGAATGTTTATCTAGAAGTTATCTTTATTGGATTCTGAATTAGTTATTGTTTGGTTCAGGTGACGTGGATTCTGACCCCGAGCATCTTCCTCCTCCTCCTCATGGAAGACCCTCTATTCATCAGTCTTTAGGACACGTATATGAGTATTTAGTTTATTTCTGTTTCGTGTACTTAATGGCATAATGACATAGTAGTGTGTCTAATATTTTGTTACTCGTAGGTTCTACACCCACTCGATCTAGTGGTAGAGCCGAGTCTAGTAGACATCATTCTCGATGTTGAGCTTTCTGATTCAGGTGTGTCTCTTATGCTATTTCCTATTTTTTGTTATGTGCAAATTCTGTATTATGAATAAGCATGTTGTTTGCCTTTATTCCGTATTCTCTGAAAATTAAGCATATTGTCATGCTCTGTCATTTAGATGCATATCTGATTCTGAAATTATCATGAATGCCTCCTGTTACATTTTAAGGCACATATTCTGATTCAGTATATGTTCATATCATTTCATTGGTTGGTTGACTGTACGGGGAAGTTTAGTGATTTTATCAATTTTGTTCAGTGGCTCCACCATCGAGTCGAGATTCCACTTCTGTTCAGTGGCTCCACCTTCGGGTTGAGATTCCACTTCTGTTCAGTGGCTCCACCTTCGGGTCGAGATTCCACTTCTGTTGGCGTGACAGAGTTAGAGTGGTTCAGGTGGAACCTACTCTTCTGTTGGTGTTCGGTGTTGGGTGCATATCATGCATACATTACATTATCTGCTCTGCTCTATTCTGTGATCTTGTTTATCTACACACTAGAGACTCACTAGGCTTCCTAGCTTACACCCTTTTAGTTTCTGTTCCAAATTCTGAACTCAGACCATTTTTCGTATGTTTACAGTTTTAGACTCCGTATTTATTATATTATATTTCAGTCAATATTTTATGCTGTATTGGACTTTGGATTTGAGATTTTATTCGGATTTCTTTAATTGTTAATGTTTATTAAATTTATGGGTTAAACTCAAATTAATTATATGATCAGTTTTTCAGTATTTTCTATTATTATTTATTTAATATTTTATCAAAAAATTATAATTAATTTATATAAACCCTAACTTGCGAAACAAGTTTCAATAGTGTAAACCCTAAGATTTAATTTAGAAAGTTAGGATAATTTAGGGGTTACATTTAATGGTATTAGAGACTTGTTCAACCCACGGACTGTCAGGTCCAAAATGATTTTGACCCGAAAATGATTTTTGTAATCCTATTTTGATAATTCGGATTTTCGTTTTGACTATTATTTGAAATTTTCTGAAATAGTTTGAATTATACTCCAAGTACTGATTCTAATATAGGATTCTGTTTATTTTTTATAGATATAGTACTATGACACCACGTAGGAGTACACGTTTAGCGACCGGAAAAGGTCGTGATTGAGGCCGTGGCCGAGGTCGTTCTGTTAGATCTACTAGTGATGTCCCGCCTCCTTGTGACCCGCCACAGGATTAAAGTTTAGCCTAAGACATAAGAGGGGAGGATCAACCTGAGATTTAGAAAGAGGCTCAGCAAGTCAAGGTTAATCAGCCCGTCCAAAGTGAGGGACCGTATATTTCTGGTGACAGTGAGACTGTCGAATTAGATTCTATCACTATGAAGAGAGAGTTGCTTCGGTATTTGCGACAGACAGAGGGTGTCAAGAAACCCATTTCTATAGAGTTTTTGGCTACTGGCATGACTGTGTTTAATGGTAAGACTGGTACAGACCCAGCAGAGGCAGAATACTGGTTGAAGAAGCTTCGACGACTATTTGTTGAGATGGAGTACCCTTCAGATAGGAAATTGATGGGAGCCATATCTTTTCTTCAGGGAGAGGCACTTAATTGGTGGAAAGCTGAGGAGGGTGATTGTTAAAGATCAGATCAGTTGGGTGTTTTTCTTTCAGGCTTTTGAGGATAGATATGTGGGGCCTGAGTATCTGGCAAAGTGTCGTGATGACTTTCTGAACTTGCAACAGAACGACATGACTGTAAATGATTATGAGATAGAGTTTTTACGTTTTCTACAGTATGTTTTTGGACTTGTTACGATCGAGAAATAGAAGTGTGAGTACTTTCTGAAAGGACTTCGGGTGTCAATCAAGATTGTCGTAGCCACTCACCATTACACCGAGTATAAGATGATCACCCGGCGAGCCAAGACAACCGAGCATAATAAGCTTTTGAGGGTTCAACAGGAATCCCAGGGTCAAGACAGAGCCAAACGTCAGCCTGCAGTATCAGTACAACTCAATCAGGGTTATCAGTCCAAGAAGAGGGGCAAAGATGAGTTTGAGCCTCTGAGTTTTTCACGAGCTAGGCCAGTAGTGTCTGTTGTTTCGACTGCTAGTAGAGTTGGGTCCACTAGTACGCGTGTCTTGCCACAGTGTTCCTTATGTAAAAAGTGGCATTCAAGAGAATGTCGTATGCGGAATGAAGCTTATTTCCATTGTGGTTCTTATGATCATCGTCTTAGGGATTGTTCAGTGTCACCACAGTCAGGTTATGCTCTAGAGCAGTCTTAGGCTTCAGTCCAAAACCCTTCTAGGGGAAGAGGTCAGGGTAGACCTACTACATCTGGTACCAGTGGTAGAGGCAGACCTAATCAGTTCAGAGGACCAACCAGATTAGGGGCATCTCAGTCGGGTTTGATATATGCTACGAGGAGGCATGAGGACCGGGATGAGCCAGACTTTATCATTGGTACTTTTTTTATACATGTTATTTCCTTTTTCGCATTGTTAGATAATGAGTCAACACATTCGTATATCTCTATCTCTGTATCTAGATATTTGAAAATTCTCATAGAGGATAACAGTAGTTTAGTTTCAGTTTATAGTCTGATAGGTAATCTTGTTCATGTTACCAAAGTGTATAAAGATTGTCCTCTTGAGGTTTAAGGGGAAATCTTTCCTGCTAACCTGATGGAGTTACCGTTTGGAGAGTTTGATCTGATACTCGGGATGGATTGGTTGTCAACACACTGTGTTACGTTGGACTATGAGCGTAAAAGGGCCACTCTGAGGACTTCTGATGATCGTGAGGTAACTCTTGTCGATGAACGTAGAGGGTATCTGTCTAATGTTATTTCTTCTCTGAAAGCTGAAAAGATGATCAGGAAAAAGTCGGTGGCCTATCTTTCATATATCTTTGATCCAAGATAGCCTGATTCTGGGATGGATAAGATCCGTGTTGTGAGATAATTTCCTGATGTTTTTTCGGAAGAATTATTGAGAGTACCCCCTAAGCGGGAAGAGGTGGAGTTCAGTATTGAGTTGCATCTAAGACTACTCTAGTATCTATGTCACCATACCGGATAGCTCCGAAAGAACTTAAGGAGCTCAAGGTTCAGTTGCAAGAACTTCTAGACAGAGGTTTCATACGACCTAGTGTTTCTCCGTGGGGAGCTCCGATTTTGTTCGTTAAAAAGAAAGATGGGTCGCTCCGTCTCTACATTGATTACAGGAAGTTGAACAAGTTGACCATCAAGAATAAATATCATCTTCCCCGTATCGATAATCTATTTGACCAATTTCGAGGAGCTTCTGTATTCTTTAAGATAGACCTGAGATCTGATTATTACCAACTCAAGGTTAAGGATTCTGATGTGTCCAAAATAACTTTCCAGACTCGGTATGGTCACTACGAGTTTCTAGTAATGCCCTTCGGTCTTACTAATGCCCCTGTAGCATTTATGAACATGATTAATAGGGTGTTTCGACCCTATCTGGATCAGTTTGTAGTGGTCTTTATTGACGATATCTTGATCTATTCTAAGCCTGAAGATGAGTATGAACAACACCTCCGTATTGTGTTACAGACTCTGAGGGAGAAATAGCTCTATGAAAAATTCAACAAATGTGAGTTTTGGTTATCCGAGGTTATTTTTTGGGCCATGTTGTTTTAGCTAAGGGTATTCAAGTTGATCCGAAGAAAATTGAAGCTATCATGGAATGGAAGCAACCAAAAAATGTGACAGAGATCCGTAGTTTTCTGGGGTTGACAGGTTATTATCGGAGGTTTGTGGAGGATTTTTCTCTTATTGTCGCTCCGTTGACTAAAATTCTGAGGAAAGATGTTCCGTTTATTTGGTCTGAGGTTTAGAAGAGAGTTTTGAGAAACTTAAATCTGTTCTGATGCAAGCACCAGTTCTGACATAGCCAGAGTTGGGGAAACCTTATACAGTTTATAGTGATGCTTCATACACTGGTTTGAGTTGTGTTCTGATATAGGATAGAAAGGTTGTGGCCTTTGCTTCTCGGCAGTTAAAACCACATGAGTGTAACTATCCTACCCACGATCTGGAGTTAGCAACTGTGATCTTTTCTCTGAAAATCTAGAGACACTATCTCTATGAAAATAAGTGTTACATATTCACAGATCATAAAAGTTTGAAGTACCTTCTCACTCCGAAGGAGCTTAATCTGAGGCAACGTTGTTGGTTTGTGCTTCTGAAGGACTATGATTGCGAGATTGATTATCATCCTAGTAAGGCTAATGTCGTTGCGGATGCTTTGAGTTGCAACACCATTTTAGATCTGAGAGCTCTGTTTACTCGGATGAGTTTGTTTTAGGATGACAGTCTGTTGGCAAAGCTCCGCGTTGTTCCTACTCTGATATCTGATATTCGGGATGAACAACCCAATGATCCTTTCTTGGCCCATCGTATTGCGAAGGTCAATGAGGGAACATATCAAAACTTTTCCATTGATCAGGATGGAGTTTTGTGTTTCTAGGGTCGATCTTGTGTTCCTAGAAACTTTGAGTTGAAACAGGTTATTCTTCGGGAAGCTCATGACAGTTCGTATTCTATGCATCCTGGTGGTGATAAAATGTATAAGAATCTCCGAGATAAGTACTTGTGGAAAGGTCTCAAGCGAGACATTGTCAGTTTTGTGTCTAAGTGCTTGACTTGCCAGAAAGTTAAAGCAGAGCATCAGCGTCCGTCTGGGCTTCTTCAACATATTGAGATCCCTCAATGAAAATGAGAGTGTGTGACTATGGATTTTGTCAGTGGTTTACCTTTGACCCCGTCAAAGAAGGATTCTGTCCGGGTCATCGTTGATTGGCTGACTAAGTTTGCTCACATCATTCCGGTTCGGACTACTTCTCCTCTGAGTAAGTTATCCCGGTTGTATATTTCTATGATCGTTCAATTGCATGGACTGCCTCTGTCTATTATATATGATCGGGATCCAAGGTTTACGTCTAAGTTCTAGGGTTCTCTGCATTCTACTCTAGGTACTCGGTTAAACTTCAGCACTGCATATCATCCTCAGACCGATGGTTAGTCTGAGCGGGTGATTCAGATCCTTAAGGATTGAGAGGATGTATTCTGGATTTCAAAGGTAGTTAGGAGGATTTCTCACCGCTTGCAGAGTTTGCATATAATAATAGTTACCAGGCCAGTATTAAGATGGCACCATATGAGGCTCTTTACGGGCGTAAGTGTCGCACCCCTATTGGATGGACTGAGCTTAATGAGCACTAGTTATTGGGCCAAATCTTGTGCATGAGGCTGAGCAGACTGTCAGGTTGATTCGGGATAGGTTTAAGGTTGTTTTTGGTATACATAAATCATATGCTAATCTGAGGCATAAGGATCTTGAGTTTGAGGTTGGAGGTGATGTCTTCTTGAAAGTATCTCCTTCGAGGAAGGTACTCCGTTTTGGCTGTAAAGGCAAGCTCAATCCCCGTTATATTGGACCTTATCGGATTATCAGATGAGTTGGACCTGTAGCTTATCAGCTTGATTTACCACCAGAGCTTAAGCGTATCCATGATGTCTTCCATGTTTCTGTATTGAGACGCTATCGAGCTGATTCGTATCATGTTCTGTCAGTTGAGGAGTTTGAGATCCGTCTAGATATGTGTTATGAGGAGGAACCTGTTGAGATCATTGCTCAGGATCAGAATGTCCTTTGGAGGAAAACCATCAAAATGATTAAGGTTCTTTGGCGTAATCGGGGTTATGATGAGGCTACGTGAGAGCCAAAATTTGTTATCAAAGCCCAATATTTGCATCTCTTTGATCTAGGTAAATTTCGAGGACGAAATTTCTGTAAAAGGGGGGGAAGAGTTGTAACACCTAAATTTTCTCCCAAATTAAAAACCTAATTCCAATTAAAATCCCTAATCGAAAACCCTAGGACTTGGGGATTTTATGTGGATAATTTGCAATTTATAAAAATATGAGGGTCCTATTGAAATTATTTTAAAACTTTAAACCCTTATCTTGTAATTTACCCATTTTCTTTTGGGAATCAATTTTCATCCCCTTTCTCCGCTTTAGTTTCGTTTTGTGCCTTAATTTTTTATTCTTAAATTTATTTCAATTCATTTCTTTTGCCCGTTTTTCCATTTCCATACCAAGTGAAGATTCGTTCCTTTCGTTTTCCTCTATACTTCAATCCTAATTCGAGCTATGGTAAGTTTCCTTTCTTTTTCTTGTTTTAGTTTTCTGAGTTTGGATGTGAATATTTGTTTCTGTTTTGAACGATTGTTGAAGGGGATGTTGTAATCAGGTTTTTGGGTGTTAGAAGTTAGTTTAAGTTACTTTAGATTCGAATCGGTTTAGGGGAAAGAGGATTGAATCTGAGAAAATCTAAAAATCCATGATTTTCTGGGGAAAATCTAGGTTTTCCAGATTTTCTCGGGAAACCTGGAAATCCGACTGTGACCCGACCCGACCGATCCGTAACCTGAATCCTGCTGACGTCACTGTTGACGTACGTCATCCATTAACGTCACTGTTAATGTCATCCGTTGACGTCACTGTTGACGTCATCTGCTGATGTGAGCGTTGACTTTTTCGAACCCGGTCCCACTTTATGTTTTTCGACGTCCTGAGTTTAATGACACAGTCCGTTTTTCAAAATTCAAACACGAAGTATCGTTTTAAGGCTTCTTAGTCTGAATGTTTATCTAGAAATTATCTTTATTGGATTCTGAATTAGTTACTGTTTGGTTCAGGTGACGTGGATTCTGACCCCGAGCATCTTCCTCCTCCTCCTCTTGGATGAACCTCTGTTCATCAATCTTCAGGACACGTACGTGAGTATTCAGTTTATTTTTGTTTCGTGTACTTAACGGTATAGTGGCATAGTAATGTGTTTAATATTTTGTTACTCGTAGGTTCTACACCCGCTCGATCTAGTGGTAGAGTTGAGTCCAGTAGACATCATTCTCGATGTTGAACTTTCTGATTCAGGTGTGTCTCTTATGCTATTTCCTGTTTTCCGTTGTGTGAAAATTCTGTATTCTGAATAAGCATGTTGTTTGCATTTATTTCGTATTCTCTGAAAATTAAGCATATTGTACTGCTCTGTCATTTAGATGCATATCTGATTCTGAAATTATCATTCATGCCTCCTGTTAGATTTTAAGGCACACATTCTGATTCGGTATCTGTTCATATCATTTTATTGGTTGGTTGACCGTACGAGAAAGTTTAGTGATTTTATCACTTCCATTCAGTGGCTCCACCTTCTGGTCGTGATTCCACTTATGTTGGTGTGACGGAGTTAGAGTGGTTCAGGGGGAACCTACTATTCTATTGGTGTTCGGTGTTGGGTGCATATCATGCATACATTACATTATCTGCTCTGCTCTATTCTATAATCATGTTTATCTGCACACTAGAGACACACTAGGCTTCCTAGATTACACCCTTTCAGTTTCTGTTCCAGATTCTCAGACCTAGGCTACGTACGGTACTTGGAGGATTCTGAACTCAGACCATTTTACGTATGTTTACAGTTTTAGACTCTGTATTTATTATATTATATTTCGGTTAATATTTTATGTTGTACTGGACTTTGGATTTGGGATTTTATTCAGATTTCATGAATTGTTAATGTTTATTAAATTTATGAGTTTAACTCAAATTAATTGTATGATTAGTTTTTCAGTATTTTCTATTATTATTTATTTAATATTTTATCAGAAAATTATAATTAATTTATATAAACCCTAACTTGTGAAACAAGTTTCAATAGCGTAAACCCTAAATTTAATCTAAGAAGTTAGGTTAAATTTAGGGGTTACAATCATAATCGTCTAAACACATGACATCATGAATGTATACCATCGTACACAACATATACATAGTAAAATCAAACATAAAGTAGTGAGGCCTGCGTCCATACAACATCGAGATTCTACACTCAGGGATTGAAGTACGCGTCCATACAACATCGAGATCCTTCAAATCCTATGCTCAGAATGTCACATAGAGCATCTTCGAATGAGACTTGTGTCCATACAACATCGGTATCCTCCATTCAGGATGTCTTCATAGTGTTGCAACACTATTTCTTGGGTATTCGGATTTCAATCAAACAAGTGTTTTCATAAGCTAAGCAACCTATCAGCACACAACAAGGTTCTAGCTAACACATAACACCAAAATCCACCAAGGATTTCTATAGTTTTTACCATCCATTTAAACCACCCAAGGCTTACCGAGTCCTTAACCATATTCTCATATTCGGTGTTAAATTATTGGTTTCTCGGTTTTAACATTTGTTTTGTATCATAAGAGACCTTTAGAACCCATTATCACAAATTATAGAGCCCCCGAACTCAAACTCTAATTTTTGAACAGATTGTCTAGCGAGTACCGATATGCTTATATGAGGTATCGATATGCTACCTTGTATCGATACATCTCCATCGCATAAATACATTGTTACCTTCAAAGATCCCAAAGACAACTATACGTACCGATACGACTAACCCTCGTATCGATACCGATTCGTACCCGTATCGATACCCCTAAATGGGGTATCGATACGTCTGTCTATTAAAAACTAATACAATAGTGATATCGATACACCCCCGCACCAATACCCAAAAACGTTATTGAATTTAAAATATGCAAGGGGTATCGGTAAACGAGTTATCGTACCGATACGTCCGCTATATTTGCACTTCAAATCTAATATAGAGTATCGATACTCTCCCAACCTGTATCGGTACGTCTGTACGAAAATGTAGGTCTAGGACTGAAATTCACCAAGAACTCTTACCCAAACTACATGGATGGTTCCCAATTCATTCTTACATGTTATCGGAAGAGTTTAGAGTGTGTTGTTACCAATTTTAAGTCATTGACCGTCCAAACCCATAATTCATCATTAAAGGGCATCTTAAAATACCAAGCAACCAAACAAGCATCAATCATGCAATGTAGCCTATTTTCATGAGATGCATGATGCTATGAAAGTTAGTAGTGTACTAACCTCGTTCAAACACAACTGGAAACAAAGATTTCACACTCTCAAGCTTTCTTCTTTCTAAGGCCTCTTGAAGGCTCACCCACTTTTTTTCCTACAAGAAGAAGTTAAAACCAACAATTAGACATTGTTAGGGATGATTCTAAAGGCTGAAAACACTAATAAAACTGAACAAGAAGCTCAACAACACCCTTTTTCTCGTTTTTCTCTTCAACCTCACCAACAACCTTCTTCCACCAAACTCAATACTTTTTTTCCTAGTTTGATAGATCTCTTGATGCTCTACATATTTCTCTCAACCCTCAAAACAAGATTCTTAACAAAACTCTAAAAAATAGCACCTTGAACTTTTGATTTGAGTGGGAAAAAAGATGAAGAAGAAAGTTAGACAAGGTGACTTCACCTTCTAACTTTGTACAAAAACTTAACCCTCCCGTCTTCTCTTTGTCCTTGATTAGAGGATTACCAAAAAGCCCCCACAAAAAACCTCATAGGCCCAACAACAACCTTTAAACACTTAAGCCCAAGACCCAACAAGGCTCAAACATCAAAGCCTAACGCTTCGGGTTAATCCGGCAATCGAATCCAGAATCCGAATCGTTACAAAATTATAGTATTAAAATTAGATTAAAAATAAAGAAGTCATTGTTTATGGTATAAGTGTACGTAAATAAATTGATTTGTATTAACTTTTCATTTGAATAATACATATTTTCCTAATAAAATTGATATCAATTTCAATATCATAAATTTGGCAAAAGTTTTAACAAAATGAAGAATCATTTGAAATATTTGAGTAGGTGATTCATGCATTTTCTCGGGTAGGTGATTCATGCATGTAACATTGATATAGAGAGTAAAAATATAAGATTCGAATCTAACGACGGTCCAAATAAGAAAAGGTCACGTCTTTTATTCAAAAGATTTATAAGTATACATAAATTTATTTAATTTTAAAAACAAATATAAATATTATTTTGTACTAGAGTAAAAATATACATAATACTTTTAATATTTTCTTTGTGTACAAGAAATTTATTAATTAAGTTAATCCTTTTCAAGAAACCAACAAAAATAGACCATACAGATCTCACCGACTATCCACCATTCCCCACCAAATCACTAAATTTCACTCTCCAAGGAAACACACAAAAATAATATGTTTTTTTTCACAATCCAATTCAGACCATCATAATTTTAGAATAATTATTCGATACATAAATAATAATATTTCTCTTTGCAAACAAATTTGCTGTATTTATATAGAATAACTATTCTTAATAAAATAATATTAAAATTATTTACGAAAATAATTGACTTTTCTGTCCTATAAGATATCATATTTATTTCTATTTTTAATATCCTATTTTAATGATTAATTCATCAATCCCACCAATGGCAATGATCCTGCAAACATGCATTTAAATGGAAAAAGAAGAAAGGGAACAAGGAGACTGCGCCTTACTCCATTTCGTTGCTTTCCCCAATCCACGACTTCTTAAGTTTCATCTTCTTCTTCGTTTGATTCCTCCTTTTTTCTTCTTTTGGCAGTGTCTGCTTTTAGTATTAGATATTTGGTTAAATGCTTATTCTTATTATTAGAGAAGAAATCATGAAATTTTCACTAATCAAACAAAACCATTTCTTTGATTAACTTGCATCTGCAATTCTTATGACCCTTTGCTGTAAAATTTCATCTCTGTCTGGTTTCCTTTATGGGTTTTCTTCAAAACTGGAAAAAAGATTTGATTTTCATTTTGACCCAGATTTTGTCTCTTTTAAATCCCTGATTGTTTGTATTTGTGATTAGACACCCATTTTTGTGGATGTCAAATATCTACCGGACCTGAAGATGGATCTGAAACAAATACGTTCAAGATCCCGACTTTTTAGCTGTTTTGGCCATTTCTAGCAAACCCCATTTTACCATTCCAGAGATTTACTGCTCCATGAAGAGGCCGGTTCGACCTTTGATAAGCATTTTGATGCTTGTTGCATTGGCGGCAACGCTAAGCTGTCGGATTGCCATCCGCGGAAGCCGTGGATTTGCCGGTTCAGCTGAATCCGTGATCCAAGCCCCACTTATCCCAATTTTTAACTCAACTTTGCTTAAATTTGCAGCTGTTGATATAGGTGAAGAAAAATCCAAGCTTGAAATAGAGCAGCTGCTGGAAGGGAACTTTGCTAGTCAAGGAAGACACAGGACTTTTGCAACATGGAGGAGGTTCAATCATCATGATGCGAAGGATAGAAATTCTAATGGGTTGCCGGTAATGCTCAGGTCCCCTAAGTTTTATCGATATTGGTTAGAGTTTAGGAGGAACTTACAGCTCTGGGCAAGGAAAAGAACCTTCCAACCTGATATTATGATGGATTTAGTTAGATTAGTAAAGGTCCATATTGATAGCCACAATGGTTTAATGAACTCAGATAACAAGTATAAATCTTGTGCTGTTGTGGGGAACAGTGGGATTTTATTGAATAGTGATCATGGGAAGTTGATCGATGGCCATGAGGCGGTGATTCGATTGAACAATGCTAGGACTGAGAGGTACGAAAAGGATGTGGGATCGAGAACAAGTATTTCGTTTGTAAATAGCAATATACTGCATCTTTGTGCTAGGAGGGAAGGGTGTTTTTGTCACCCTTATGGAGGGAATGTTCCTATGGTTATGTACATCTGTCAACCGGTTCATTTCATGGACTACTTGGCATGCAATTCATCTCACAAGGCACCATTGTTGATTACAGATCCGCGTTTTGATATGCTGTGTGCTAGGATTGTGAAGTATTACTCAGTGAAACGATTTGTGGAGGAAATGGGGAAGCCATTGAGTGAATGGGGATCTACTCATGATGGCTCCATGTTTCACTATTCCTCTGGAATGC
Source organism: Abelmoschus esculentus (assembly GCA_035048815.1). NCBI lineage: Eukaryota > Viridiplantae > Streptophyta > Magnoliopsida > Malvales > Malvaceae > Abelmoschus > Abelmoschus esculentus. Next base: position 7,320,397 of record JAUCBN010000063.1, on the reverse strand, counting down.
AAGCTGTTATGCTAGCCTTGGGAATTTGTGACAAAGTTAGTATATTTGGCTTTGGCAAATCGAATTCTGCAAAGCATCACTATCATACTAATCAGAAGGCTGAGCTCAAATTACATGACTATGAGGCAGAATATGCATTCTATCGTGATCTAGTGAAGAATCCATGGGCAATACCATTCATTTTGGATAAGTTCAGGTTCCCTCCTGTAGTAATCTATCAATGACGTTGGCTGATTGATTTTTTTCCTTGTTTCTTGGTCAAGATTAAATCGGTGTGTTCATGTTGTATCAGTAATTCTCTAGTGGATAGTCAAACACGGTTGCCAAAGATATCTGTTTCATATTCTGGACCTGCACTGTCAAAGATGGTTTATGGTAATACAAAATGGAAATTGGAAACTTAAGAATATGAAGTAAGATATAAATTCTTCATTTGCTTTGGTTGAAACTGATTTGCCTATTTTTGAAATTTTCTCTGATTCAATTTTCCCATTCTATCAGGCATCGCCATGCATCAATGATGTGATATTGTAGACATTTTCTCCTTCAATCATTTGATCTAGAAAAATAGCTTCTTAGCATTACATTTGTTTCTGTCCGCGTCTGATAGAAGTCCCTTCCTTTCTTTGACGATCTAATGCTTTTAATCACTTTTCCCATGTTGTATGATGTATTAATATATACAAAGGCAGTTGATTGAACATTGTCTTGTATTCAAGTCAAATCTAGACATTTTTGGAGAATACCATGCATTGAGTGATGCTTTATTTGGATGCGCTCATGCTCTAATTCAGACTTCCATAGTAGATGATCGTGATGCTTTCTTTTGATCGAATTTGCTTGATAAATTCTAGGTTTATATAGAAAATATGAATATGATTCGAAAATGGTAGATGCCATACTAGATGATAAATAGAAAAAGTTTGGGATGCAGACAAGATGGTCCATTTAAACTAGATTAGAAGAAATTTACTGCTTCTGAACTCTTTGCTTCTTCTATTACAGAGATGACTGAACTTGATTATGTGCAACCGAAGTTAATCGATGTCCCTTTACAAGTTAGGATGGGATTCGGGTTTTAAGCAACCTTTAGTTCCACTCTTTTTCCAGGTCTAAGTACATGGTTAAAACAAACATTTAGCAGTAGTATTAGAAAGAATGTTACGCATGATTACTGAGGCATCCCTTTTTGCCATCCAAGTCTCACAACATGAGAAGAACCCTACCCTTATGGCTAAAGCTTCAGCCACATTGCTCAGTGCACTCACACTTGCCCAAATGCTGGTCCCAAAATCAATAGCAATGGAGAGGAGCATTGCTTTAGTGTCATTTCCTTTTGTTTTTCCTTGGGAATGAAGTTATCAACTGATAATATCCCACATTCAAGACCAAAATTCATCAAGTATTTACTGGTCTTTCATAGTTTTATTGAAACCGTTATATTTAACGGATGAAATTATAACCAGCTTACTCTACGGCTATTATTGAGTGATTACTGTAGCTTAATTGCTATCTAATTACACAACTGATTAATTCCACGTTTGAACATGAATCTGGACTGTTTTTCAACCTATATTCGACTGTTTTACAGCAGATGTTACAGTTGTTTATTTCACTGATTTAGAATGTGATTAAAAGGTCATTAGTGACTGTTTTGGAAGGTCATTAATGGTAATATTTAGTTTACTGGTGGTTCTAATGATTCAAATAGATTAAATATGTTGTATTTAGGTGATTCAAGTCAAATATGGCCAATAAATTTGCTCTTGGATCAATATAGCAAGTTTTGAAGGTTTTTGGTTTAATTTATCAAGTTTAAGAGTTAGATTTTTTTTTCTTCTTTGAATTGAAATGTTTGACTATTGTTTTGGATCAATTTTGATTAGTTTATATTGTGTATTAGGTGTACAATTTTAGTGGCAACATGGATTTTAGCAGGGAAATCGGCTAATTTAAGTTGATTTGAAGACTTCTCGCGTTGAGTTTTTGGAGTTGGTGAGTGTTATTTTTTCTACGTTGGAAATGTGATCTTGTTAATTAGGTGTGTTCATATTTGGGTACTCAAAATTTTCGGGTATTAAAATATCGGTCCGTGACCCGGCCCATAAAATAGGGTACCCGTAAATTTCGGATATCCGGTTTACTTTTTTATATATTTTTTAAATCTACTTTTTAAATATATATATATATATATATATATATAAATAAAAGAAACATATATAATTTCATGATACATAAAAAATATTGATTTGAGATTAGTTTTAAGGGATAAATATTTGAATACATATATGTATATTAAAGTTTATTGATAAAAAGAATGTATTAATCTCGATCATGATTTTTCTTTCGAATCTCATATTGATAAATTAATATAAATATTTATGAAAAATTCAACACTTAAAAGTATATAATACAAGTACAAAAAAAGTTAGGGATTTAAAATTAATTTTAGGGAAAAATAATAAGAAACATAAAATAAAAATATAATTTATAATTTAAAATTTACAATTATTAAAATTATCGGTTGGGTACCCGGTTCTTAAAAAAATTTGATCCTAACCCGGTTCGACGATTCTTAAAATATACAATTATTAATTTTCAATCATATAGGTGGGTCGACAAATCAAGTAGTTCGGTTGGGTATTTTTGAACACCCTTAGTGTTAATTGAGACATGGACGACACTCCCTTGAGATCTAAGGACGGTTTTGGTCTATGTTTTAAAATTTGATTTAAATAATAATTTAGTCTCTATAAAATTAAAAATTTGTTCAAATAACATTTTGACTCTTTTAAAAATATAAAAATTTATTAAATATATAATCAATTTTAGATCAAATTAAAAAGCATGAATATGTATTTTCAAAATTTTGTATTTAAATATTTAATAAACTTTTAAATTTTTTAATTTTAACATTTTAGCCCTATTAAGGTTTAATCTTCGCTCCGTCCTTGAATTGAGCTAAACCCCTACTTAAGTTCAAGGCTAAAGCTCTACTAAAGCTCTTAGAGTAAGTACTAATTTGTCTTATTTGTTTTTGATTATTAGAATGTGCATTACAAAAGCAACTTACTTAGAATAATCTTAGACTTATTGGCAAATTGTTCACTATAGGACCTTTGTAGGGTCGTTATTGGGGTGGGTTATAAGGGCGATTCAGAGCTCCTAATTTTAATTTTTATCAAATATATTTAATATTAATAAAATTTATTTTTAAATATTTATTATTAAAATTTAATTTTTAATATTTATTATTATAGGTTAATTATTAATTTTTTAATACTTATTATTATATGAGTTTATTTTTTATTATTTGTATGGTCTCAATTTTTTTTTAATATTTATATTAGGTCTACTCTTAAAATTTATATTTTTGATATTTTTTATTATAATTCTTAAATCCTAATTTTTTGTAATACTTGTTGTTAGGGGTCTATCTTTTACTAAATTTATTATTAGGGGTTTTACTCTAAAGAAATATTTTTTTAATATATACTATTAATTTTTTTATTAAATTTTCTACTAGAGTCACGATTTTTCTCTAATACTTGTTATTACGAGTCTAATTTTAAAATTTATTTTTTGATATTTATTATAAGTGACCTATTTTTTAATATATCTTTTATTAGGGTCCAGTTTTCTCTAATACTTACATAAGAAGTCTATATTTTTAATAATTATTATTAGGATCATAGTTTTTCAATATTTGTTATTAGAGATAAGATTTTTTACAATATTTATTATTAGAGGTTACTCTTAAAATTCATTTTTCCCAATATATATTATTAAAGATTATTTTTTTATCTTATTTTTTTTTCTAATATTTGTTATTAGGTATATACTTAATTTAATTTTTTTAATACTTCTTATTAGAAAACTATTTTTTTCTAATACTTATTATTGAAGGTCTATTTTTTTTTTTACGTTTGCTCTAGAGCCACTAAAATCTCAGAAGCGGCTTTGGACCTTTGGATATAAAAAGCATGCCTAGGATATGCATGAACAAAAAATGAGTACCTTATACATCATTATGACATGAGGGCAAGGTTTTTTTAGGTAAAAACAATGAGTTACTTTGGCATATAACTCACCAGGAAAACAAGTTGATCTTTGCAAAACTGTATAGTAAAGTATGTTTGATGATGATCTGAAGATTAGTTGATATGCTTTGATGTTTGAGTTACTAGTATGCATGTTCTAGGTTATGTAGAGCGGTCCCTAGAAGCGACGACCCAAGACCTCAGGACGACAGGTTCAATGGTCATTAAAATTAATTAAAATTAATTTTTTTTACTATTAAATTATGTTAAAAATTAGCAGCTATTAAAGTATTATATGTTGTGAATAAAATAAAGAACAAGAAGAAAATAAAAAAAAGAGAGACAAAAGGGAGAGATTTTATTGTATTCTCAAAGTAGAATTGTATACAATGCTTTGCCTAAAAGTCTATATTTATAGGCATAAGATGGAAACCCTAGTTCCAATGGGTATTAAACCCTAATAATAAAGCCCATTAAAGTTTAACTTAATATATGGATATCCACCATAAATAAAGATATTTATAACACTCCCCCTTGGATATCCATGAAGATAATGTGCCTCGTTAAAACCTTACTAAGATAAAAACCCTGTGGGAAAAAAATTGTTAGTGAAGGAAAAAAAAAAGAGTACACACATCTTTGATACGCATAACATGTTGCCTCATTAAAAACCTTACCAGGAAAACCCATTGGGACAAAACCTCGGTTAAGGGAAAAAGAGTGCAACGCGTATTTACTCCCCCTCATGAAAATATCACATAAGATCTTTGAATCTTCATAATTCAATATTGAATACAATCTTCAAATATTGAAGTAGATCATGCACTAGTGGATAAATCTTCCAAATCATTGCTTGAAATGATTCATTGAATATTATTCATTTGAAAATCATGAGGGACGAAACTTGAAGAAATATGTTTCGTTTTATCATATTTGATATATCCACCTTGAGATATAAATTTTGTATTATCTTTGTACAAGATAGCTTGCATTTTATCTTGTGAAAAACATTCACATATCTTCAAGATATGTTTAGCCAAACACATATTTCGGTTTGCCTCATGCATAACAATTAATTAAAGGTAATGATCTCGTAGCACTTAAATAATATTTCTGGACCAGCTAAGATACGATGCTTCCAGATCAAATAATGTGTATATTGTGCTTTAGACCAAGAATATCATTACCCTTTTCGTGAGGCGAAAAAATCTTTCTTTACAGTAAGAGACTTAGCAACAACCATAAGGGTGATCAATAGATATGCGTTATGCATGTAAAGTCTCTTTCAATATTTTTTGTATATGTTGATAGATGCACAAGGATTTGAGGAGATCTCTTCACGAGTATCAACGATATTCAAATCATCGACATACACAACAATAAAAATTCAGAGCTAAACCTCTTAATAAAAATGCTCGGGGAAATAATTCATATAGCATTATACTAATAAGTATTCAATGAGGCGATCATATCAAATACGCCTAAATTGTTTCAAGCCATAAAAAGATATATTCAATATGATTGAATAATGTTCTCGAGAACTTGAATGAATTGCTTATGGCAATCTAAATCTTTTCGGAAGTTTCATGTAAATATTACTGCCAAGAGGCCCATTCAAATATGATGTAACAACATCTATTATGCAGAAATCAAGTAATTTTATTTATTGCCAGACTGATCAAAATCTAAAAGTAGTTGCATCCACCACCGATGAATATATTTTCCTCATAATCAATTTCATATCTTTGTGAGAATCCTTGTGCAACCAAATGAGCTTATATCTCATGATTTCCCCTTTTGATTTCTCTTTCTCACAAAGGCTCGTTTATATCCACGAGCTTTACACATTTCAATATACGGGCTATAGGCCCAAATACTTCTCTTTTCAAAAGAGATTTTAGTTTCGCCTCAATTGCCTCTTTCATGTTGGCCAATCATTTTTTTGTTTATATTGCCTAATTGATAATGATTCATGATCCACATCATCAAATAAAATCTCTAGTGCTATATTGCATACAAATATATTAACGACGTCGATTTAATTTCAGTTCCACTTATTACCAGACATGACATAATCTATTGAGATCTCTTTATTATCAGGTACCTGAGTCATGTCAATGTCACTGTTGGAGACCATTTAATCTCTTCTAGAGATTTTCATAATCATTGATTCCTCGATCAGACCATCATAAAATATAGCTCCTTTTCTTTTTCGAGGATCTCTTATCTTTGGAATTTACTTGTCTACTACGCTTTAAGCGTAAGTTAGACCCATTAGCAACTAGAGTTTGTCCTTCCATGACATCAAATTTAATCGGAGCATTCATAGCTGGTATACGTGACTTAGTCACTTTTTTATGGTCAGCAAAATATCTAGCAATTGATTTGCTAAATGAATTATCCTTTGAACTTATAGTTCACATTGTGTAGTACGGATCAAAATGAGAAAAATGATAATTCATTCTAACTTATTTCTTTCCCCAGCTATTTATTTTCTCCCTCTAATGTTGGGTAAACTGACTCATTAAAATGATAGTCAGTAAATCGGGTTGTAAATAAATCCCCTATCAGAAGCTCTTATATATATTCCCAACAAAACTCATCTTTTTGCGTTATGGTGGAGCAATTAAAACATATATCGCACACAAAAAAATCTATGATGAGAAATATTTGGTTCCTGACCAAAAACCATTTGTAATGGGGAGAACTTATGATCATTTGTTGGCTTGATGCGAATTTGTGATACTACATGTAAAATTACATGTCATCAACATTATCAAGACTGATTGTCTTTAGAAAATAATCTGGAAAATGTGCTCGTAATTTTATCAACTGAGCAAGTAGCCTCGCAAACACCAAGTTGCGGGTTAATAACAAGGATACACATAACCATCTAGTCGATGCATCGATAAAAATCATAAAATATCTAGATGGTTTCTAAGAAAGGTGTATGGGCCCATATATATCACCTTGTATCCGTTCCAGAAAATTAATAGCACTCTATCTTAGATGTTGATGATTGAATAATCAAATTGCTTTCATAGCAAGTAACATGTGAAATATTACCATGAAAAAAATCTTAATTCTTCAATAAATGACCACATGAAAGTGTCAGCAAATTTTCGCATCATAATTAAACCGGGATGGTCTAACCGGTCATGCCAAATAAAATTATCAGTAAACATCTAGTTTACAATAGCATGAGCTTCAATTTGTACTAATTCTTATGTAGTACAATATGAATAACAGTGCATGTAATTTTGCCAAGATTTCATTATTGCCTTGAGTTATACTCGTAATATTGAGATAGTCAGCACCCCCTTGACTAATATTCTCAATATATTTCTATAAATATCTTTAAAATTCAATAAATCTCTTTACGACTTTGACGAGCATAATGCACTGTAAGCATGAGATAAAGTCTCATTTGGCAATAACATATTTGCTCAGTTGGAGCCTTCTGTGATAATAGTACTTCCGAATATAGTACTCACATTATTCTCTTGCATTTAAAATGGGAAAATATGTGCTTTATTTCATTCACTTGACTAATATTCTCAATATATAGTACTCATATTTGCTCAGTTGCATAATTATGCACATTTTAATATGTGCTTTATTTCATTCACTTCGAGGAATGAAAAATATGTGCTCTGTGCCATTCACTTCGGGGAATGGAAAATATCAAATATAGCACATTATATCAAATCTATTATCTATCAAAGATAAACTCTCAAAAGCTCTTCCGAAGCATTGATATTTCATTACTTTGAGATATAGTACTCACATTTTCCCTTGTATTTAAATGGGAAAATATTTCTTATGTTTAAGTATAGTATGAGTACTTGCACTGTCTGCTTGGCATAAATAGCCACAATTCATTGTAGATTTCATTCCGGAAGTGATAATATTCTTCAAAGGATAAATTAACATAGAATGTAAATAAATAATATATAAAATAAATTAACGATATATTAACATAGAGCGTAAATAAATAATATGTAAAATAAATTAACATAAATATATAATAAATAAAAATAAATTAACATAAACAAAATAAATGATCAATTATTTCCTTTAGATGTTATAAGGAAAATAAAATAAATGGTGAATTATTCTCTTGAAGGACTATGAGAAAAATTATCAATATCCAATTGAGTTGGATCAATAACGCCATTATTTTCGCCACAAAAAAAATCTAATTATATTTTCTTTAATTTATCATTCATGATTATGAATAAAGTCCATAATACTTCGGCGTTTGACAAGTACGAGATCAATGGTTTATACCATCACATTGATAACATAAAGATTTTAATATGATCTCTATCATTCTTGTCATCTTTATAATTCCACTTCTTGTGGATATAAGTATTCTCAAAATAATCATCTTATCCTTGTCTATTTTATGATCTCAATCATGACCACAACTACTAATGTGGCATTTATTCTTTCCGCTATAAAATATCACATTCACTTCAGGGAATGGAGCGGAGACTGATAGGTATTTAAAACCCTTATATGATATTGTGTCTGTAAGATAATATGTGAAAAGTGGAGTATGTTTTTCTAACATATCCTCATCAATGATACTCTGGCACATAATTGAGTTTTATTCACTAACCATATAGTGAATTATCACGTTTGCATTCACTTCAAGGAATGAAACAAATTCAATAATTGCATGGAATAAAAATCATGCTTGTATTCACTTTAGGGAATGATATAAATCAAATAATCGCATGGAATAATCATCATGCTTGCATTCACTTCAATGAATGTCATAAATCCAATAATCGCATGGAAAAATCATCATGCTTGCATTCACTTCAAAGAATGTCATAAATCCAATAATCGCATGGAATAATCATCATGCATGCATTCACTTCAGGGAATGCCTCCCATAAAAATTCTTTGATCGAGACAATTTTCGTAACTTGAACTTGGGAGAAGTCTATAGTCGAGTTTTTCGACACAAAAAAATATTGCTTCCAAGCAAATATAGACTTTATAATATTCATACTATTAAATAGTAATTGATCAACCAATATATATACAATATATACAAAGAACAAAAAATTTAATCCTCATACGCGACGTTGTTAAACCAGTCCACAAGGTCCTTTAAAAAAAGAACCTTCTTTGAGACCAGTAGCCTCGCAGAACGGGATGTCCAGCCAATATACTCGGATTAAACCAACATAACAAAGAATATATTAATTGATTAAAGGTTTAATATTTGTTCTAATATCATGTAATACTTAAAACATGATTAAAACATAAACTTTCTTCATAATAGTAAAATAAACAAATATTGGTTATAAATAAAGATAAAAAAATCTCAAATTAATAAATAAAACATACCGGACTTTCCACTAATTTGAATATATGGAAAGTTTAATCACCAATATTTTGTTAAAATCCTTTTTGGGAATTGTCGACAAGCACCATGGGAATTGAGTCACTTTATCGCTACACAAACACCAAACAACCAAAGATTTTTAATAAATTAAAAATCAAATCAAAGATCAAGAGAGAAAAATAATCGGTAATTAAAATATAATTGAGGGATAAAAACTTATCTTTGATTTATGCTAGTAACAAATTCTTGTCAATAACTCCTTTAAGATTCGAACGACAAATGCCTCCGTTGGTTAGAGTCTCGTGCTGATAACGTGTTGTGAATAAAAGAAAGAACAAGAAGAAAATAGACAAAAGAGAGAGACAAAAGGGAGAGATTTTATTGTATTCTCAAAGTAGAATTGTATACAATGCTTTGCCTAAAAGTCTATATTTATAGGCATAAGATGGAAACCCTAGTTCCGATGGGTATTAAACCCTAATAATAAAGTCCATTAAAGTTTAACTTAATATATGGATATCCACTATAAATAAAAATATTTATAAAATAATAATGATTTTTAGGAAACTTAAAATCAATGTGATCCCCTTTACTTTAGTTATTTCTTAAGTTTAATTATATTATTAAATAATTTATATTAAAAATTATATAACTTTTATAATTAATTATAAAATTTTTGGTATTTAATTAATCTAGGTATTAATATAGTATAGGAACATAATTAAGATTATAATAATATTTTTTAATTTTAAATTTAGAATAAAAAATTCATATACACCTATAAATAATATTTTCATTGTTATTCAAATCATAATTTCTAATGACATCACATATTTCTTATGTTATTTTCTCATAATTCATTTTGAAAATTTTATTTATAATTTTTGATTCGATATTTCAAGAAGACAAAGATTCATTTATTCAAAAATATTATGGTTTATGAGATTTACTATTAATATGCTATAACGAAGTACTGCAACGATAAAAAACTCAGTTGCTATCACTCTGTACTTTTTTTATAATTTTTATTATATAATATTTATCGAAAAAATATCTGTAGAAGTTATTTTGTATAAGTTGTTCGATGTTTAATAATTTTTTTTAATATTTTTAATTTAATAAATATTGAGTGTAACAAAAAATAATTTATAAATAAATTAATTTACTTTTTATACTCTTTAAATGTATTTTTGTTATAAATATATTTATTCATGGTGGATATCCATATATTAAGTTAAAGTTTAATGACCTTTATTATTAGGGTTTAATACCCATTTGTATTAGGGTTTCCATCTTATGCCTATAAATATAGACTTTTGGATAAAGCATTGTACACAAACCTACTTTGAGAATATAATAAAATCTCTCTCTTTTGTCTATCATCTTTATTCTCCTTTTTTATTCTTGTTATTTACTTTATTCACAACATGTTATCAGCACGAGACTCTAACCAACAGAGGTGTTTGTCGTTCAAATCTTGAAGGAGTTATTGAAAAGAATTTGTTACTAGCATAAATCAAAGATAAGTTTTTCTCACTCAATTATATTTTAATTATTGATTATTTTTCTCTCTTGATCTTTGATTTGATCTTTAATTTATTAAAATCTTTGGTTGTTTGGTATTTGTGTAGCGATAAAGTGGCTCAAATACCATGGTTCTTGTCGACAATTCTCGAAAAAATTTTTAACAAGATATTGACAACTAAATCTATCTTATATTCAAATTAGTAGAAAGTTCGGTATGTTTTATTTATTTAATTTGATTTTTTTTTATCTTTATTGATAATCAATATTTGTTTATTTTATTATTATGATAAAAATTATGTTTTAATTATGTTTTAAGTATTACATGATATTAGAACAAATATTAAACCTTTAATTAATTAATATTTTTTTTGTTATGTTGGTTTAATCCGAAGATATTGGTTGGACATCCTGTTTTGCGAGGCTACTGGTCTCAAATGAGGTTCTTTTTAAAGGACCTTGTGAACTGGTTTAACAACGCCGCGTATAAGGATTAAATTTTTGTTCTTTGGATATATTAAATATATATCGGTTGATCAATTACTATTTAATAGTATGGATATTATAAAGTCTATATTTGCTTGGAAGCAATATTTTTTTGTGTCGAAAAACTCAACTATAGACTTCTCCTAAGTTCAAGTTACGAAAATCGTCTTGATCAAAGAATTTTTATGGGTGGCATTCCCTGAAGTGAATGCATGCATGATGCTTATTCCATGCAATTATCGGATTTATGACATTCCTTAAAGTGAATGCAAGCATGATGATTATTCCATGCGGTTATTGGATTTATGACATTCCTTGAAGTGAATGCAAGCATGATGATTATTCCATGCGATTATTTGATTCCTTGAAGTGAATGCAAACATGATGTTTATTCCATGAGATTATTGAATTTGTTTCATTCCTTGAAGTGAATGCAAACGTGATAATTCACTATATGGTTAGTGAATAAAACTCAATTATGTGCCAGAGTATCATTGATGAGGATATGTTAGAAAAACATACTCCACTTTTCACACATTAATGTTGTCTTACAGACACAATATCATACAAGGGTTTTAAATACCTATCAGTCTCCGCTCCATTCCCTGAAGTGAATGTGATATTTTATAGCAGAAAGAATGCATGTCACATTACTAATTGTGGTCATGATTGAGATCTTAAAATAAACATGATTAAGATGATTATTTTGAGAATGCTTATATCCACAAGAAGCGGAATTATAAAGATGACAAGAATGATAGAGATCATATCAAAATCTTTATGTTATCAATGCGATGGTACAAACCATTGATCTCGTACTTGTCAAACGCCGAAGTATTATAGACTTTATCCATAATCATGAATGGTAAATTAAAGAAAATATAAACAGATTTTCTTTGTGGCAAAAATAATGGTGTTATTGATCCAAATCAATTGGATATTGATAATTTTTTCATAACCCTTGAAGGGAATAATTCACCATTTATTTCCTTTATAAATTCTAAAAGGAATAATTGATCTTTAATTTATTTTTTTAATGTTAATTAATTTATTTATTTTAATTTACTTTTATTTATTATTTATTTATATTAACTTACTTTATATATTATTTATTTATCTTTTATGTTAATTTTTCTTTAAAAGAATATGATTACTTCCAGAATAAAATATGCAATAATTTATGGCGATTTATGCTTAGCAGACAGTGCAAGTACTCATACAATACTTAAGCATAAGAAATATTTTCCCATTTAAGTACAAGAGAAATATGAGTACTATATCTCAAAGTACTAAAATATCAGTGCTTCGGAAGAGCTCTTGAGAGCTTATCTTTGATCCGATTTGATATGATGTGCTATTTTTTTAATATTTTTCCATTCCCCGAAGTGAATGGTACAGAGCACACATTTTTCATTTCCCGAAGTGAATGAAACAAAGCACATATTAAAAGGTGCATAATTATGCATATTTACAGTGCATTATGCTCGTCAAAGTACTATATCCGGAAGTATTAATATCACAGAAAGCTCCGACTGAGCAAATATGTTATTGTCAGATGAGACTTTATCTCATATTTACAGTGCATTATGCTCGTCAAAGTCGCAAAGAGACTTATTGAATTTTAAAGATATTTGCAGAAATATATTGAGAATATTAGTCAAAGGGGTGTTGACTATCTCAATATTACGAGTATAACTCAAGGCAATTATGAAATCTTGGCAAAATTACATGCACTGTCATCCATATTGTACTACATAAGAAATAGTACAAATTAAAGCTCATGTTATTGTAAACTAGATGTTTACTGATAATTTTATTTGGCATGACCGGTTAGACCATCCCGGTTCAATTATGATGCGAAAATTTGCTGACACTTTCATGTGGTCATTCATTGAAGAACTAAGATTTTCTTCATGGTAATATTTCACGTGATACTTGCTATGAAAGCAATTTGATTATTCAATCATCAACATCTAAGATAGAGTGCTATTAATTTTCTGGAACGGATACAAGGTGATATATATGGGCTCATACACCTTTCTATAAGACCATCTAGATATTTTACGATTTTTATCGATGCATCAACTAAATGGTTATGTGTATCCTTGTTATTAATCCGCAACTTGGTGTTTGCGCCTACTTGCTCAGTTGATAAAATTAAGAGCACATTTTCTAGATTATTTTCTAAATACAGTCAGTCTTGATAATGTTGATGACATGTGATTTTACATGTAGTATCATAAATTCGCATCAAGCCAACAAATAATCATACGTTCTCCCCATTACAAATGGTTTTTGGTCAGGAACCAAATATTTCTCATCATAGATTTTTTGTGTGCGATACATGTTCTAATTTCTTCACCACAACGCACAAAGATGAGTTTTGTTGGGAATATGTATCAGATTTAAATATCTTGAGCTTCTGATAGGGAATTTATTTACAACCCGATTTATTGACTATCATTTTAATGAGTCAGTTTACCCAATATTAGGGGGAGAAAATAAATAGCTGGGGAAACAAATAAGTTGGAATGAATTATCATTTTCTCTTTTTGATCCACGTACTACACAATGTGAACTATAAGTTCAATGGATAATTCATTTAGCAAATCAATTGCTAAATGATTTTGCTGACCCTAAAAGAGTGACTAAGTCACGTAAACTAGCTATGAATACTTCGATTAAATTTAATGTCATGGAAGGAAAAACTCTAGTTGCTAATGAGTCTAACTTACGCTTAAAGCGTAGTAGACAAGTAAGTTCCAAAGATGAGAGATCCTCGAAAAAGAAAAGGAGCTATATTTTATGATGGTCTGATCGAGGAATCAATGATTATGAAAATCTCTAAAAGAGATTAAATGGTCTCCAATAGAGACATTGACATGACTCAAGTACCTGATAATAAAGAGATCTCAATAGATTATGTCATGTTTGGTAATAAGTGGAATTGAAATTAAATCGACATCGTTAATATATTTGCATGCAATATAGCACTAGAGATTTTATTTGATGATGTAGATCATGAATCATTGTCAATTGAGCAATGTAAACAAAGAAATGATTGACCAACATGAAAGAGGCAATTGAGGCGAAACTAAAATCTTTTTTGAAAAGAGAAGTATTTGGGCCTATAGCCCATATATTGAAATGTGTAAAGCTCGTGGATATAAACGAGCCTTTGTGAGAAAGAGAAATCAAAAGGGGAAATCATGAGATATAAGCTCATTTGGTTGCACAAGGATTCTCACAAAGACATGAAATTGATTATGAGGAAAATATATTCCTCGGTGGTGGATGCAACTACTTTTAGATTTTGATCAGTTTGAGAATAAATAAAATTACTCGGTTTCTGCCTAATGGATGTTGTTACATCATATTTGAATGGGCCTCTTGAAAGTAATATTTACATAAAACTTCCAAAAAGATTTAGATTGCCGTCAGATGAGAGCAACTAGATTGGAGCAGATTGAGTGGCTGGGATTAAATGAAATGAAGGATGTCCCTTCATATCCATGCTTTCGTTGATTTCGCCTCCACCGTACAGAGACCAACAACCTCAAAACCTGGACACAACAAAACCAAGTCAAGAAATCAAGATCCCAGGAAATCCGGAGATACATCATATCATTGTAAAAGGGATTAAAAATATCCAAAATTGGGGGTTATAAGAGGGGATTTGTTTTGTAAAACGGGGTGGAGTTTTCTAAAAAAAAAAAAACAAGAGAGGGGATGATTCTTGTAATCAAATTTTCGATTGTAAATCGAGTTTTGAAAATCTGGGAATAGAAGAAAAAATCTCTTTTGAGGTAAAAAAAAAAATTCAATCTTGCTTGCTCTTTTACTCCTTTCAAAGCACAAAAATCAACGTTTTGCTAAGTGTTATAATCCATTGAGCAAATCGTTACCGATTTTATTTTCAAACCCTAGTGAAGCAACAACAAGATCGTTTTCATTTCTCTTGTTTTCAAAAAAATCGAAACCAAAGTTTGTTTCCGTTTCTAATCTAAAATCAAAACCTTTTGATACTTTTTTTTTTGAAAAGAGAAGGAGGGATTTCGGTTAAAGAGCTTACCTTCTCCTCTAAACGGTGGTGAGATCCTCCACCTTCGTTATGCATATCCGCCATGAGGCTCGAAGTCGATGATCAACATAAGATTACAAATGTGGTTTACCGCCGCTCACGATGTCGCAACGGAGATGATAGAATATTGTCTAGGCTTTTGTCTGACCTTTCTTTTTTCTTTTATTTTTATTTTCTAAAATTGAGTCATAGAAGAAATGGAAAATTAAATCCCATTTAATTTTTTAATTAATGCACATTACGCAACCCATGAGTGAAATTTGGAAGGATGAAGAGTCATAGTTGGCTATTTAGTATAATAATAAAGTTTTTAAATTTCTTTCTTATTTTTTTTAATTTTAATCATTAAAACCCATTTTTATTTTGTTTAAATTTGACAGGTTTTTATAATTAAAGATTGACAGATTTATTCCTATTTTAATTCCTTTTTACTCTCGTTTACTGCTTGCTTTCGTATTTTTATTATTGTTATTTCCTTTTCATATAAATACAAGCATGTCATGATATATGTAATATTATTTTGCATTTTATATTATATGTAGTGTTATACTTTTCTTTTATATAACCATGCATAATATTTATATGTTACAAATGTTAGTACTATACCATATATTATTATTATGGCGTACAGTACTCACAATATTTATTGTACACATCACAGTGCACTTTTTAAATATTTCATGTTGTAAATATTTTGCTTAAATTATTTGTTCTATAATATTATCATGTGTTAGATATGTTATTATATTATAGGATTTTACATATTTATTTATATTATACTCGTTATATCGTGGTTAGTATCTCATATATTTTGTTATTATTAATCTTTTAATTTAGTTTGGTTGTATGTTTGTTTTTCATACTTTATTTGTTAACCATGTGACCCTTTTATTTATAATTTTCATTTAGTAATTAACTTTTAAAAACAAAAGAGAGGTATCTATTAATTTTGATATTAAAGTCGTAATCGTCCGAGTTACCGGAGATCAATTGAATATTTGAGTTAATTCTTATCGTCTCTAGGTAATTTAAAATTAAAATCTACAAGATCATGACATCATTCTTTTAAATGCTTGAATCATGCATAAAGGTGACATACAAGATCCGAACCCTTCACTAACGCGACGGTCAGTATTATTTGACGTCCATTTAGTATATGGTTCGGTGTATTGTCAACCTTATTAATTAAATGTTTTGTTAATTTGAATTCACCAATTAAATTAAGCCCGTCCAATTAAGGTCAATTTTGAATTTAGAAACCGATTTAAAATTAAATTAAAGTTCAAAAATGATTTTTAAAAGAAAATATTTTTGGTACCGATTTCTGGGCGTGTTGGGGGTGCTAATCTTTCCCCACGCGTAATCAACTCCCGAACCCTATTTAAAATGAATCTCTAGTTTTCTTTTTATGGTGTCCGATCTACCTAAGTGATCGATGGCGACTCCAATTTTATCGATTTTTAAAAGAATTAATGTTTTTAGTGGCATTTGCGAAAGAAGGTTAATTAGCAACATTCTAGACCTTTTCCACATCTTTCAAATTAAATGTCTGTTTTCCATATTCGGACCATTCTAAAAAGGTCGCTACAGCATGGCGACTCCGCTGGGGAGAATTTTTTTTTAACAAAAAAGAGAGTTAAGCCAATTAAAAATGTTTTCAACTTGCTTTTGAATTTAAATTAATTTTAAGGAGGTTTCTTTATTAAAATGTGATCAAAATTTTATGGGCTTTAATAATTGGTGAATTTAAATTAATTTTTCATTTAATTTTTAAGGAATCACCGACATGTGTTGCATCATTTCATAAGCTCTATACCCGAGCTCTAACCCCTTTAAGTGGGAGTGAAACACCCATACCCAAGTGAGTAACCCTCCACGGGTCGATAATGTACTTCCGGAATCCACGCCTTTGACAAGTGAGTAGCCATCCACGTCATTAGGTCGTGCTTTCCCTCGAATCGAATCCAATTTGCAAGCCTATAATAGGCCAGAATTTGAGCTCTTATTTGCCTTAGAAGGTGATGAGATAGGTTCGGGTACCCCAAATAGAACTGAACCACATGTGTGAGAACATAGGAAACCCACCCCGATAGAGCCATACGGATAACCCTAGAAAGATATATTAGGGTTTTCTTTATGAACCATGTTTGTGTTTATTTCCATTGTATTTATTTTCTTGCCTCTAAATATTTTTATTGTGACTAACAATTTGTATCATTGTTTCTTTTGTTTCATTTTTTACATACATTATCATGTCATAAAGAGCACATCGATGTTGAAAATAGTTTGAAATTAAAAACTTCGTTAAAGGGAGATTTCGTTCGAAGCAACAACGAGAGGGATCAAATATGGTCAAAAGGAAGCAATCATTCGAAGAAGATCATATCTCTGTCAAACTCTACCAGCAAACGCAAAGACGATGACTTGAAGAACCAAGCTTCAACGGCTTATTTTGACCGGTGAAGTTCAAAACATTTTGACCGGTGAAGTTCAAAACATTAAGGGGTAAACATGAGGGGGCAACTCCAACACACCTAATGTCGACTGTAGAAACACGTCACTTCGTAGCCTAGACCATTCGAGGGTAGGAGCAAGAATTAGCATGATGCACCAAATTAACTTTTAGAGGAAGACGCCAATGAGCTTCAAGGTGTTCCAGGTAAAGGTTCAAAGAATATAAGAATTTGGTATAGAGGGACCATCGAATTTAAGATCAAGCGTCAAGAATGAGGGACAATTTCATTATGCCCGTACAATTTGGAGACAAGAGCATGACTTGAAAAATGGACCTCTCAAATACGGGGAGTTATAAGAAAAACTTCATCTTCAGCATAGAATGCTAATGAGCTTCACAGTGTTTCGGTTAAAGATTTGAAGAATAGAGGAAGGTTATAAGGAGTTTGAGAAACCGTAGACCTTGATGCTACCCCAAGCCATTTTTGTAATTGACAAATCTCAATCGTTGTATCAAGATGACGTCCCCTTTAATGAAAGTTGTTTAACGATGATATTTGTTAACTCGACTGTGCTCTTTGCATTTCATATTGCATTTGTCTATATTAAAATTATCCTTGTTTTCATTTACTCTCGCATAAAGATATCATTTATCATTTTTGACATCATTAAATTTGCATTCATATCATCACATCATTAATTAGAGAAATATTATTCAAGAAAGAAAAAAAGAATCAAAAGATGATTCCTCACCAAGGTAGTGCAAAAGTTATGAATGAATTGACGGATAGAGTAGATGAGCTCGGAAGTTTCCTGGAACAATTGATTGGTGTTCAAAAAGAATAGTGATCATATATAAAGGAATTTCAAGAGAAGTCCAACAATAAAATGAATGAGTTGGTGAGTTTGGTATGCACTGCATCCAAAGATGAATGTTTAGCAGAAGACCCTACAACGCAAGTAGAGGTTAGAAGCCAACAAGAGTTTGAAGCTCAGTTCCAAATTTTAAAAAAATAAAGAGGAACCCTACAAAGAGCGAGTTTCCACCAATCAGTTTGAAGTGGGTGGTGCCACCTCGAAGTGTTCTAGTGAGTTGGTTGTAAATTAAGATTCAGGATTCTAGTTTGTTGTTTCCCCTTTTAATGAATAAAGACCTCTATGGGATAGAAGAAGTTCCAGGACCTGAAAAGGGAATATGGACCACTAGAATGGGTAAGTTATCTCCTTTTCAAATTTAGAGGCAACTTTCGATGTTGATGAGCCTTATTTCCACTCGTAGAGAGAAACAAGAGAAGTAGAAGAGCCTTCAGTTCAGTACCAATCCTCTCACTTATCAAGAGATGTTTTCAAGGTTTCTAGAAGCTCGTCTAATGACACTTTGCTTTGTCAAAACGCATAAGCTTCCCTACCCGGAGAGGTTCAAAGAATAAAATCATTATGGCTTTCATGCCGAAATTTAGAGTCACTCCATTGAAAAATGTATAAGCTTAAGTGCAGAATCTCTTAGACCGTAGAGTGGGGAAATTCGAGCTTACAGATCTAAACATGAAGATTAATTTTCTCGATCGTAGTTGGTACAAAGAAGTTAAGAGGAGATCAGATTACCACAGTAGAGGTGATAGAGGAAGCAGAGGGGCATATACCTACGAAAGCTGAAAAGACGAGCAAAGACTGGTGACAGAGTAAGGTTTTGGAGGAGGTTCTGACTTCTCAATTAAGCACCAGATCGGAAGTTGCATACATTTAAAAAAAGTTTAATTTACTACTTTGAGCTCGAAAATTAGTAAGGGCATTTTGTAAAAAAAAACATTTTTTTTAAAATGATGTTTCTTTCATCCATCAATTGATTTCGAATTCATTAATTCTTTAAACATTTCATTCATTTTAAGGGATAACTTACTCTCCCATGTGCATAGAACAAGCATTTTTAAATATACACATGTATATATTATTTATGTAATAGGCCCTAGAATTTCAAATGTGATAGCATCTTTGTCTCAAACTCAAAAATTGACCCTAAGTTTTGTATATTCAGAGGAAACTGAATATTGTGGGGATATTGAAAATAAGAGTCTCTGCTAGTCTACATAGGTCAACAAAGGAACAAAATGAGCGTCTATACAATGGGCCACTCCCATATTAGAAAAAGTCTTTCTCGTGCACTTGTTGTTCAAGATTCTTGAATTAAGAGTCGACCTTAAATTTCAACCCTTGAAGACCTTCTCAAGACTTCCTCGAATGAGACGATGAATAACATTCTCTTAGTTCATTGAAGGAACATGGCAAGATCATTCAAATTATATAATGAAACCAGAATGATATCAGGAGGAAGCAGTCAGAAGCTAGGACTTGCAAAAAGAGAGAGAGAGAGAAAAAAAAAGAAAATAAACAAAGAAAGAAAAGAAAAAAAAGGAAAAAGATAGAACCGGAATGACAATCGAAAGGCCAAAGCAAGCCCGAATGAAATAAAGAGGATTTTTTTTACGATACCAAAAGATTACAGAATGGTGATCGAATGCAAAAGTTAGAAGAAAGGTGATCAAATCAAGCAATGGATAACAGAGAAGTACTCTAATTTGGTGGTACACCTACAAATTTGAAAGAGGAAAAGAAACCGAAAAGGAGAAACAATGTTGTTTGCACTACATATTTAGATCAGACAGTCCAGAGTCAAAAACTCAATCATAAGAAACGAAGCAAGAAGAAGCAAAGAATCTTCATTCTGAATGTCTCAAGATCTCAAAGATTTTTACAAGAATGAATGTTAAAGCTCATACGAAACAAGATGGCCTGAAGATTGCCAATTTTAGAAAAGAGAATGAACTCTAGGGTGAAAACCTAGAAGGGCAGTGTAGAGCGACTCTAAAAAGGGTTGCATATTCAGATCAGACGATCCAAAGTCAAAATATCAACTAAAAGAAACGAGGCCAGGAGAAGCAAAGAATCTTCAATCTGAACGCCTCATGATTTGATGGCCTGAAGATTGTCAATTTCGGAAAAGAGAATGAACTCTAGGGTGAAAACCTAAAAAGGGCAGTCTAGAGCGACTAAAAAAAACGAAAGAGAAGAATAGAAGAGGAATATTGAGAATCCTAGATTACAAATACAGAGACACCTTTACGCCAATCATTGATCCAAGTCTTACAAGTCTCTAAAGATAATTCTGATCATTTAGGGACGTCTAAATTAAATGAGATGGTTTTCAGACCACACTCCGCCCAAAGGTTAACCTTGCTTCAAGGAACGTCGAACTTCGAAGTGCTTGATCGAAACCCAAATAAGGGAAGGATGGGGCAGGATGAGAAAGTGAGATAATGAGTCCCACATGAAAAAGGGGTAGTTTCTAGGAAATGGGTTGTTCTTTTTGAAAACCTGATGGTCCAAAAGAGACTATGCATTTGTGTATATCCCCGTAATAGTCGAGGATCCTTTAAATATACTCTTCATTAGAGTTGAGCTTTTCCAGATTGGGACAAATATGTCATTGCATTTGACATTTGAAAGGGTAAACTTTTTTCTTAAATTGTTTTGCAACACACTTTAATAATCATATATATATATATTCTAAAAAATCTTTCTTGCATAAATATAAATAAAATCATTTTCAAGAATTAATAAAAACTGCGAATCAGCCTCCATTGAGGTACCTCGATGTACAAAAATGAAATCAGGACACAAAAATGTTCGATCAATCATTATACAGATCCAGATGAGAAAACAAAGAATATGAGCATAAAATCATTATCCTCGAAGCGACAGAATCAGATCTCGGGCTAGAGTTGACCAAAACAATGGCCCATTGAGTACTACGAAAAGAGTGCACATGTTGAACGATTCAGGGGCATGGGGCAAGTTTTGTCTTGACACTCTGCAAAGGTTCGATCAGAAAAGAACACTTCTTATGATCGGTCGAGAGTTAGCATTTTTTATCCAACATCAAGGTAGGGAGATGCATCAAAGAATCGGTTCAGGAAATGAACGCATTCCACTCACATCAAGTTTGATGTGGTATTCAGACTTCAAGGAGCAACGAGCTTCGAAGTGTCTAGCCACCACTTAAAAGAAGAAAGATTGAGGCATGGTGAGTCCCAAATTCAGAGATCCCTTGGCATACTTGTAGCGTTAGTCAAGAGTTTAGAGTATTTTTGGTAGCCTTTTTGACATAAGACCCGATTTCAGAACATTTTGGTAGTCTCGTTGCATGTGTCCTGAATTAGGAGATTTTGGCAGCCCTGTTGCGTGAGTCCTAAGTTAAGAGATTTTACCAGCCTTGTTGCGTGAGTCCTGAGTTGAAAGTTTTTTGCAGCCTTGTTGCGTGAGTCTCGAATTCAGAGTTTTGACAGCCTTTCTGGTGTAAGACACGAGTTTATAGCATTTTTGGCAACTATTGTAGCATAAGTCCCGAGTTAAGAATTTTTAGCAGCCAATTCGGCATGATTCCCGAGGATACGAACCAGAACAACTTTTGTGGAATAAGTCCCAAATTTAAAGAAGAATGATATCTTTTTCGGCGTGAGTCCCGTATTCAGATAATTTTGATGAGTCATGAATTAAAAGATTTTTGGCAACCTTTCTAGTGTGAGACTCGAGTTTACAACATTTTGGCAGCCTTTGCGGTAGGAGTCCTAAATTTTAAACCAAGATCGGCAACCTTTTCGACGCGAGTCCCGAGATTTTGAATGAAAATGATAGTCGTTTAACATAGATTGCAACTTTCAACAGATTGGTGGTTGTCGCGTGTCAAAAGTGTGCGATTAGTGCAAGTGGACACATCGCAATTAATAAAGTGATAAGTATTATCGTGTATCGTCTCCTTAGGGATTGGTATACTTAATATGTCTTCTTCGTCTTCTTGTTCTGTAAAAAGAAATAAAAACACAAGTAATTTGGGTTTGGATGAAACTAAATAAATTGAAATAAAACAACTAAGTAAAAGAATGAGATTTGATTAATAGAGAGAGAGGTCAGTATCCAGTTGCGTTGTATTGTGGATTTGATTGACTTGTCTCTTCCCAATGCAATTGTATATCACTGCCTCGGCAGCATTGCAGATTACTGCCTTGGCAGCGACGATACTATCCGCCGTGGCAATCCCTTGCTCGTGGTTGGACTTTACCAAAGTTCGGCAAAGTGTCCTTGAATGACTCCGCTTATCCCTAAGTCGAAGTACTGTTGATGACTAGTCCTTGATGATACCTCCCGGCGTGAATCAATTATACTCACCAACCAATCTCACACTTCTTTTAGCCGCTAAACTCTTAACCTATCCCTAGGCTGAGTTAGTATTTCGCGATTGAAACACCGTACTTTCCCCTTTCATGAATCTAAATCTCCCGAGTCTAGATAAATGGATTACTTACAAACTTCTCTCCCGAGCTTGAATGCAAGAACAAAGAATGGCAAAGGATAAGCAAACCTTGATAGTTTTATTGCATTGAAACAAAGAACAAAGTACAATCTCCTCTCACAAATACTAAACAACCTTCACCTAAACCCTAAGAAAGCTTAGAACATGATTTGGGAGAAAGAAAACATTGAATCTTAGGGTAAACTCTCTATGAATCGACTCTCTCTCGGTATCTCCCTATACATTGGACGGCTAGGTATTATATAGGCTTGGCCTAGGGCAAACCTCTCCTAAGTAGAATATAACTTGGAGTAGGGAACAAGTCATGTACATAAATAAAATATTTCCAAGTTTATTTCAACTAAGAGGCTTTCCCGCGTGGCCTTGTCTTGGGCTTTTCCTCATGCTCACCAGCTCCGATCCATATGCTCCATGTCTGGAAACGTCCCTTGGATTTTTCTCTTCCGATCGCCTACAATATTTCTCTTTGGCTCTCAACTGCTGCCTCGGCATCAGGTCCTGCCTCGGCCATGTTGCTGCCGCGGCTCTTGTTTCTCCTGCACAGATATAAAAATGTAGTAAAACTTGCCTTTTCTGTAAATATTATCTTTATAAGCCTAACTTCTAAATATATCACATTAAGTACATGCTTTGGTCTGAGTGGTTGTAAATTTAGTGATTAAAGCCCATAAAAGGTGTAGAAAGTGATAGTGAGTTGAGCAATGTAAACCATCAATTTGCCAAACTCTACTCTCTCTTGGTCTTATGTTTCCATCTATTCTCCCCACCATAACTATGCCTATTCTTAAGTCTTAACCTTTCGGTTACCCAAGGGTTTACCTAGAAACAAACTATAAGATTTGGTGAGTGTGTGCGTTTTTGTGGACAAGTTTGATTTAAGGCTTTCTTAAATAAACTCTAAGTTCAAGACAAATAGAATTGGGTTAAGTGTTCTCTTCTTTTCTAAACAACCAATTCTTGAGCCAATTTCGGACACCTCAAGGATTGTTTTTTTCTCATCACTAATTCCTTCTTTCTTTTTGATATTCCTCATAGCATACTAGAGCCAATTTCGGGCACCTCTAGCATGAAGAAGAGTACTTCCTAGAGCCGGTGATAGGCACCTCTAGTTACTTTCCCAAACATATAAGTCTTTATCACCTAAGTTCATTAAAAGAATTCTTATAATCCAACAAGTCCCAAAAGTGTTTGAAAAATTCATCTTATAGTAAGCTTCTAAGTTTTCATCCTTAAGTATCCTAAGGTTAAACCTTTTTAACAAGACCTAATCATGGTAAGGAGAAAGATTTCTATAGCCTTAAAGAATAAACTAAGGCAATACTGATGATAAGCAGTGCAAAAGTATAGGCAATTGATTCAAGTAAGGCGGGGAGCATGAAAATTTTTTTAAAAAAATTCACTTAAATACTCTCTTTTCTTGGCATGGCCTCGGCAGTAGATTGCTGCCTCGGCAGTGAATCTGCACCCCAAACTCGAACCAAGCATTGCCCTCAATGCTTTATACTAGAAGAGAATAGTGGGCAACAAAAATATGAAAGAAATAAGCAACATATCAAGAAACAAACAACAATTAAAATTGAATATATGAAAAATTTAAAGAGACTCCGAAGAGCTGCTTGTAACAATTTTTCTACGGGGTCGTGCTGCTGATTGCTTCGTTCTTGGTGAGGGTGATGGCTGAGCTTTTGCTTGCCGGGGCGGTTGGACTCTTGTTGGTGGTGTCCGTTGCATTGGAGCATCCACTTCTTCTCTTTCTTCCACGTCGGCAATCTCCTAGGTAATAATGATGTCCGTTCCACCTTCCATTGCTGTGGCTGCCCCGGTATGGTGTGTACTCGGTCCGGCAGCGGTTGAGCTTTGGTGTACATACGCATCTATCACAGCTACTAGACTGCCCATGATGATTGGGGATCGTGGTGGAGTGTTGAAGACTGCCCTCTGCTTTGAAGGTCTTCTGCTGGCAGATGATGCTGCGGTAGAGTCTGCTGCCCTAGATGGGCCGGCAGCATGAAACTCTGGTTGAGGGCCTGCGTGGAAGAATGTTCTCGGTCCTCCTGAAGCTGGTGTAGTCTCAATATAGGGGGCGGCTGTGATAAACATCTTGCTTGGAAATTCTGGAAACTGCGTCCCTTGGTCTAGAAAGGCATGGAGCATCATTTGGGCTAATGTGTCGTTAAAGTATCTTTGATACTCCATGTATCTCTGTTGCCTAAGATCCATCTCTGTCATCCTTTGCAGTATCTCCTGGTACGGGTCTGCTGCGGCAGAGGTGTGGGCAGAGTCTGGCATGTCTGCCGTGTACTGCGCCCCGACAGCAGTATCAACAGTGAACTGCTGGGGCGTTGCTTGGACTGGTTCCGCCTGCGTGATCTGCATAACTTTGTGGCAAAAGTCTTTGGTCCATCCAAGCCTTTGGGGAGTGTATCCGTCCGTGTCTTCTATTGTTACACCTGCGGTAACACACAAACCAGTGATCAAACAAGGGAAATATAACGGTCCTCTATCCTTCTTACCGCATTCGCAAATTTCGCGTAAGATGATCTCTCCAACGTTGATGCTCCTTTTGTTGATGATCGATTGGATGAGCACCAATCGCTTTTGGTCCACCACGCTGTTGTGGGATGTGGGAATGAGGCATCGCTTGACGAAGGTGTTCCAAAGCTTGGCCTCGGGCTTTAAACTCTGTCGTGCTACAGATCCTCTATGGGCACCGATTTCCCATGGAGTATTCGTGTAGCAAAGGTCATCTTTAATCAACTCGTAATCCTCGGCAGTGATATCCTCCATGAATTCAGCGTGAACACCATGGTCCGGAGTGAGGCCGTAGAATTGGTTGATGGTCTCGGAATCTAGCTGGACAGGCCTGCCTCGGCAGTGGACAAAGAGGGATTCTTTGTTGGGCCCGTGCGCATAGAATTCTCGCACGATGGTAGCGTTTGCCTGGGCAGGTTGAAGGCAAAAGATTTCCCAATCTTGGTACTTGATCCTGTTGAACAGATAGTGCTCGATTCCATAATTTTCATCATCCGAGTGTTGGAACCCTTGTTCCTCCCACAACTGCCGGGCAATGAAAGACCTGTTGAAGCGGTCTTTAACATTGGCTTAGGCAAAGCGCTTGTAGGTGGCCATAAAGATTTTGAGAGATTTAGTTCTTGGAGATTTTCTTGGAAGAATTCTGAGAATTTTAACAAGGTTAGGCAGAGAGTACTGTGAGAGCAAGATTGTTGAGTATTCAAAAGAAATCAAGAAAGCAAGAGTGAATAGTTCAAGAGGAGAGGGTTGCTTATATAGGCCTCGGCCTTGTGACCGTTTGAATCCACTAGTCGTTTTGTAGCCGTTACTCTTTACTGCCGTTTCCTTTTCTGCCGCGGCAGGAATCTCGACAGACTAGCCGTTACACTATTCTGCCCGTTGAAACTGCTGCGGCTCTAACACTGTTTTCTGCCTTGGTAGAGTTCCTACTATGAACTACTTCTCCTTTATTCTTGCTTATTATCCTAAATAAAAATTAAACACAAACAAGAAAAATACTTAAAGCAAAAACACAAATTATAGAAAAATATAAACTAAACTAATCTTAATATAATAATATAAAAAGAAAAGGGAAGAGATTAAGTCACTGGAGGAGTGCATGAAAATGCATCCTCTAAGGTGTTTATCTCTTGCTGTCCCGAATTAGAATTCAGATGTTGGTCACTCCCTTTTGCTTTATGTTCATCCTTCTATACTGCTTCCACTTTGAGCTTGATCTTTTTGCCAAATAACCTGCCGAGCATGCTGCCAAGGTAGGATATTTTGGTGTCTAGTGTGTAGATGGCTTTGCACTCTTCTGGATCATCATATTTTTTTAATTTGTGGAATGCATTGAGTTTGACTTGTTGGTCATTAACCCTCATTGTCAGTTCTCCTTTTTCCACATCAATTAAGGTGCGTCCAGTTGCAAGGAAAGGTCTCCCCAAGATGATCGGTGCATTATCATCTGCTTCACAATCAAGGACAAGAAAATCAACAGGAAAAATAAATTTATCAACTCTAACTAGTATGTCCTCGATTTTGCCTTCGGGTTGCACATATGATCGATCCGCAAGTTGGAGCATAACTGTTGTAGGTTTTGCCCTTCCTATTCTAAGCTTTTGGAAGACAGATTTGGGCATTAGATTGATACTTGCTCCAAGGTCGCATAGGGCCTTACCTTCATAGTTGTTACCTATCGCACAAGGTATGATAAAGCATCCAGGATCCTTCAATTTTGGTGGCATGCGATTGTGTAGCATTGCCATGCATCCCTCGGTAGCAGCCACTGTTTCGAACTCACCTAGTCTTTTTCTCTTAGACACAATGTCTTTTAAGAACTTGGCATAATTAGGCATTTGTTCAATTGCCTCTACGAATGGTAAGTTAATGTGGACTTGCTTTAAAATACCAAGAAATTTCTTGAATTGATGGTCCTGTTTTTGCTTTTTTAACCTTTGTGGGAAGGGTGGTGGTGGTCTCATCTCGTCCAGAGTTTCTTTAGTTTGGAATTAATACCTGGCACCACTGGGGTTGTTTCTGTCTTGGCAGATTGTTCAGGAGCTGCAACGCTTTCTGCTGGGGCAGTGTTATCAGGGTCAGTTTGTTTAGCCTCCTCTTTTGCTGGGTCTAATGATGGAACTTGGCCTGCCGGAATCTTTTCCTTCAGCTGTAGACCACTCCTGGTAGTGATTACTTTACACTATTCATGGCCCATTACATTAGCAACTTCAGTATTGCTAGGTAGTCCTCCTTGTGGTCTAGTGTTTATTTTTTGAGCAAACTGCCCCACCTGAGTTTCCAATGCCTTAATTGCTGCCTCTTGGTTTTGCAACCTCATCTTAGTTCTATTTATAAATGCATCTTTTCTTTTGATGAAGTTGCTATTCTCTGCCATGTATGACTCAGTTTTCATCATGAATGCTTTCATTTTCCAAGGAACTTACAGATTGCTGCTGCATCTGCTGCTACGGCATTGGTTGCTGGACCGGCGGCGGCGGCAGATGTTGCATTGGTTGCTAGAATCCTGAGGGTTGGGTTTAAGGCATTGTTAGGATTGCTCCATGAAAGGTTCGGATGCCTCTTCCATGAGGGGTTGTATGTGTTGGACATCATATTGGTTCGGTTGTAATTTCCAACATACATACCGGTTTCTTGATTCATACACTCAGAGGAATTGTGGTTACCGCCACATAAATCACAAAAAGAATCAATCACCTTAACCCCTCGGGTATTTTGTTGTAGTTGCAAATTTTGCACCATCCTGGTAAGAGAGGCCAATTGTGCTGCCACTGAATTTGATGTGTCTAACTCATTCACCGTGGCTTGGCGTCTTACTCCTCCTCTCCTAGATGTAGGGAATTAAAAATCGTTTTTTGCGAGTTTGTTTAATATCTCAATAGCTTCCTCAGGTGCCTTATCCAAGAGTGTTCCGTTTGCCGAGGCATCTAACATCATCCTTGTCAAGGCATTCGTGGCATTATAGAACATGGTCACTTGTGTCCATAGGGGAAATCCATGCAAAGGACACTTGTGCAATAACTCCCTATATCGCTCCCATACCTCGTACATCGGTTCGTCATCTGCCTGTCGAAAAGAAGTGATTTCATTACGAATTCTATCATATAAATTTGTAGGATTAAAGCGTGTAATAAAATCACGACAGAGTTCACTCCAAGATCCAATATATCTTGCTGGAATGCTATTTAACCAGGCTTTTGCCCTATCCCTCAGTGAATAGGGTAATAGCTTCAATCTCAAGACATCTTCATGGAATCCTTGGATTTTAAAGGAATTGCATATCTCTATGAAGGACTTGAGGTGCTGCCTTGCATCTTCAGTTACAAACCCACCAAACTGTCCAATAGTGTTAAGCATATTGAACATGATAGGTTTCAGTTCAAAGTGGGTTGCTTCTATCTCTGGTGTAACGACTCCTAGGTTTAATCCATTTAAATCCTCTTCCAGGAAGTCTCTGACAGTAAGCTGCCACGGTCCCTGATGGCGGCGGAAGACCTCCATTGCCGGCAGGTAAGTTTCGTCCTGCCGGATGATCTGCCATAGCTTCTTGGATTTGTCTCCTCAACCTTTGCCTTGTACGTTCGATCTCTGGGTCTAACTCGTACATAGGGTTGGTTGGGTTGGCCCTGGTCATACACCAAAAAAAACCAAAGTAAAATAAAAATAAATAAAAGAAACAAGAAAATAAAGAAAACAAAATTTAGTTGCCAATCCCCGGCAACGACGCCAAAAACTTATCGTGTGTCAAAAGTGCGCGATTAGTGCAAGTGGATACATCGCAAGTAATAAAGTGATGATTATTATCGTGTATTGTCTCCTCATGGATTGGTATACTTAATATGTCTTCTTCGTCTTCTTGTTCTATAAAAAGAAATAAAAACACAAGTAATTTGGGTTTGGATGAAACTAAATAAATTGAAATAAAACAACTAAGTAAAAGAATGAGATTTGATTAATAGAGAGAGAGGTCAGTATCCAGTTGCGTTGTATTGTGGATTTGATTGACTTGTCTCTGCCCAATGCAATTGTATATCACTGCCTTGGCAGCACTGCAGATTACTGCCTTGGCAGCGACGATACTGTCCGCCATGATAATCCCTTGTTCGTGGTTGGACTTTACCAAAGCTCGGCAAAGTGTCCTTGAATGACTCTACTTATCCCTAAGTCAAAGTACTTTTGATGACTAGTCCTTGATGATACCTCCCGGCGTGAATCAATTATAGTCACTAACCAATCTCATACTTCTTTTAGCCGCTGAAACTCTTAACCTATCCCTAGGCCGAGTTAGTATTTCGCGATTGAAACACCGTACTTACCCCTTTCGTGAATCTAACTTTCCCGAGTCTAGATAAATGGATTACTTACAAACTTCTCTCCCGAGCTTGAATGCAAGAACAAAGAATGGCAAAGGATAAGCAAACCTTGATAGTTTTATTGCATTGAAACAAAGAACAAAGTACAATCTCCTCTCACAAATACTAAACAACCTTCACCTAAACCATAAGAAAGCTTAGAACATGATTTGAGAGAAAGAAAACATTGAATCTTAGGGTAAACTCTCTATGAATCGACTCTCTCTCGATATCTCCCTATACATTGGACGGCTAGGTATTATATAGGCTTGGCCTAGGGCAAGCCTTTCCTAAGTAGAATATAACTTGGAGTAGGGAACAAGTCATGTACATAAATAAAATATTTCCAAGTTTATTTCAACTAAGAGGTTTTTCCGTGTGGCCTTGTCTTGGGCTTTTCTCCATGCTCACCAGCTCCGATCCATATGCTCCATGTCCGGAAACGTCCCTTGGATTTTTCTCTTCCGATCGCCTACAGTAATGCTCTCTGGCTCTCAGCTGCTGCCTCGGCATCAGGTCCTGCCTCGGCCCATGTTGTTGCCGCGGCACTTGTTTCTCCTGCACAGATATAAAAATGCAGTAAAACTTGCCTTTTCTGTAAATATTATCTTTATAAGCCTAACTTCTAATATATCACATTAAGTACATGCTTTGTTCCGCGTGGGTGTAAATTTAGTGATTAAAGCCCATAAAAGGTGTAGAAAGTGATAGTGAGTTGAGCACTTATCAGTGGTCATGATGACGTAAATCCCAGTTTTGATAAGATTGGAAGCCTTTTCGGTGTAAGTTCTGAATTCAAAGTCTGAGCAGCCTTTCCGGCAGTGAGTTCTAAGTTTGAACAAAGATTTATCTTTTCTAGTGTGAGACACGAATTTAGAGCATGTAGGCAGCCATTGTAACGTAAGTCCCGAATTAAGATTTTTTAGCAGCCTATTCAGCATGATTCCCAAGGATACGAACCAGAACGACAACTTTTTTGGCATGAGTCCCAGTTTTGATAGAACTGGTAGCCATGATGGCGTAAAACCCAAGTTTAAGCAAATATTTACAACCTTGTCAGCGAGAGGCACAGAGTTTGAGCATAATTGAGTTGAATTGTTGAGCACATAGACAATGTTTTCGGCATAAATCGCCAGATTCGAAGAGCGAGATTTGATAGCCGTGTAGGTGTAAATCCAAAGTTTGAAAATGATCGGCAGCCTTTTCAGCATGAGTCCCGAGATTCTGAATGACAATGATAGTCGTTTAACATAGAACTCAACTTTCAACAGATTGATGGCCATGATGGCGTAAATCCCAGTTTTGATAAGATTAATAGCTCCTTCGGTGTAAGTCCCGAAAGTTTTCAAGATAACGAGTCTGTAAGGGAAGAACTCATAGATCAACAAAAAAATCAAAAAATGGCATTCATGCATCATATATGGTTAGACATCCCTAAGATTAGGAGCATGCTATCACATTTGTCATAACATTCCATCCATTTTCACAGGTATTGGAACGTATAAAAAAGAGAAACCATCGGAATCGAAGCTCAAAGAGAATTTTTGAAAGAAGAATTTCAAATTTATCACGAAAAATAATTAAGACAACATCAACCTATCCGTTCAGGCCCATGAAGAGCGGAAACTTTTCTAGTTAATACAAAAAAAGTGCCACTTCTAGGGATACAAGAATAACAATCGAGTGTTTGCCATTGGATTCAAAGACATTTAAACTCATTGCCATTTCAAAGGGCATGTTATCTTTAGTGTAAGCGCTTTCAACCACTACATGGAAATAGAATTATTGTAGCTTAGTCGTTACCGTTTGGAACGATGAACCATTCCAAGATTGATACAGAGAAGACATTCAAGTGTTCGCTACCGCTTCAGGGAACATAATTCAAAAACATTTAAACTCATCGCCAATTCAAAGGGGCACGATATCTTCATTCAAGCCGCTTTCAACCGTTCCGGGAAAACGAAGCTATTTCAATTCATTCACCATTTGAAGACTAGTTGATAATCCTTGTCCATTCTAGGAGGATTCACTTACATCATCGAATTTACTCTTGTATCGCTTTGGGAGAGTAAGATTCTTTCAATCGTTCTGTACCACTTCGGGGAACGAGTCACCATTTGAAGACCAATTGGTAGTCCTTGTCCATTCTGGGAGAATTTACTAAACATCATCCAATTCACTCTTATATCGCTCTGGGAGAGTAAGATTCTTTCGACCATTCTGTACCGCTTCAGAGGACGA
Source organism: Abelmoschus esculentus (assembly GCA_035048815.1). NCBI lineage: Eukaryota > Viridiplantae > Streptophyta > Magnoliopsida > Malvales > Malvaceae > Abelmoschus > Abelmoschus esculentus. The sequence continues at coordinate 7,287,957 of JAUCBN010000063.1, read as the reverse complement.
GTCATCATTCAAAGACTAGTCGATGGTTCTTTTGCACTTTAGAAAGATTTATTTTTCTATCCAACTTGCTCTAAGACCATTCCGGGGAGCAAAATTTTCTTTAGATCTTGAAGGGAAGACAAAATCGACTTCATGACTATGAAGGGAGCCAAGTTCGCTTGCGACCATTCAGGAAGACGAACACTTGCTTTATGACCACGAAGGGAAGCCAATCAAATACCTACTTTAAGACCACGAAGGGAAGCAAAATATGCCTTTAAACCACGAAGGGAAGGCAAATTTAGCTTTATAACCACAAAGGGAAGCCAATCAAATATTTGCTTTATGACCACGAAGGGAAGCCAATCAAGTAGAATGTGCCTTTAAACCACGAAGGGAAGGCATTATCGGCTTCACGACCAAGAAGGGAAGCCAAGTTCGCCGACGACCCTAAAAGGAAGCGAACACTTGCTCTAAGACTACTTAGGGGAGCAGAATCTGCTTTAAGACCAAGAAGGGAAGTAGAATACGCCTTTAGACCACAAAGGGAAGGCAATATTGACTTTCAGACCACGAAGGGGAAGTCAAGATCCGCTCTTTTACCGTTCCGGAAGTGCATATCGTTCTAACAGGGAAGTAGGACAAAACTAGTGATTATGGTCTTTGCTTTACACTTGTTTCACAAGTGTAAGCAAAGAGGGGCAGTTGTAATCACCATTTTTTTCGTGTCCAACTTATTTTTTATGTTTAAAATAAAGGGCTTTAATTAATATGTAATGGGCATATATATAACGTGTAAAAAAGGAAGAAGAAAAAAGACTATAAGCATATATCATGACATGTGTTAGTATATTAGTTAATATTATTGCATAAATATATTGTATGTGTCATATGTTTTTACTTTGATCTTGTATGCACATGTTTGATAATTTTGTTGTTAATGTCACATAATGTATGAATAGTGGCACATATTGATAGTATTGCATGTCATTGCTTGTGTGCATATTAATGTAATATATGTATTATTTGCATGAATATAATGTCATACGAGTATATGTTATTATCATTTAAAATACATTAAAATTAAAAACCCAAAAAATTATAAATAAAAAATATTGTCAGCCCAAATAAATAAATAAATTGGAGTCTATTAAATAAAAATTAATATCAGTCCATTTCCATTTATAAAACCCAAAAATATTATCAGCCCATGTCTTAATTTACAATGCCCAATAAGTTAATAAATATGTTACAGCCCAATCACTGAAAGCCCAACCGACCAACTCTTCCAACCCATTTTAACCCAAATTTTATCTTTATTTATTTGGTATAGCCGTCAGATGAGAGCAGCTAGATTGGAGCAAATTGAGTGGCTGGGATTAAATGAAATGAAGGATGTCCCTTCATATCCATGGTGTCGTTGATTTCGCCTCCACCGTACAGAGACCAACAACCTCAAAACTTGGACACAACAAAACCAAGTCAAGAAATCAAGATCCCAGGAAATCCGGAGATACATCATATCATTGTAAAAGGGATTAAAAATATCCAAAATTGGGGGTTATAAGAGGGGATTTGTTTTGTAAAACGGGGTGGAGTTTTCTAAAAAAAAAACAAGAGAGGGGATGATTCTTGTAATCAAATTTTCGATTGTAAATCGAGTTTTGAAAATCTGGGAATAGAAGAAAAATTCTCTTTTGAGGTAAAAAAAAATTCAATCTTGCTTGCTCTTTTACTCCTTTCAAAGCACAAAAATCAACGTTTTGCTAAGTGTTCTAATCCATTGAGCAAATCGTTATCGATTTTATTTTCAAACCCTAGCGAAGCAACAACAAGATCGTTTTCATTTCTCTTGTTTTCAAAAAAATCGAAACCAAAGTTTGTTTCCGTTTCTAGTCTAAAATCTAAACCTTTTGATACTTTTTTTTGAAAAGAGAAGGAGTGATTTCGGTTAAAGAGCTTACCTTCTCCTCTAAACGGTGGTGAGATCCTCCACCTTTGGTTATGCATATCCGCTGTGAGGCTCGAAGCCGATGATCAGTGTAAGATTACAAATGTGGTTTACCGCCGCTCAGGATGTTGCAAAGGAGAGGATAGAATATTGTCTAGGCTTTTGTCTGAACTTTCTTTTTTCTTTTATTTTTATTTTCAAAAATTGAGTCATAGAAGAAATGGAAAATTAAATCCCATTTAATTTTTTAATTAATACATATTACGCAACCCATGAGTGAAATTTGGAAGGATGAAGAGTCATAGTTGGCTATTTAGTATAATAATAAAGTTTTAAAATTTCTTTCTTATTTTTTTTAATTTTAATCATTAAAACCCATTTTTATTTTGTTTGAATTTGATAGGTTTTTATAATTAAAAATTGACACATTTATTCCTATTTTAGTTCCTTTTTACTCTCGTTTACTGCTTGCTTTCGTATTTTTATTATTGTTATTTCCTTTTCATATAAATACAAGCATGTCATGATATATGTAATATTATTTTGCATTTTATATTATATGTAGTGTTATACTTTTCTTTTATATAACCATGCATAATATTTATATGTTACAAATGTTAGTACTATACCATATATTATTATTATGGCGTACAATACTCACAATATTTATTGTACACATCACAGTGCACTTTTTAAATATTTTATGTTGTAAATATTTTGCTTAAATTATTTGTTCATTAATATTATCATGTGTTAGATATGTTATTATATTATAGGATTTTACATATTTATTTATATTATACTCGTTATATCGTGGTAAGTATCTCATATATTTTGTTATTATTAATCTTTTAATTTAGTTTGGTTGTATGTTTGTTTGTCATACTTTATTTGTTAACCATGTGACCCTTTTATTTATAATTTTCATTCAGTAATTAACTTTTAAAAACAAAAGAGAGGTATCTATTAATTTTGATATTCGAGTCATAATCGTCCGAGTTACTGAAGATCAATTGAATATTTGAGTTAATTCTTATCGTCTCTAGGTAACTTAAAATTAAAATCGAAAAGATCATGACATCATTCTTTTAAATGCTTGCATCATGCATAAAGGTGACATACAAGACCCAAACCCTAAACTAACGCGACGGTCAGTATTATTTGACGTCGATTTAGTACATGGTTCGGTGTATTGTCAACCTTATTAATTAAATGTTTTGTTAATTTGAATTCACCAATTAAATTAAGCTCATTTAATTAAGGTCAATTTTGAATTTAGAAACCAATTTAAAATTAAATTAAAGTTTCAAAATGATTTTTAAAAGAAAATATTTTTGGTACCGATTTCTGGGCGTGTTGGGGGTGCTAATCTTTCCCCACGCGTAATCAACTCCCGAACCCTATTTAAAATGAATCTCTAGTTTTCTTTTTATGGTGTCCGATATACGTAAGTGATCGGTGGTGACTCCAATTTTATCAATTTTTAAAAGAATTAATGTTTTTAGTGGCAATTGCGAAAGAGGGTCAATTAGTAGCTTTCTAGACCTTTCACCCCACATCTTTCAAATTAAATGTCCGTTTTTCATATTCCGACCATTCTAAAAAGGTCGCTACAGTTGTGTATGTCGATGATTTGAATATCTTTGAGACTCGTGTAGAGACCTCCTCAAATCCTTGTTCATCTATCGACATACAGAAAAATATTGAAAGAGACTTTACATGCATAACGCATGTCTATTGATCACCCTTATGGTTATTGCTAAGTCTCTTACTGTAAACAAAGATTTTTTCGCCTCACGAAAAGGGTAATGATATTCTTGGTCTAAAGCACAATATACACATTATTTGATCTGGAAGCATCGTATCTTAGCTGGTTCAGAAATATTATTTAAGTGCAACGAGATCATTACCTTTAAATAATTGTTATACATGAGAAAAAGCCGAAATATGTGTTTGGCTAAATATATCTTGAAGATATGTGAATGTTTTTCACAAGATAAGATGCAAGCTATCTTGTACAGAGATAATACAAAATTTATATCTCAAGGTGGATATATCAAATATGATAAAACGAAACATATTTCTTCAAGTTTCGTCCCTCATGATTTTCAGATGAATAGTATTCAATGAATCATTTTAAGCAATGATTTGGAAGATTTATCTACTAGTGCATGATCTACTTCAACATTTGAAGATTGTATTCAATATTGAATTATGAAGATTCAAAGATCTTATGTGATATTTTCATGAAGGGGAGTAAATACGCATTGCACTCTTTTTCCCTTAACCGAGGTTTTGTCCCAATGGGTTTTCTTGGTAAGATTTTTAATGAGGCAACATGTTATGCGTATCAAAGATGTGTGTACTCTTTTTCCTTCACTAACAATTTTTTTCCCACAGGGTTTTTATCTTAGTAAGGTTTTAACGAGGCACATTATCTTCATGGATATCCAAGGGGGAGTGTTATAAATATATTTATTCATGGTGGATATCCATATATTAAGTTAAAGTTTAATGACCTTTATTATTAGGGTTTACTACCCATTGGAATTAGGGTTTCCATCTTATGCCTATAAATATAGACTTTTGGACAAAGCATTGTACACAACCCTACTGTGAGAATATAATAAAATCTCTCTCTTTTGTCTATCATCTTTATTCTCATATTTTATTCTTATTCTTTATTTTATTCACAACAATTTTTTAATACATGTTATTAAGGTTCTTATTTTTAGATCTACTCCCAAGCCACTGATGAGTGCCTAAAAGTCCTATTCTTTATACCAATTTCCCACTCGATTATTGTTAATAAAGGACAGATTTAATGGCAATACTGGATAATTCTGCTTATTTCCATATTTCAGCACCCCAATACTTAATTCATGAATTTATCTATTATTTGGCATAAAACAGGTACGGTTAATGGTTTCTTCTCTTAGACAGGAAACTACCACATAGGTAATGCAAGATAGCATGATGGATGCTGGAAGCTGAAGCTGAAATGCAGATAAGCACCTGCCTCGGCAGCACTTTGATTCCCAGGCAACAGTTTACTGCCTCAGCAGCACTTTGATGCCCCGGTAGCAGTTTACTGCCTCAGCAGCACTTTGATGCCCCGGTAGCAGTTTACTGCCTCAGCAACACTTTAATGCCCCGGCAGCAGTTTACTGCCTCGGTAGTACTTTAAGGCCGCGGCAGCATCGGAGGCTGCGGCAGCACCTGGAACATAAAAATTTATATGATAGGCGATCTGAAGAGAAAAATAAGGTGGACGTTTTAAGACAAGAAGCATAGAAATCGGAGCTGAAGAACACACAAAAAGTCAAGGTCAAAGGCCACGCGGGAAAAGAATCCTTATAGGAATAAACTAGGAAATAAAATAAATATCTTTTATTTATGTACTTAACTTGTGTTTTACTCCAAGTTGTATTCCTTCTTTGGAAAGGTTTGCCCTAGGCCAAGACTATATAAACCATAGCTTATGTAGAGAGGAAGACATCTCGAATTCAAGTGTTCATACAAAACCCTAAACTCCTCCATCGTCCCCTTGGGGTTTAGGTTAGTTGTGGAGTAGTTGTGGGAGAAAGTTTGTAATTTGTTTAGTTCTTATTAATGCAATTTTAGAATTCATAGTTTATTCTCTCTTGGTATTTACTCTTCTCGCATATGAGCTAGAAAGATAAGTATGTGAAGAAAAACCTATTTGCCTAGCATCGGGAGATGTAGGTTCACGAAATGAGAGAATACGGTCTTTACTCAAGGGCATTGACTAATCCGGTTGAGAGATCAACCGCCCAGGATTTCAGCGACTAACAAGACGCATGTGTTTGGTTGTTATCCGCCCTTGATTCACTCCGGGAGGTATCATCAAGACGTGGGTTTCAACAGTTCTCTTCGCTTAGGGATAAGGAAGAAAACATACAAGGATGCTCTGTCGAACTATGAGTTGTTGAATTGTCGACAAGGCATAACCCCGCCGAGGCAGCTACGACGACCCTTTGTGCGAACCCGCCGAGGCAACAATTCAACCCCATTGCATTATAAGAACGAGACAATTACATTCTGATTTCACACTACGAAACACTCTAACCTGCCCCACTTTTCCATCCTTGATTTCTTGATCATTTATCTTTATTGCTTTAATTAGTTTTCCTAGTTATAATCCAACTCAATTATTTGTGTCTTTAATTTTCCATTGTGCAGGAAGAATAAATTGCGTAAGTAAAGCTAATCCCTGTGGGTTCGACATCTTAAATACTTCAATCTGACAAAAGGTGGAAGGACGAATGATTCATCATAAAAGCAGGATTGTATAGCCTCCATCAGCCACCAAAAACTTAGAAGATCATGCCTGGGCCATTTGCGCAACTTACTACCTTCCTTTGACAAAGTGAGTGATGACCTAGACAAATCACATATCTTATTAATAATGTACTAAACTTGTACGACGGATGAAATGATCCAAATGGAAAAATATGCGTTTGGTTTCTAAAATTAACTTTGAATGCCAATGGAGTATGTGGTGTTGAGATGCTTAAATATTTTCGGCTCAAGTTCTTCGATCGTTTATATGATAAAATAGGGAAGAAATTAAATTTTGGGTGTGTTATTGTGAAAGCAATAAAAAGATGAATTATACTCAATGATTTATATTATTTCGAGCTTCTATCTAAGCTCTACATTTGTTATCTTAGTTTCTCTATTAAGGATTTTTCAAATTCACTCAAAATGAATTTTCTCTTTTTTCGAGCTCAAGAGATAACTCTTACAACACAAAACTTATACCCCAAAGTCTTGTAAACCCTCGTTTTACAAAAGAGAAAAAGAAAAACAAACTAAAAATATCCTTGTTGGGTAATGTGTTTGCACAGTAAGCTCATTCACCTAATCCTAAACACTTAAGAAATTAATGAAAAATGAAACTCATAAGTGTTGTCTAATGAAAAATGACAATTTCTAACTCTAAAACTATTTTACAATCATTTATTGTTGGTTAGGTAGTTCATTATCTTCTTCAATGTTTCTTTAGGTCTTTTATACTCTCATTTGATATTCTAGCCTGTGTTAGGATTGATTTAGAGTCTTTGGATATTATTTTTTATGTCAATTTTTTTATGGTGCATGTCGTATTGATACTCGACTATGAGTATCAATACATCCTTTTAAAAAAATAATCGTTATGTGTTGACCAAACTCATGATTTTATAACTTTTTGGAAAAAGTTTTAAAATTTTTAAAATAAATTTTTAAACTTTGAAAAAGGTTTCAAAACCTTTATGGAGGTATATCTCTATCAACAATTCAAATGGTTTTTAAACTTTGAAGAAGGTTCAAGGATGAAGTTTGTAATTCACTCATTACAGGATAGATGAAGAACTATAATAGATAGTGTTTGACTGTAAAATTAGATTTTTTATTTTTGATAATATTAGGGTCAAGAGCTGTAGAAAGTGCGAAGTGTGTGATCGGAATCATATAGAAGAAAAGAAAGAGTGGTCAATGTAGAAGGGTTGTCCCATCTCTTTTCAATCTAGAGAGTATCTATATCCCATTGGTGTTGCTCAATGAAATTAAGTAAAGTCTAGATTCATGCTCACTATTGAAGGGATAATAGAATAGAATCGATTATTGAGTGACAAATTGTGCTGGTTGATAAGTGCACAATAATCCTATATTTTATACCCTATTTTACTCACTTATTGCTTGTAGTTAATAGAATTAGATAGTAATAATAGACAAATCTTCATATTTTCTAGATTTTAATATCCAAGCACTTAAATATTATTTTTATGCAATATTTGGTAGAAAATATGTACGGTTATAGTTTTCTTTCTTATACAGAAATTAAGTCATCTAGATATCAACGAAGTATTATTGAGAGATGCTGAATAAAGGAACATGCATATCGAATGAGATGTAGAATAGCACCCGCCAAGATAAAAACTTGGTCGCGACGACAAAACTACAAAGAAGATATATGGAGTGCGATAGAAAGAGAATAAAGAACTAAAGTTGTTAAGACAAGAAAAGAAAATAATAAAGGAAAGGAAAGCATGAAGAGCCATGGTTCAAGCTACGAGATTAAGAGTCCAATAGAAGTAAAACTAGGAAATAAAATAAAGGTCTTGTATTTAATTATTAAAGTTGTATTTTATTCCAATTAGTAATCCTAATTTTGGGAAGTTTTGAGCTAGACTTAGCCTATATATATCAAACCCTATACATAGGAAAAGACATCGATTATAAATCAAGAGGCTATTTTCCTTTACCCTAGCCTCCATCTTCATACATTATGTTCTAATTCTTCCATAAGACTTACGTTATTTTATGGAGTAGTTGTGGATCTGAGGTTACCACCACCTTTCCCACAAAGTTTAAAGCATCAAAAGAAAGAGTATCAGTTCAAGAAAATTCTAAACATTTTGAAATAGATACACGTTAATATACATTTAGTAGAGGAAATCAAACAAATATGCAATTATACCAAGTTACTCAAAGACATCATTTCAATGAGGATAAGGATAAGGGAGTTTGAGATTGTCGTTGTGATAGAGGGATGCGTAGCAATACTGTAAAACCGAGCCAAAAAAAAATAAAGATTTTGGTAGCTTTATGATATCATGTTCAATAGGGGATCAATATGATGGCAAGACATTGTGCGACTTAGGTGCAGACATAAATTTGATGCCTAAGTTAGTACATTAAAAGTTGGGCATTGGACAAGCAAAGCCAACAACAGTAATGCTACAACTGGTAGACTGCTTTTACGTACAACCCGAAGGCAAAATAGAAGACATTCTGGTAAGAGAGGATAAATTTATATTTTATGATGACTTTCTTATCTTATATTGTGAAGCAAGTGAGAGTGCTCCAATTATTATGGGAAGACCATTCTTGGCACCTAAGAGAACTTTGAGCGACTGTAAAAAATGAGAATTCATTATTTGAGTCAATGAATAACAGGTGAAGATCAATGCATTTAGAGAACCCACGTCTAGAAGAACTAGATGAATGCTAGCAAATTCAGGAAAAAACTGAATTTAACTTTGATGTTGAGACCGTGTGCTTAGATAGATCCCGCCAAGGCAGTGCTCGCCAAGGCGATATTAACTATACTAGTCTAGGATTGATTCTCAAAGATGATACTACGAATAGATAGACTAGAAAGAAACCACCGGATGTAGACACATAAATTGAATCATCAAAATCTCATCCAAATAAAAAAAGGGAGAATGATTGCTTCAAGAGATGCAATTAATTGCACTCCTGTTGTTACCTAAATATTTTATTTTATATATTTTATTTATTTATTTTAGGACTTAGATTTATTTTTTTGCATTTTTACTTTTAATTAATTTATTTTCTTTAAGTTTGTTATTTTAGGCAAGGAAGACTATGAAAGATAATAAAAACTTGAAAATCAGCCCAAATCACGAGTCCATAATCATTCCCAATTGGCGCGAAAACAAAAATTTGGGCGTGATTTTCCCACCTGAGTTTGAATCTATGCTTGGATCATCGCGCAAGTTCCAATCAGGTAGAGAGGCGTCTGTCACACACAACTACGTGAATAATTACACTACTTTTCCCAAGAAACACAACCTTTCACCTTTATAAATATCATTACCCCCTTCATCGGTTTCACTCTTCATTTTCTTCATCCTTTCGTCTATTTTCTTTTCCACTTACTCACAAACAAAATCATGGCACAAAGAAGACAACAACGCCCTACCGCTGTGGCAGTATAACTGACCAGGTTTAGACGACATACCACAGCCGTAGTAAAGCAAGACTATCAAAGCAATTTCAAGGCACGACATATATGGGAGGAACAAGGGTTCTACTACACTGATGCAGATGACCTCGATATCGAACCTTTCATCCTTTCTAAAATCACGTTCCAGCGCTAGCAGAAGTTTGTAATGCAACCAGATCTGAAAAACGTTGATTAGGTGCGTGAATTCTACTTCCACCAACCCTTATAGAGATGGGCACGAGTTGGGTCAGTTCGGATTTTCGGTCCACTCACACCCGACCTTAAGAATCATGCCCTCCACTCGCCACTCGACCTGGTTTAGGGTGAAAAAAATCCGACCATACCCGATTTTTAAGCTTTAAAGTCCGACCCGATCCAATCCAAATCAATAAAAAAATTTAGATATTAGGCACTTAATTGTAAAAAAAAGTAAAATTTAGGGATCTAATTATTAAAAAATAAAATTTTAGTGAATTACTTGTAAAAAAAATTTAGTGACCTAATTGTATAAAATATATATAAAGAGGGATCATTATTACAAATATCCCTAAAATATATATGAAAAATTACACTATTAGTCTCGGTTTGGGTCAGATTTTTTCCACCCTAAACACGACCCGACCCAAACCTGAATTTTCTACCAAAAAATCAAACCGATTAGATCGGGTCGGGTCAGAACCCATCGGGTTCGAGTTCCTTGCCCATCCCTAGAACCTTACCCGACAATCCGTACATATATGTCCGGGGTCAGGTTATTCCAATTGTCGAAGTCACAATTAACGCATTCTTTGGCCTGCACATCCAGGAAGATGAGCACGCCACATGCATCAATACCATGACAGCCGAAGATTTTGAGCAAATGAAGAACGAGCTTTGTATGCCTGGCACCGAATGGAATAACGAAAAACATCGAGGCTTTGTAAGCCGCCACGACCTCAAATCGGAGGCCAAATTATGGAACACCTTAGTTAAAAGGTTTCTGCTACTAACCTCCCAAAACCAAACCGTCAACAGGTCGCGGGTGAAACTTATCTAATCGATCATCCATAACAGGCAGATAGACATTGGTAGAGTTATCAAAGAGAAAATCTTTTAGTGTGTCGCAAAGGATAACAAAATGCTCTATTTTCCTTGTCTCATTACGAGCCTACGCCAGTTGGAGAGGGTTCCCATGCTACCAACAAACATCTACACACCTACCAGAAAGGGATGAACTCGAGAAGTATACATGAAGAGAATGCAGTTTAAGGACGTTGTCCCTCAGACATTTACCGTTGCAACTATAGTAGAAGAACCCACCTCTACGGAAGAACTGGTTTACACTATCAAAGCAACAACACCATCAGGGGATCTGTTATGGTTGCTTCAAAGAATGGAGAGAATGCAGTTAGCCTTCATTGTATATGTTCGGGACTTCAACAATACCATAACTAAAACAATACAAGAGAAGTTATCTGACTGCAACACTGCATTTCCACTGTTTATAGTGAATTTGACTAAACCTGTCACAACATCAACTCCACTAGAACCTCTTGCAGCTTCCACCTCTGCTTCTATGATTGTACCACTATAGACTTCCCCTACCGCCACCACTTTCACCGCAAAAATTGAATCACTAATTGTCATAGCAGACTCAATGGACGAATTTCTGAAGATGGACTCCACCAACCGAGGGGTCACCCTAAAAGACTTCGATATGCTCGATTAGATCACTTACTCTAGGAATAATGAGTCTTCGATAAGGGGAAAATGGCTTATTTTCAGCAGTTACAATCCGAGAAGAAAAGGATAACCTATGCCACAACAACAATCAACATTGAATTCGACTCCGAAGATGAATTTGAATAGCGCTCAACTCAAATCTGAGTCCAACCCTCGAGTTCCACCAATAAGTCTACCCCCAACCCGTCTAGATTAGCCCAACCTCCACCAATGAGCAACCGAAAATTGGTCATTGATAGTGACTCATTAGATTCATTCAAATCTTCTTCGATCTAGAGTGGTAATGCTTATTTTTATTATTTTTTTTCTATTTTTTATTTGATCTTATTTTCACTTATCTTTTATCTCTTTTATCTATATTTTCATGCATTGTTGATAATGCATCCCTTGAGTTTGGAGAGCATTAGTCTACCTTTTTATTATGTAAATATCTACAATATATGAAATCTGAAGTCTTATTTAAAATTGCCTCTTATTTTGTTAATTATACATTTCTTCAATTTTTTAAGTTTGAAATTTTTATGAAGTGCACTGCTTCAGCAGTAATATGACAACCAACCACCTTAGCAGAGTGTACCCTTCAACAGGCTTAAATCAGAAGGTATCCAAGAAATATTACTTAAGATTAAACTATGAGCCTGGAAAATATAAACATTGTTGGACTTAATTGATTTTAGGAGTTCTTTTCTTTAAAAAGCAATGGAGACTTAGACTTTAAAATATATCTAGAGGTGTCTATCACCAGATATAATGCAGTCTTTAGAGGTGCGCATTGCAGACTCTAAGACTTAGTAGTTTTCACACATACTAGAGGTGTCTGAAATTGGCTCTAGTAGTCATAGATCAACACTTGAGGTGCCTGAAACCAGATCAAGCATTATAAATATTACATATATTTATATACTGTTTAAGGAGAAGAGAAATTAGAACAAAAATCTAAGTCGAGAGTCTTGAGCTAAAAAAGGATTAGAACGCACACATTCACGAGACTCATAGTCAATTTACGAGGAAATCCTAGAAACCAAAAGAGGCGTAGCAAAGAAAGGAGCTCCGTCGTGGCAGTATAAAGGGCATATTACCATAAAAATTCTAAACTTAGAATATATTACATTTCTTAAGGACAAGCAATAGTTTAATTTTAGGGGTGTGATAACTACACAATAGTCTTATATTTTATACCCTATTTTACTCACTTATTGCTTTTAATTAATAGAATTAGATGGTAATAATAGACAAATCTGCATATTTCTACATTTTAGAATCCAAGCACTTAAATACAGTTTTTAAGTAATATTTGATAGAAAACAGGTACGATTATAGTTTTCTTTCTTAGACAAGAATTAAGCCAACCAGATACCAGGTATTACCTAGAGAGTCTGAATGAAAGAATATGCAGATCAAACAAGATATAGAGAAGCACCCGTCAGGGCGACAACTTGGCAGCCACGAAAAAACTGCAACGAAGATATATGGAGTGCGATAAAAAGAGAATAAAGAATTGAAGCTACTAAGAAAAGAAAAGGAAAGAACAAAGAAAAGGAAAGAACGGTGATCCATGTTCAATGCTACGAGATTGGGAGTCCAATGGGAGTAAAACTAGGACAAAAATAAAGGTCTTATATTTAATTATTAAAGTTGTATTTTATTCCAAGTAGTAATCCTACTTTTGGAAGGTTTTGACCTAAGCTTAGCCTATATCTACCGAACCCTAGCATAGGAGAAGAAACATGTTAGAATTCAAGAGGCTCTCTTCCTTTACCTTGGCCACCATTGTAACTGATAAATGCTCAACACACTATCACTTTTTACTCCTTTTATGGGCATTCATCACCAAATATGCACCCACTCGGACCAATGCATGTGCTTAATGTGATATATTTAGAAGTTATACTCATATAGATAATATTTACAGAAAAATGCACGTTTTACTGCGTTTTCATATCTGTGCAGGAGAACCAGTGCCGCGGCAGCGACAAGGCCGAGGCAGGACCTGATGCCAAGGCAGCAACAGAGAGACAGGAAGCAAGACTATAGGCGATGGAAAGATAAAAATTCAAGGAACGTGTCTGGACTTAAAGCCCATGGATCGGAGCTGGCTAGCACAAGGAAAAGCCCAAAGGAAGACCACGCGGGAAAGCCTCCTTAGCCGAATCAAACTTGGAAATATTTTATTATTATGTACTTGACTTGTTCCCTACTCCAAGTTGTATTCTACTTAGGAAAGGTTTGCCCTAGGTCTAGCCTATATAAGGACCTAGCCACCCAATGTACAAAACACGGAATACCTAGGGAGAGAGCCGATTTCTATTCTTGTTTCTTTCCTCTCCATTATGTTCTAAACCTTCTTAGGGATTAGGTGAAGGTTGTCGAGTATTTGTGAGAGGAGATTGTACTTTGTCTTTGATGCAATGCAATAAAGTTATCAAGGTTTGCTTATTTTTGTTATTCCTTGTTTTCACAATTGAGCTCGGGAGAGGATATTGTGAATCATCCATTTATCTAAGTTCGGGAGAGTTAGATTCACGAAAGGGGTAAGTACGGTGTTTCAATCGCGAAATACTAACCCGGCCTAGGGATAGGTTAAGAGTTTCAACGGCTAAAAGAAGTGTGAGATTGGTTGGTGAGTATAATTGGTTCACGCCGGGAGGTATTATCAAGGACTAGTCATCAACAACACTCTGACTTAGGGATAAGCGGAGTCATCCAAGGACACTTTACCGAACTTTGGTAAAGTCTACCCATGAGCAAGGGATTGATGCGACAGATAGTATTGTCGCTGCCAAGGCAGTAAACTGCAGTGCTGCCGAGGCAGTGATATACGATTGCATTGGGCAGAGACAAGTCAATCAAATCCACAATACGACGCAACTGGATCCTAGCACATCTCTCTCTACTATTTCAACTCTTTATTTTTATTTAGTTATTTTAGTTTAGATAAATCAAACCAACTCACTTGTGTTCTTTACTTTTCTAGAGAACAAGAAGGTGAAGAAAGCATATTAAGTATACTGGTCCCTGAGGAGACGATAACTCGATAAAATACTTATCACTTATTACTTTCGATGTGTCCACTTGCACTAAACGCGCACTTTTGACACGCGACAGTAACACCCTAATCCCGATCTAGATATGAAGTGTCACATTCGGGTCACCCAAAACCCAACCCATCAAAATTCTTTTAAAAGTACATGTCCAAAGTCTCAAAACATCACATTTCATAAATTCACATAGATCAAAAATAAAATAAAATAAAGTGTTTACAAAATAGGAGTTCCTTTTCAAAATACATTTTCCAACTCAAAATAAAATCTAAAATAAAGATTACAGATTCGATTTGTGGTAAGGTACTATGAATACCTTAAGTCCAACTAAAGATCAAGTACTTTACTCTTTTCACGGCTCCGATGCTGGGAAATTCTCCTCGATGTGATCTTCCAAAGCTACATGTCACCTATGAAACAAAAAAAACACAATTCCGCACGCTGAGCTAACAAGCTCAATGGTACATTTCTATTCTACTGTAATTCATGAATATCATAAAAATAGTATTCAAGAATAAGATAGTCAAAAGTGCACAAAAAGACTTCTAAGCTAAGCTTCATCTCCTATATTACCTTAGCTAGAATTCTCAAATTATTATTCTCAAGATATCAACATAAAGAAAGATCACATGCCTTACTAGGCTTAACTACTCGGTCTCACACAGCCCATCGAGTTACTCAAAATCACACAACCTTATCGAGTTATAGGTATCATACCCCATTCATACAGCTTTAGGGTAAAAATGACATCAACCATTGATAACATAACATACACACATGCATGCAACATCCATAACTATTGTCCAAGCGTAGCCCTACTATACTCGTTCTCACATAGCCGTCGAGTTGGACCATATCTGGATTATCATATCCACAGATACTTCTGGGATATACTTGGATCAACATAACCATAAGTAGTCCAATCCTGAGGTCACATAACCCATCAGGTTACTCGAGTTCACATAGCCCTTCGAGTTGCTTGATGCTCACACAGCCCATCAAGTTATATTTCTTATCCGGATCATCATAGCCATGGATAGGTTCGAACAACATCCATATCATATAGCCCGTGGACACGTCGGACGTACTCGCTCACACAGCCCAAAGTACATGTCCTCTTGACTAAGTTCCTAAGAATTGACTCTAGAATATCTAGATTTCCTTACCAAGTCATACAAGTAACTCATGCTGCCTGAGAATCCACATACATCATCCATTTATTTCAATCATATAAATCAACTAATAAACAAGACATCTCTTATAATTATGATTAGATATATAAAACTACTAGATCATTTACAAGATCCTCTTAGATTATTCATTAACCAAAATCTCTTAAATATATTGGTGTCCTATCAGCACATAACAAGGACCCTAACCACCATACGTTATTGTTCGATCCACCATGGATCCCTAGAGAAGCATAATACTAAGCCATTTATCGATTACTAAGCCATTGTTCATAAATTCACATATTGGGATAATAAACTCAGTTTATTAGTCTTGTAGTTCATTTCATGGCTTAATTAACCTATAAGAACCCATAGCATAAATTATGGAACCCCTAAACTCAACCTTTAAAAACTTGGGTAGATTGCCCAGGGGTATCGATACGCCTATAGAGCGGTATCGAAATACCCCCAGTATCGATACGTTAGGATGATGCTAAAGACCAAGGTAAACCTACCCGGTTGATACACCTATATGGAGTATCAAAATGCATACAACATCGATACGCCTCCATCGCGTATCGATACGCTAAGCTAAACAACTTAGCAAAACCCAAGGGAAAACCCGCCCGTATCGATACACCCCTATTTCGATACTCCCCTAAAGAAGTATCGGAACAATTTTCTACTTGAAATTTTGTTATCGATACACGGGGATGGCGTTCCAAAACTCTTGCTTCCTAAGTCTTATTTTATTCTCTAGGGTATCGATACGTGGTCACCCGATATCAATATGGCTACACAAAATATAGGCCTGAACCCAAAAATTGCTTAGAACACTTTCTTAACCCGAACCATTTAACCCCCAAATTAATCCTACACATTATTGAAAGTGCTTAAAGTGTTTTTCTATCATTTTTAAGCCACAAACATATTATTACGAAATCTACCATTTTAGGGTTTCTAAGCTACCCAAACACCCATTTCAAGCAATCCATAACCAATCAAGCAAGCAAGACAAACATTTCATGATGCACATGAAGTGAAGAGTTAAAAATATACTGACCTCAAGCAACAAACCCAAATTAGAGCTCCCTCAAGCTTCTCCCACCTTCAACCTTTGTTCTTGAGCTTTTCAAGCTTTCTCCACCAAAGCTAAAGATATAAACCTTGATCGATTGATATCATTATGCTAGAAAACTCTTCCTTGATGGCCAAAACGGGATTCTTCCTCGAAAACAACAAGTTTCCATCTTTCTCTTTGAGTTGGGAAAATGAAGAAGAAGAAGAAGAAGAAGAAAAGAAAAAGACTTAAGAAAATGGTAGGAGAGATAAACCCTTTTCCCTATGGCTATTGGTCATAAGTGAATAGACAAGGAAATTAATCTTTTCCCTTCAATAACTTCTCCTCATCAAACCCGACCCAAAAGTCAAGCCCAACATGCAAGCCCACAACAACCCCGGAAGGACCAAAAAGACAAAATTGAGGCCCACCATGATCCACCACGACCACACAAGCTCTAAAATATAACCCTATTTAACGATCCATGGCTCGATGCAACGCCCAACATTGACCTAGAAAAAATCGGGTCGTTACAACCATCTTCATCCATTATGTTCTAATTCGTCCATAAGACTTAGGTTACTTTGTAGAGTAGCTGTGGAAGAAGATTGTATTATTCTTTGAATCTTATTAATGCAAGTTTTATAATTCATAATTTATTCATTCTTGGTTCATACTCTTTCTTGTATACGAGCTCGGAAGATAAGTTTGAGAGGAAAAACATACTTGTCTAGACTCGGGAGAGATAGACTCACAAAACGAGTGAATACGATCTTTACTCTTAGTTATTGGACAATCCAGCTTGAGGGATAAGTTTGGGTTTCAACGACTAAAAGGAATGTATCATCGGTTATTGTTCATCCTTGATTCATGTCGGGAGGTATTATCAAAACGTGATCATACTCCGAATTAGAGATAAGGAGTCAATAAAGGGTGTTCTATCGAGCTATGAGTTGTTGACTTTCCGTCAAAGCATAAACCCGACAAGGAAGCTAAGGCGACCTGTCGAGACAACAATCTCAACTGTTGCATTAATAAGACGAGAATAGTTTAAAATTGGATTCCATACTATGAAGCAATTTAACATGGACTTTCTTCTTATCTCTTGAAATCAATTTATTTTATTATTTCAGTTATTCTTTAGTTTACTCATAATTTAATCAAATTACTTGTGTCTTTATTTTCCCTATAATGTAGAAACAATAAGTTGCATAGGTAGTTAGTCCCTATGGGATCGATATCTTAAATAGTATAACTTGGTAAAGTGTGTGCTTAAACCATAAAGGTGTAGGACTTCCTACACACTACACTGGTGAGTCAGATGGACTTAACTATGGTGATGTTAAAGTGCATGAGTTGAGTAGGAAGAGTGGTAAGGAGAATAGGAACTTTGGAGGACATGGTGCTTTGAGTGGTACGGAGCCTAAAAGCTTTAAAGATTCTACAATAGGACTTATGGATCCCGAAGATTTGTAAATCCAAAGATTTTTTAAATTTCGAAAATGAGCCTTCAAGGGATGTCAAAGTATAATGCAAAAGTGGTGGTATCTTCATTAGAGATGGTTTATTTTGAAAGTATGATAATAGAGTTATCACATGTCCCTTTTATTTGTATTAAGTGGACCAAAAATCTTAAAACAAATAAGAGTTATTGAATTTTGAGGGTTTAAGGACACAATTACATATAGAGAAGGATTAACAGCCTACAATTTTTGTAAAAATGACGCTTACTTGATTATTGATATTTTTCTTGTAATCCAGATGAGTACGTGGAAAGATTATTGAAAAAGGGTTGGAGTGTTCACCGATCACTATGGTAGACCAAACACCATAAAGATAAAATCAGAGATTCTTTTAAGTTCAAGAGTTGATTACGGGTGAGGAACGACTAGCACCCTCATCACACTCGAAAATATGTACCAAATATACATGTTATTTTTAATGAATGATACGCTTTGAAACTTAAATCGTATTTAATTTAATATTCTTAATTGAGTAAAAATTTTAATTAAATAGATTTTTCAAATTAGTGATTTTTTGAATTAATTAAACATTTAATTAATAAGTGTGCCAATAGATTGAACCATAGATTAAATTAACATCGAATAAACTTGACTTTCGTGTTAGTTTATAATTCGAATCACGTGTCTCACTTATAGGTTCCTTTTGATATATAGGTCATTTTTAGTTTTTATTTGGGAAAATAGGGTGTTTAAAGTTTATTTTAGAATCTAGGTTAATTTATACAGTGCAGGTAGGAGAACTCCACCTGTATATGGCGATTTGGGGGGATAACGCCATGTGCAAGTGGCGTTCTCCATTTTTTAGTAGTTTTTTGCAAAATTTGAAGAGAGAACGCCACCTGTACATGGCGTTCTCCTATATGCACTGTAGATATTGACCAAGATTCCCAAATATATATGAGAATAACTTATATTTTAAAGTATAAATTAAGGTTGGATTATTCTTAAAAAAATCATTTTATGCATGATACAAACATTTAAAGAATGATGTTATGACTTATCAAATTTTAATTCAAATTAAGCTTACCTTTAGACGATAAGAAATAACTCGAATATTGAATCAACATCCTTTAAGCAACACAAATATCAAAATTAATAAATACCCTATTTTAACAGTATTAATTAAATAATTGTAATGTCTAATTTAAATTAAAGGTCTTATGGATGACCATTAAAAAAATAATGTAAAAATGGAATTGAAACACTATGTCCACTAAAATCCTAAATTAAAAGATTCAAAGTATGTAATAAACTAAATTAATAACGATGATTTAAATTGTTCTTATTTAAGTTAAATGCTAATTTTAAATTTAGATTATTAAGATATGATAGATTAATTTAACATTCATCTCAATAAGTCAAGGATAAATTTAAATTAATTAAATCAATTCAAAGAATGTACTAACTAAATGTTTCAACTAATATAAACCTAAATTTAATTTAATTAATTTAAGCTTAAACCCTAATAAGTAAAAAAATTTAAAAAAAAAATTAAATGAAAAGCTTCATTTAGAACCTAAACTAACCCTAAAAACTTCAATTAACCCAAAACATAAACCAAATTTATCTTATTTAATTTAAACACACCCAATTAAAGCAAGGTATGCTTTAAATTAATTAAAAAATTCAAAAATAACTAAACTATCCTGAAAACATACAAGAAAAAAACAAAATAAATCACGAGCAATCAATCGATTCACAAGTTGTTGCAAAGCTTGTGAGCTGGGAATTTGTTCAAAAAATGAATGGGGCAGTGAGGTACTGTGGAGGAAATATATGAATGAATGTTCTGATGA
This sequence comes from Abelmoschus esculentus, assembly GCA_035048815.1. Taxonomy (NCBI): domain Eukaryota; kingdom Viridiplantae; phylum Streptophyta; class Magnoliopsida; order Malvales; family Malvaceae; genus Abelmoschus; species Abelmoschus esculentus. The sequence goes on along the minus strand of JAUCBN010000063.1, from coordinate 7,267,957 downwards.
AAATTGTGGCTGTAAGAAAATATGTTTAGGAAAATAAAAATGAAAAATGAGATGAAATAATGATTAAGGGAGAATCAATGAACAATGAAAATCAATGAAAACTAAGAGGATAATTTTGGGGTATAGGGATTTTTTATATTAATATTTAGGGTATATGATATTTAAAAAAATATTAGAGATATAGACCAAAATGAATAGTGAAATATAGACCACGCCACCTCTTGGTGGCGAGGTCCACTTTTTCCGGCCCAAGAACGCTAACAGAAGCTGGTGAGGTGTCATGCTTTCCTTTTTTGGTTTCATTTGCTGCATGTTTCACATTAATTTTTAGCCAATTCCATGGCTAATCAAGCAATTTTTTCAGCAGTTGTATGTTTCACATTAATTTTTAGCCAATTCTAAGGCTAATCAAGCAGCTTTTCCAGCAGAAAAAAAGGAAAATTAACCACGCCATCAAAAGGTAGCGTGATCCTATTCATTTTGGCTTATATGCCAAAAATTTCCTTAATCATCCCTATAAAACAAATAAAAATAATAAACAACAATATTCATCCAATTTTTCCAAACTAGGACTTTAGACACAGAATATTAAGATTTTTATTTTATTTTATTTATATTTTTTTACCTATATAAAATTATATGTAATGAATTATATTTGATGATTTGGATTTATAAAATTAAGCTCTTTATCTAATAAAAGACTTTTATTTAGTATTTATATTTATATGTAGGGTAAATAATTTTGGTGGCTACTCACCTAATTGGATATATCTATTTTGACTAAAATTATCGAACTCGCCAATTAAATCACTTATTTTGATCATTTTCGTTAAAAAATTAACGGAAGGGTTGTTAGAAGTTAGTAATTGGATAATTAGTTGTTAAATTGTTCATAGGTTACTACATATTAGGTTATAAATATTGTATTTGTGTTTATATTTTTCACACATATGGAAACTCATTTCTAATAAAAGTGAGATTCTTTTATTCTTTCTAACGTTCATCATATTTCAACCTCAGTGCCACCATTCTCACATGGTATCAGTCGTCCTCGTTCCCAGGTTCTTCATTCAGTCTATTTTGTCGATTTCTTTTGTTTGTCATAACGATTGCGGAAGACTCAACTCATTCCAGTGACTCGTCTGAACAAATTCTGGTCACTGCTCTCTGTTGATCAACCGTTCGCGAATAAGCAGGTCCATATTCGATTAGATGACTGTAATTACCTCTTATGGAAACAACAGATGATGCTTATGATTCATGGCCACGATCTTGAATGCTACTTGGATGATAAAATATCGATTCTGCCAAAAGTAGTTACAGATGCTTCTGGACAAATGTTTCTAAACCCAGTCTATTATCATTTCAAGAAAGAAGATTGCAATCTTGCATCTCATTTGTTGTCAACGGTTAGCCTTAGCATACACCCTCAACTTGTTGGAGCAAACACTACAACTGTGGTTTGGAACAAGGTTACGCAACTCTATTCTCAATTGTCTACTACGAAAATCATGAATCTCCATTGCCGCTTGCGTGCCCTAAAAAAAGATACTCTAACCATTCGAGAATAAACCACTCAAATTAAAAAAAAATATGTGATGTGCTAACCACTTGGAAGTCCTGTCTATGAAGTTGAGAAGGTTGCGACTATTCTAAATGGTTTGCCTCTTGAATTTGAACCTTTCATTGTTGCAATCATTGTAAGTCGTGAGCTCTACACTTTTGAGTCTGCTATCTCTGTTCTGTTAGATGTTGAAACACGTTTATTAGATCCTATGTGTGCCCTTAATTTTACTTGTTATTCATCTGATGCCTCTGTTGAATCTTATAATCCCAATTTTAATAGAGCCCGAGGGAGTCGTGATGATTCTATGCACATTAGTTCATTTTTTTTCGGTATTCTCTACTGATAGCATTACAATCAAGTTGAGGTTTATTCATGTGTGTATTTTTTGAACTCAAGCTATGATGTTCTCTTGATTAGTTCTTTAAAAATAAATAAGGAGCGCTGCTGTAGCATTTGTGGTTGGATCAATGATGTGCATCAATTATTGTTGATTCTTGTGTGTATTACTGAAAGTTCTTAATTGACAGTTTATCTTGAAAGGGGTATTTTTTTGGTTGAAGCAGTTTGTACAAGATATTATTCTTTAATTACTTTTGTCGAAGTTGATAAAATTTGTGAATATCCGATAATCAATAGAGGATCGACATACTCTTTACTTCTATATTTGGCATTTGGAAATTGATGAACAAGTTTAGTTCTTCATCATATACAAATGAATGGTATTCGCATATGCTTGGAGACTGGAGTTTTATGTTGAATTTTTTTACTATAATTTTTTGATATTATTGTTGGTGCGATGACTTAATAGTTGTTGTTGAAAGTTGCGATTACTTGAATTGTATTCAAGAACAGTTTGAACGTTTGTTTCTTTATTGTCAACCGGTTCACTCATGAGGCAATTCGGAATTTGATGCTTCATACCCAAGTGTCCATGGAAGAAAATCTATGGAGAGTGTATAGTGTTTAGCAGCCTTACATTCCGTTAACCGGATAAAAGTGACTGTTTTCTTGCTCGAAATAGGGCTTCAAACTACACTCGAAAGCTCGACGCTTAACAATCTTGCTTCCAACAAAAAGAAGGTTCAAATAAGTGGGGAGAAAAACAATGACGATAAATAATTTTGAAAAAATCGAATGAGAAATTGTTAACTGAGAGGTGAGTAAAAAAGAACGAATGGATGAAGAAAACCTTCGATTCTCGATAAACCACCAAATATAAAAAAAAAAGGAATGATACTTTTCGATCCATTTTCAATGAACCAATTCAAATGTTTGGTGTCAAAATTTTCAAGCCAATTTGCATTTGCACCTTGCATCTTTTACCTTTTTCCCAAGAGTCATCAATCGGTAGAGTTCAGAAACTTGAAGAAGTAGGGTGAATGTTGGAATTTAGTAATTGGTTAATTAGTTGTTAAATTGTTCATAGGTTGTTAGACATTAGGTTATAAATATTGTATTTGGGTTTATATTTTTCCATATATATAGAAATTTATTTCTAATAAAAGTGAGATTCTTCTACTCTTTTTACCATTCATCATATTTTCAACATTAAGGGTGACGAACTAATGACATGAAAGTTAACAAAATCTTATTAAATTACACACTTAGTCTATGTTGTTTACATATTATATTAATTTGGTCTAGATTTTAATTTAATTCCCTAAAATTAATCAACCAATCAGATGACGACACATGTTATCACCTAATCAAATAAATTTATTTTAATATATTTAATTTAAATATTAATTTGGTCTACATCGAACACCATGTGATGAAAATAATCGAGAATAAAAGGGAGAATGATTGGCATGGGGTTTAAATCTACAACCTTAAAAATAAAGACACATGACTCTACCGTTACACCAATCCACTTTTATGATATAAGTTGTGTTATTTAATATATATGTTATAATATAGTAAATGCTAAAAGAGTTAAAGAAATAAAAATGATTGATAAGAGAATCAAACCGAAATTCTTGAAGTATTTAAAATCACACAAACCATTAAAATTATTAAATACTTAATTTAATATATTAATTTTTTTCCAATTTAAATTAAATAAAATATTTAAATTATTTTTAATTAAATATATTAAATCAAACATTTTAAAGTAGTTTTTTTATATTTGATTTTAAAATAGAATTTATCACTTGAGTATTTAAAATCTCCAAGCACACTCTCCTTTATTCTTAATTTTCCTTTCACAAGTGTCATTACTTTATTACAGGGAAAAATATATTAAATAAAATAAATTATAAATTAATTTATCTAATTGGATGAGACATGCGTCGTCATCTGATTGATTGATTAATATTAGGAAATTAAATTAAAATTAGGACCGAATAGATATAATAGGTAAATAATGAGAATTAAATGTATAATTTATAAGATTTCACTGATTGTCACGTCATCAGTCTATCACCCCTCTGTTAATTTTAATTGATAGTGATTAAAATAAGTTAATTTAATAAGTTTGGTGGCTTGATTGATAAATTTGATAGTTCAATGACTAAAATAAATATGTCGAGTTAATTGGGTGGTCACTAGGGTAGTTGATCTTTATATATATATATATATAATTTTTTATTTTAATAATAATAATAATAAAGTGGTTGAACAAAATTAAGGTTGGTTATATGGTTTTGGATATTAAAAAATATAGATTGATCTTATTTCTAACATAAATTCGAACAAAATTAAAAGTATTCACTTCCAAGAGCGTCATTGTTATTGCTGCTCCTAATCTCAGTGGTGACGTTGATTATGCTTTCCGGCGGCGAAAGCTCCTCCATGAGCTCAACTTGATGTTAACTCACACCCTTTTTCCTTCCGATTCGAATTAAAAATAATAAAAAATAGAACTTTGGTATAGAAAATACCTCAAAAATTGACTACAACATGTATTTATTTTGAATAATGTATTTATTACAATGGATGAATGTTTCTTCTTTTGTGGACAACTACAAGGTTATAAATGAGAGAATAAATTCAAAGATTTTCATGAATTAAAAAACAAAACCATAATTCTCTTTAAAAACCCTTAGCGGCTATTCTCTTTTCCCAAATTTCATTTTTTTCGTTTTTAATTTTGATTGTTCCTTTTGATCGGTGGTCGAAAAACAATTTTAGTATTGGTTGTTGATCACCGGATTTATTTCTTTTTCTTATTTTATTTTAATAAGGATCTCTATTTTTTCTGTTTTTGTGACACGTTTTTCTCTGTCCTTGTGACATGTTTTTAATTTTGTTTTGGGGTTTGATTCGTCTGTCTTTATGGCATGTTGCAGCATACCCTAGCGATCGGTTGTTGTTTGCACAGAGATTCAATCGATGCTAATTTTCTGATTTATTGTTTTATCAGTGGTCACTTGGAAAGACTTATCCCCACTCGGTTGATGGTTATTTGCCGATAAAATCATTCTTGGATAGCGATACTTTTTGCACGACAGTTTGAATCGCCTATAACTCCCTCTTCCTTCACTATGCGTCTCGTTTGGACATAGACAAGGAGATTCAGGAAGCTGCTGATTTTTATTGGTATGTTTATTTTCATAAGAATTTTATTTATTTATTTTTTGTTTCGGGGTTGTAAGAATTTTTGGATTTTTTAATCCAATTATTTTGCTTCTTGATTACGTTATAATTATAATTTTTTATGGATTTAATAAAAAATTAGCATTTGTAAAAAAAAAACTTAGTATCTACATGATTCCCTTGCCCAAATTACAACAAATAAAACCTAAAATCTTTTTGATGCGTTTGATATTTTTTGTCTTTGATTCTTGTTCGGAAAATACATCCAATGAGTGAAGTGCAAACCATAGATATTTAGAAAATTAAGCATAAAAAACATAGACATGATTAAATGAACAAAGAGATAGAAACACATAAAAGATGCATAATCGTCTAGAAAACAATACAATATCCTGTCCTATTAAAGATTGCCAGTTAGCAATGAAGCAGATAAATTTTCTCCCTTTGAGAAAATAACCCAAGTAAACCTTCATCATTGAAGAGACGAAAATTCATCTTCTTCACCACTCTAGGTAACCCTTTTTTCTCTTTAGTTTATTTCCCAACTATGGCTAATCACAAAGAAGCTGAAAAAGTTACTGAGGCAGGCTCAACCCCAACTCAGCAAGGGCTGCATAGCAAAACTCTCCCCCATTTGTATGGCAAGTTTTTTGTTATACAGCAAAAGCTTAATTAGGGTAAGCCTAAGAAACTTGAAAATAAAGAGGGTACTTGTTGGATCCAATGGAGTCATGGTCTAGTGAGCGAATTCGTCTTCGGAACCGGTGACACATTCTTTTTCATCTTCGAATCCTTCGAGAGAAGGATGAGGGGCGTGTCCTTTGCCGAACGATCGGATGTGATCTTTCAAAGACCTTTTGTGCTTAAAATCGGAGCCACAAGTGCAATACCATAACTTGCCGCAGTTCTTTTCGTGTGTTCTCCAATCGCCTTTGACGGCTAATGTCTTGCCACATTTCCTACACATGAAGGGCTTTGCACCATGTTTCCTTTTGTAATGAGTTTGAAGTGTTCGAAAGTCTTTCAATGGCTTGGCTTGGCTCGGGGATGGTTGATGTTGTTTTTGCAGCCCTGGGCACAGCAATAACATGGCAGCCTCAGCATTGCTGCCGGCTGTGTTCCTTTAAGTGAATCAGGCCCTTTCCTATATTCAGATCCATGCCCCCACATATGCATCTGTAGTAATTTAAAAAGAAAATGCATATAGTCAAAAATACCTTTAACGTTTGACAGAATAGTTACTTTGACTCATTTTTTTAGTACTCTCACTTTCAACATTTCAGTTTGAGTCAAAATGATCCCTTAAAAAAATGTTAGTTTGCTAACCTCAAACTCCTCTATATAGCATGATAATGCTACGCAACATCATACACTAGCATAACAATTTCAAATTTACGAAGATTTTGCAATTCGACATTGAAAGGGACTAACTCAAGCTTTTATTAGGATAGCTCTCACCCTAATCACTCGATGTATAATATCATGTCATTTTAATATGTTTATCGTTAGTTAACTAATGATTTTCATCCATTGATGAGATATTTTGACTCAAAATAAAACGCTAAGAGACAAAGTGCTTAAAAAAATGAATATAGACCAATACGATTATTTAGTGAAATGTTAAAGAGATTTTTATTGACATTATGCCCATTGAAATCAGTGTATGATTTAATAAATCAAAGATTTTCAAAATTGGATTTGGGTACCAAAGATATCATGCCTTTGCAAAAGGAAACCCTTGGCTCTTTATAATGGGTCTACAAGGATCATTAAGCTATGTTTTAAATTTAAAAAGTTGAATAATTAAAATGATTAAAGAGTGGAAATTAGCCACTAAAGATAAGAATCCAAAGCTCTAAAACATGTTTATTTTTGTCCTAAACAATTTCAACTTCCTGCCACTACAACCTCTTTACAAGTAAAAATGTTAAAGAATGTTTGGTTTGCTACCCCAGCTTGCTTTCTTCCCTCACAGCTTTCCACCCAAAAGGGAAGCAATCAAGGACAAAAAGTCAAAAGAAATTGGATGTGGGTTAGTTAAAATAAGGGGAAAGAAAGATAATTGAAACAGTTATGGGCCAAATTTCACTTCAAAGTTATTACCTCAATTATAGTTTAAAACAGTAAAATTGGAGCCTGTGAATTAATTACCAATACTACTTTAAAATGTTTACTTTTGGGGTAAAAATAAAGTGAATTAAGATTTGAATCGAGTAATTTAGGAGAAATTATATTATGGGTAAGTCACCACGTCATCTATAGGACCAACCATTAAAAATTATCTATATAATTATATTTTTTATTTCATATATTTTCAAAGTGAATTTTTACTTATATTTATTGTTAATTCTTTTTAAAAATAGTTTTTTCAAGTAAATATTCACTTTGGAAAATATATGGCATAGAAAAAATGATGATATGGAAGATTTTTAATGGTTAATCCAATGAACACGTAGCGAAACTTACCTATGATATAATTTCTCATCATTTAGACGGATTATTTTGGAATTTCTTGACACTCAATTATTATTACCATTTTTTAGCTGTTTCTTAATTTTTATCTAATCTTTTAAATTCCAGTGGATGGACATAAATGGAGATGGATGACTTGATGATAAAATTAGACATTTGATATGAAAATCAATAAGTATAGAAATCAGAAGAGATTTAACCAGAAAAAATATAACCAAAATATAAAAAATACTATTTAAATACGAACCCAAAATTTCATATAAGACGTACAAACTATCAAGAAATGTTGGATATATAAAATTATAAGAGTTTTCGGTGTAAAATTAGATTATCGATAGAAAATATAAAAAAAAATATAAAAAATATAGAAAATCTTGAAAATTTTAGGGTTACGACTACCCCTAACACCCCTAGACTCATCCCTGTACAAGTTCAATATTAGCTTCATGGAATTATATCCAAAGTAGAGTGTGTGCATGTATATTATGAAAAAAAAATCCTCTTAAATGAGAAATAATGAATTACTATTGTGGTTTGCCCTTAAAACGATTTTCTATTTTTCATCATCATATTTTCAAGTATTATTTCTTCCTTTTGATCTTTTAACCTACATGAAAAGATGATAATAGATAAAAAGAATTCAATCTTTTTTTTTTTCCAATTTCATGAGTGTTGCTTAGTTCAATAACTGCATGCAAATACGGATTAAAATTTAATATTATTTTATTATTTTTTTAGAAAACCCAGTACAAAAGGTTGGATTTATAGGGCAGTCTGATTCACAGAATTGAAAAAGATGAAAAACAGTAGACTGACCTGCATGTTATTGTACCGATTGAATGTCTTGCTACAAATGGAACAAGCAAACTGCATGGGGCCGACAAGGATCTGTGCTGGAGTTGGGATCCAAAACCTACTCATAGTGTTTAAAGAGCATCCATGGAAGCTTTTCTTCATAGTGTTGTCTGCAACTGGAATATTCTTATCTCCTCCTCTTGCTGCAGCAGCGGCGGCGGCGGCGCTACTGTTAGGCAACCCAATGTGTAAAGAAACCGTAACTTTCTCTATCTTCTCCTCTTTAACATCCTCAACACTCGTCTTCTTATGCAAATCCTCCTGATCTTTCAATGGTTTGCAATTCTCAGTAAACCTACTCAAAAGGGGTAGGCATTGAACAGTTTCCATGGGGTTTATGAACTGAACTTGCTGAGTCACACAAGAGGAAGACGAAGACGAAGAAGATGAAGATGGTTTGAGCCATTCAATGAAAGTAGGAGCTTGAAAACACAAGTTTTGGTCCTCTGCAACATGGTAGCTCCTAAAACCCATGTTCATCAGAGCTTGGGATTTTTTTCTTTTCAGAGTTTATGTGGGAAATGCCTTGCCAATATAGCTGGTTGATTTATGAAAGTTGTTTTGGTTTGTCTTTTAGGGAATGAGTCCTCTTTTTCCCTTCAATTCCTCTCACTATCTTTTATATTATTTTTGTCCACCTTTTGTCATTTGTTTGATTTAGGAGAGAGTATGATAGATTGAATTGAATGAGAGATTAGTGGTGGGGTTAAAGACAACGACATGCATAAATAATCAAGACTACTCCAAGAGAATCCTATAATTGTCTATGCATATATTTTTTTTATTTAACTAATAGTGATTACAGTAATATATGTTCTAGAAAATAATCTTAACCATTTGAGATTACTCGCTCAATCACTTTATTATAATTACTGGTGATCGAGCCCGTGATCTCTAGGAACAACAACCACTTAAACTAGAAGACTCGTGCTTATCTATGCATAATCTAAATATACATCCCAATATATAGAATTTACCGTTAAAATGAAAAGTTTATATAAACATCTTAATTTTAAGGTTTAATGACTAAATTTAAGGTTTAAGTATATTTGTTTAGATTTTAGAATTTATGATTAAAAATTAGGGTTTAAAGTTTGGGGTTTAATTTTTAGGGTAACAATATTAAAGATTTTATGATTTAACTTATAAACCCTAAAATGTAATCATAACCTCTAAATTTTAACTACATCCCTTAAATTCAAAACACATTCACTAAACGATAAAATTTGCTTGTAGAACTAAAATGCTTGTAGAAACGTTATAAGTAAAATAATTATCCAATACATATATCATTACTTAAATATTACAGTAAACTTAAATTAGATTTATATATTTTATAATTTTTACACGATAAAAGTTGATCATTATATTTAAAAATATAAGGTTTAAAGGTGTTTAAAGCTCTTAAATTTTTAAAATATGTTCAAGGGTATAGTAAACCTTTGAACTCTTAAAAAATCAACTAAGCCCAGAAATTTATTTTGTATCCAAAGAGCACTTATATTAAAATGCTAATAAATTCACCTGTTGACAAACGTTGAGTGTTAGCCTAATTTTTTTTTGGATTAGTTGGTACAATATGTTATTCACCTGTTGACAAACGTTGAGTGTTAGCCTAATTTTTTTTTGGATTAGTTGGTACAATATGTTATGTTACAGTGTTATCGCTTGATATATTAAGAAATTTTTATTTTATTTAAAATATTTTTTAAATTTTTTAAAAATTATATAAAAAGAACTTATAAAACTTATAAAATATCTAATAAATATGTAAGTTTCACATGAAAAAACTGTAACGAGTCACGTGACAATAACATCTCAACAAAAAATTGTCAAAGTTTAATGGTCAAAATCGATCAAAAATCTTAATATATTAAATTTATTGGTTTAAGAACTTAATTGGGTGTAAAATATTTAGGGGTTTAATTATTTTTTTCAAAAGTTTAGGGAATTAAAGCACCCTTAAGCAAAATAATAATAATAATAATAATAATAATAATAATAATAATAATAATAATTAAACTCTTAAATTTTTTATCAAATCTAACTTTTTAACTCGTAAATTAAATCAATTAAGTTATTTGATATTTTTTTATCACCAATTTTGATAATTTTGTTACTAAGATATTTAGAGATACTTTTAAAATTTTATTTATAATTTCTTTCAAAACTTTTAAAGAATACTTTAAATAAAAAATCAAAAATGTTAAATGACAATACTATAACAAAACTTATTGCATCAACTTGTCTGAAAAATTATTAGATTTAATGGTTAATATTTGTCAAATATATAAATTAATAAAATTTTAAAGTATAAATTTATAATTAGATGAAAACAAAATTTAATTAACTTTATTTAAAATTCAAGGGCTAATAATATTTTTATACCAAATATAATTACACTTTATTTAAAAAAAATAATATAATCATGCTTATCATATGTAAGTTTAAATTATTCTTAAAACTTTGAATTAGTCTAACTATTAATGAATGTTTTAACATCCCAATTTCTGGTTAGCAATGATAGCAGTGAAATGCACGAGTTTTTTTAGCAAAGTGATTAAAGGAACGGTTATTGTTTCTAAAGGTCAACGGGTTCGAGCATCAGTGATATTAACAGAGTGATTGAGCGATCAATGTCAAATGACGAAGATTATATTCTAAAACAGATACTATTATAATAAATGTTAGTTAATTCAAAAAAATGATAGCATTAAAATATTTACGTAAGTCTAAGTAATTTTATATTTCAAATTAAAATAAAAAAACATTTTAAATAAATTTATAAAAAAAAAGGAAAATCTAGTCAATATAATATAAAATGGATTTAAAATTTTATATTTACAGTTTAATATAAGATGGAATTTGACCAATAACCAAACATTTCCCATACAATGTATATAGTGACATTTGAAATAGATGACATCGAAAAGGGAATTATAAAAGCTAAGAAAATATCTTTATGAAAAGGAATGATAAAAAATAATATAATATATTCACAGTTCAGTTTAATGTCCACAATGGGTAATATTTTATGTGAATTGTAAGCAAAAATTAATATTTAATGTACTGATGATGTTCAATTTTATGTATTTTCAATAAATTATATGTTATTATGAAATTTTAAAATTAATTAATTTTAGATATATATTATCGATAATGATATATAAAAATATGTATTGTTAGTGAATCAAATTAATATTCGACGAATAAATTTAGATTTTTTATTATTTATGTATATTTTGTTGGTTAAAACAGGTATGCAGGCATGGTTTCAACATAGGCTGCTGCTAAATAAATTTATGGAATCAGTGTGACAAACAAACACCATGGGCTTCTTTTTCAACATGTTTCCACAAATTATTAAACTATAATTTTTTAGATACATGAACTTGCAAATTGGCATTAATTAAACTTATTGTATTGAAGCTTCTGGATTTACATTTATTAAAAAAAAAAACTACAGATCATATAATATAATAACATTAAGGAGTTTATATCCGACAGAATCTGAGGTGTTCGAAATTAATCAGTTTTTTTTTTTTTTTAGTTATTGAAGTAACGATTCCTATAGTTCTTATATTTTTACTAGGATGTAAAAATAAGGAATTAAATAGGTTTCAGGTTAGATCTTATTAGGTCGGGTCCTGTCAAGTCAAGTTAAATTGTATAGATGTTATTTTAGATTGATTTGATGTTTATATTAGATTTGGGTTGGGTGTGGGTAAATTTCAGGTCGAGTTTATTTTGGGTCAAGTGAATTTTAGGTTGGATCAAAACGTTTTGGGTTTGAAACAATTAATTGATGGGTTAATTCGGGTTTGGATAGACTTTAGTTCAGGTTCATTTCAAGTCGGGTTAATTCGGGTTTCGAATTCATATTAAGTTTTAGTTTTTTACGAACAATCGATTTGTTTTGGGTTCAATCATTTTTAGCGAATTATTTAATGTCTTTCAAAAACACGAATTACATTTAAAATACCTTTTGGGTAAAGTTTGAGAAATCGTCTTATCATTTTATCATTTCTATCATCTTTACAATTTTCTTTTTTTAATAAAAATACTTTTGGTTTTATCTTTATTAGTTAATTTTTTTATTAGTGAGAATTAAAAAGCATTCAATAATTTTGTCTTACATTCTTAATTTTTTGAAAAATTAGATCGATAATTGATATTTCTATTAAAATCTTTATGCTTTCATTTCAAAAAGCTAACATTGACTTGAATGTTGTTCGGATTTATAGTTGGGAAGAAGGATCTATTTATAGCAAATTCGACTTCTTGTGAACATACTTAACAATGGATTCGCTAAGGGAAATTGAAATTAGATTCGATTCTCATTGAGACAACATTGTTCGAGTCGGATTTTTCTAAACTTTAAAACTTTTTTATTCTAAAGGTGATAGTCATGGTTGGTCTAAACTGGCTTAAAATTGGCTTAAGAATTATGAGGGACATTGGAACATAAATGAAAGATGTTAGTGTTAAGAAATTCTTAGTGATTGATTCCAAATTATAGTGAATCAAAGGTAGTGACTTAATTGATCACTCATACTTGAATGATTTCAAGAACTTCCATAAACGAGTGATTAAAAGAAATATTAAAAGTGCATGTCTAGAATTGGTTCTTTAAAAAGACTTGGTACTTAAGCGTGCCTAGTACATCACCTCTCTTATCATAAGTTACCAACCTAGTGCACTGTTTATTATTTTTCTTTCTATTAAAACAATGTGAATTTTTGTTTTAGGGTTCTAGTTTACTAAAACCTTATTGTTTAACAAAAGTTGAAAATTATATTTTTGGTTTTGGTTTTTAGTCTTTGAATAAATTTATGATGTTTAACAAATTTATAATATTTTGATTGTGACTGTGACGCAATCAATAAAATTCGTACGGAAGAATTTTTAAACATGACAACAAAATTGTTGTATATCTGATCATGATAAACTTGGTCAAAAGAAGATCCTCCTAATGCTAGAGAGGATGAGGTAAACATGGTTATCATCTTTTTTAAAACAAATATTATTATGAAAAATATTGCTAGAGCAAATATATTGAAAGTCAAAAATGACTTCAAACCGTAAAATAGGCGGTGTATCCCAAGAAGCTAAATTTCATGAGAAAATGCTTTAATTGTTATGAGATATGAAATAAGTCTTTGGACTTTATACTTCCAAATGAGATCAATATTATGATAAAATTTTGTCATAATAATTGATATGACAAACAATTGTTTGAAGAAAATTTATTACTTTCATGATAGGAAAATTGAGTTTTGCTTAAAAGCAAAGTTGATATAGAGAAATTATTTCTTAAAAGCAAAGCTGATAGAAAAATCGGATATCTAATTTTTTTCGGATCGAATACGGATCGCTAAAATGTTGATCCGAAAATTTCGGATATCCAAAATTTCGGATCGGATCAGATTGAATAATCCGAAATGCACACCCCTAGTTCCATTATCAAAGAAAATGAAAATAAGTGGATTGCACTTTCATTGGCTGTGTGAAACATTACAACGAATATCAATTTTTTTAGAAAAATACACTTCCTAGAGAATTTGATCTAAGTTTTGTAAAACGAACTACGGATATGAGAAAGAAACCACATGTTCAACAAACGGTTGAAACAAAGATATTGTCATGATGACATGTAAGTGTGACAAATGATGGTATGTCAAACCTACTAGGATATATGATCCTATGTTGATGTATAATGAAATGGTAAATATATCAAAGACCTGTAAATTCAAGATTGATCTAGAAAATATGAGATCAATAGATTTGATTATGGTATTCAAATCAAAAAATCATTTGAATGTATCATATTGACACAGTCACACTACATGAAAAAAAGAAGTTTGGCCAATATGTGTTCGGTATAGTCAGAACTCCATATATGAAAATTTCATATACAATCTAAGTGAATTGTATTAGACAAAGTAATGCTTTCACTGTGAGCAGTTTAAGCAGATTCACAAAATAATTTAAGGTCAAACTCTGGATAATAATTGTGAGAATTTTGAGATATCTCAGAGATACTCAAGATTGTAAAGCATTATTCCATAAAGATTCTTCGATATAAGTGAATATGTTCACATCGAATGAATAAGCTATGTCTTGTGTTTCTTAGGATAAACGTTTACAACAAATTCAAAATAAAATCTGAGTTTGAGATCCAGACAACTTTAGAAAAAGTCAAATGACTTTAAAATGTCTTGGAGGATACTCATGAATGGCCTGAGAATGTGCCAATAATATTTATTGGGAGTGCACATAGTTTTATGAGCAACGATAATTTGAGACATATGGGTCCTCAATATAATATCGTTAGACAACTGATCTAAAATAGAGTTATCACTACTGATTTGATAAACTCAAAGGATAACATTGTGGATCCACTAACCTAAGTGTTAAATTGAGATCAAGTTTAAAAAACATCTAAAGGAATGACTAAATCCCATGAAAAATAAAGACGTTATGTGAAGAAAAAATCCTACCTAGTTGACTGGAGATCCCAAGATATAGGTTCAAAGGGACAACCTAATTGCATAGACCTGTGCGGTCACTTTGGGGGTTCCTTTCCCAGATTTATTCCTATGATGTGAACAGTGACAAGAATTTGGTATAGGTTAAGCAAAGCTTTTAATGATAATTGTGTGCTTCGGTGTGCCGAACAACATAAGTCACCTATGTGAGAGTAAAGTGGTCTCGCTTCAAGGAGACTATTGGGCATAATTCTTTCAAACTCTTACAGAACCAGACGTGCCCACGGCCATATGGGCATAACCATAAGAGCTAAAACTCTTGTAAGAAATATAGGTGTGTGAAGTATATCATCGTTTACACAAACGGTTGACAGTTCAAGGATATCACGTCTACTGATAAACTAGTAAACTAAATATTTACTTTTAGAAGGGAAGGTTCAAAGGAAGAAACATACTTATCCTATGCATCTATCAATTGCAGAGCCTATCACCACATCGAGTCAAAATGTTTTGATAAAATCATCAATTTCATTCATGTGGGAGATTATTGAGTGATGAATGAGAAATTGATGCTTAAAGTAAAAAGGTCGAGTAAGGAATGAAACCTTATTATCCCACATGGATGGGATAAATTAAGTGAGAAGTTTTTATATACACTTACCCACATAGTTGTCATTGAATGACTTGACTCTTGGGTTGGGGTGCACGACGTGGGCTATGAAATGTTCGGATCGGTCAAGTCCTTTGTTAGCTTGTGGATATTTGACCCGTTGTGATTAATTTTTTTCTTAAATTATTTATCTTTTTTAATATTCAAGAAGAGTTTGTATTTTACTTAAATACAAATTAAGAATATTAGATAAGATAAAATTGACTATTTATAGTAAATTCAAATTTAATTCGGATTAGAACTCTCACTTGTTTTGACTTAATTTTTCCCTATATAATAAGAATGAGATTCTCAGTTTCAAAACATACCCTCAAATCGTTTTCTACTCTCGTTTTTTTTAGTGATTGGAGAAGGCAAGAAAAACTCGAGATCTCAGTAGTTGTGCTACTGTTGAAGATCTTTTTGTTGTATTTTATGAGACAGACTACCAACGAACTCAAATACCTTAACATGTCTCCAAAATGGATTTGATCGAAATTATTTCATATTTTTGTCTTGTTATTTTGTTAGTTAAATAATAATAATGTTTTATTTAAATTTATTATTATTTATTTTCTTGGATTAACCATATTTATTTTAACCGTT
This sequence comes from Abelmoschus esculentus, assembly GCA_035048815.1. NCBI lineage: Eukaryota > Viridiplantae > Streptophyta > Magnoliopsida > Malvales > Malvaceae > Abelmoschus > Abelmoschus esculentus. The sequence goes on along the minus strand of JAUCBN010000063.1, from coordinate 7,251,786 downwards.
GTATAATTTGGTACAATAGTGGCCTTTCGATGTTTCGACAGCGGATAGGCTTGTCAAGTAACCAAATACGAGAGGAGTTTTCTCGATTAAAGAGATGTTTTAGTCAATGCAATCGTTTGGATTAACGAAGGAACATATGTTCTGTTTTTATGGTGTGTAAGATCGATGTCCCGACTAAAGTTCAATGTTTCTGTAGCGACCCTTCCTTAAAAATAAAGATTAATAAAATTAAAATTATAAATATTAAAATTATAATTAATAATTAAAATTAAGTGTAGTGAAATAAAAGGAAAATAAAAAAGGAAAAGGGGGTCACTGGTGGAAACATCGAAAAAAATGGAAGTTAGGAAATTAGGGTTTAATTGAAAAAATTAGGAATTGAAATTGGGGATAAAAATTAGGGATTTTTAAATGCCAACCCTAAATTAGAGATCTAGGGTTTCAAAATTTTAAATTTGAGAATTTTCTTTAAAAGGGAGATTTGAAAAATTAGGGTTAGGGATTTAAAAAAAGGTTGGAGTCGCCACCGGTCACTTTTGGTAGACCGGACACCGTAAAACCAGAGATTCGAGAGTCGGTTACGATTTAAAACGGGGTTAGCATTAAAAAACGCCCAAAATTGGCACCTTTATCAAAATACCGCTTAATTAATTTTGAATTTTCCGGATTAAAGTGGCATTTAAATTGAAATTTGCTTAAAATTCGAATTTATTTTAATTTTATCTTGTCTTTACCCGAAGGTAAACGCATATACCGTCACCACTACGTTTGATGTCGGGCCTGCTACGACCGAATAAAGACATAATGTGTTAGGTTCATTAAATCATGGTGTGAAGTGAAACAATAATGTAAACAATATATGTGAAATAAAATGCACAGTGAACATAATGAAAATAAACACAAGTACATGTATAAGCACAAAATAAAATGGCTAAATAAACAAAGCATGAGTAAATACAAATGCGTGACAAAGTAAATAAAAACATGAAAAGACAAATAAATGCAACAATATGAGATGAAAATAATGCACAAATAAATATAAAGATGTACAAAATATATAAAATTAATTAAAGTGCTTAAATAAAAATGCATGTGCATAAACAAATAAATAAGCATGATAAAATATAATAAAATGCAATAAAGCAATATACATTAATAAATAAACAAATAAATGAGTAAATGTCAAATAAAATAAAATAAAACTTTAAATCTGCAACAAGGACCAGATTGAAAGAAAAACCAAATCTTAGGTTAAAATCGAAAGAAATAAGAACTTATTTTCGAACAATGACTAAAATAAAAAGATTAAAAAACATTTAAACCCTCAGAATATTATTATGAGACGGGGAAGGGCCTCAAAATAACTTCCAAGGCACGGAGGGACAAAAACCGAATAAAACCATTTAAAAATAGCGATTAAGGTCCGATTAGGGGCTAGATTGAAAACATTTAGAAAAAAAGGGACTGTGGAACGAATTTGAAGAACACGAAGGGGTTTAAAAACTTATTAACCCATTTTTAAAATTTTGGATGACTATAAAATACAAACCGATTTTAAAATAACACCCCTCTTTTATCATTTTAAACCGAAAATAGATCAAAACCTATCCCTTCTCTCTGGAAAACGGATGACTGTTCATCCTTGTTCATGTCAAAAGCCCAGAAATCACCTCATTTTTTCAGAAACCACCACGCCGGCCACCACTCACGGAGGCCGACGACTTTGAAAACGGCTCAAAATCGCTCCTTTTCACCTCTTTTGAAACCAAAACCCGATTAAAAACCTCGTCTCAATAAGACCGAAACCAAAAACTTGTTTAAAAACCTTTATAAAAGAAAGAGAACCGAAACCCTCTCCCCTTCGATTCAAAAAAAAAGAGAAAAAGGAAAGGAAGTCTACTTTGGATCTCAATTCTCGGTTCACCAACGGCATAAGATGCCAAGGCTTATCACCGGAGAACTTCAAGGATCCGGCCTCGACACAACAGGTAAACAAACGAACCCCAAACTATTTTGGTTCCCTAGAGTATACGAAAAGAAGAACATTTGCTTCGTATTGATTCGAATGGGGGAACCCCTTACACTAGTTTTTGGTTCGGCTTAAATAGCCGGAAATTACATGAGAAATGAAAAATGGATCTAAAATCCTATTGGTTTGCTGAAATATTTTGTTTGTATTCACGTGATGCCTCTGAAATTTTTGTTGATGCCTCTGGTATTTCTGATTTATGCCTCTGAAATATGTTTAAAATGTGCCGAATTTCTCTGATTTTTTGGGTGTGTTTGCTTCTAAAAATTGGTATTGGATCTGACATCTTTGGTTTGTTTGTATGTGTGAGTCATGGCCGGAACATGGGGGACCACTGAACGGAGAATCGTCGGACGACAACCGATGGGAGTCGAACAGACTGATTATGGATTCGAAGAGGCGCGCGTACTGTCCACGCGCGCGTGGAGGCAACGAACAGCCGCGCATGGCGCGTCAGGCTATCCAGAATCTTCCATTAGCTTTAATCTTGACCGTTAGATCTGATGTCGATCTAATGGTCACAAATGGGCTGCGCAGAATAAACAACATGCATTAGGGTTTCTGTTGTAATTAGGGTTCAAGGGTTTTAGCCGGTTTGGGCCTGATATGTGGGCTATACGGGTTTGTATAATTATATTTTGTGGGTTATTTGTATATGGACTGTTACTAATAAATAGTTGTTTATTTATTTATTGTTATGGGTTTTTATTAATGGATCATATATATATATATACAATTAATAATAATAATTAATAGAAATAAAATAAAGTATAAAATGCTAAATGAAATAAAACAAAAAATAATAATAACAAAAACCGAAAGTCGAAAGAAAGATAAACAAATAAATAAATAAATAATAAGTAAATAAATTTGTTATAACGAAAGCAAAACAATCGTCAATATTATATATTTTTTTGATTTTTTTTTAAAGGAGAGAAGATAGGAATATTTATAATAAATCTTTGAATTTCTTAAAAGAAAAATATAACATATATATTTATAAAGTCAAAAGAAAAATATATTTACAAAGTAAAAAAAAACAAATTAGCATAATATTATATTTTTTTAATTTTCAATTTAAATAACATATATAGCATTTTTTTAACAGTAACAAGCCCATTATTCAAATAAAATTAAAAATTAATACTCGAATTTGAACCCCGGATAAAATTAATGATTACAGTTTACTTTGGCTCATCGTACACCATACGCTGCCGATGTTACGTATGTTGCTCGATCAAATTCTATATTCATGTCGAGATATGGAGTTGGTTTTTTCAGTGGTGGCGGGGAGTGGATTGTTGCGCCAGTGGTGGATTGGTGCTAATATTTATATATATAAAAAAAAAAAGTAAGATTTTTACACGATTTATATCACAATAATTCTTTTTTTTTTAAGTCTTACTAAAATAGAAGTTCACTAGTCAAAAATCACAGTTCACATGGTCTCCTTTTCGATAAAGGAGATTAGTTCGATTAGAGATGATAACGAGACGAATCGAGCCGAGTCTATTTAAGTTCAGTTCATGTTTGAGGCTTGATAAGTTCGAAATTTTAGGTTCGAGTTCAATTCAAAAATAATATTAAAAGGTTTGGTCCGGACTCAAAACTTATTGGGTTTGGCTCAGCTCAAAATGAATAATTTTACTATATTTTTTTAAAGAATGGGTTCCATTAAAAAATCATTCATAACCAATATTGAAACAAGATTTAACGTAAGAAAAGGAAAAAGAATGTTTAAAAAGTAGATTATGTTAAATAACTAAGAAATATTTTTACGATAGTAACACATAATACTCAATTTATTTTAGTTAATATATGTTTAATGAATTTCTCATAATTTATTTTATTAATTTTTTTTTACTTAAAGAAATTAGTTTTAGTAAATATATATAATTATTCCTATCTTGTTCATGAGTTTTTCGAGCCGAGTTTGTATCGGCTCGGCTCGACTTAACTCGACTTGACTTGTTAAGATCTTGAGTCAAATTCAAATCTGAAATGAACTTTAATTAAATTGTGATCGAACCGAACCTGAATAACTCGCAAACTGGATAAGCTTATTATCCGCCCTAAGTTCAATCTTCAATCTTCAATGTGGTTTTAATTTTTTGACATGAATTATTTAAGTTTGAACAAAATAAGCCAATCATTCAAACAAATCCATGTTAAGGATTCAAAATTATAATCTTTTTTGTGTCAAGCATAAAAACAACTCCTACATTAGCATTTACGAAGTGTTTGTGTTTCAAATATTTAGACAAATAAAAGAGAGGTTCGTTGGACCCCACGTCCGCAATCATGTTATAAACTCCTTTAGGTATTTTGGTGGTAAGCTTGAGCCTTTTCTCCATCAATTTTATGTCCAAGTTGCCGACAATATTTTGTGAGAGGATCTTCATGAGATAAATCAATATTAGTCTTTTCCTTTTGTATTTTTATTGCATGTTTTTATTCTCTTCATGTGCTTTCAAAAACCCAAACTTTTTTCTATCTAGTTTCAAGTTTCCTTCCATTCACATTATCTCGGAAATGAGAGAGTTATAATTCATATAAAAATTATTTAATTTTATATTAATTCATGTTTACTGGACGAGTGGAAAGGGTGGATGAAAAATTATATCATGAATCTTGTTTACCACATCATCTGTGGTTTAAATAGTCAGATCCGTTAATCTTTAAGTAACTATCTATAATTACTCAGTCATTAATTACATATAGGAAAGAGGTGGTATTCATCTTAAAAAAATAAGATAGATGAATCTAGTGAATTAAGACCACGGATGACGTGATAGAAAAAATTCATAGTATAATTTCTCATTTGAATACACGTAAAAGTGTTAGATTCCATCCCATTTAAGGATCTAAGTAGTTTAAGTATTGTATCATGATGAATAATAAGAGTATGTTTGGATAAGAAATTTTGAGATAAAGTTTTATTTTTATAAAAAAATGAAATTCCAAACATAAATTTACTTTTTAATAAATTGAAGAATTTCAAAATTGACGATAAAAGATTTAGTGCCTGACCACCAAACTATCAGGACGTAGTTAGGATTTAAGGTTTGAGAACAAAACATAAATATTTAAAAGTAAGAGGACAAATTCATAAAAAAAAATAAATTTTTAAAAAATTTATATAAAAGAACGAAAGTATAAAAAAAAATTTCGAAGGTGGGACAAGCTTCACCCTACCCCTACGTAGCTTTGTCACTACAACTACTTCTAATTTTATATATAATATATAATATAAAATAGTAAAAAATATTTTTTAAGGCTCGTGAATCCATCAAAATTAATAAAATTAAATAAAACAATATCTATTTAACTATTTAATCAATTACAAACTAAAACTAATAGATATAAAGAAAAAAAATCTGAGCCTCTATCCCTCTATTTGTAGATTTTATTAGAATTACAAGTATTGAAATCTCCCTCTTTAGAACATTGATTTGACAATTTAACTACCAAAAGAAGAGTCTCTGAAAAAAATTTACAAAAATTACAAATCAGAGTCACATCTCTACTACCTTAATTAGCGGTGAGAGTTTGATTCTTTCATCATTAGAGACTAACTTCAAAAATTATGAATTCCGTATATCTTTTATATGAGTCAATAAAATACGAAAAGATTAATCATTAAATTATTTTAAAAATATTATTAAAGTTTAATCTTCTCTTAAATATATAGGGACGACAACGGATCAGAATAGATCGGGATTTTAGTTAATCTGATCCTGATATAAAAATAAAATATTCGCTTCAATCTCAATCTGATCTGACTTTAATATATATTTCTTTTAATTTGATTCGATTTAATAAAAATATATCAGGTCAGGTTAAAAATTTTTTACCTTAAACTTGACCCGATTTAATTTTTTTCAATAACCCGATATGAACATGATTTTTTTATTAAAATAATCTTCTCTATCGGGTTAAGTTGGATCAGAAATCATCGATTTCGATCAACTTGTCATCCTTGAGAAAATAGAGTAACTTTATAAATTTTTAACAACGTCTATCTCTTATAAAGGCAAATAGAATATAAAAAATTAATCATTAAACTCAATTTAAGAACACTTAAAAAAATTATTAAGTGTTGCAAGTTAAAATATTAAAATTTTAAGTATGGAGTTTAAATTATAATTTTGGTTGATATTTTTTTTAAAACTAAATACAATGTATGGAGTTTAAATTATAATTTTGGTTGATATTTTTTTTAAAACTAAATACAATCTATATTTAAATTGTTTGATAAATAGAAATTCTAGAGGATTATGCAATTAAAAGAAACAATAAATAAAGTAAAAACATAATTTTAGATGATCAAACACACATAAATTAATACATAAATTTCGAAAGAAAAACGATCAAATAAACCCTTAAAATTAATTAAATTGAACTCAATTTCAATTTTTTAAAAATTAAGATTTTCATTAAAAATGAAACTTCAACCTAAAGTCTTATTTTAGGCCAATTTGTATATCTTTTTGCACATAAAGTTTATTTTTTTTTTTTTATAACCAAACATGGTTGCTATAACTTCAAGTTAGGTGAACTCTCCTAGAAAGCTTTTCTAAGATGTGACTTTATCACATGAAGTTTTTATTTATATAAATAATATAAATTATCAGACTATGAATTTTGATGGGGAGAAGGGAAATGAGAGGATAGATTTACGGATCCTTCCCGACCATAATGATGAAATTGATATAATTTTTAAATAAAAAAATTAAATTATTAAATTATTTCGAATGGTATAATATTAAAAACTGCTTTTTGAAGCAATTTTATTTAATTGATTTGTCATTTTAATTCTTATTTTTTTAAAGCAATTTAACGTTTAATATTTTATTTCGATTTAATATATAATATTTTTTTCTTTCTACGTATCTTTCTACGTATCATTTAAAATTATTCATCTTAAATTTATTAATAATTTTCATTTATAAAAAATTATTTTAATTTAAAATAAAATTTAAAAATTAAATTAAAAATGTATAAAAATTAAAAATAAAAATTCAGTGAATCATTTTTAGTGTCTAGACTATTTTAGTTTTAAATAAAAGTCTAAAGTTTCATTTTAAGTTATTTTAAATGTTTAAGTATTAATAAAAAATTGTTTGTCAATAAAACTGTGAAAAGTATAAGTTTTAATTTTAATTTCTTTTAATTAATTTTTAAATAAAATTAAAACTTTATTTTTTAAATTGAAAGTTTTAAATTCTTATAAAATAGTTCTAAACCGCTAACCCAAAATCCTAAATCCTCATATTATCATCGTTATCACCATTTACTACCTCACCAGAGATCACTATTACCGTCGTTGGGCCACATGATCGTTTCCCCTAACCAACTATCACCTATAACTGATGGTAGATATGTTGACGACTTCATTTTAGCGATTTTAGTTTTTTTCGATATTAGGAAGTCGATCGACATACCTACCACCGATTACTAGCGATGGGTGGTTAGAAAAAACGATCGTGGTAGTTCATCGACGATAATGATGATTTCCGATGCTACATTAAACAGTGATAATGATGATAATTTAGAGGTTTGAGGTTTGAAGATAGAGATTTAAGACTATTTTATAAAGATTTAAAAAAATGAAGTTAAAAATAAAATACATCAAAAAGGAAAAAAAAGAAAAAGAAAATTAATAAAAACAATAATGGTTGATAGTTAGGCACTTAAAATGACCATAATTAAAATTTTAGACACTTATTTAGAATTAAAAATAATTTACACTAAAAGTAACCCACAAATGTAATTTGAACACCAATTTAAATATTAAGCCTATTTGTTTTACACTGTACCGTTTGTAATTAGTGTTGAAATGGAACCCACGTTTCCCTCCACCCTAGGTCTAGTATTATGCGAGACAACAAATGTCACATCTTTAGAACCTTTTGAAATTAATTACATGTCATGTCAACATCAAAGTTAAAAAAAAATTATTTCCAAGACTTGGGATTAAAATCGAATTTGAACTTATGGATATAATTATGGATATTTAAAATTATTTGACTCGATTAATTTGATTTAATTAGTTAATTATTCAATATAAATTAGATGGTTATTTTAAAGGTTTTTCAAAAAAATTTTAAGTTGAGTCGATTTGATAATTTTTTTGGGATACGGGTACGGATATAGGTTGAAGGTTCTCTCTCTTATCAGGTAGGCAACCTGATCTGATAATTTTTAATATATATTTTTTATATTTTAAATTATATTTTTATTTTAAATTTTTTAATATTTTTATCCTAAAACTAAATTTAAATACCTAAATTTTGTATACGTTTGCATTATATATTTTTTAAATATAAATATAATTTTTTAAAAAAATTATGTTTAATATATATTTTTTTAATTTTAAAATAAAAAAATAAAAAAATTATGACACGGATACCCGATATCCGATTTTCCGAGTAACGAATACCCAGATATAACAGTCGGGATACGAACCGATAAAATAAATACCCGAATAAACTGGATACCCAATATTTTGTATATCCAAAATTCAGGTACCCGATAACGAACACTCCTAGATACAATGAGACGAATGCTTCATTTAATACGTTAACGAAACATCTTAAAGTTTTTAAGAACTTAATCTTAATACTAAATTTTTTATATAATCCCTATCTGAAAAAGGAAAAAAAATATATTCTCAAAGAATTTAGAATCTATAATCTAAATAAAAAATATATTAATCAAAAGTTTTTAACCATTTGTTTTATAGATTATTATCAATCTTAATCCTAGAATAAATAATTGGTCATTAAATATTTTAATAATATTGAAACACAAAATTATTATTTTATAAGAAAGTATACTTAATTTTGTTTATTTGATCTTTCTTTTATAAAACAAAGGCCTAAATAAAAATTATTAAAATTTATTCTTTTATAAGAAAGTATACTTAATTTATTTTATTTTATATTTCTTTTTTAAAATAAAAGCCTAAATAAAAATTATTAAAAAGTCTAATTCACCACATTATTAATAATTTTATCTAATAATATTTTTTATCTTATTTTTTCAAAGTAAATATTCACATTTTTTTAAAGTAAATATACTATAATAAGAATAATCCTTACAAAGCATAATCCTATTCGGTCGAGGAATTTAGGATAAAAAAAAAGGGTAACTTAAACTTTATATAAATTTTAAGGATTTTAAAAAATTAATAATATTGAGAGATTTAATAATAAATTTTAAAAAAATATAAAAGAAATTTAATTAAAAATATTTAAAATTTTAAAATTTAATTTAAATTTTTAAAAATCTTGGGGGGGTACGTTAATATTTTAAAATTTTATGGGTAAATTTTAATTTCCCAAAATTTGGGGGGCATGATCACCCCTGAATCCTCATGCTACGCCCCTGGTTATATTAATTATTGTACTATATTCGAAGCCAGCAAAAAATTAATTCGGAAGAACTCACACATTGTGGAATTTAAATCAAAATAAAATCGAAAAAAATATATAAAATAAAACCCGATTTAGAATACTAAAAAAACAATATCTCAACCTTCTCGAACTCTACTTTGACTAGGGGCGATAATAAATCTGATTAATTAACAAATTATTTGAGCTCAGCTCGATCAAACCTCCTTTAAAATTCATGTTTGTCTTAAAACCTTAACAAACCAATACAATCTAAAACACTAAAGCAAATTAGACAACATAATGATAATGTTTTTGTCGGCTTGCAACTTAGAAGAGTCATTAGTCGGGTCAAGCTTGAGTCACAACCCGAACTCAATTGTTAACTACAAACTCACAAATCTAAAATTTTGAAATGAGAAAACTTTAAACTCGAGTTAAATCTATTCAAATTAATGCTTAGCTCGACACATTATCATTCCTACTCATGGTCACAATACAAACTTCATAAAAAAATTATATTCAATATACAAGTCATAAAAACAAAAATTTTCAAATACCTTAATTTTAGAGTTTAGGTTTAGTACTTTAACTTTATGGATTTGATTAGAATTTAGGGTTTAATATGAAAATTTAGAGTTACAGGGTTAAGATTTAGAGATTAGGGTAACACGGTTAAGAAATGAAGTTTTAACATATAAACCCTAATTTTTAACCCAAACATTAAACTCTAACCGCAAGATATTAATTCTATGCCATTAAACTTAAACTCTAGTCTTCAAACCCTAAAATCTATCCTTAAACCCTAATAATAATTGAAAAACATCATTATTTTGTAAGTCTATCGTCAACCCAACTGCTTCGACCTGAATAAAACTGTACCGACAAGGCAACCAACTTTTACCATGAATGAAGTTTCAAACTGAACGACTGTCTGGTCAAATTTATATGCAGACCGGATTTCCATGTTTCTTAACAATGTTGTGATGATTGCCCGTGTGGACTAAAAACATATATAAATTCCAACCCTTTACAAGTCAACATTTGAGAACTTTTGTTCCAAATTTCGAATTAAAGTATTTATTACTTGTGTAAATTACAGGTTATGGTCAGTCATTTTAACTTATACAACTCATATTTGAATTAACTTATCACTCTCGTCACAAGGGAATCAAAGAACAAGTAAAAACCCTTTCATGCTCACATTGTTATGGAGAGATACAATCTAATCTTGGGAAGAATTACAAACAAAAATTATTTCTCCTAATTAAAAAAATTAAAAATTAAATTTTAAACCCTAACCCTAATTTCAATATCCTAAACCCTAAACTATAATATACTTTACCCCTAATTTCCTAAACCCTGATTACAACACTTAACCTTAAACTTTAAACCCATTATTTTAAAGTGATGACGCTAATAGAAGCACAATAAAAAAAAACATGAAATTTAGACCCAAGAATTACTAGTTGGTATGTTGGTTTTTTAAAATTTTGGCTTAAAAAATATTATCACATTTTTTATTAATTTCTTAAAAATAAAATTTAAAAAAATGTGCTTATTTTATAATCTTATTCGAAAATTGAAATTATTATAGATAATATAGATCCATCGAATACTTATGTTGTTTTATCTTATATAAGTTCAAATCTTGACATTTATCTTAGGAATATATTTTATTTTAAACAACTTGCTTATTTTAAGTATAATTTTTAAAATGAAAAATATCTTATGATGGTGGAAGCGAAAAGTTTTTACAAAAGCCTTAATTTTAGGATTTTATGAACCTAATTTATGATTTAAGAGTTCAAGTGAATAAATTAAAATTTAGGGTTTATAGTTATAATTTAGAGCTTAAAGGCTAGGTGTAGGATAATATGGTTAGGGATTTAGGTTTTAACTTATAAACCTTAAATTTTTGCCCTAAAATCTAAATTCTAACACCACCCTTAAATTCAAAACTCATAACCTCCTTAATGGTAGAATCTAACCAAATTTCTAAACCATAAAATTAAGGTGTTTGTGAAAATAAAGTTCTAAACCTTAAACTCTAACCCCCTATATTCTATATCGTAAACTCTAAATCCTAAATATTAACCCCTAATCATAAACCCTAAATAAGGCTCATAAACTATAAAATTAATAAGCTTATTTAAATTAAAGTTTATACAACCAGTGGATCAAAATATTTTCAAACACAATATTATACTCTCAAGAGAAGAATTCAAGTTTAAACCTTAAAGATAATATTATTAGGAGCGAACACAGATCACAAAATAAATATAAAATATAAAAAAATAATTATTCTTTCAAATATTTTAAAAATTATAAACAACAAAATTATATTTTGATTTTAAATTCATTGGATATTATTTTTCTAAAAATAATGCATGTATTAATTGAATTAAATGCGATTTATTAATTTTTATTAAATAAAAATATTATATTTTTAAAATATTATCGATTGATCGATTAATTAGTAATCAAAGTTTTGATGAAGGAAATTGATCCGAATATCCCTAGATAGGGACGGAGCTTTGTGGTGGTGGGGAGGGGCAATCGCCCCCACCCTGAAGATTTTTTTTTTTAACTTTTGTCTCCTTATTTAATTTTTTTAATTTTTTTTTATGAATTTATCCCCTTACATCTAAATATTTATGTTTTGTCCCATTTAACCCCAAATTCTGATTCCGTCTCTGTCCCTAAACAATAGATTAATAAACAAAACAAATGAATTCAACATTTACTGTAATCAAAGCATGGTTTAGTCTTGGTTAGGTCAGACATTTTCCTATATTGGTGAATAATTTAGGAGCTAAATGTCATTTTTTTTCTATTTTTCCCATCTGGAATAATTTAGAAATTAATTTCCAAAATTTCAGGTTTTTATCTACTCAGTTGACCTTGACTTGGGGTCTCGTCACTAAATAAATGGCTGTCTTAATGGTTCGAAAAGGAGTCATTCAACCCATATGGGAGAGTACCGAACCTGAGGCATAATTTCAACACCTGGAAAACCTAACAAACGTGTCTCAAAGACTTTCTAAGATCTTGTCCTCACTGTTTCTTGTCTCAGCTTTGAAACACCAGAAAATTCCCATTTTTTTATTACAACATAAAGACAATGAATTTCTCAAAATCGTCATCATTACCTGTGGGTTATAATTCTAAACAACCGAGTTGGAATAAAACAAGTTTTACTTGTAGGGATGTAGTTTTGTTGAATGGAAAAGGAGAAATAGATGTGGGCAGTCAAGCTCTTGTAAGAAAAAAAATCAAAATATGACATTGATCGTTGAGAAATTTAGTTGTGCAAATATTAATTGATCTAAATTAGTTGGGACGAAATTTTAAAACTTGAAAGATAATTATAAGAATATATTTTTATTTTTGTTGCATTAACATTATCAACCAGCTTTACTCGACATTATTATTATTATTATTATTATTATTATTATTATTATTATTATTATAATAGGATGAAATTCATTTATATATAGTGTAAAACTCATTTAGTTTTACATTAATCAATGATTATTGGATGAGTAAAATGGATGAATGAGATTATTAATAACAAACAATATAGATTATTGCTTAAAAAATAATTTTAGCTATTTATTATCATCATTCAACATTTTAAAATTAACGTAAAACTTTTTAGTTTTACACCATAGAAGTGGATCCTAACCCATAGAGAGAGAGGGTCTTCTTACCCTGTGCAAAATTTTACAGGTTTACATATTTTTTGGATAATCAGATGAAGGTAGATAGATGATTGAGATCAACAGTAAAAAGAATATAAAGATTATAAAAGAAAATAACCTTATCATTTATGATCCTCATTTTAACAGTCCAATAAATAAATAAAATAACTGAGTTTTATATTGTATAAATAGATCCTAACCCTTATATATATTCATTTTCGACTATTATCTTCGTATCTAGATATTAGCATTTTTTTTATTTGTTTGGGGTTTTGGGTTCCCTATTTAAGACTGGTATTTGGGTTACAAATCAAGTGACCTACTAACTTTAATGTATGTCCTGATTTCATGCAGATCTGACCCACTACACTCCAAAGTTAGTCCAGCAATCTATTATTTACAATAACAAAGTTTTTTTTGGCCTTTTCTTTCCATTTAAGAAGGATCGTTAAATCATCATTTACATAAATGGTAATTTAACTTTGGAATAAACAATTGAAAACTTGTATGAATTACTTTTGGTATACTTGTAAAAGATGTTATTTAGTCCTATTCAAATTATATCTTAACATCAAAAAATTATTATATGCTATCATCCAAATCCATTTATGTAAGAACCAATAATATTTTTATTGGTATCGAGATTCAACAATAGAATAAAAATATTTTAAATTGGTTCGACTCAAATCAAATACTCATCCTTGATGATATTTGGTGTAATTAGTGTTGAATCCTTATGCGATTGTTATTATTGAGGTTTACTTATTGTTTGGGATCAATTGAATCATTTTTAGAAGCTTAAAATGCAATTTTTGAGTCAAACATTTATGGTGTAGATTGGGGTGTTTAACGAGTTGAGCAGATCGTGATCTATTCGAATTCAATTCCATCAAAATTCGATAAATGCTCAATTTGAATTGACTCGATTTGAATTCGAACTCGATTCAAAACCTTAACGAGTTGAATTGAATAAAGTTTAACTCTACTCGATAAATTCTCGAGTAGCTCGATATTTTTTTAAAATATTTTTAGTAATTATATTAAAATTGTTTCATTTAAAAAAATAAATCTAAATAATAATTATTAATTTGTGGGTTGTTATACTTTAATTTTGACATTCTAGTTTGATGTATTTATAGATTATTAGTTTAAAATTTAGACTTTAAAAGTGTTTTATACACTCTTTTTTTTGTTAAATTTATTAATTTATGTTAATATTAAGTCCGGTGTAGATTATTAAGTTTTACTTTTAGTTAAAAATAAGATAAATTTTTTAGTGAGTTTAACGAGCAACGAGTTGAGTTGAGCAACATAATGTTTTAATGAGCACGAGTCGAGCACAATTTTAATGAACTTAACGAAAAACGAGTCGAGTCGAACAATAAAACTTTTTAACGAACACGAATCAAACATTACTCAACTCGCGATCGACTCTCGCTCGATAAGCTCCTTGTCAGGCTTAATTTTGGTATAAAAACAATCATTCTAGTAGCCATTTGATTTTCAACTCATCTGGGGTTTTTGCAAAACCAAGACAATGGTTTTGAAACATTACCTCTGGTTTCGATACCAGGGCTGCCTGGTTTAAGACATTTTTGACTCGATATGACCTTTGGGTCAACCCGTGGACACCATAAACCATTTGTAAATATCAAGTATCCTATTCTTAATCTTAAGCTTGTTGATTGAAGTGATAAATAAATTAGTTCTGTTTCATTTAATATCAGATTCGAAGAATTGTATATATAAAAATTTCTAAAAAATTAATCACTAAAAATAAGTATACGATATAAATTGATTCAAATTAATCAAAATAAAATCTTATAAATTAAAAGATCAATAAAAAACCCTAAACTCTATCTTGTGCACTGTTTATACCAAATTAGATGTGTCCCAAGTGATGTTAGAACTCTTGTCCAATGTTTCCTTCCCTTTTATTTTGTTTTTTCAAAACCCTAGACAGTAGAAATTATATCATGGGTCAGTTCTATCACGTCATTTATAGGGTCGATCAATAAAAACTAACCACCTCATTATTTTTTAATTTTTTAAGTAAAAAAACACTTGGAAAAAATATGACATAAAAAGATGGATAGTTTTTATTGGTCGGTCCCATGGACACGTGGTGAGACTGACCCATGATATAATTTTTAATCAGACAAACAGAAAAGCTTACTTCACATCTCCTCGATTCTAGGAAAATCTGTCTGTCTTGGCTTGTCCAACATGATGGAAAACAAAACAAAAAAGGAAAATTGAGGGTTTCTCATCTTGTAGCTGTAAATGGTTTTTTCTTCAATTTCAGACGGATTCTTTGTTCTTCTTCATGTTCTACACCAGATTTACAATACAAACCAGCTGATAATAGGAGAATTCAAATGCAATAGAACAAGTAATACTCTTAATATCCTACTAAAATTATCATATGTTAATTTTTTAGATAAATTAAAAAAAACATTATAATTTGAAGTTTATTATCAATAAAAATATAAAAAAAATAGTTTTTATTTTTTATAAATTTTAACTAATTAAAATATTTAAATAAATTATAGATAAATTAAAAAAATTGACATAAAACGTCAACATGTAAGGACAAAAAGATTAATAAATCAAAAGTAATAATAATAAGGAAAAATTATACCGATGATTAACAAGCTATATTTTTTTTATTTTGATCAGTCAATTAATTTCTTTTAGAATCATTCTTATCGTAATATAATTTTTCTGTTTTGGTCCCATATTTTAAAAATAAAAGATTTTTTTTTATTTTCCACCTCATCGCCTTCTCTCTATCAGGAATGTGTATTTTTTGAACTTATATTCTCAACCTCAAAAAAAATACCTTCATGAAGATTTAAACCAAGAATATCTTAGAGCAAAAATAGAGAGTTTAACAACTAAGTTGAGAATTTATTTTATGTCCACAAAACATAATCTTTAATTTAAGATGCATTATTGCCTCAGAATTAAATCAAAATAATCTAATTAATATAAATATAAAATTATTTTTTTAATTATTTTGATAAATATTTATTTATTTTTATAAAATTATATTAGATCATTATAAAAATTTATAATATATATTTACGATAAAATATAAATTTTAAATTATTTGAAAATAAATATTTTGATTTGAATTTATTATGTTATTTAAAAAATATTTTTAGCTTCAAATAAAATTAAAATTAAAGGTCAAACTAGAAATTTCATTTTGAAATAAAATAATAATTTATTTATTTTACTAAAAAGTATTATAAAAATTTTAAAATCTAAATTTATAATATTTATTTAGAATAAAATAATTTTTAAGGGGGTCTTGAACTAAAAAATATAAGGTTTTGAAATTGATCCTACATGATGAGATGTTCGTAGATCATCCTTGTTAAATCTGGTTTTCTATAGGTAGCTTGGATTGAAAATTATATGCTCAAAGGATCTCCTATCTGACAAGTTTCAGTCAAAAACAATTACGTTTGAGCCTGGAAAAAATTCTTAGCTTACAGAAAGATTTTGTTTTACGAGAAAATATGACATAAAGGTTTAAAGCACGAAATATTTAGGATATGCTTCGTCATAAAAATAAAAATATTCTATGATATAGAATCATATAAAGAAGTTTATTGATTCCTTGTCATTCTTTTATAATTTGGTTTGTGTTGCAAGACAGACTATCAACGAAAAAAAGATAACGAAAGAAGGATAATGCATTAAAGAGGCATAAAGCGACTTGCAATGTCTCATGTGTGAATCTGGATTTAAATGCAGGGATCATTTATTTTTTATGTGTTCTTATTTAGTGCAAGTTTGGGATGTTTTTTTGCAGATACATTGTTTTGTTGGATGACTTGCTATAGTAGGGTGGGTCCAAAAGAATAACAAGGAGAAATCTTTGAAAGTTGTCATTGTTCGATTGATATAGTGTAATTTTTCGTACGACATTTAGCAGGAGAAAATTTAGACCACATGGTCAATCCCTTTGATTGGCAGTGTAACACCCCGACCTGGATGTCACATTGGGCCTCCGGCCCAAAACCTGTATTTCAAAATTCTTTCGAAAGCTCAACAATTAAAATCCAATTCAAATTAAAACGTAAGCCCAAAATAGTATAAAGAAATCGGAGCTCCAAAATATTACAAATCATTTTGAACATTCGACTTGAAATAATAACAGAGTTACAAAACACATAGGGTCGAACTAAGTACTAGCCCACTAATCTATAAATGTACTCTGACATAGGTCGATGCTGAAATCCAAACCTCGATAGTGCTCCACGAACTGGCTTCACCTAACCTACGCACGAAAACACATTTCGAACGCTGAGCTACTAAAGCTCAGTGGGTACGCCTCGACCAACATCATGCATATCATAAGCAGTAAAGCATAACATATAAACATCGTGCATGAAATGATGATCTAGCATGCTTGCCTACCACATGGCATAAACAATGTATAATATCGCACACAGCATATACATGTCACATCACAAAATAACACACAAGAGTGAGGCCCGCGTCCACACAGCATCGGGATCCTACACTCAGGATTGAGGCCGCCCTCAAATCCTATGCCCGGAATGTTACATCGGACATCTTCGAACGAGGCCGCCCAACGTTCGGAAAGGGGTGGAGGCCGCCCAACCAACCCCATGCTCGGAATGTTACATCGAACATCTTCGAGTGAGGCCGCCCAACACTTGGAATAAAAGTCTTCAAAACATCATCCGGCATGTTACATCGGATGGCCTTCAACGTGTTGCAACACTTATGGATATCTGGATTTCCATCACACAAGGACTAAAAACCACACAAACGATCCACCTAGGATCTTAGCACAACAAGATATATTAAGACTTATCTTACCTTAGTCTTTCGGGTTTATAAACATCAAACTCGTATTAACAATTCATTTCAATAGTTATAAGATACATTAAGACCCTTAATCCTCTTATCGAACCTCAAACAATGCTTATCTTGTTTAAGTTCTCGCAGGGGTATCGATACCCTTATGTAGGGTATCGAACCACCCTGCTTCGATACCCACCCAAGGAAGGCATCGAAACATGGGTATCGATACCAGTATCTCGAAGATCACATACTCCTCCTCTGACACTAGCTGTATCAAAATCGACGTATTTGTCAAAGCTTCTTTCAGTTTCTCAAAGGCTTGTTGTCTTGCATCTGACCACTCAAACTGAATATTCTTCTACAGCAACTTAGTCAAAGGGACAGCTATCTTCGAAAAACCATTCACAAACCTCTTATACTAACCTGCTAAGCCTAGGAAACTACGAATCTTTATGACAGACTTTGATTGCTTCCAACAATTGCTTCAATCTTCTTAGGATCTACTTTAATCCCTTCAGCTGACACTACATGTCCTAAGAAAACAACTTCTTTAATCCAGAACTCACACTTGCTCAATTTGACATACAACTGGTGATCCAACAAAGCCTGCAATACTAACCTCAAGTGTTTGTCATGATCTTTCGCAGTACGTGAGTATAACAATATGTCATCAACGATCATAATCACAACTGATCCAAGTACTCGAAGGAAATTCTGTTCATCATGTCCATGAAAAGCACCTAGTGCATCAGTCAACCCGAAAGGCATAACCAGAAGCTCATAGTAACCCTACCTTGTACGAAAAGCTATCTTTGACACCTCGACTTCTTTTACCTTTAACTAATAATACCCTGATCTCAAGTCTATCTTAGAAAACACGGTAGCACCTCTAAGCTGATCAAACATATCATCAATTCTCGACGATGGATACTTGTTCTTCACCGTCAACTGATTCATCTGTCTATAGTCAATGCACATCCTCATACTACCGTTTTTCTTCTTCACAAACAACACGGTGCACCACAAAGAGAAGAACGCAGTCGGATACAACCTCTATATGATAGTCCTTGCAACTGAGTCATCAATTATTTTAGTTCTTTCGATACCATACAACACGGAGCCAATCGAAATAGGAGCAGAATCTGACTACATCTATATGGCAAACTTGACCTCTCTCTCAGGTGGCAATCCAGGCAACTCTTTTGGAAACACACTCGGAAAAATCACACACCGTCCTGATATCCTGCGGTCTTACTTCATTCATGTTCGGGTTCATCATATATGCTAGGTATGCCTCACAGCCCAACTCAACTAACCTCTGAGCCTCTAGAGCAGAAACAACATTCAATAAAAACTTCACATTCTCACCTACGACCATAATCTCATGGTCATCCGCTAGCTTCAAATAAACTCTCTTGGTCTCAAGATCTATCTTAGCCATATGCTTTGTCAGTCAATCCGTACCCAAAATCAAATCAAAACCGTAGAATGACAATTCTATCATATCAACTGGGAACATATACCCCTGAATCATCTATGGACATCGTCAGTACATCTTTCTGACCACTACGGTATCTCCGAAGAACTAGCAACACTAACACCTATATCTAGTGTCTCATAAGGTATATCCAACATCCTAGCATACTCACTCAGAAACACTACTAGTGGGTTAGTTGTCAGATAAGTCTGGATCTCTTTCCTTAAACCTCTCAGAAACCTCTCGCACCTCATCTTCTCGGTAGTTATCAACTCGGTTGTATACCTACCCAACTGTAAGATCTCCTGCTCGTACTCAAAGATCGTACAGTTACGTTGCATAAGGTGGGTCAACTGATCTCTCAACTGATCGATGTGAGTCTCACCTAAATACTTTTTCTCAAACTCATCCAAAAAGTCGCCCCATGTCGGCTGATTGGAACACTACTCCATCTCAACTGTTTCCCACCATTCCCTTGCGTTTTCCTTGAGCAGAGAGAAAAACACGAGACAGCTTATCTTCGGACCTCAACCACTGATCCGCCCTCACATGATTATCTTAGCCAGAACCCAAGAAATTCGTAGCACCCTGCCTGCGAACCCTCTCAATAGGTGTCTCACGTGGGGTAGGTGCATGCTTCGGAATAGTCTTCACTATCCGATCCAAAGCACGGTGCAAATGGGCGAGATAATTCGCCCCTTGCCTAACCCCTTCCTTAGACTCGTTCACACCATGCACAGAGAACAACAACAACAACAAACAGGATTACACCATCGAAATTTCAGCTTTAAAAGTACTATATCGACTCGTGGACATGTACTTGTTTGACACCTATATAACACACTCGACTTTCCCCGGGGACTTCCTAGAACCGACTCAACCTAAGCTCTGATACCACTAAATGTAACACCCCGACCCGGATGTCACATTGGGCCTCCAACCCAAAACCTATATTTCAAAATTCTTTCGAAAGCCCAACAATTAAAATCCAATTCAAGTTAAAACGTAAGCCCAAAATAGTATAAAGAAATCGGAGCTCCAAAATATTACAAATCATTTTGAACATTCGACTTGAAATAATAACAGAGTTACAAAACACATAGGGTCCAACTAAGTACTAGCCCACTAATCTATAAATGTACTCTGACATAGGTCGATGCTGAAATCCAAACCTCGATAGTGCTCCACGAACTGGCTTCACCTAACCTGCGCACGAAAACACATTTCAGCTACTAAAGCTCAGTGGGTACGCCGAACTCGGCCAACATCATGCATATCATAAGCAGTAAAGCATAACATATAAACATCGTGCATGAAATGATAATCTAGCATGCTTGCCTACCACATGGCATAAACAATGTATAATATCGCACACAGCATATACATGTCACATCACAAAATAACACACAAGAGTAAGGCCCGTGTCCACACAGCATCGGGATCCTACACTCAGGATTGAGGTCGCCCTCAAATCCTATGCCCGGAATGTTACAACAGACATCTTCGAACGAGGCCGCCCAACGTTCGGAAAGGGGTGGAGGCTGCCCAACCAACCCCATGCTCGGAATGTTACATCGAACATCTTCGAGTGAGGCCGCCCAACACTCGGAATAAAAGTCTTCAAAACATCATCTGGCATGTTACATCGGATGTCCTTCAACGTGTTGCAACACTTATGGATATCCGGATTTCCATCACACAAGGACTCAAAACCACACAAACGATCCACCTAAGATCTTAGCACAACAAGATATATTAAGACTTATCTTACCTTAGTCTTTCGGGTTTATAAACATCAAACTCGTATTAACAATTCATTTCAATAGTTATAAGATACATTAAGACCCTTAATCCTCTTATCGAACCTCAAACAAAGCTTATCTTGTTAAGTTCTCGCAGGGGTATCGATACCCTTATGTAGGGTATCGAACCACCCTGCTTCAATACCCACCCAAGGAAGACATCGAAATATGGGTATCGATACCAGTATTGATACCCTTTGGCCATTTCCAAAGTTAACGAAAGGGGACCCTCCAGCATCGATACTGGTATCGATGCCATTATACCATTGAAGGTCCCGGTATCGAACCACGGTTCGATACAGTTGGCCACTTAGCCTAATTTCACTCATGGGTATCGATACCGGTAGCCCGTGTATCGATACCCCTGCACGAAATGCAGGTCTGCACTTAGAAAATTCCTGGAATTCATTCCCAAACTTGATCGAATCAACCCTAAAGTGTTCCTACTCATTATTAGGAGTGTTTAGGATAACTTAACATCATTTTCACGATATTTAACACACAATTACGAAATTCACCATTAATGTCCTCAAACATGCACACCAAGCATTCATACATGGATTTCTATATGATATGCACTCTACCATGAAATGCAAGATAATTAGAAGAGTTGGGAGTACCAACCTCTTGCACAAACAACAACAAACACGAGCTCACTCCTCTTCAAGCCTTCTTCTTTCCAAAACTTGTTGATGGCTCACAACCCTCTTTCTCTACAAGAGAAGGATGAAGAACGGATTAGTAATGCCTTGGGATGATTCTAGATCCTAAAACACTAGAAAAACTCAGATTTCAAGCCCTCAAAACTTAAACCCGGATTACACCCTAAACCCCAACAAAACCTCCACCAAAACCAAACCCACAGATTTTTACCTTTTTTTAAAGATCACAAACACCTCTACAACTTACCCTCTAGGCATAAACCGAGATTCTCAACAAAACTTACCAAGCTTCCACCTTTTGCTTGTCTCTTTTCTTGCTACAAAAGTGAAGAAGATGAGAAGAAAGAAAAAGGAAAGATGAGATCATGGTCTGAAAACTTTAAACCTCTCCCCCAACTCATCTTATTTGGCATTTACCAAAATGCCCTCTCTAAGAACCCTTAAGTCCCTAAACCACTCAAGCCTAACAAACCTAAGGCCCAACAAGGCCCAAACTACACAAACTCGGGGACCAAAACCGAAGTCCAAACCCATCGGGTTAAACCGACACTCGGATCCGAATCCGGGTCGTTACAGGCAGAATCCCTTGATTTGCAAATTAAAAGGATTGTGTGTTTGAAACTTTTTGGCAATGTGAAGCTAATCCTCTCTTCCCTTTTCCTTGCCAAGGAGTGGGGACTGATTTAGTTTCTATCTGGATTCGTTTCATTTGACTTAGACTATACTTTGGACATATAAATTGATGATTCTTTTGGATGAATGAAATAACTTTAATTTTATAAAAAATATATATAATTTTTAAATATCTTTTAATCAAATTGTTTTATATTTAATTAATTTTTAAAATGATCCGATACAATTTTATAAATATAAATAAATAGTTTAAAAAATAATTTAAATTGATTTTAGTAGTGTTTTGATTTAATATTAAGGTGATAATACATTTTCAATTAAAGATTAAGTTATGTGAACATATACTAAGGTTTTAACTTAGCTTCGTGGTTCAGCTCTTTGCTTTTGGTGTCAGATGTTTGGTTCAAATTTTTAGGTTATGAGAGTGTCCGTTAATTTGAATAAATCTTTCCCAAATCTTAAGCTTATCTCAATGGTTAAGACTTTGCAATACAAACCAAGTGATACGATGAGAATTTATCAAATTTATTAAGCGTATTTTTAAGCGTTTTTATTAAATTTTGTTGTTTTTTCGTTTATTTTTAAATCAGATTTTTCACTTAAATCAAAAAACTAAAAATTATGAATTTTGGGTTGTAAAAAAAGCTAGTTTACAAAATAAATTTATTTTTTTATTCTTATAATATATTGTTAAAATAATATTTATGTATAGATAATTATAAAATAATATATATTTTATAATATTTATATTAAAAATAAAATTATTTTATTTATAATTTATTTTAAATTTATTGTTAATTTATAATTATTATGTCGATATATATCGAAAATAATTTATTATTTCTAATATATTTTATGATTTATTTTAAATAAAATTATTAATTTAAACATCATTTAAGTTTATTTATACCTTACAACATTATGTCCAAAATAGATATTTTATTTTCTCAAAATTATTTTTTGACATCAATGAGGGCTAGTTTAGCGTTGCTTTTGAAAAGTGCGGTAGAAAAATATGGTGAAAAAGTATAGTGGAAAAGTTGTTTTTTTTTTTGAATTTTTGGTTTGAGATATATGTGTTTAGTAATGTTGTAAAAAAGTGCTTTTGAAAAATTAAATGACTATTTTAGATATGATGTTATAAGTTAAAAATATATATTTAAATGATAATCAAATTCTTTTATATTATAATATTAAATTAAATTATGATAAAATATAAAAATATTAATAAATGAATACATAAATTATTTTTGAAAAGTGTTTTTGAGAAAAAAGCTTTTTTAAAAATTTGACATGAATATATACAATTTTTAAACTAAAAAATAATTTATATTAAATATAATTATATATTTGTAAAAAATAAATTATAATAAAACATAATAAATGAAGGTTAAAATTGTAATATGACACCTAAAAGCACTTTTAGCTTTTGTGTTTGATCAAACACAATTTTTCCTCAAAAAGTTAATTGTTTAACATTGTTTTTTCGTTCTAAACCAACTTTTGACCCAAAAGTTAGTTTAGAACGTAATGTTAAAAGCAGCCAAAAACTATTTAACTTTCTAAAATTACTTTTTTTATAACAATTATAAAATTAATTTTTTAATCATACTTTTTAAAATTAATATCAAACTAACCCTAAATCCAAAAACAAAAAGGATATTCTATCCTCCCATCTCAGTCACTTTATTGTTCTTCAGTTAATGCAAAGTAAGTAAAATACGAGGGAAGTGATTGGTGAAAGACAAACCATTCTTATGCAGGACCTACCGTCAATCAAACCTTTTGTCCTTAGTTAAGAACATATCAAAATAAAACGATTCAACAAATAAATGGATATAATTTAAATAAATTTCGAATTTTAAATTATAATATTTATACCAGTGTAAATACGTTATAATTAGATATTAGTTTAGTTAACTATACTTACACCGTTCTAAATGTTTTATATGTAAAATATAAATTTTAAATATTTTTAAGAAATAAGGTAAATTTTCAGATTAAATAAAAAAATCAACCTCTAATAATACATTTTTATATAAAAAAATTAATAATGAGTTATTATAATTTTTTTATTTATAAATTTATATATTTTATCTATCATAATACTAATAGGTTTAAATATGATTTAAATTAATATATTTTAAATTTTATAATACTATATTCAAAATGGGTATTTTATCTTTCTAAAATTATTTTTTTTATAAAAACATCAAATATTAAAACCTTACAATTAACTTTTCAAAATCACTTTCTATCAATATTCTTAAAAACAATTGCAAAAGTAATATCAAACTGACCCTTACTACTTTTTTAACAATGATATTAAATATTAAAAATCTTACAATTAACAAAATCATTTTTTAAAAACACTTTTAAAGAAAATTTATAAAATTAATTTCAAACTAGCCTCACTAGCAAACATAACTTTAAACTGATAGTTCTCTGGACTTTGGAGTTGAACATTTCCTAAGAACTACCCCAACCAAGGGTTTATTTCTTAGCCACATTAGGCACCACTACCAGTTCTACTAATATTACATGTCTTTTAATGGTGGCACAAATTGAAATTTTGAACATCCTTGATCCATGGGGTGAGCCACTTTACGTTAGCGTGTTCTAGCAGCTGTTTCCCTTTGAGCATTGAAATAAACAGCAGCAACAGGAACCGCAAGCTCATTCTCTTCTGCGAACAGTCTGGTATTGAAACGGTCCCTTGATGATGGTGTGATCTTCACTGTTTGCCGCCGCTTCTGCTTAAACAGGAGGAACACGAACCTGTGGATCCCGATGTTTGGCCTTGGCATTTCGTAGTTAACCAATTCCCTTCCTGTATGTAAGAACCAGACAAGTTGGTTCATTTTATATAATATGAACTAGAAGAATGAAGGAATACTTACCAAATGTAGCATCCGTCGTGCCGGGGATATCTGTCACCATCCTGTAAGATTCTCAATCAAGTACAAACAATCAGTAGATTGCTTAAACTCATGTTCTTCCTGTTTTGATGAAACTATATTCTTTATTACCAGTGCAAGTGCTCCCTGAGGAAAGGGTCACTAGGTCCAGGAACATCTGGGTCTGTCATCACCTGCAATATTAAAACATGATGAAGATGAAAACACACCAAGTTTAAGCAAAAGGAAAATACTAGTGAAAAGTAAAGTTTTTTTTTACCAGGGTGAAAAAGGATCTCATATCACCTCCATGAACCTCAACCTTAGGCTTGTTAATTACTGCAGATGGAAAAAATTCCCGGCCATTATATACCTGCCTGCTGGAGTTGAAAATGACTGTCATTTTCACAGAAGGAGAGATGGAATCAATAATATCCCCAATCACACTCCCCACCACAAGAGGATCTGAGAGTTTTGCCATCCTAGACTAAATCAGAAATGCTTTGCCTCTTGTTTTTTTAGCTTCTGGAATTAGAATCCCACCATATTTATAGTGTTCAAAAAGCACCCACAAACTCACATGATTATCAAATCCATTACTTGGGGTTGTGAGGTTAAGAAAATGAAGCATCAAAAAGATTAAGAAAGGTTTAACTGTTGCTTTATACCAGCATTAGCCATTAAGATAGAATCTATACTGAGTTGCTCAAAGCTGAGCCATTTGCAATATACTTTTACTGTAATTTGATAGAAAAATCGATTCTTATACGGCATAACTTTATTTTCTTTAGCATGTTCACAGTAAATAATGTATGTTATTTGTTTATAATCTGACTTGTGATTTTTTAACTTCAAATCAAATTCAATGAAAAATAAGGAAGAAAATACCTCAAGATCAACTCCAAATTATAGTCAAAGAAAAAGAGGAATGATGTCAATTTTGATATAGAAAAAATCAAGAAAAAAATCATTCCAAATCGGTCAAAGATGAAAAAGGGAAGAAGATCATTTAAATATGGGCAGATTCTATCAAATTTGGACATTAATCAAATCAAGATTATTTTGAGCAATTTTTACCCAAAAATCAGAGTAATTTGATTATTTTCCATGTATTTGTGGGTTAAAACCACTATATAAACCCCCTTCTCCATCACATGTAAATCACACACACAACAAGACACACCAAATGCCACAAATTCACATTCATCTTCCACTCTTTTAACTCACTCGCATAGAGAAAGCTCTTAAGTTTGTATTGAAAATTCTAAATTGAATACAAGAAGAAAAACTTATTTTTCTGGTATTTTACTCTTTATCTTTTGTTCTTTACCTTTTTTTATTTTGAATTTAATTATAATTATAATAATTCTGTATTTTTTAACAATTTTATACATCTTTGTTCTTATTTTCAATACTTTAACATGAACACTTGATAAATTTTTAAAATGTGTTGTTTTAATCTTTATTTTAAGACAAATATTGAATAATAGTGTTTTTGTGCTTTATGGTCATTTCAAATAAAGTGAGCTTTTTTAATTTCATTTAATTCATATTTTTAAGGTATATATTGTGTTTTAACTTTTTTTTTTAAGTTTCTTAATTTAAAATATTTAATTTTTTTAGTATTAGTTTAGGTAAAATTCTTAGGTTTAGGTTCTTTAGTATTACAACCTTAGTTTAATTTAGAGACTTAAAGTTTAGTAAAAACTTTTTTCACATCAAATTAATAAAACATACTTAATTATATTTAAACCCTAATATGTAAAATTTACTTAGACATTTTTAGGTTAATAATTACTAACTTAGAATAATAAAAAAAACATTCAACACACCAAAAATTTCTTTGTCTGTTTGATTAAAAAGTGAAATCTAATTAATGCGGTGTCTTACCAAAAAGAGGTAACGAGTTAGTGCTAGAAATGTTGACGGTGATTAAAGTTTACTCTCCTAGCGGTAGGACCGTTAAAATGGAATCAAAATTCATAAATGTACAATAACTTAAATTTATACGAACTTGCAAATTTCGACATTAAAACGTTTTGAAATCGACTAGGTACCAATTTTTGGGCGTTATGGGACGTTAACCCTTCCTCACACGTAACCGACTCCCGAGTCCTTTTTTGTGTTTTTTGCAGGCAAAAAAAATTGTTGTTTTAATAAAACAAAAATGATTTTATTAAAGTGACCCGTTTTTAGGTGATCCAATCACACCTTTAAAAAAGATTGGTATCGACTCCATTAATTTATTTTTAAAGAAAAAAATATCGAACCACTTAAAAAAGGAGTTGCGACGTTATGGACCTGTTCAAATGATTCTATAGTGATAATGATCCTTGTTACTTTTTTTCATGTTACCAAATTTTCAAATACTAAAGACTTTTAAGGGTGTAAATAAATGAACATAATTTTTAACGAATCGTGAATCGTTCATATAATATTTATCTTATTAAGTTAAATAAACGAGTATAAACAAAAATTTTATGTTCTTTTAACAAACGAATTCGAATGGTGATGTGTTTAGTTCGTTCATATTCACGAACAAGCTTATTAATTTTACCCTTCTCCCTTTTTCTTTTATTTATATTTTATATTTTAAATATTAATAAAGGTATGGACTAAATTGAATACAAGGTGAACTCTAAAGTTCAAAGTGTGATTCTTAAGAGATTAAGGACTAGTAGTGTAATTTCACTATTCTAACAAATACTATAGAAACTAACATGTTTACAGACATGTTCACAAATGATCCACAAACATGTAAATGGATATATATATATATATGCAAACACCTAATAAACGAGCACAAAACATACAAAAATAAATAAATGAATACGAACATAATTTTAAAAATTTAAAAGAACACAAATTAAATACTAATACCATCAAAAATAAATAAAAAAACAAACATAGTTATGCTTGTTCAAGCTCGGTTCATTTATACCCCTAAAAACTTTACACCAATTCATGGGAAAAATTATATTATAGGTCTGACTCATCACATCATTTATGATCTCAATCAATAAAAAATATGTTGATATACCGGTGTAGGGGTAGTAGTTCTCTATAGTTAATATAGTAATTTTGAGTCGATGATAAGTAATTTATCTCTTCTGATTTGAACAAAAAACTATTACTTGATAGTTGTAGAGTAATAAGAGTTTATCGAATGATTCGGGTTGGATTTTTTTTAGAAGATTTAAATTTAATTTTTTATTAAGGAAATTTTAGTATTGAATCAGATTCGGGTTTAAAATAAAAAATATCCAATTCTAGATTAATAATATAATTTTTCTTTATATATTTTTTTAAAAATATTTGTAATAATATTCCCTTTATACATATATATATTTATAATTATATCATTAAAATTAATTTTTATATTTAGATCTTTAAAGTTTATTTTTTAAAAAACTCAAATCAAGTTAATTTTGTGTTTAAATATATAATTTTTGGATCGATATTTTTCAATTATGAGGTCGGATTGAGTTAGAATTTAAGTATATATTTTTGAGTTGGGTTCTAAAGAACTAAAACCTCGATCTGTGTCCATCCCTACATTTAGGCCCTACATTTTACCTTCATAAGTTTAACGGGTTTTTTAAAGTAATAATTTAATAAATGTTATGAATATCTTTATTTATGATGGATATTCATATATTAAACAATTTATTAATGAAATGTAAAATTAATTGTTTAATTTAATGTAATATACTTTCACTCTATAAAATCATTTTTAAGTTTTTTTTTTCTAACTTTACAAGCTGTTGAACTTCAATTTAATTTTTTTTCAAGGATGGAATCATTTTATTTAATCATGTAAGTAATATTTATCCCTAATTGAGGAGCAAACTAAAACCAAGGCATGAAAGGATGAAATTATATCATATGTTTAGTTGGTTATATTATTTATAGTCTCTAATTAATAAGAATCATTCATTTTATTATTAATAATCTATGTAATTAATCTAACGTCTAAAAATATATTTTTTAAATGACATGAAAAAAATGAGTGAAGATTCATTGGTTGGTAAAAAATAACTTAAACAATAATAATGAAGTGAGTGATTATGATTGAATGAGACCATAAATGATGTAATAAATCAAGTGCATGATATAATTTCTCTATTGGAGAAGACCTTAATTGAAGAGTAAAACAAAAGGTGGACAACTGATTAGAAGTAAGATCCAATCGATTGGGCCCTAGCCAGCCCGGTTTAACTGGCCATAGGTACTCATTGAAAGAAAGCAGCAAGCTCTAAGTTCGAGACTCTAAGAGAAGAATGTTACGTTGGGTTTTAAATTAATCAACCGATTATCGATATTTGTTTAGTTAAAGAATAATTTTAATAACCTAAAATCCTTAATCTAAAATAAATGAAGAATAAAAATGAATAATTTAATTAATCAATTAAATATGCTTGGTCTTATACTAGGTTAAAAGTTAAATAGTTTTATTTAAAATGAATTTTGTCCTGACTCAATAGTGCAAATCTCACCTGCATCAAAGCTCAAGTTCCAAGCTTTAAAGTAACAAACTTGGACATTAACAGTCTAGTATTGTTTACTTTTTTGTTGCATGTTGGGCACGTTTCTTGTTATGGAATAAATATCGTTAGTCCCCATCAAAAACAGTGTGAACTGTGGGTATAATGCATGTGACCAGATCAAGAAGAAGCTTTCAGCTGCCTGCATCTGCCACAGCTCCTAACACAGCAAAATCCACTTCATTTCCAGGTTGGGGGTCTTTACTTTCCTTCTATTTCCTCAGCTGTTTCAATCTAATTCTTCCTTAAAATTTCTGGGTATATGCTTTTTGTGATCGATCAATTCATTGTTCCAGTTTGTTACTTATGGGTACTTAAGAAATTTCAAATTTTGATCTGTCTGTCATGACTCATGAACTTGAAGAAATGGCAATTAATTTTATTTGGAACATTGGGATATGTATGACTGTGCTTTGTCTTAATTTCTGCAGAACCTTAATGAATTAGTAATTAGGAAATCATAGAAACTAAGAAGCAGAAATCATTGCTACAAGCATAATTTGCTTACCATTTTCTCGGTTCATGCTCTTTCTAGTGTAAATCATTGTATTTCTGGTTTGTGAAATTATCGTTGTAAAAATTGCAACTTGATTTGAATGAACATAACCAGGTGCAAATCTTCCCCTTTCTTGAATTCTTTGTGATATGGTGTATTTTGGTGTTTTCTCCCATTGCAGCAATGATTGCCCCTATAGCCATAGCTTTGACAGCAGGTCTTCTGGGATGGGCTTACCAGGCATTAAAGCCACCGCCTCCAAAGATTTGTGGCTCAACAGATGGGCCTCCTATCACTTCTCCCAGGATCAAGCTTGATGATGGAAGGCATTTGGCTTACAGGGAAGCTGGAGTTCCCAGGGAAGAGGCTAAGTACAAAATAGTTGTCATTCATGGCTTTGACAGCTCCAAAGATCTGAATTTGCCTGCTCCTCAAGTATCAACTATTGATTATTTATAATTTTCTCTTACCTTATCGTATTTTGTTCACAGACCCCTTGATTTTAGCAATATGTTTGATTTTCAGGAACTTATACAGGAACTGAAGATCTATTTCCTCTTCTTTGACAGAGCGGGTTATGGAGACAGTGATCCAAATCCGTCACGCTCAGTGAAGAGTGAAGCATATGATATTCAAGAACTAGCTGACAAGTTACAGATTGGTTCGAAGTTTTATGTGATTGGGATCTCAATGGGAGCATACCCTGTTTATAGTTGCTTAAAATACATACCTCAAAGGTATGCTCCTCAATTTGTTTCATGGATCATGCTTTTCTAAGTCTACAAAATGAACCAAGTTACTTTGGCAATGTCTCTTCTCTTTTTTTACAGGTTGGCAGGAGCTTCTCTTGTGGTTCCATTTGTCAACTATTGGTGGCCTCGTCTTCCTGCAACTTTATCAAATGAGGCATTCGGTAGGTTGCTTACACAAGACCAATGGTCATTTCGAGTTGCTCATTACACCCCTTGGTTGTTCTACTGGTGGATGTCCCAGAAATGGTTCCCTTCATTAAGTATTATGGCCGGAAACATGGCGATTTTCAGTTCAAGTGATTTGGAGATCTTGAAGAAGTGGTCCGAGGCTCCACCAAGTGTTGGTCAGGTAAGAAACTGCTATGGATTTATGCATCAATAAACTTACCGAGCATAGATGGCAGACCCTTCTTCTAAGTGTTCTTTTATAGTGTCCAAAACCGAAAACGAGATTCTAAAGTCACTTCATTTTGCATTTTATTCCATTGTTGAGTGCATAAGTTCATGAACTTGCTTATCATCTCTGCAACTGCAAGTATCTCCAACATATGTTGATAATCTACATGTCGGACCGAGGAGAAGATCCGGCAGCAAGGTGTTTATGAATCCCTGCTTCGTGACATAATGGTCAGTTATGGAAAATGGGAATTCGATCCCACTGGGTTAGTGAATCCTTTTCCAAACAATGATGGCTCGGTCCATATTTGGCAAGGTTATGAAGACAGAATCATTCCCTTTCAGGTAAATCGTTATCTCTCCGAGAAACTTCCTTGGATTCATTATCACGAGGTTCCTGACGCCGGCCACCTTCTGATTTTTGAGACCAAAAACTGTGAAGGGGTTTTACGGGAACTTTTGCAGATATAAGATTCCAGTTAGTGAGCTGTTCAATGTTTTTGCATGTCTGTTGTATGGAAACAAGTTGAGAGATAAATATTACTATTATAAATAATAAATAATTTTAAACTCGATCAAACCTATAAATAATTTTAGGGATTTAATTGTAAAAAATTATTTTAGGGACTTAATTGTAAAAAATATAATTTAAAGAATAAATTATAAATAAATAAATAAATTTAAAGACTTAATTTATATACATATTTTTACCGTTAAAACGACACATAATAACTCAGATATCAATTTTGAAAACTATAAAGATGCTAATACCTGTTGATACATATATGAAGAAACTTACTTGCAAGTTTAGAAATTTAGTCGATTTATTTTTATTTTTTGATTGGAATTAGGATATATTCTGATTAAAAAGTCTTCATTCGATTTGTGAGTCAGTCTCTTTTGTTGTGTACCGATACACCCTTTTATCTTCAAATATTTAAAATTTCAATAGCCAAAAAAATGTATCGGTACAGCCTTAACCATATCAATACACGAGGTAATGTATCGATACATTTATATAGTGTATCGATATCTTTTGTTATAAATATCCAACGACTCATTCTATTTAAAGCAGGTTTGCGGATACCAATAGTCGTTTATCAATACTGACGAGCTTAAAATTATATTTATAGTTAGAATTAAAGTTTTTAACAACTAGTAACAATCGGAAAGTTATTAAAATTATATTTATAGTTAGAATTAAAGTTTTTAGCAACTAGTAACAATCGGAAAGTTATTAGAGGATTTAAAAAACATCTCCAAACTTCTATGAAACAACAAGGAAACAACTATCAACACTTAATGTTCTATTGTTCAATTTTGTCGTATATTTTTTTAGAACACACTTATGAACTTAATAATTATATTTGTTATATTTACTCAAAGTGTTAGGATTTGAATAAGTACTTAAATTGTAAACACATTTTTCTTTTTTTAGAGAGAAAACTTTGAAGGTTGCAAGGGTTATCACCTTAAAAAACACATCATTGAATTTGTTGAAAATTCTTAATGTGAATAATTAAGGTAGGGCCGATAGACTTTGATTAAAAAATCGAATTATTATAAATTATTGTGTTTCACTTTTATTGCTTAGCTTTTCATCCATCAAAACAAAAATTTAATTCACTCTCTCTCGACTATTTCAAATGGTCGTTCAAGCTCTCAATAAAAAAATTAATTTACCATTATATACTTTTACTTATATTTTTTATTGAAAATTTTTATTGTGATATTACTTAATTGAAATTTTTTTGAGATGTTATTTATTTATATTTTTAGGTATTTTTCATTTAAAAATTTTCAATCAAAATACTCTATAGTTATAAAAATAAAAATATTTAGAATAATTCGTTTTATAAAAATAATAACTTAATTAGAGATAAGATTAGAATCTAATTTTAAATTAATAACTAGTTTATGTAAAATTAGATATATCAATTGGACGGAAATGGGCGAAGAGTACTCTTCTCACACCCATCCTCATTGAAAATTTAATATATTTACCACCGCCCTAAAATTTTGTTATGAATATAAAATTTAAAATTATCAAGATTA
The DNA here is from genome assembly GCA_035048815.1 of Abelmoschus esculentus. Classification (NCBI taxonomy): domain Eukaryota; kingdom Viridiplantae; phylum Streptophyta; class Magnoliopsida; order Malvales; family Malvaceae; genus Abelmoschus; species Abelmoschus esculentus. The sequence continues at coordinate 7,218,100 of JAUCBN010000063.1, read as the reverse complement.
AAACTATTTTTATCATATCACCCATATAAGTCCTGAATAATTTCTTTTTATCCATCCCATGACTCATTTATATAATATATTTATAATATTAATTAAATAAATATAAATAAAATTTCTTAGAAAAAAGTATAAAAAATATATCATTCGGATTCACACCACACATATAACATCCTTTCGATTGTCATTATTAGGGTGTGCATTATTCGATTTTAACCAAATTAACTGACCAAACCAAAATTATTTCGGTTAATTCGGTCTGTTAATTTTTAGTAAATTCGGTTAACGGTTAATTGTTTCTTGAAAATTTGGTTATCGGTTAATTCGGTTCAAAATCGATTAATTAGCTGAATTAACCGAAATTATTATATATTAAATATTAAATATTATATATATTTTCATTTAAATTTTAAAAATTATAAAATATTCATTAATTTTTTACTAAATTAGCATAAAATAAACTTTTAGTGACCTATTATGTAATTTAACTAAAATTTATAATAAATTTCGGTTAATTTGGATAATTAACCGAAATAATTTCGGTTCAGTTAATTTGGTTAAAGGTAATTTGATTTGGAAAAGGGTTAAGATTTTAAAATTTTCTGTTAATTCGATTTTGGTTAATTCTATTCGACTACCAATCGAATTAATAGAATGTACACCCCTAATCATTATTTAAAAAATAATATACAAAATTAGATTTTATACTATACAAAAGTTTTTGACTAAAAAATACAAAAAATCTACCGTAATGGATAAAAAATATCATAAATAATACGTAAATTATCATGACAAATACACAGTATATAAAGAACTGAAAAGAAATTAATAATGATAAAAAAAACTTTAAAAATAAAAATATGTGTCAATAGAATTTAAATAACATAGATTTTAAAAAATAAAAGAATAATAGTGAGGATTGAGAAGAAGAAAACAAATCTTGATAAGAAGACATGCAATAATAAAGAAGGAATCAATAATTCTAAATATTATTATTATTATATTTTAAAAATAAATTATTTTTTCCAGTACACTATTCCTCTACTTGAAAAGATGTTTCCATCACGTTTAAGACACTCACTTTTCCTTTTCTTTCAGTGCTTTATAGCTCATAACTTACTTATTTTAAGTACAAAAACAAAACCATCAAAAATGGAACTGCACGTATTCCTATCTTCATGAAAATATCAACTCTGGTGTCATTGAAGCTGTCCTACTTTTTCATGAAAAGTTCAGAAATTGGTCTAATTACAACATTAGACCTTATTCTTTTCTATTCATTCCATAATTCGATCTTCACTCATTCATCTCTCCTTAGTTCTTACTTTTAGCTCTAACTTTACTTTCAAATTTCATTGTTTAAACTTCAATCATTAAATCAGTTCCAAACTTTTAGTCTTTTTACATTTTAGTCAATAAAGAACTTCAAAACATTTTATAATCTAATCCATATTTAATTAATATGATATTAGAAGTCATTACTAATGTAGCAATCCCTAAAATAATTCCGATCATCGAAAGTTAAAAAAATCTAGTCCGATGTTTTGAGATGTTATAATTCCCCCTAACAATAAATCGTTATGGAATTTTTATTAAGGTATTTTGAAGGTAAAAAAAAAATTCTAGATTAGTGTTCTAAGTGTTACACTTGTGACTTAGGCTTAGCTTGATATTGCTTTTAAAAAGAGCAGTTGAAAAAATAATTTTAAAAGTGTGATAAAAAAAGTTGATTTTAGAAAGTTAAGTAGTGTTTGTCTTTGATTTAAAATACTGATTTTGAGAAGATAAAATGTCTATTTTAGACATAATGTTGTAAGGTATAAATGAACTTAAATTATAATAAAAATTTTAAAATTTTTGTAAAATTTAATTTAAAAATATAAACTATATTTTAGATCATATACGGACACAACGATTATAAATTAATAATAAATTTAAAATAAATTACAAATAAAATAATTTTATTTTCAATATAAATATTATAAAATCTATATTATTTTATAATTATATAGGTATAAATATTATTTTAACAATATATTATAAGAGTAAAATATAATTTTATTCTCAAACTAACTTTTTTAACCCAAAAGTCATAAATTCTAATTTTTGGGTTTAAGCGGAAAAATTAATTTAAAAAGCAATTATATATATATATATCAACTAAAGTTTAATAAAAATACTTAAAAATTGCTTTGGGTTGCTTAAAAGCAACCAAAAACGTGACCTTAGAAGACAATGTTTAAGTTTCCATGAAGAAGGCTTTAGGTTAAATCTTTTAAGAAGGCTTCAGCTAAAAGTCGAGAAAAGACAATAACAGATCTCGACAAAAACAAATCGGGGAGTATCTGTTTCTATGAATCTTGTTCAATCAAATTCTAGACTGAAGCAAATTGTACTGGACAAATTATATCGGAGAGAGGAGATATTGCATTTTGGGGCTTGGGATGCTGAAGGGTTCCTTTCCTAACAAAAGAAGCCGCTGTCTGCTTTCACAAATGAATGTGTTTAGTTGTAGATTTTGGTCATATTAAGACACACAAATTCCAGGGATCTGGTAAATTCAAGGCAATTTATTACAATACTCACAAGGAAACCAACTTGTGAAAACTAGGTCACATACGAGCAAGGTGATAGTATTAAGCATATATTAGCAGTAGCACTATTACTACAACTTGATTTGCGATATGCAGTTTATTTTATTAACCGGAGATTGGCAAGAGGCGAAATCCATTCTCAAGACTGGCCTCCCAAACTTTGTCAATGCTGAAAATGGTGGCACCGCACTCATTCAAATCGAACGCTTCTGCAGCGTGAATTATCCCGGCCACACGGCTTGCACTCATCACCCTTCTTGGCAACCAGTCCTGCAGGTTCCAAGGTTTAAAAATGGCACTTCATATTCCACAAATGTATTTTTAATTCTCTAATAATCTACTAACCTCACAGGAGTTCAAATTCTCCAAAGATGCAGGAGCCACCATAGCTGGTGTAGTGTGGTAATAGCAGTCTTTCCGGACTTTCTTCGGTGGGAAGAAGGAAAACGGAATGAATACTGTTCCTTTTGGTGCCTTAGACTGTTCTTTATCAGTCAGTCCATCTCCCACCAACCATACCTTGATATCATATGTTTTGGAAATAATCAAATTACTCTCAAGTTTGTTATCTGACTTTAACAACTCCTTGTATTCATCATCTTGCACTGTCAGAACCTGCTCAACATGTAATTAAATTCAAGTGTAACACAATATGTTTTCATCATATAGCTATCCAAGGGATTTTAATGTTACCTTGATACCCTTTTGACATAAAGCTTGGACCAAGACATGAACATCCTTGGAAATTCTGCCTCTGAGGAGAACTTGTGTTGTTTCTTTAGGAATGCTGTTTAGGACAATTGCTGCAGCTAAACTTCTTCCATCCACAACTTTGATTTTAAGCTGAGGGTTCCTTTTCATATAAATCTCCACATTTCTGCTAAACTCTTCACGCTGAACATTTAAAAAGACAGGTTAAATTCTTAAAGTTTTTAGGGTGGGGTGGGGACCATGAACAACTTTAACATACCTGATTCAGAAGGCCTAAACTCATCACCTTTGCTCCTTTCTTATCTGCTTCTTGAATGGCCTCTCCAATCAATTTACTGATAGTTTCTCTTTGCCATCTTGAAGTATACTGTAGGAGGGAACGTATAAAATACGAGTACAAGTACATAACTAACACAACCAAACCAACCACGGGAGAAAATATATACTATGTTTCTTACTTGCACGTTATATTTGGGAACAACCCAAGCTTGAAGTTTGAGTTTCTTGAAGGCGTTTCGTTCCGATAGAAAGGCGTGGCCGAAAGCCCAAGTCAAGAGCATAGACCAGACGGTAACAGGCCACATGAAAAGGAGGTACCATTTGGAAGCTTGGGGCTTGGAGGACAGTGAAGGGAATCCAAGCGGAAGATGGTAAATGGAGTCCGGTGTGGTTAGATGAGTGAGATGAACGACATTCGGAGACTCTTCGTCTCTTTTCAGTGCGGTTTCATACACACTATCTGTTGACATGTCCACCGTGCCGTAGACATAATCATAGAATGGGCAGAAAAGACTGTAATTTGTCCGAAATTTAGTGTGGTGTAGAGAGTGAAACCTATCAGACCAGAACATAAGAGTTGAGAAGAGTAAAAATCATATACATATATACATATATACATATATACTTCCATACTAGAGAGGAGAAAGCAGCAAAGATAGACTTACGAAGGAGTGTACACGATGTATTTGAGAGGAGGGAAGACGGTGAAGATCCATTTGGGAATGAACTCAAAGTTGCAATGCCCCATGTTATTCAAGAAATCGATAACCGTGACATAATTAAACAACCCCACGATGCTAGCTTTTCCGAAATACACAGACAGTAGCGTTGGTATCAACAGGAGCACATAATACACAAGCACTTCCGCCATTGGATGGGTAAACGCTGACCAAAACAACATATAACCTCTAATATACCGATAAAGTGACCAAAATAAACGCAGAAAGTGAGTGGCTTACAGGTGTTGGGCTCGGTGACAATGGAGGAATGGTGGTGGGAGTGATAGCGAGCATAGAGGTAATGGTGGTGCAAAGCTCTATGAAACCAGTAATACAGGAACTCAGCCGGACCCCAGTGGAGAAGCAGTGTGATTATTGTGCCGTTGGCCTTAAAGAAAGGCAGGTTGAATTGGTCTTTTAACACTATGCCCGCTGCATAGAACAATATTCCATTGAATACTATCTGATCATCCCTGCTATTTCCAATAGCAAATTAGTTGCAGAATTGTCATACAATAGGAGATTGAAGAGAGGTACCACCGTACCATATTCTTTCTCGGTCAACTTGGTCGAAGTCGATGCTCTTGTCAAGAATCCGGTTGTTACCTTTGGCAGTCCGGTAGCGAGAGTAAGAGATCCAGAGTTGATAGTGAATCAGCCGAAACACAATAAACGGTAGGATCAAGAACATGAACCAGTTCCTCTCTTTGTCATCTTTGCAGTTTATGAACGTGTAGGTGCTGTAGACTGCCCCCGGAACCAAAAGAGTATACTGCAACCACAAAACCATATTCGAAAACAATTTCATATAAAACTGGGATTAATAAAAAGAAAGAGGGAGGAGAAGGGGTTGCCTTGAAGTTCCCCATAGAGTGCCATGGCCAATCACTGAGAACGCCTGGTTTACTAGCCATCTTTCCCCACCACTCTTTTCTGCTCTTGCAACTCTGTGATGATCTATATCTACCTATATATATATAGCCAAACACAAAAATTCAATTCTTCTTTTTTTATTCATGTTAAAATATTTAAGATGTTAGATATTTATATAAAATACGTTTTTAAACCACTTGTCTCATAAATTAAAGGGTATTATGTGATTATATGTTAGATAAAATACTAAACTACACATCTATTTTCACCAATAAATGTTTTATAAATTAGATTATGTTACACTATCGGCAAGCAAAAATATCAAGTTTTTTATATGAAAATATAAATTTTGTAATTTAAATTGCACAAAGAAAAAAGACATGAGATTAAATAGGCACAAAGAAAAAGACATGTGATTAAATAGGGAGAAATATAAATACGAAAATTAAATTATTTGACAAGGACCAGACCAAACAAATAATAAAGTGCGTAAATATAGTTAGACCATAAATAATATGAATTATTCTTCTGTGCGAATAACCGTAAAACCGTTTGTGAAACAAAATTGAATAAAATAACTAAATAAAAAATATATTTATAAATATTATAATATATACACATATAATATATAACATAATACTATAAATACATACACACACATTCGTAACATATAGTATACAATAAATGCATATATGTAATATAATATTTATAAAATAATATATAACTAATATGAAACACAATATATAAAGATAAATCATGGACCAAAATGCATAATGCATAAAATATAGATGTTGAAAAAAAAACTAAAATAATGGGAAAATAATTAAAATTTGGAAAAGGAATAGATTAAAAAACTAAAAATAAAGGATAATAACATAAATTAATGCGTAATAAACTAAAAATAAAATTATAGAGACTAAAAATATAATTGACTTTGAAATAGAAATACAGAGTGATAAAAAAGAAAAGATTGGTTAAATAATTAACTCATTGATCTAAAAACGTGAATATTTTCCTCGAGAGTGAGTCACCAACTCAAATAACTAATAGTTTTCTTTTCTGATCAAAATAGATTGAAAAAAACTAAACCTAATATAAGTTTTGATTATATGTGGAGAAGACTTAGCACTCTCGTATTGTTCGGAAATCGGTATCAAATTATATGTTGCTTTAATCGATAGAAATTATTAAATTTAAATTGAATTTCATTAACTATTTTAATCGAGTATAAGTTTTAATTAAACGGGCTTTAATAATTTAATGGGTTTGAATTAATTAATCTAATTAATAAGGATAAATGTATATCGAATCATAAATTAAACCGACAATGAATAAGTTCAATTACTGTGTTAATTTTCGATTCGAATTAAGTATGTTACCTTTATGCATGATAAAAATAATTAAAAATAATGCTATGAGTTGTCAAATTTTATTTCAAATTAAAAATTTAACTTTAGGACTTAATTTGAATTTTTGATCTCCATCCATTAAACAAAAATTAAGACCAAAATAATCAAGTAAATATTCTTTTCATGATTTAGATTGATTAATTAATTAAAGTGTGTAAAAATTAAATATTTAAAGTCAAGTGAATGCCAAATTAAAGTATATAAAAAATTACAAATAAATAAAAGGTAAATTACATTAAGTAACTATTAGGTTGGTGTCAAAATGATCATCATTCTTTAAAAAGTATAAATATACCATTCAACAATATAATTAGTTTCGAAATTACCATTCGTCATTAAAAACTAACAGACAAATGACATAACTATTAAAAATTATTTCGTATAATTACATATTTAACTCTCAATATTTACATATTTACAAATTTGACTCTAATTTTAATTTTATAAAATAAATTTAATATTTATTAAGCCGCTGATATATGTCACTACCTGATTGAATCATTTTAATTATTTTTATTTAATAAAATTAACTTAACTTTAAATTTTTTAATAAATTCAATCATTTATATACTGTTTTTTTGACATATTTAAATATTTTTCACGTGACCCATTTGTAACACATTGAAATGAGATATCACTTACCTGGTTCACACGTAACGTGGCACTTTTAATAAACGGGAACAAGACAGACCAATCCATGGACCTTATCCTTAAAAAATCTATTTTGTTTGTTTTGATATGAATGAGAAAAAAAATATCACAATATTAAGAAAGATAATAATATCGAAAGAAAATAGGAACACAAAATTATTATCATATATAAATAAATAAATTTTAGGACAAGAACAATTGAACTTTTAAAATATAGAGATTTATATATTAATATGGATTAGATTTAAATTAAACTCCGATAAAGTACATATTTGACGAGTTTAAATATAGAACAAAATTAATTTTAAAGTTTGGACTATAGTTTTTACAACAGTAAGGGTGAGCAACACTTGACTTGAATTTTCTTATTTAATTTTAAGTTATTCGTGTCAAATAAAATAACTCAAAAAAATTTAATTTCGAGTTGATTTTAAATTTTCAAAATTTGAGTTATTTAATTTTTCAAATAACTCAAAAAAAAATTTAATTTCGAGTCTAATCGCATATTTCGTCCCTATAATTTTAGTTTTAGTTTTATTTCTGTTATATTTTTTTTATCTTTTAATTTTTTTCTTTATAATATGATTGCATTTTATATTTATTTTTTATTTGTATCTTTTATATTATGCTATATAAATTATGATATTTATTTTATTTATTTTTAATTTTTTTACTTAATTTATCATATTTAATTTATCTTTTTTTAAATCTCATCTTAGTTTTATCTAGATAAGAAAGAGGTTTTTAACGAGGCCTGTAATTTAATGAAATGCCATATTCATACCTAAGATATTTGATGATAACGATGATAATATTAATTCAAAATTTTATTTACACATATAAAAATAATATAAAAAATCATTTAAAGTAGAATCAAAATATACTACAATAATATAATATTATAAATAGTACAATTAAAATTTATACATAAACTCGAAAAATTAAATCGACTCGAACTAAACTCGAACTCATTAAAACCGACTCGAATCAAAAAAATTTCAAAAACATCAAATTATAAAATATGATGACTCAACTCAAATAACTCAAATTTTTTTTATTCAAGTCCGCTCACTTGAACGTTGAACCTATACAACAATAAACCTATACAACAATAATTTAATTGATAAACATATGAGGTTCTAAAGTGTTACATTTCCAAAGTCACACAATCAATGAATTACTTACTAATCGTGATTGTGATACCAAATATCTTCATACAACTGCAATGTTTCAACAACACACAATTTTATTATATCATATTCTATTTAGATTATTCAGTTAATAAATTAAATATAAATAATTATATTAAAAACGTATAACGATTAATTTTGAAATAAATAAAATTTTAAAAAATAATTAAACCTTAAAAATTAAATATGTTTGTATTGAATTTTATAAATTTTAAAATTAGAAGGTCTTAAAAAATAATTAAACCAAAAAATGAGAGATCAAAATTTAATTTTATTAATTCTAAATGATAATGTTATATAAAAAATAATTAAAACTATTTGAAATTAAAATGTAATTAACCCAACAAATTAAGGGTAATTTCTCCTTCCCCATAGCACCTTCCATGCCCCCACCCCATCAATTCAGAATGATCTCATTTTTTATAAACCATCATGAAGACTATTGAATTATTGATTCGTTTTTATTTCAATCATTGAATGATGAATTATGTCAATTAGGTCACTAAACTATGACAGTTAAATAAATATATATAATTAAAATTTTGAATTTCATTAGTTTTGTATTCTATCAATTTTTGAATTAAATAAAATAGAACCATGATGAAAATCTTATCATCATTTGATTGACGATTAAATTTATTGAATTAAATTAAAATACGAGCAAAATAATTGAACGTATAAGTAATGAGATCAAATACATTAATTATAAAATTTTATTTAACTACCACATCAACATTTTCATTAGCAATTAGTGGCTTGATTGTAATCATTTTCATAGTTTAGTGACCTAATTGAAAAATTCATACTTTAGTGGTTCAAATATAATCGGACTAATAATTTAATAGTCTCCAAAATAGTTTACCCTTTGTTTTTTACACCTATAAATTATTTCTAATAGTTTTAGAATTAAAAAAAAAATTAAAAATTTTCGAAATTTTTTAAAATAACAAGTTAGATTTTCCCCCCCACTCAATTGAACTTTAAAATCGATAAATTACATCGGTGAAATCATTTAACTAACAGAAACTATAATCAATCATTAAATCCTAAGTATATTTTGTATAAATTCATTATTTTTAATTATAGTGACACGTTTGAATCTTAATAAGTAATCTTTTATATAATTTTATTTAGATATCGCATAAAAATAAAATATATCATTAAAGAATAATATTTTAATAATTCTTTTGTTAAATTATTATCAAATTGATTTGTGACACCAAACTAAATAATATAAATGATAAATAAAAAAATATTGCATAAAATAAATCAACCCCCCAAAAGTACTGTATAACTTATGGGGTGATAATAAGTCGAGTTGAGTTAGAGTTTGGTCAAGTTCAGTTCGGTTCAAAAACAATTATATTGGGTTCAATGAGCTTGAAATTTTAGGTTTAAGTTTGGATAAAAAAAATATTATAGGGTTCGATTTAGACTCGAAGCTCGTACGGCTCGACTCGAAATGAATAATTTTATTATATATTTTTTTATAAAAAATAGAGACCGTTAAAAAAATCCTTTCATAACTAACATCAGAACAAAATTTAATATAAAAAAAAAATGTCTAAAATTTGAATTAAACCAATCCAAATCAAGAAATATTCTTATATTACAAATACATACATAATGTTCAATTTATTATATAATTCTAAACTCACACTTTACAACTAAGTTGGGGATTTGAACCAAGACCTCAAGCATAATAGCTTATGACTTAACCATTAGTCTAAGAAAAACTTTAGAATATTTAACACTAACACCGTTATATATTTATTATTCTTTTACATTCACATATATAATCTAACATTTATTTTTTAAAATTTAATTTAAAATAATAATTAAATTATTATATAATAAATTAAAAATTTTAAATTAATAAAATTTTATTTAAAATATCTTATTTTCTAAACTTCAAATCCTAAATTTATTTAGAATTTTTAAATTATAATAAAATTCATTTAAGATTTACTATTTAGGATTTAGGGCTTATTAAATAATTTTTTATTATAATTTATTATATAAAATAATTTATTTAATATTTTAATTAAATTAAAAATTAAATCTATGATTATATATATGAATAAATATAGAAAAAATAGTAAATATATATTTGTTGTAGGGATTTATATCAAAAGATCTAGCTTGGTTTAGTGGTTTGGTTGTTGGTAATTGGTGCTTGAGGTCCTAGGTTTAATTTCCCTTAGCAAAAAAAATTTAGATATTGTATTTTCTCCTAATTAAATAATTATATTATTTTATTATAATAAAATTATGATTAAATATAAAAAATATATGAATAACAAAGAGTAAATATGTAATTATTTCATTTTATTTTTAAATGCCACATCATTAGTCCGTTAGTTTTTAACGATCGGTGACTTTATTGATACCATTTTAATAGTTGATTGATATATTTGACGCTATTTAAAGAATGATGACCATTTCAATACCAACCCCATAGTATGGTGACTATCTATGTAGTTTACCATTTATTTTAGTTAATTTATTTTAGTGAATTTTTCTAATTCATTTTATTATTTTTTACTAAAAAATACTTTTAATACATTTATATGATTATTATGAGTATGTTCACGAGCTTTTCGAGCCGAGCTTGAGTCGGGTCAGCTTAATTTGGTTTGTTAAGATCTCGAGTCAAACTCGAACCTGAATCGAGCTTACTCCAATTTGATTTTAATTGAACTTTAACTCAACTGAGTCTAAGTAACTTACGAGCCGGTCAGACTCATTATCGATTATAATAACATCAAAGAATAATCAAAAAAAAAAAAAAAATTGGGCTCCAATTATTTGACCACATGAAAATGAAAATACGTCCACTTGAAGAAACCGTCAAAGAAGAAATAGGGGACCATTCCAGTCTCTGTATATATTAATTGTGGTACGTAATTATAAGATAATATTTATTTATTTTATTTAGTATTATATAAGTTTGAATTTGTATTCGAATAGAATGGTCCCAACCTCAACCTGCCATATATTGGTCATGGTAGATAAATCGATGGCCGTCCGTTCACTACATTGTTCAATCAGGACCCACTCCATAGATTGTCAATTTTTGAACTTTGATGAATCATGTTGTGGGGGAGAAGATGGTGAGACTATATATATATATCAAAATTCGTGAATAATATTAAAAATTATTAAACATGCAGACGTGGCGGAAAGATATCTCGAAATTATATTGGGTGAACAGGTAAGATACATTGTGTACCTCAGAAACAATATAAATTTAAACTTTAAAGATGAATTATTGGAAAAAATAATCTTGTATTTTAAATATAAATCGTTAAACACACACATATATATATATTTAAAAAAGGCTTAACTCAAAAATATATGTCTAAACTATTTACTTTTTTGAAATAAATGTCTAATATTTTTTGATTGAATAAGTGTAAAAAGTTTTATTCTGTTAGTGTTTTAAGGTAACAACGTTAAAAAATCATCAAACAATCATAATTTAATATGTGTATATTTTTTTTTATAAATTAACTAAAAAATAATTTGAGAAAAAAATCTAAAAAAACTTAAATCTTTTAAAAAATTGAAATCTTTTAAATCAAAACCACAAAATCTAAAATTTGTAACAACTACAGTCATCAATGTCTCGTCAAATCTTGTTTTCTCCTGAGGTCATTCTTTGTTTTTCTCAATCACTCATTGTTGATAACCAACGAGAGATACTACTAGGGGTAATAATGAGCCTGACCGGCTCGCGAGCTACTCAGGCTCAGCTCGGTCAAAGCTCGGCTCGAGTAAGCTCGACTTGGGCTCGGGTTCAGCTCGTGACCTTAACGAGTCGAGCCTACCCAAGCTCGGCTCAAAAAGCTTGTAAATAGGCTCAGAATAATTATATTATATATATATATGCTATACTTACACTTAAAGTAATCTCTTTAGCAAAAGAAAAGCAATAAAATAAAATAGTAGAAATCCATTTAAAATAAATTAATTAAAATAAATTGGATATTTTTTCCTTTCTCAATATTGAATTTTGTTTTCGGTGTTGGTTATGAAAATAATTTTTAACGAGGTCCTATATTTTATATTAAAATATAACAAAATTATCTATTTTGGGTCGAGCTGAGCCTGACGAGCCCGAATCGAGCCCAATAATACTGTTTTCGAGCCGAGCCCGAGCCTAAAATTCTGAGCTCGTCAAGCCTCGAGCAAGAAATGAGCCCAATAACATTGTTTCTGAGTCGAGCTAAGCCTGGCCAGGCTCGAGCTCATCTCGGCTCGTTATCACCCCTAGATATTACAATTGGACGTTCAACAACTAAATCTTTTTGCGTTCGTTGTTTGACATTTGATTGAACTCCCTCCCGCCGATTATTGACAAAGAGTGGTTAGAGAAAATCAACAGTGGTCTAAGACGATGACGACATGAGTCTGACAAGGCTATCAATGGCGGTAGTGATACTAGTTTTGGGAGTATTTTATAATTTTTAAAAATTTTAAAATATTGTTTAAATTAATTAATTAATTTATTTTTAAATAAAAAATAATAACAAAAACTACATGTTAAGATATTATTGGGTGATAAGTTTCTTTAACGATGTTACCTTAAAACACTAACAGAATAAAATTTTAAACACTTATTTTAACAAAAAAATTATTAAATATTTTTATTTTAAAAATATATAAATTAAACATTTGAGTTAAGCCTTAAATATTATGTTTTCTGTTATTATTAAACTCAAGATACTTCGGAGTTGTGAGTGTAAACTTCAGACCAATATCGGAAAACAGGATACCTAAAAATTTGAGAAATAATATTCTGGTAAATTATTCTGGAGTAGAAATTATTCTGGCAAATTTATGTTGAATAATGGGTTAAGAAATAATATTTGAGAAATAAATGTTTTTAGAACTATTTAGGAGAATAGGCAGTAACAATATTTTTTTAGATATCGTTATTTGTAGGCGATAAGGTCTATTTATGTCGTTGGATTGAACTAAAATATAATGAATTTTAACTATTTCAACGACTATCACGTACCTTGACATTTATAATTAACGAAGTTCTAATAACACTATTTCTTTTGGTCTAGTCCCCAATTTTTTTAAAAACACCTATTCTTTAAATATTTTTTTCTAATCCTATTATTCCTCTAAATGTACCAATTATTCTAGTGATTTGATGCATAATGTCACGGGGTCAGCGTTCTGGCGCAGGGACATCCACCCCGTGCGGCACCTTAGGTCTCTCTCACACCCGAGGTTAAACCTTTACTATCACCGATGCTCATTGGTTTCGCCCTCCCATGGGCCCATCAGGGAAGCGGGGACAGCTCCCGACCAGAGTGGTGCGCGATCAGTACGCCCATCCGAAGATAGGTCGACTGCTCGGCACGTACTACACCCTTATTGCTATCCCGCTCCCAAGAGTTAAGCACAACCAGAAAGCATCTCGCTTGGTCCCGCGTTGTTACGACGAACGGACCGTGACAATAATAAATTATAGTAATATTTTGTTAGAATAAAGGATGAGTCTAGAAAATAGGCGATATACAATATACTATTAAGTTTTAGGGTAAACTACATAGATAATCACCATATTATGGGATTGATATCGAAATGACCATCATACTTTAAAAAGCGTCAAATTTACCAGTCAACTATTAAAATAGTATCAATATAGTCATCGATCGTTAAAAATTAATGGAATGATGACATAACAATTAAAAATAAAATGGAACAATTACACATTTACTCCATGTTATTCATACATTTTTTAATTTAGAACTAAATCTATTATAATAAAATAATATAATTATTTAATTAGGTGATGACACATGGAGGAGAATCAAACCTAAGACCTTGAGCACCAATACACAACAAACCAAACAATTAGGTTAAGCTAGATGTTATGATATAAATTCATACAATAAATATATATCTGTGAATAAAGTAAAGAGCAAGAACAAAATAGATTAAAAAAGATGAGAGACAGAAGAGAAAGACTTGTATTATATTCTCAAAATATATTTGTGTACAATGCTTTCTTCAAATGTCTATATTTATAGGCATAAGATGGAAAACCTAATTCCAATAGGTATTAAACGCTAATAATAAAGTCCATTAAAGTTTAATTTAATATATAGATATCCATCATAAATAAAGATACTCATAACAATATCTACTATTTTGTTTCATATTTATTCTTTCTATTTAACATATAATCATATATTTAATTTTTAATTTAATTAAAATACTAATTAAATTATTTTATATAATAAATTATAATAAAAATTTATTTGATAAACCTCAAACCATAAATAGTAAACCCTAAAATCATTTAAAATTTAAGATTATAGTAAAAAATAATTTTAAAAAATATTAAACCCTAAATCTAAACTCTAAACCTTAAACCCTAAACCTTAAATACTAGATTATAAATTTTAAATGAATTTTTAAATAAATTTTTATTATAATCTTAAATTTTTGACTTTAGGGTTTAAATTTTAGGTTTAGGTTTAGGGTTAGGGTTTATCAAATAAATTTTATTATAATTTATTATTTAAAATAATTTAATTATTATTTTAATTAAATTAAAAATTAAATCTATAATTATATATGAAATAAAAAAATAAATATAGAACAAAATAGTAGATATATATTGGTTGTATGGATTTATATCATAATAGTTAGTTTAACGGTTTGATTGTTGAGCATTGGTGCTCAAGGTCTTAAGGTCACCACATACTTAAGGAGAAAAACAAAAATCATGTGACACGTGTTACACCACTTAATTAAATAATATATGAATAACTGTGAGTAAATGTGTAATTTTTCTATTTTATTTTTAACCGTCACATCATGAGTCCATTAATTTTTAACGGTCGGTGACTATATTGATACTATTTTAATAGTTGACTGATAGATTTGACGTTTTTTAAAGTATGATGACCATTTCAATATCAACCTCATAGTATGGTGACTATCTATGTAGTTCACCCTAAGTTTTATAATAATATTTAAATAATGATTAAAATTTTAAATAACTTAATAAATAATTAATAATCATTTAAAATAAAATTAAAATTAAATAAAATTATTTTTAATACTTTTGTTTTATATTTATTAAATCTTTATTTTAAAATAATATAATCCAATTCTTCATAATCCTCGAACCTTATATTCAACTCTTATCTTTTTAAACCCCTCTCGACATCACTCAAATAATTATTAATTGCATGTTTAATTCTTTAGATTTTTAATTATTTTTTAAACTTTAGATTCAATTCTTCGACTTCAAACACAAACTCTCAAACACAAACACTTCTCCTATTTAACACTAACTTCATTAATTTACAACCACCCAATTCAACTATATTTTTACCAATTAAAAACACTGTCCACTGCCCCCACTGCAATTGAACCACTTTGCCCCTTACACCGTGCTGAACCACACTGAAGATGTCAATGCCCTGTTCAAAGTCAGGGGGAGGACAACCCATCTTTGAACAATGACCACCCTCTCATTCAGCGCCACGTGTCATACACTTGCAGGTTAAAAAAAGATTCTTATTGGTCAAAGATGAGTTGCTTTTAATTCATCTTTGAACAAAAATCATTATTTTATTCGTTTACTGTTCAAAGACGGATTGGAAGCATCCGGTCTTCAATTTAGAAAAGTAATTTATAATATTTTGGGAAATAAAGTGATACAAACAATATACTTGGAATTAAAAATTCCTACAACAATATTGTTGTAAATTCTCTGATTACAAGGTAGTATCTATTAGGGGTGCGATGCATTCAGTATGAGTTTGATTTAATTCGATAAGTTATTATAATAATCATTAATTTTTATTTTGATTAATCTTAATTTTTGATTTTTCTATATTAACGTTAGTTTTTAAAATTTTATATTTTATTTTTGGTGAAATAACTTTATTTTATGATTTTTAAACATTAAAAGGTAAAGTTTTAAGATATTTTTCGTAAATATTTATTAAAAAATTATTTTTTAAATGAAAAATAAAAATTATAAATGCATCTATAATATTTTAAGTATAAAATACATATTTTTACCTTATAAAAATAATTAAAAAAATCAAAATTGGTTCAATTCAGTTTGATTCGGTTAACTAAGGTTCGTAAACTTATGAACCATAAATCGTCCAAACGCTTATATTCGGATCGATTTTCGATTTTAGGGTTAACCATGCTCATCCCTAATATCTATTTATACATATTCGTGACCCTTTGACGATGCACATACACCTTGCATTGAAAGTGATTTAAATTTAGGTCTCTTAAAAAATATATATCATTCGTTTTTTATTGGATCACTCATTGGGTTCTCGTTTAAGTTTTTAATATCAATTCAATTAGATATATTATATGTTTAAGTACATTATACGGAGGTGCTCTGTAATGACCCAGATTTCGGATCTGAGGGTCAGGTTAACCCGAAATATTGGGCTTCGATGTTTAGGCCTTGTTTAGGCCTCGAATTGAGTGTTGGACTGGTATTGGGCCTTGGTTTTGGGTTTTCTTTGGCCCAAAGTGGTTTTATAAGAGTTTTTTTTTGGTAATTTAATAATTATGGGCAAATATAAATGGGGGAGGGGAAGGTTTCTAAAGAGAGTTAAGAGAGTGAGGTCATTGGGAAGCTTTTTTCTCATCTTCTTTCCCTCATCATCAAGGAGAAATATTGTTAAAAGGTGCAAGTTTTACTGTTTTGTTGAGGATTTTCGTTTAGAATCTTGAGAAGAATTTGTTGTGTTGTCGGAGATCTATCAAAAGAGGTAAGGATGTATTGGTTTGGTGAGGAAAAGGGCTTATGAGTGGGGTTGGGGGAAGAACGAGATTTAGGTTTTAAAGGCTTAAATCTCAGTTTCTTGTGTTCTTGATGTCCTAAAAATCTCCCCAAATAGTGTTTGATATTTGGTTTGACATCTCTTTGTAGGAAAGTAAGTTGGGGAACCTTCTACATGCTTTGGGAGGAAGAAAGTTTGAAGGAAGAGGAGTTCGTGGCTGTTGTGCTTTTTCTTAAGGTTGGTATCCTCCAACTCTTCCTTGCATCATACATTTCATGAATGAGATGCATCTCATGTAGCATAAATGCATATGGTTGGTTGTTAGAGCTTAGAAAACTCTTTAATGATAAATTTTGATGCATGTTGTTGAATGGCTTAAAATTGATTTGAAACTCATCTAAATACTTCTAATAATGTGTAGGAATGAATTAGGATCGAATGGTTTAAGTTTGAGTAGCAAATCGTTTCGATACTACCTTAGGGTCATATCGGAACAGAGTAGTGTATTGATACACCACATAGGTGTATCAAAACGGGTAGACTTTCCTTGTTCTTTAGAAAATGGTTGACTTTGGGTATCGATACACCGAAGAGGTGCTTCGATAGGGTCATTTCGATACCCTGTATGGGCGTATCGATACTCTTGGGCAATTTGCCCCAATTCTTTAGGGTTGAGTTTAGGGGTTTCGTAATTCATGTTAAAGGTTCTAATGAGTTAATTAAGCCACAAGATGAATATTAAAATTTGGCTTCGGTGATAACGACTTAAATATATTGACAAATGGTCGAGTCTTGATTTTAGGCTTAAAACATAGAATGTTTGATATGAGATCCTAGGTGGATCATCCTGTTTTGGTTGAGTTTTTATTTGGTGGGATCCGAATACCCAAAAGTGGTGTTACAACATAAAAAAGGTCATCCGATGTAACATTCTGGGTTATGTATTGAAGTCTATTCCGAATGGAGGATCTCGATGTTGTGTGGATGCGGGCCTCATTCGAAGATGCTCGATGTAACATTCCGAGAATGGGATTTGGAGGATCCTGATGCTATGTGGACGCAGACCTCAATCCCGGATGTAGGATCCCGATGTTGTGTGGACGCGGGCCTCATCCTAGAGTATGGATCCCAATGTTGTGTGGACGCAGGCCCTACTCGTAGTGTAGGATCCCGATGCTGTAAAGACGCGGGCCTCACTACCGTGTGTTTGTTTTGGGTTGACATGTATATGTTGTGTGCGTTAGTATACACCCCTTTATGCCATGAGTTAGGTGAGCATGAAAGAGCCATAATTGAATGCATGATATCACATGTCTTGCTTTACCTTATTTATGATACGCATGATGTTGGCCGAGTGGTGTGTACCCACTAAGCTTTCATAGCTCAGCATTCAAAATGTGTTTTCATGCTTAGGTTAGGTGAAGTCGAATATGGAGGAACACCATCAAGGTTGAGATTTCAGCATCGACATAGTGTCAGAGTATAATTACTTGAGGTAGTGGGCTAGTACTTGTTAAACCCTATGTATTTGTAACTCTTGTTTAATTTGGGTCGAATATTTTAAATGGTTTGTATTAAATGAAGCTCCAAATATTTTGAACTACATGTTATTTTATGAAATTAGATTTGAAATCAATGGGCTATTATTTATTTTATTGGATTTGTATTATTTTAAATTAGGCTTGAAGCCAAAATTTTGAAATACATGTTTTGGGCTTGAGGCCCAATGTGACACCGGGTCGAGGGTGTTACATTTAGTGGTATCAAAGCCTAGGTTTAGCTGGTTCTAGGAAGTCCCCAGGGAATTCTAGTTTGGTATATAGGTTTTAAAAAAGTACATGTCTATGAGTCAATATCATACATTTTTTAAGCTGGAATTTCGATGGTGTAATCTTGTTTGTCATTGTTGTTTGTTCAAAAGTGTTAAGTATGCCAAGGCGTGTAAGGGGTCGTTAGGAAAGTTGAGTTTCTCGAGGAGAAGACTCCGACTATGAGTATGAGCCTGATAAGGAGGTGTCATCCTATGATGCAGTTGGTCAAGGAACGAACTACTTTGCATAGTTGAACCAGACCTTGCGCAGAATAGTGAGAGTTATACCTTGGCCATCTTTTACGCCTTGTGAGACACTAGATAAGAGGGTGAGGAGAAAAGAAGCAGTTGAATTCTTTGGAACGAGACAGGACAATCCCGTACAGGCTGATCAGTGGTTGCATGACACCCATTGGATAATACAATAGATGAGGCTGAGGTCTGAGGAAAAGCTATCTTTTGTGTTTTCGTTTCTAAAAGGCAACGCGAGAGAGTGGTGGAAGACAGTAGAACAGGGTTGGTATCCTCATCGCCCTATGTGGGAAGACTTTCTCGAAGAGTTCGAGAGAAAGTATGTGGGTGAGACCCACATCAACACATTGAGGGAGTTGTTTACCCATCTTGTGCAAGGGAATCGTTCAGTCTTTACTTATGAACATGAGTTCCTTTAGTTGAGCTGGTATGCCCTAGAGCTAGTTGCTATCGAAAAGATAAGATTTAAGAGGTTTATTCAGGCTTTACTTATCTCACTGCTAAACCACCTAGTGTGTTTTCGGAGTTGGCTGCTAGTGCTAAATCTCTTAAGCAGGTTTAGGGTTTAACCTATGGGCCATCTGTTGGCCAGGGAGGCTTTAGTGGGGCTAGTCAGAGCCATGCGGGTAACTCTCAGTCCCACTTCGGTAGGAGTAGGAACCATTGGAACCAGAATAGAGGAACATCGAATTAGGGTTCGAGGTTTAACTAAAGGTCAGAGTCTTTAGGACATAGGAGGCAATCTATGTCTTCTTCTGTTAGGATTCCGGAAGGTCTACAACGTAGTATCAATGTTCAGGTTTGCAATTAGTGTGGCTAGAGTCACCGGGCAGAGTGTTGGGGCAATATAAGTGTTTGTTCTCAGTGTGGGTCATCGGATCACTTTGTCAAGGACTTTCCCGAGTTTGTGAAGTCACCACCAGGTCAGGCCTAGAGGACTATGTTGTAGGCCTAGAGGGGTCGTGGGTTCTCGCGTGACGAAGCTATCCATACATCGGGATGCACCTTTCAGTCCACAGCCAAAACACCGATAAGACAGTATGCGGTGAGGGCACAAGAGGACTATGCTACTACAGATGTTATCTTAGGTACGTTCACCTTGTTTTCAGTTTCTATAGTTGCTCTTGTGGACTTGGGGTCTACCCAATCGTATACCCATAATGGAATATCCTAGCAGTGGGAGTTACTAGCGAAAGACCTAGAGATAGGAGTCCGTGTGACAAGACCGTTCGGGTTGTATGTATTGGTGGATAAGGTGCATCGGAGTTGTCCAATCCAGGTTGTGATGGAATGGAAACCACCAATGAATGTATTGGAATTCTGTAGTTTCTTGGACCTGTTGGATACTACTTGATTTTTGTCAAGAGTTTTTTGATCACAGCGGCACCATTAACCAAGTTGTTTCAGAAAGGGGTGTCGTTTGTATGGAATGAGAGAAGACAACAAAATTTTGAGCAGTTGAAAGTCTATCTTATAGAGGTACCAGTTTTGACGCAACAGGAGCCGAGAAAAGATTATGTGTTGTTTAGTGATATTTCTTTGAATGGGTTAGGTTGCGTGCTTATGCAAGAGGGTAAGGTGGTTGCTTACGCCTCTAGGCAGTTGAAACCCCATGAAAGTAATTATCCTACGCATGATCTTGAGCTTATAGTGGTTATCTTCGCTTTGAAGATATGAAGACATTATCTCTACAGGGAGAAATGCTACATCTACATCGACCATAAGAGTTTGAAGTACCTACTTACCCAAAAAGAGTTGAATCTAAGATAACTTCGATGGATAGAGTTATTGCAGGACTATGACTTTTTCATAGAGTATTACCCTGGTAAGGCGAATGTGGTTGTCGATGCCTTGAGTCAAAAGTCCATGTCGGACTTAAGAGCCTTGTTTTCTCGTTTGAGGATGACCGATAATGAAGGTATTTTGCTAGAGTTGCGTGTAGATCCCACGCTTGTTCAAGAAATAAAGAGAGCACAGGTGCTAGACGAGGAGTTGGTAGCTCAGTTAAAGGCTGTTCAGAGAGGTGAGACGTCAGACTTTGAGGTATGGGAGGGTGGATTCTTGTACTTCCAAGGTCGTTTTTGTGTTCCAGCTTTAGAGGATCTAAAGGGAACGCATCTTGAAGGAAGCTCATCGTAGTCTATTTTTCTTTCCACCTGGGTAGTAAAAAGATGTATCAGGATCTATAACCTTTCTTTTGGTTGTCGTGTATGAAAAGGGGTGTTTCTGAGTTTGTGACAAGATGTTTGGTTTGTCAGTAAGTGAAGGCGGAATATCAGGTTCCTTAAGGTTTTCTTTAGCCTATCCAGATTCCATAGTGGAAATAGGATAAAGTTACCATGGATTTCCTCACCGGGTTGCCGATGACATTAAGGAAACATGATGCTATATGGGTTATAGTTGACAGGTTAACTAAGTCAACTCACTTTTTACTCGTGCGAATGGACTTCAGTTTGCAAAATCTAGCTTGGTTGTACATCAAAGAGACAATGAGGTTGCGCGGTTTGCCGACGTCGATCATATCGGATAAGGATCCGAGGTTCACGACAAGGTTGTGGAAATCAATCCACGATGATTTGGATACCAAGTTTCACTTTAGTACAATTTTTCATCCTCAGACCGATGGACAATCTAAGAGATTTATCCAGATCTTAGGGGACATGCTCCAATGTGTGTTGTGGACTTTTCTCGGTGTTGGAAGGAGCAGTTACCGTTAGTAGAGTTTGCTTACAACAACAATTATCAGTCAAGCATCAAGATGGCTCCGTTTGAGGCCTCGTACGAGAGTAGTTTTAGGACACCATTGTGTTGGACAAATCTAAATGAGAGAAAGATAATGGGTCCTGAACGTGTTAATGAAACCGAAGAAAAAGTTTAGATCATCAAAGAAAGGTTGCAAGCAGTTTTTGAAAGAAAAAAAGCTTATGCGGATCTGAAGCGTAAACTGATCGAGTATGAGCTTGGTGATAAAGTGTTTCTCAAGGTATCACCGTGGAAGGGGATTATCCTGTTCGGCTGCAAAGGGAAGTTAAGTCCAAGGCATATCGGACCTTATGAGGTTTTTTTAGAAGGTGAGACCGATAGCTTATCGTCTAACTCTACCTCCGGAGTTAGCAAGTATACATGATGTGTTCCACGTGCCTATGTTGAGACACTACCATTCCGATACTTCGTATGGTGTTCATCTTGAGGAATCGATGTCAATACGGATTTGAATTAGGAGGAATGACCTATCGGAATCTTATACAGAGGAGTGAAAGAGCTTACGAACAAAAATTTACCTTTGGTAAAAGTGTTACGAAGGAGTCACAGAGTTGAAGAGGTGACATGGGAAGTCGAAGAGGACATCAGAGCTGTAACATCCCAAATCCTAGCCTAGGAGAATAATATGTTTAAACTTGAATAAGACTCAAGTTAAATTACCAATTTGAGAAAGTACATAAACCATTAAAGACTTAAAATGTGACAGTTAACAAATTAAAGTGAAAATTAAAAGGATAAATTGAAGGAGTGGGCGAAATGAAAGATCAATTGAGAAGGACTAAATTAAAATCTAAATAAAAAAGGTGATTGCATGCCAAAGTTCTGGTTTCCCTCCATTTCCCTTGATTATCTAGCTACTCAAGAGTTAAGAAAGGTTAAATGAGGCAATTCACACTTCCATAATAAGAAAGTAAAAACAACCCATTTCTCATCTATTCTCATCATTCAGCCAACGTAGAAAAAAAAGAGGGAAAGAGAGAGAGCTTTGAGAGAAAACATTACAGCCATGGAAACTTAGAGAAATTGGAGGAAAATTCATGCATGTTTAGGAAGATTTAGAGGTTTTAGCTTTAAAATAAGAGTAAGCTTCTTCATTTATTTATTTCCTTCATACATGCATGATTGGATGAAACAATTGTTGCTGGAAAATTCATAAGTACAGTTTTGGGATCAAATAGAATTAGTAAGATGTAAATTAGCACTAAACCGAAGTTATTTTAGCTATACTGGAAATATGAACTATTTTGTCTAGGTAAAACATGGTAACTGGATGTTTCCTTAAGTGTATAATAAGTAAGACACTAAGAAAATATGTGGTGTGATGTCTATATCCAATTGTAGATGAATTGGTCACCAATGAATTTAGTGAAGTAAACTAGAACGTGTTGTTGAGAACTTTCTATTATGGAACAATCACTTTAGAAGGCCACCGAGAATACATCAGTTGATATTTTAAGCTAAAAATTGGTACGATTATATTTGATGTGTCTTGAAGGCTTGGTAGAAAACATAACTCAATTTGGAGTTACATAAAAAAATTTGGAAATGAATCAATTAAAGGTGTTTAAGTAGTCCGAAAATGCAAGTAAGTTTGTCTTTTGGTAAAAAACTGTGTTAGTGTAGAAATGGTAATAATATGTGCCATACATGGTTGAAAAGATGTGTAAATAAGCTTTCTTTAATGTTAAATTAATTGAAATTTTGATTTGTGGTTAAAAGGTTATGGGCAGTTTAGTGAAGGGTGCTCAAACTGCCAGTTTAGGGGCAACTTCATTTGAATAAATGTTTGTGTTCGAATAAACGAATAAATGTGATTAAATTGAGTTCTAATATATTTTTATTGTGTTGTTTGAATGCTTAAGAACAAGAGTGTGAAGAATTCTTGTAAGATTCAAGGTTTGAGCAATCAAAAAGGAATGACAAAGGCATAGTGATCAAGGATTCCAACTGAGCTTTGGAGTATTGTGAGTGTGATTGCTTTAGGGTTAAGATTAATATATTAACCACCTTTTTTTTATATTTTTGTTGACATCATATAAAGCATGAAATAAACATAATCTATATTTGGTAAATTAAAATGGATTGGAAGAAGGTATAAAGGAAAAAAAGGAGTTAAGATGCTAATATTAGATGCTAGAATAAGATTTTAGTATATGTAAGCTCAAAATAGATTAGCAAATGTTGTAAGCATGATTGAGGCTGTTGAAATGGATAATTATATGATTATTATGATGCTGTTGTTAAATATGAAATGAATGAATTCATGCTATATGGTTTCTGGAAATTTTACAACGTAATGACATGAGTTAGCATAAAATAAAATGTTAGCATAAAATGATCGAATGGACTTGCTTGTGGATTGTAACAACTTGTTTGCTATGTTTGAAAATTTAAAAGATCATATAAGACCTTGGTTGATTAGTAGTCCTTAGGTAGAAGGGCTTGCATTAGAGTCATTGAGCTCATTATATGGTCAGGTTGGTGGTTAGTCACCTAGATGCCTGAAGGTGGTTAGTCACCTTGTTATATGATTGGTGATAAGTCACCATTGATGCTTTGCATCCTCTGTTACATGATATGTGGTGTTGAGACACCTTGATACCTTGTGTATCCAAAGTAAAATGTCACATGTTTGACTTGATTACCAATTCTATTACTCAACTAAGGCAAAACAATAAGAACTTGAATAAGACTTGCATGAAAAGTAAATGTTCTAAATGATGTATTGTATATTATGTTTTGATACGTGGTATGGATAGTGATCCATAATGGTTAATATGAATCTAATTGTGTTTAACATGACATGCTATATGTAATTACAAAATGAAATGAAATGAATAAGTGCACAAAGGTGATTACTTGCATTCGAATGGTATGGCAAATTAAGAGTGAGATGCTTGATTATCATGGTTATATGTAATTTTTATGACTTGTTTGGTGTGTTTGATTGAATGCCATATTAGATTGGTTATTTGAATGTAAAGCATAACAAATTTTAATTTTAATTTAAGTTATTTATGTGGTAAGTGAACTTGAAGCCTAGTTAAGTAATCTTATAAGATGGAATAAAAACTAAAAATGAAATGGTTAGTTATAGAAATCACCTCACTAAGTACATTATTTTTATTTATCGCCTTTTGTTTCCTTCTTCCAAAATAAACAGGTTTTGGATCTCCGAAAGTGAACTGATCTTGATCCGGGAGCGATACAAGTTAAGCGAGCAAGTATGATATGAATTTTTGTTTCTTGAACTCCTAGTAGGTGGCATAGTTAAATGTTAGAATGTCACATGCATTTTGAAACCTTATATATGTTAAGTATGGTATTTTGTTTATGCTTTGAGGACTTGGTATGTATATAAACCCTAGAGGTGGCATAATGGTTGGTTTATAATTTCACTAGGTGTTATGCATATAATGAGCTTGGCATGAGTATAAGAATTTAGTCTTGATTAAGCCTAGATGAATCATGCGTTGTTAGATCATCATGGTTAGAATGTAACGAATACAATGCATTATTATTCGACTAAACTTGACCAATTCATGAATGATTGGAGAAATGAAATCGTACCTATATAGGTAAATAAGGTTTATACTTTGAGTTCTTAATTCAGGTTAGCTTTATAGGTAATCAACATAAAAGTTTGAATAGATCAGTAAGTAACCTTACCTCCATAGGTAATTACCTTAAATTGTCCATGTATGTACATTGATGTATAACCGAATGGTTCTTGATTTTAAGAATGCTTGGTCTATATTATGACCATCTTGTCTGCTTGCATATCAAGGAAACCATATTGTTATCTTGTCACCCAAGTAAGACCATATAGGTCACTTTGTTAAACTCATAATTCATGTTTCAATTGGTGCATAATTGGTAAACTAATTCTCAAGTCTCGATAGGTAATTTGTAAGCTAAATTTGTTATTTAAGGTTTAATTGTTTAGTGAATCACGAATGCTAAGATAGATCAATAGGTATGAAAAGTAAAAAAATGGGCCTATATAGGTAATTACATGATTTTGAATTCACTATATAGGTAATCAAGCTAAAAGTTTAAATGAAACAATAGTATGCTTTGAAAATATGGTACGAAATGTTCTAGTTTGATAATTGTTTGTATGGTTGTTTGAAAAAGGGTACATGATAAGTTTAAAAGCTTGAACAATTGAGTGAATTACAATCGATAATCAAAGCTTGCTTAAACACTTTGAAATGTCTTGAATGATTAAATACATGCCTTGTTTGATCTTGTAATGCCATGTATGCCTTGATTCGAATAAGATGCCATGATAAGAACTCGTCTTGTCTTGATTTGTATGTTTAATTACTTGTCTTGATTGAATCAAAAAAAAGTTTTAAATTGTCTTGAAATTCGTCTTGTTTGCTAAAAGTTGTCTACACTTTATGAGTAACATTCCTTGTAACACCCCAAATTTTCACCAAATCAAAAACCCTAAATCCTATTAAAATCCCCAAATCAAAAACCCTAGAATTTCGGAATTCAAGTTTCTGAATTTAGTGACTAAATTATAAATTTTGGAAGTTTAAAGTTTCATTTGTAAAGTTTTAAGTCTTCAGACCCTTGTTGGGTAATTTCATCATTTCTTATTTGGAAACGTTTCTCTACTTCTCCTTTCTGTTTCAAAATTAATTTGGGGGATTTAATTTCTGAATTAATTTTCGTTTTAAATCTCTTTTATTCCTTTTTCTCGTTTCAAATCCTATCATTTTGTTTTTTGATTCCATTTGCATCCTAAACCCTCCCTGTTTTCATTTCTGTTTGGTGTTTGGGCAAGTATTTTGATCCATCATTCTTTTGCTCTATTTAAGTGTTGTTCAATAGTTGGGTCTTTGTTTTTGTTGTTGGTTTGTTTGGGATGTTTCGAGTTAGGGTTTAGATGTGCTTAATCATGTTTTGTTCCAAATCGAGAATGGGGGAAAGAGAATCAAAATTTTGGATTTTCTGTTTTTTTTGGGATTTCCAGATTTTCCCTGGAAAATCCTGAGAAACCCTTCTTAACGACTTGACCCGACCATGAACCGACCCGACCCTTGACACGACCCAAACCATGCTGACATCACTGCTGACGTCAACATTGACAAATGCTGATGTTAGCGTTAATCATGCTGACGTTAGCATTGACTTTTTTGGACCCGATCCTACTTTATGTTTTTTGATGTTATGAGTTAATTGGCGCAGTCCGTTTTTTGGATTTCGAACATGAAGTGTCGTTTTTAAGGCTTTTAAGTTTGAGTGCTTTATCAGAGGTTATCTTTATCAGAATCTAAAATTAGTTTACCGTTTATTTTAGGTGACTTGGATTCAGACCCCGAGCATCTTCCTCCTCTTGGACGACCTACTATTCATTAGTCTTTGGTAAACACACGTGAGTATTCAGTTTAATTCTGTTTCGTGTACTTACTGGTATAGTGGCATAGTAGTGTGTCTGATATTTTTGCTACTCGTAGGTTCTACACCTGCTCGATCTAGTGGTAGAGCCGAGTTCATTAGACTTCGTTCTCGACGTTGAGCTCTTTGTTTTAGGTGTGTCTCTCCGACAATTTCCTGTTTATCGTTGTGTGCAAATTATGTTTATTAAATGTATGGTTTGGATCTTGAATTATTTATATGTTAAGTTTTCTAGTATTTTAAATTATTAATTATTTAATAATTTATTAGAATTTTTATATTTATTTTGTATAAACTATAACTTACGAAACAAGTTTTAATAACGTAAATCCTATGTTTTAATCTAAGAAATTAGGTTAAATTTAAGAGCTACATTTAATGGTATCAGAGCCCGGTTCAACCCTCGGACAGTGAGGTCCAAAAGGATTTTTAATCTGAAAATCATTTTGTAAACTTATTTGATTATCCGGATTTTCAGTTTGACTCGTATTTAAAATTTTCTTAAATATTTTTAATAATAATCCAACTATCGGTTCTAATATAGTATTTTGTCTATCCTTCTATAGATATACTGCTATGCCACCCCGTAGGAGTACACGTCTAGCGACCGAGAGAGGTCGTGGCCGAGGTCATTCTGTTGGTTTTGCAAGATATGTTCTACCTTGTAATCCCCTTAGCCCAGCCTAGACGGAACCGGCTCTAATGGGTCACACGGGGAATACCGAACCAAACCCGTGAAGGCTTGATTCGATAAACGACCTTGAAAACCGTTATATATATATTTTTTCCTTTATCTTATCTAAAGGCATAATTATGTTCCTATGTGTTTCGATTTCATACAAAACAAGAACGGTAGCAATTCGATCACAATTGAGCACTCAATTAACAAATGAGAAACTTAAGGACTAAAACGTGAATATTTTAAATTCTTTTGAAAAGGTAGAAATTCATTCCATCAAAGTTCAATTAAACATGCAAAGAACTCTCATGATAAATTTTAGACCAAACGGAGCATTCTAAAATGTAACATTCGTAGCTGCCATAATTAAACATAGAAAGATATCCGGGACTAAAATGTAAATCCGACAACAATCAACTAATAACCAATCAAAGGTTTCGAAACCTTCATTAAAGGTTTCGAAACTTTCATTCCGGTAAGGCTCTAATATCCAACTAGCCCGCAAGGTTTCGGAACCTTCCTGGAAGTTTCGAAACTATTTGATAAAGGTTTTGAAACTTTCCTTAAGGTTTCGAAACTTTATGCCCAGAAACATAAAATGAGTCCCTTTTAAGTAGATTTAACTCATTCAAAACACCACCAATAATCACCATTAACTATATGCATAATTCCTAGGCACCAAGAGCAACTTAAACATCCAATACATACTCAAGTTCAAATAATCAAAGAAACGTTTGCAAATCAAAAGCCAATTCTTACAACAATGTAACCATACCCCATTGCTCTCTTACTACTACTACTACTACGTTTTAGAACACATACTTGAGCTATTCATCGAAATACACTTGGAACCTTGCTTTCCTTGGCCGCCTCGATTAATGTCTCTGCATTGTAAGGTAAAAGAGAGGGTAAGCATAAGCTTAGTAAGGGGTAAAATATAAAGAAGACACCTTTACAATGTAGCCCATAAGTCCATCAATAAACTCTTTAAATCATGCCATATCATGCTCACTAAAAGTATCTCAAACGTGGTTTGCAAAATCGAAATAACTTCTTTATCAAGTAACATTCATTTCATGTATTACAAAGCTAAAACTCTCAATGCTTTCATGATTTTAAAACAACAATTAAATTTATAGCCCTTTTTAATACATATGCATCTCTATGCACCATCACAAGTCTTATATGCTATTCACCTAGCAAAGCTTATATCAAGTATTCAATAATGTGCAAGGTACAAGTCTTACATGCTAAACATATAGCAACGCTTAAGCTATTCTCTCATGTTCATATCCTTGTACAAAGTTTAATCAAGAACACATGCTTGTGAAACTTATGATTTTAAAACATTACATTCTTATAATTCTATATCAATACGTGTCACAATCTCATGCATTTCAATACACAAAAATCTCAATCATAAGTCATGCATATTGGCTTTCTAGTGATCACTTGTTGTGAACCATAAGCTCACCGAATACGCGGATCAATTATTTTAGAGACCCTTAGTCTCGACATGACATAAAGTCACCCTATGGAGACCCTTAGTCTCGACATGACACGAAATCACCCTTGACATAACACGAAGTCACCCTCATCAAGCTCTATCACGCACGGTTGGACACAAAGTCACCCTTTTTACGTGTAGGTATTATCTTTATTTTCATAATCTTTATAGTGCACTCAATCCTAATGAAATGTCATTTTTATTCACATCTAAAGTTAGTGTCACTAGGCTAATATCATACTCATTATGCATGGTAGCTTGTTGTTTTACAATGCACTAAATATATGTCCAACAAAATGAACCAAATCATGCTCAACGACTTTATTCGGGGAAAGGGAAATAACCATACTTTAATCCAAATCATTCACATGCTTTAAAAGACATGGAAACCATCATTAACCATGCATATACAGCAGCTAACACATACATGCATCACTTTCAAATTCAATTCATGCATTGGAAAACCATTCCTTCACATGCATCTTTCATAAAATCAGTGCAACATTATCAATCATTGGATTTGTTACCAAAAAGATAGATATTACTAAAACTCATGAAATGATTGATTGCAAAAACATAACCAATACCAATGGATAATAATGAAAACATCTTTTAGCCAAAGCATTTATCAATTCTCATGCATAAATCATGAATGCAAAAGCTACTTTAAGAGCATGTCTAAAATATGGCAATTATGGAACAATATGGGAACCGTTAAGACAGCGAAACCATTTAACTTACTTCCGAGTGTGGGGAGGTTTTTCACACCATCCCTACACTCCCAAAACTTTGATAAAACAAGTAAAACCTTGCCGATACGGCAACCCACTCACCACTTGTCCGAAACTAGCTTGCCGAAGTCAACCGACATTCTTGCCTTTTCCGAAACACCTTCAACACTTAGCTCAACACATTGACCTGTTTTTAACATATCAAAACATAGGTATTAATGTATATTAATGCATTCAATCAACCTCCAACACTTTCTAAACAAGCATCCCCAAAAACTACACTTAAGAAAACCGAAAACACATCCGAACGACCTCCAGTCCTTAGCCAATGAAAACCACAACTTATCAACATCAAAACACAACCAAGAACCATGATATAACCATCCTAAACCAGCAGCAAACATTCAGCCACCCAAACAAGCCATAAACCGAAGATCTAAGCCAATTAACACCACCAAAACTTAAGATCCGGGTTTACCCATCCAATAAACATTAATTCCATGTTAAAACACACCAAAATTCATTGATTTACCCATTGAAAACCATCAGGTATCACCTTATTACGGGATTGCATCAACTCAATCACAATTAATCGATAAAAACCGAAAATCATTGATTAAAACCATAAAACAAATCAAGAACTCAATGCAATGGATCAAACACTTGGTAATTTCAATAAAGAACTCAAATTTCAGAGGTTTGAATAGTTTCGTACCTCCAAACAAGATCCAACCTCCTTCCAATTGAAAAACCCATGAAAACAAGTTCTAAAATGTAAGGAAATTGAAGAGAAATAAGGAGAAAATAATATGAATGAAATTGAATAAAAAAGATGTGATTTACCTTGATAAAATTGAAGAGAATTCTGATTGGAAACCAAGAAAATTAGGAGAATTTGAGAGAAAATGGGAAGTTACAAGAAATTCTGATTTTGGTGAAAAATGGGAAATATATCTTAATAAAATCTTTATGGTATTTAAAATGAGTTTATAAAGAGATTTTTGGAAGGTTAGATATGATGAGAAAGATTGAATAAATAGCCCCTTAAAGATTCTAAGTTTTGACCCATTTACATTTTAGTCACTAAAATTGTCATTTTTACAAAATAGTCACTATTTTTCAAAATGTCAAGGTTCATAGTGTAATTTTACAAAATTGAGTTTACCAAACTCAAATAGGGTCCAAATAATAATTTTAGAGTATTTTTCCATATTTTATTTCCTTTGAAAACCACTTATAAAAATAAATTCTCGGATTTAGGCTAATTGGCTTGACTGGTTCAACCGAACCCTTGATTCGACCTTGATAATACCTAGGCCCATTTTTGGGATGTTACAACTCTCCCCCACTTAAGACATTTCGTCTTCAAAATTTATATAGCGAGAAAAGGTAAGGAACTACTCACTTCCAAACTTCTTTCACTTTTACACAACTTTTACAGCACCCTGCTACCACCAAAAGTGCTTTAAACGACACGACAAACTTGCCACCCAAACCTTGATCCTATAAAATAAGATCTTAACAAACCTTTCACCCACGAAGATAATACAAGATTCCAACCAAACATTTACCCTCCTTGGAAAACAATAGATCCGTAACCAAAAGAACATAACTCAAAGAGAAACCTTTTTTCTTATTTAAGATCAATAACCAACTCCTGAAAACCATAACGGTTTTCATATTACAACTGTCGAACTAACCATTTTCTTCAACATCGTCCAACATACCAGGTAACCATATAAGCCTCTCATCAACCTTCGGTCCACACAACGACGTTCAACCAACAAGCCTCGAACAAACTTAATACAAAACTGCTAAACATAGTCTTAAGCAAACTCCATCAATGACAACACCTTCACTAAGAGACATGATAACCATAACTTAATATCTCAACATTCCATCCCTCCACCTATGGATGATAAAACCCAACACTCAAACGGAAACCAACGTCGGCCTCAAAAACCTCGAATCTTAACATATTATAGATACACCACTCACCCATCTTTCCAATGGGACTTAGAAACCCAAGAAAAATCGCACTCAAACAAACGATTGATCCACCAAAACTCATAGGAAAACTCTATACCATCCCCAGAACTTTACCACCAAACTCATGATGATTTTTTCCGAATTTACCTTGGCACCTTGACTGATACCAAAACACAAAGAAAAATGATACTCCAACTTAACTTATCGACAGGACAACATCCATCCGTAATTCAACCATATCAAAAACAAGCCCATTCAAAAACACCTACTCCCAAACTTCTACCACAACACCGTACCACCAAACACATGGAAAAGATTACCATATGCTCCGATTAAGATACCACTCTAACTCGGCACCCTTCGAAACAACCATGCAGCTCATATAACATAAAAGCTTCTCAATACAAAACTAAACCTTGCCAAACAAATCCTCAACTAGAGCCTCAACAAATATCTGGCCACGACTTATCCCTGACCAACTCAACCAAGGTAGAGTCTTGTTCATAGCTCCACCATTTTACTAGGTCTCCACATAGATTAACCGATCAACTTCCCTCGTAACTCCACAAAAACCTTAGCTTACCCCACAAAACAAACTCCCATCGCAAGCATCCTTATGTAAGCCAAGTCATCCTCGATAGCTAACACTCCACAAAACATACCATACAAGGAACTTACCAACTTTGTGCCAATACCCAACATTATACTCATCTCAACTACAATACCTCCAACTTAAGGTTTAGCTACCACAACTAACTCAACAAAATCTACTCATCGCTAAAACAACTCTTATCCCACCTATACCACAACAAAATCCAAGCTTGTAAAATTATTCTTTCCACTCACTCCAACATCTTTTTTTGTACAACCTTGCCAAAGCAGTAATAATGTTGATGAAACATCCACAGACATGAACCTACTGAACACAGACTCTCACAACACTTCTCGGTAAAAACAAGCCCACAAATCGAACAACTGATACAAACCATAAACTGTCCAACGGTCCTCCATATACCACTTCAAACATTACCACAACCTAACTTTAACCGAGGTAAACCCAACTTAACTCCTTATAAACATGTGCACTTTTCACCTTTACAGCACAACTAAACCTCTCAAGGTCACAACAAACCATGATTCAAACCCATGATACCACAACTCCCATACTAATATATCTCCTACTTTATTTTCAAAACTCCACCCAATACTCCTCACAGAAAAACACCAGATCGGTCACAAACCCCGATCTAACCGCACACTAAACCATACCACAAAGGATTCCCCGTTCTTTCTTTTTTTCCATCAAACATGACGATTAAACAACACACCCCTTTTTCCCCCAAAACAAAACCACATTACACCGAAAAACACCAAACCGCCTTACATTACATAACATACTATAACCTTCTTACAACCTCCAAACCCCAATTGGTGAGAATCCGCAAAACTCAACCTTACATCTCTTAATAACAAACTCAAAACTAACCATAACTCAGGGTATTCCCCTCAGGTTCAAACACTCACAACTCCTCCCAACTAACCAATCTTTATTCTGGATTATACCTTAATCAAAAGAGTAATTCGCCCACAGCACATCAAGATCAAGACCAACAAGGAGGCTCTTTCAATACACCCATTTTTTAAACTCCCAACCACCAACCATGCACCACTTTCATCTTCAAAGGAGATACCCGTAAGTGTGAACAAATGTATGCATGATTTCCTGTATGCCCTAATAAATGCCTGTGCAAGTGCATGTAAATGCAATTTCTAATGTCATGCTCGGGAATGCATGCATGTCCTATTATATCTATATTTATATCTATATATATATATGTGCTCTTATACTATGCATGATTATTGTTCACACTCACAAATAACATCCTCAACTCTAACAATCCAACTACTAACTTGCAAACCTTTCCCACACATCAACACATAAAACCTTCGAAGCCTGGTACTCATAGAGACGTAGCCACCTGCTACACACAACCACATTAGGTTCCCAGACTGAGCTGATCCAAAACCCCTTTCACACTCAGACACGATTGAGGACTCAATCGACTCAAAATCTGTCATCTCAACACCATATCATAACATGAACTCGTCGTTCCTCCACAATTCCTCTATTAACAAATCTCAGCTCTCTTATCAGTCCCATATCAGAAAATATCATAATTTTACAATGAATAACAACATTTTTTTTACAAAATAATAAGGCCAGCACAAAGCAAGTTCCAAGTAGCTCAAGTATAATATAAAACACTTTTTTTTCTAGTAGTAGTTAAA
The DNA here is from genome assembly GCA_035048815.1 of Abelmoschus esculentus. Lineage (NCBI taxonomy): Eukaryota > Viridiplantae > Streptophyta > Magnoliopsida > Malvales > Malvaceae > Abelmoschus > Abelmoschus esculentus. Next base: position 7,183,453 of record JAUCBN010000063.1, on the reverse strand, counting down.
GCAATGGGTATCCCGGAATAATCCCCCAATAAAACAAATTCAACCATTACATGACACAACAACCATATACCATGATCTCAATACCATCTCATCAAAGCATAATACAATCACCATGCTTATCCACACAATAGTCATACAATGCTCAAACCATTCTTTTATCAGCAAAAGATCATGTTTACTTTCATTTATCAACCCATGACATATTAATGCAACAAGATAAAATTATACTTGCATACACCATATTGTTAAACAAGACTGTTTCTAGCATACCATAACATAGATCAAACATTTAGCATTAATACTTAGCAACATGCTTGCATTTTGATTAGTGCTCAACTCACTATCACTTTTTATACCTTTTATGGGCATTAATCACCAAATATATACCCACTCGGACCAATGCATGTACTTAATGTAATATATTTCGAAGTTATGCTTATAGAAATAATATTCACAAAAAAAGGCACGTTTTACTGCATTTTTATATCTGTGCAGGAGAACTAGTGCCGTAGCAGCAACATGGCCGAGGCAGGACCTGATGCCGAGGCAGCAGCTAAGAGCCAGGAAGCAAAACTGTAGGCGATTGGAAGATAAAAATCGAAGGGACGTGTCTGGACTAAAAGCCCAAGGATCGGAGCTTGCTAACATGAGGAAAAGCCCAAGACAAGACCACGAGGGAAAGCCCCCTAAGCCGAATTAAACTTGGAAATATTTTAATTATGTACATGACTTGTTTCCTACTCCAAGTTGTATTCTACTTAGGAAAGGTTTGCCCTAGGTCTAACCTATATAAGGACCTAGCCACCCAATGTACTACATACGGAATACCTAGGAGAGAACCGAATTCTAAACTTTCTTAGGGTTTAGGTGAAGGTTGTTGAGTATATGTGAGAGGAGATTGTACTTCGTCTTTGTTTCAATGCAATAAAATTATCAAGGTTTGCTTATCCTTTGTTATTTCTTGTTCTCGCATTTAAGCTCGGGAGAGAAGTTTGTGAGTAATCCATTTATCTAAGCTCGGGAGAGTTAGATTCACGAAAGGGGTAAGTATGGTGTTTCAATCGCGAAATACTAACTCGGCCTAGGGATAGGTTAAGAGTTTCAGCGACTAAAAGAAGTGTGAGATTGGTTGGTGAGTATAATTGGTTCACGCCGGGAGGTATCATCGAGGACTAGTCATCAACAGCACTCTGACTTAGGGATAAGCGGAGTCATTCAAGGACACTTTGTCGAACTTTGGTAAGGTCTACCCACGAGCAAGGTATTGCCGCGGCGGACAGTATCGTCGCTGCCAAGGCAGTAATCTGCAGTGCTGCCGAGGCAGTGATATACGATTGCATTGGGCAGAGACAAGTCAATCAAATCCACAATACAACGCAACTGGATCCTGACCCATCTCTCTATCTGATATTCAAATCTCTTTATTTTACTTAGTTATTTTAGTTTAGCTTCATCATACCCAAAACTACTTGTATTTCTTATTTTCTATAGAACAAGAAGACAAAAGAAAACATATTAAGTCTACCAGTCCCTGTGGAGACGATAATCCGATAAATTGCTTATCACTTATTACTTTTGATGTGTCCACTTGCACTAAACGCGCACTTTTGACACGTGACAAGTTTTTGGCGCCTTTGCCGGGGACTGACAACTAAATTTTGTTTTCTTTATTTTCTTGTTCCTTTTTTTATTTTACTTTTGTTTTTCTTGGTGTATGACCAGGGCCAATCCAACCAACCCTTTATACGAGTTAGATCCAGAGATCGAACGAACAAGGCAAAGGTTGAGGAGACAAATCCAAGAAGCCATGGCAGATCACCCGGCAGGACAAAACTTACCTACCGGTAATGGAGGTCTTCCGCCGCCACTTGGGCCGCGGCAGCTCACTGTCAGAGACTTCCTAGAGGAGGACTTAAATGGATTAAACCCAGGAGTTGTTACACCGGAGATAGAAGCAGCCCACTTTGAACTTAAACCTGTTATGTTCAATATGCTTAACACTATTGGACAATTTGGTGGGTCTGCAACTAAAGACGCAAGGCAATATCTTAAGTCCTTCATGAAAATTTGCAACTCTTTCAAAATCCAAGGAGTCTGTCGCGTGTCAAAAGTGCGCGTTTAGTGCAAGTGGACACATCGCAAGTAATAAGTGATAAGTATTTTATCGAGTTATCGTCTCCTCAGGGACCGATATACTTAATATGCTTTCTTCACCTTCTTGTTCTGTAGAAAAAGTAAAGAACAGAAGTGAGTTGATTTGATTTATCTAAACTAAAATAAATAAATAAAAATAAATAATCAAAATAGTAGAGAGAGATGGGCTAGGATCCAGTTACGTCGTATTGTGGATTTGATTGACTTGTCTCTGTCCAATGCAATCGTATATCACTGCCTCGGCAGCACTGTAGTTTACTGCCTTAACAACGACAATATTGTCAGCCGCGACAATCCCTTGCTCGTGGGCAGACTTTACCAAAGTTCGGCAAAGTGTCCTTGGATGACTCCGCTTATCCCTAAGTCAGAGTGCTATTGATGACTAGTCCTTGATGATACCTCCCGGTGTGAACCAATTATACTCACCAACCAATCTCACACTTCTTTTAGCCGCTGAAACTCTTAACCTATCCCTAGGCCGAGTTAGTATTTCGCGATTGAAACACCGTACTTACCCCTTTCGTGAATCTAACTCTCCCGAGCTTAGATAAATGGATGATTCACAATATCCTCTCCCGAACTCAATTGTGAAAACAAGGAATAACAAAGGATAAGCAAACCTTGATAACTTTATTGCATTGAATCAAAGACAAAGTACATTCTCCTCTCACAAATACTCAACAACCTTCACCTAATCCCTAAGAAGGTTTAGAACATGATGGAGAGGAAAGAAACAAGAATAGAAATCGGCTCTCTCCCTAGGTATTCCGTATCTTGTACATTGGGTGGCTAGGTCTTTATATAGGCTAGACCTAGGGCAAACCTTTCCTAAGTAGAATACAACTTGGAGTAGGGAACAAGTCAAGTACATAATTAAATATATTTCCAAGTTTATATTCGGCTAAGGGGCTTTCCCGCATGGTCTTCCTTTGGGCTTTTCCTTGTGCTAGCCAGCTCCGATTCATGGGCTTCAAGTCCAGACACGTTCCTTGAATTTTTCTCTTTCCATCGCCTATAGTCTTGCTTCCTGTTTTTCTGCTGCTGCCTCAGCATCAGGTCCTGCCTCGGCCTTGTCGCTGCCGCGGCACTGGTTCTCCTGCACAGATATGAAAACGCAGTAAAACGTGCCTTTTTCTGTAAATATTATCTATATGAGTATAACTTCTAAATATATCGCATTAAGCACATGCATTGGTCCGAGTGGGTGTATATTTGATGATTAATGCCCATAAAAGGAGCAAAAAGTGATAGTGTGTTGAGCACTTATCACACCCCCAAACTCGAACTATTGCTTGTCCTCAAGCAATGCAAACCATCAATTTGCCGAACTAAACTCTCTCTTGGTCTTACATGTCCATCTATTCTCCCCACCATAACTAGGCCTATTCTTAAGTCTTAACCATTCGGTTACCCAAGGGTTTACCTAGAAACAAACTATAAGAATTGTGAGTGTGTGCGTTTTTGTGGACAAGTTGATTAAAGGCTTTCTTAGATAAACTCTAAGTTCAAGACAAATAGACATTGGTTAAGTGTTCTCTTCTTTTCAAACACCAATTCTTGAGCCAATTTCGGGCACCTCAAAGACTTGTGTTTTTCTTTTCACTAAAATTTTTCTTTCTTTTTAATACTCCTTAAAATATACTAGAGCCAATTTCGGGCACCTCTAGCATGAAGAAGAGACTTTCTAGAGCCAGTGGTAGGCACCTCTAGTTACTTTCCAAAAATCTAAGTCTTTATCACCTAAGTTCATTAAAAGAATTCCTATAATCCAACAAGTCCCAAAAGTGTTTAAAGTTTAAAGTTCTTCCTATAGTAAGCTTCTAAGTTTTCATCCTTAAGCATCCTAAGGTTAAGCCCTCTTAACAGAACCTAAACATGGTAAGGAGAAAGATTTCTATAGCCTTAAAGAATAAACTAAGGCAATACTGATGATGAGCAGTGCAAGAGTGTAGGCAGTTAATTCAAATAAGGCGGGGAGCATAAAAATTGAAAAAAAAAATCACTAGAATACTCCCTTTTTGGCAAGGCCGCGGCAGTAGATTGCTGCCTTGGCAGTGAATCTGCACCCCCAAACTCAAACCAAGCATTGTCCTCAATGCTTTATATTTGAAGAAATAAACGGCAAAACAGAATATGAATCATAAGCAGCAAGTAAAAACAGTAAAAGCAATTTATATTTGAATAAAGGACAAAGAATTTTAAAGCGACTCCGAAGAGTTGCTTGTAACAATTTTCCTCCTCGGCCTAGCTGCCGATTGCTTTGTCCTTGGTGAAGGCGATGGTTGTGCCTTTGCTTACCGGGGTGGTTGGACTCGAGTGGATGGTGTCCTTTGCATCGGGGCTTCTACCTCCTCTCCTTCTTCTACATCAGCCATCTCTTCGGTTAGCATCACGTCTGTTCCTCCTCCCATTGTCGTGGCTCCTCCGGTGTGGTGTGTACTTGGTCTAGCGGCGGTGGAGCTTTGGTGCACATAAGCATCTATCTCGGCCGATAGACTGCCCATGATGATTGGTGATCGGGGTGGAGTGCTGAAAACGGCCCTCCGCTTGGATGACCTTCTGTTGACAGACAAGGCCGCGGCAGAATCCGCTGCCCTAGATGGGCCGGCAGCTTGGTATTGGGACTGAGGGTCCGCATGGAAGAACGACCTTGGTCCTCTCGGGGCTGGTGTAGTCTCGGTGTAAGGTGCAGCTGTGACGAACATGTTGCTTGGGAACTCCGGAAATTGTGCTCCTTGGTCCGGGAAGGCGTGCATCATCATCTGGGCTAAGGTGCCATTGAAGTCCCTTTGGTACTCCATGTACCGTTGTTGTCTAAGGTCCATTGCTACCATCCGTTGCAAGATCTCTTGGTACGAGTCTGCTGTGGCAGAGGTGTGGGCAGTACCAGGCATGTCTACCGTGTATTGGGCCCCGACAACAGTATCGGCAGTGAACTGCTGCGGCGTTGCTTGGACAGACTCTGCTTGCGTGATCTGCATGACTTTGTGGCAGAAGTCCCTGGTCCATCCTCATCGTGGGGGAGTGTATTCGTCCGTTTCTTCAATGGGTACACCTGCAGAAACACATAAACCCGTAATCAAGCAAGGGAAATACAATGGTCCCCTATCTTTCTTACCGCACTCGTGAATTTCCCTTAGGATGATTTCTCCAACGTTGATGGTCCTCTTGTTGATGATGGATTGGATAAGCACCAACTCTTGCGATCCACCGTGCTATTGTGTGATGTTGTGATGAGGCGTCGTTTGACGAAGGTGTTCCACATCTTGGCCTCCGGCTTTAGGCTTTGTCTTGGTACGGATCCTCGATGGGTACCGGTTTCCCATGGGGTATTCCCGTAACAAAGATCGTCTTTGATGAGTTCATAGTCCTCGACAGTGATATCTTCCAAGAATTCGGCGTGGATATCATTGTCTGGGGTGAGGCCGTAGAAATTGTTAATTGTCTCGGCATCGAGCTGGACTGGCCTGCTGCGGCAGTGAACAAAGAGGGAGTCTTTGCTGGGCCCATGAGCGTAGAACTCCCGCACGATCGTGGCGTTCGCCTGGGCAGGTTGCAGACAGAAAATTTCCCAATTCTGGTACTTAATTCTGTCATAGAGGTAGCGTTCAATGCCGTAGTTCTCTTCGTCCGCATGCTGGAAACCATGCTCTTCCCAAAGTTACCTAGAGATGAAAGATCGGTTGAATTAATCTTCAACGTTGGCTGGGGCAAATCTTTTATATGTTGCCATCAAGATAGAGAGATGTGAGTTCTTGGAGGTTTTTCTTGAAGAGAATCTGGTGATTTTACAAGAATTAGTAGGCAGAGAGTAATGTGAGAGAGAGATTGTTATGAATACTAAAGAAAACAAGAAAGTAAGAGTGAATAGTTCAAGAGGAAGGAGTTTCTTATATAGGCCTCGGCCTTGTGACCGTTGAAGCCACTAGCCGTTTGTAACCGTTTCCTTTTTTGGCCGTTTCCTTTTTCTGCTGCGGCAGAAATCTCGGCAGACTAGCCGTTACACTGTTCTGCCCGTTGGGACTGCTGCGGCCCTAACACTGTTTTATTGCCTCGGCAGAGTTCCTGCTGTGAACTACTTTTCCCTTATTCTTGCTTATTAACCTAAAAAATAAAACACACGGAAAGAGAAAATACTTAAAGAAAAAATAATTAGAAAAATAAAAATAAACTACTAACCCTAATATAATAATAAAGAAAAGGGGAGAGGTCATGTTACTGGTGGAGAGCATGCAAAAGCATCTCCCAAAATTATTCTCTCCCTTAGGCCCAAATTGTGAATCGGTTGTGGGCCACTCCTTTTTGCTGTCTGTCCATCTACCTTGGGCTTAATCTTCTTGCCGAATATTCTGCCGAGCAGACTGCCTAGGCAGGATATCTTATTGTCTACTGTGTGGATGGCCTTGCACTCCTCTGGATCATCATACTTCTGTAAGTTGTGGAATGCGTTGAGTTTGACCTGTTGGTCATTGACTCGTATTGTCAACTCTCCTTTTTCCACATCAATTAAGGTTCGTCCAGTTGCAAGGAAGGGTCTCCCAAGGATGATCGGTGCATTGTCATCTGCTTCACAATCAAGGACAAGAAAGTCGGCAGGAAAAATAAACTTGTCAACTCTTACCAGTATGTCCTCGATTTTTCCTTCAGGTTGCACATAGGATCTATCCGCTAGTTGGAGCATCACTGTTGTAGGTTTCGGCCTTCCAATTTTCAGCTTTTGAAAGACGGATTTGGGCATGAGGTTTATGCTGGCTCCAAGGTCGCATAGGGCCTTACCTTCATAGCTCTTACCTATCGCACAAGGTATAGTAAAGCAACCAGGATCTTTTAACTTTGGTGGCATACGGTTATGCAGCATTGCCATGCATCCCTCGGTAGCAACCACTGTCTCAAACTCACCTATTCGTTTTCTCTTTGACACCATGTCCTTTAGGAACTTGGCATAATTGGGCATTTTTTCAATAGCTTCAACGAAAGGTGGTGGTCCTGTTTCTGCTTTTTCAACCTTTGTGGGAAAGGTGGTGGTGGTCTCATCTCCTCCAGGGTTTCTTTAGTTTGAAATTTAATACCTGGAACCACTGGAGTTGTTGCTGCCTCGGCAGGCTGCTCAGGAGCTGCAGTGCTCTCTGCCGGGGCAGTGTTGTCAGTTTCAGTTTGCTCGGCCTCCTCTTTTGCTTGATCCGCTGATTGAATTTGGCTCTCTGGGATCTTTTCCTTCAGTTGTAGACCACTCCTAGTAGTGATTGCTTTGCACTGTTCATGGCTCATTACATTAGCAACTTCAGTATTGCTTTGCACTGTGGTTACCTCCACATAAGTTAGAATATGAATCAATTACCTTGACCTCACGGGTATTGTGTCGTAACTGTAGGTTTTGCACCATCTTGATAAGAGAGGCCAATTGTGTTGCCACTGAATTCGATGTGTCTAATTCATTTACCGTGGCTTGGCGTCTTACTCCTTCTCGCCTAGATGTAGGAAACTGAAAGTCATTCTTTGTGAGTTTATTTAATATTTCAATATCTTCCTCAAGTGCTTTATCCAGGAGTGTTCCGTTTGCCGAGGCATCTAACATCATCCTTGTCTTGGCATTCGTGGCATTTTAGAACATTGTCACTTGTGTCCATAGGGGAAATCCATGCAAAGGACACTTGTGCAATAGCTCTCTGTAGCGTTCCCATGCCTCGTACATTGGTTCGTCTTCTGCATGTCGAAAAGAAGTAATTTCATTACGGATCCTATCATATAGATTAGTGGGATTAAAACGAGTAATGAAATCACGACAAAGTTTACTCCAGGAACCAATAGATCCTGCTGGAATGCTATTTAACCAAGCTTTCGCCCTATACCTCAGTGAATAGGGGAATAGCTTTAATCGCAAGACATCTTCATGGACTCCTTGGATTTTGAAAGAGTTGCAAATTTCCATGAAGGACTTGAGGTGCTGCCTTGCGTCTTCAGTTGCAGACCCACCAAATTGTCCAATTGTATTTAACATATTCAGCATAACGGGTTTGAGTTCAAAATGGGCTGCTTCAATCTCCGGTGTAACGACTCATGGGTTTAATCCGTTTAAGTCCTCTTCCAGGAAGTCCCTGACAGTGAGCTGCCGCGGCCCAGGTGGCGGCGGAAATCCTCCATTGCCGGCAGGTAAATTTTGTCCTGCCGGGTGCTCTGCCATGGCTCCTTGGATCTGTCTCCTCAACCTTTGCCTTGTTCTTTCGATCTTTGGATCTAACTCGTATAAGGGATTGGTTGGATTGGCCCTGGTCATACACCACGAAAAACAAAAGTAAAATAAAAATAAAAATAAAAAAGAAAATAAAGAAAACAAAATTTAGTTGCCAGTCCCCGGCAACGGCGCCAAAAACTTGTCGCGTGTCAAAAGTGCGCGTTTAGTGCAAGTGGACACATCGCAAGTAATAAGTGATAAGTATTTTATCGAGTTATCGTCTCCTCAGGGACCGGTATACTTAATATGCTTTCTTCACCTTCTTGTTCTGTAGAAAAAGTAAAGAACACAAGTGAGTTGATTTGATTTATCTAAACTAAAATAAATAAATAAAAATAAAGGATCAAAATAGTAGAGAGAGATGGGATAGGATCCAGTTGCGTCGTATTGTGGATTTGATTGACTTGTCTCTGTCCAATGCAATCGTATATCACTGCCTCGGCAGCACTGCAGTTTACTGCCTTAGCAACGACAATACTGTCTGCCACGATAATCCCTTGCTCGTGGGCAGACTTTACCAAAGTTTGGCAAAGTGTCCTTGGATGACTCCGCTTATCCCTAAGTCAGAGTGCTGTTGATGACTAGTCCTTTATGATACCTCCTGGCGTGAACCAATTATACTCACCAACCAATCTCACACTTCTTTTAGCCGCTGAAACTCTTAACCTATCCCTAGGCCGAGTTAGTATTTCGCGATTGAAACACCGTACTTACCCCTTTCGTGAATCTAACTCTCCCGAGCTTAGATAAATGGATGATTCACAATATCCTCTCCCGAGCTCAATTGTGAAAACAAGGAATAACAAAGGATAAGCAAACCTTGATAACTTTATTGCATTGAATCAAAGACAAAGTACAATCTCCTCTCACAAATACTCAACAACCTTCACCTAATCCCTAAGAAGGTTTAGAACATGATGGAGAGGAAAGAAACAAGAATAGAAATCGGCTCTCTCCCTAGGTATTCCGTATCTTGTACATTGGGTGGCTAGGTCTTTATATAGGCTAGACCTAGGGCAAACCTTTCCTAAGTAGAATACAACTTGGAGTAGGGAACAAGTCAAGTACATAATTAAATATATTTCCAAGTTTATATTCGGCTAAGGGGCTTTCCCGCATGGTCTTCCTTTGGGCTTTTCCTTGTGCTAGCCAGCTCCGATTCATGGGCTTCAAGTCCAGACACGTTCCTTGGATTTTTATCTTTCCATCGCCTATAGTCTTGCTTCCTGTCTTTCTGCTGCTGCCTCGGCATCAGGTCCTGCCTCGGCCTTGTCGCTGCCGCGGCACTGGTTCTCCTACACATCTATGAAAACGTAGTAAAACGTGCCTTTTTCTGTAAATATTATCTATATGAGTATAACTTCTAAATATATCGCATTAAGCACATGCATTGGTCCGAGTGGGTGTATATTTGATGATTAATGCCCATAAATGGAGTAAAAAGTGATAGTGTGTTGAGCACTTATCAGAGTCCATGAAGATGTCTTGCGATTAAAGCTATTCCCCTATTCACTGAGGGATAGGGCGAAAGCTTGGTTGAATAGCATTCTAGTAGGATCTATTGGATCTTGGAGTGAACTCTGCCGTGATCTTATTACTCGTTTTAATCCTACAAACTTATATGATAGAATTCGTAATGAAATCACTTCTTTTCGACAGGCAGATGACGAACCAATGTACGAGGCATGGGAGCGCTACAGGGTGTTACTAAACAAGTGTCCTTTGCATGGATTTCCCCTATTGACACAAGTGACAATGTTCTATAATGTCACGAATGCCCCGACAAGGATGATGTTAGATGCCTCTGCAAACGAAACACTCCTTGATAAAGCACCTGAGGAAGCTATCGAGATACTAAACAAACTAGCGAAAAATGATTTTCAATTTCCTACATATAGGTGGGGAGGAGTAAGATGCCAAGCCACGGTAAATGAATTAGACACATCGAATTCAGTGGCAGCACAATTGGCCTCTCTTACCAAGATGGTGCAAAACCTACAATTACAACATAATACCCATGAGGTTAAGGTAATTGATTCTTATTGTGACTTATGTGGAGATAACCACAGTTCCTCTGATTGCATGAATCAAGAAACCGATATGTATGTCGGGAACTACAACCGCAACAATATGATGTCCAACACATACAATCCCTCATGGAAGAGGCATCCAAACCTATCATGGAGCAACCCTAACAATGCCTTAAACCCAATCACCCAACCTTCAGGATTTCAGCAACCGATGCAACAACTGTCGCCGCCGCAGGCCCAGCAGTCAATGCCGCCGCCGCAGCTGCAGCAGCAACCGGTAAGTTCACTGGAGAATAAGCTTAAAGCCTTTATGATGAAAACTGAGTCCTACATTAAGCTATATAATTTTGTTCAAAATCCCATACTAAACTATTTGAACTTATAAATTTTGATTAAATATCATTTTGCGGTCGTTTTATTGGGACTAAAACGTGCAAGTCTAAATGCACTTTATAATGAACCCGTTCCAATTTTAACTGTGTAAACAACTAGAAATTTGAGATTAAGCTTTATAATTTTGTGCAAAATCCCATAATAAACTATTTGAACTCATAAAATTTGATTTAATAAGATTTGGTTGTCTTTTTTTTATTTAAGCGTGCATGCCTAAATGGGCATTATAGAGAAGTCGTTTGAATTTTAACCGAGTAAAAAGCTCAAAAAATGAGATTATGTTGTATAATTAGGTTCAAAAGTCCATAGTTAGCTATTTGAAATCATAAAAGTTGATTTAATATCATTTTGCGGTCGTTTTATTGGGAGTCAAATGTACATGTCTAAATAGGCCTTATAGTGAACCCGTTCGAATTTTAAATGAGTAAAAAGCTAGAAATTTGAGATTAAGCTGTATAATTTTGTTCAAAAGCCCATAATAAACTATTTGAACGCATAAAATTAGATTTAATATGATTTGTTTGTCTTTTTGTTGGGTTAAAACGTGGATGTCTAAATGGGCTTTATAGAGAAGTCGTTTGAATTTTAACCGAGTAAAAAGCTCAAAAATTGAGATTATGTTGTATAATTAGGTTCAAAAGTCGGTAGTTAACTATTTGAAACCATAAAAGTTGATTCAATATTATTTTGCGGTCGTTTTATTGGGAGTAAAACGTACATGTCTAAACAAATCTTATAGTAAAAATCCGTTCGAATTTTAAATTAGTAAAAAGCTAGAAATTTTAGATTAAGTTGTATAATTTTGTTCAAAAGCCCATAATAAACTATTTGAAATCATAAAATTTGATTTAACATCATTTTTCGGTCATTTTATTGGGAGTAAAACGTACATGTCTAAATGTGCCTTATAGTGAACCTGTTCGAATTTTAACAGAGTAAAAAGCTAGAAATTTTAGATTCATCTATATAATTCATTTCAAAAGCCGATAATAAACTATTTGAACTCATAAAATTTAATTTAATATCATTTTGCATTCATTTTATTGAGATTAAAACGTGCATGTCTAAATGGGCTTTATAGAGAACCCGTTCGAATTTTAACCCAGTAAAAGCTGAAAAATTGAGATTATGTTGTATAATTTGGTTCAAAAGTCTATAGTTAAGTATTTGAACTCATAAAATTTTATTTAATATCATTTTGTGGTCGTTATATTGGGATTAAAACATTCAAGTCTAAATGGGCTTTATAGTGAACACGTTTGAATTTTAACCAAATATAAAGCTAGAAATTTGAGATTAAGATGTATAATTTTGTTCTAAATCCCATAATAAACTATTTGAACTCATAAAATTTAATTTAATATGACTTGGTTTCCGTTTTGTTGGGATTAAAATGTGCATGTCTAAATGGGATATATAAAGGAGTCACTTGATTTTTAACCGAGTAAAAAGCTCAAAAAATGAGATTATGTTGTATAATTAGGTTCAAAAGTCCATAGTTAGCTATTTGAAATCATAAAAGTTGATTTAATATCATTTTGCGGTCATTTTATTGGGAGTCAAACGTACATGTCTAAATGGGCCTTATAGTGAACCCGTTCGAATTTTAAATGAGTAAAAAGCTAGAAATTTGAGATTAAGCTGTATAATTTTGTTCAAAAGCCCATAATAAACTATTTGAACTCATAAAATTAGATTTAATATGATTTGTTTGTCTTTTTGTTGGGATTAAAACGTGGATGTCTAAATGGGCTTTATAGAGAAGTCGTTTGAATTTTAACCGAGTAAAAACCTCAAAAATTGAGATTATGTTGTATAATTAGGTTCAAAAGTCGGTAGTTAACTATTTGAAACCATAAAAGTTGATTCAATATTATTTTGCGGTCGTTTTATTGGGAGTAAAACGTACATGTCTAAACAAATCTTATAGTAAAAATCCGTTCGAATTTTAAATTAGTAAAAAGCTAGAAATTTTAGATTAAGTTGTATAATTTTGTTCAAAAGCCCATAATAAACTATTTGAAATCATAAAATTTGATTTAACATCATTTTTCGGTCGTTTTATTGGGAGTAAAACGTACATGTCTAAATGTGCCTTATAGTGAACCTGTTCGAATTTTAACCGAGTAAAAACCTAGAAATTTTAGATTCATCTATATAATTCTTTTCAAAAGCCCATAAGAAACTATTTGAACTCATAAAATTTAATTTAATATCATTTTGCATTCATTTTATTGAGATTAAAACGTTAATGTCTATATGGGCTTTATAGAGAACCCGTTCGAATTTTAACCCAGTAAAAGCTGAAAAATTTAGATTATGATGTATAATATGGTTCAAAAGTCTATAGTTAAGTATTTGAACTCCTAAAATTTTATTTAATATCATTTTGTGGTCGTTATATTGGGATTAAAACGTTCAAGTCTAAATGGGCTTTATAGTGAACCCGTTTGAATTTTAACCAAGTATAAAGCTAGAAATTTAAGATTAAGCTGTATAATTTTGTTCAAAAGCCCATAATAAACTATTTGAACTCATAAAATTAGATTTAATATGATTTGTTTGTCTTTTTGTTGGGATTAAAACGTGGATGTCTAAATGGGCTTTATAGAGAAGTCGTTTGAATTTTAACCGAGTAAAAAGCTCAAAAATTGAGATTATGTTGTATAATTAGGTTCAAAAGTCGGTAGTTAACTATTTGAAATCATAAAAGTTGATTCAATATTATTTTGCGGTCGTTTTATTGGGAGTAAAACGTACATGTCTAAACGAGTCTTATAATAAATCCGTTCGAATTTTAAATTAGTAAAAAGCTAGAAATTTTAGATTAAGCTGTATAATTTTGTTCAAAAGCCCATGATAAACTATTTGAAATCATAAAATTTATTTTAACATCATTTTTCGGTCATTTTATTGGGAGTAAAACGTACATGTCTAAATGTGCCTTATAATGAACCTGTTCGAATTTTAACCGAGTAAAAAGCTAGAATTTTTAGATTCATCTATATAATTCTTTTCAAAAGCCCATAATAAACTATTTGAACTCATAAAATTTAATTTAATATCATTTTGCATTCATTTTATTGAGATTAAAACGTGCATGTCTAAATGAGCTTTATAGAGAACCCGTTCGAATTTTAACCCAGTAAAAGCTGAAAAATTGAGATTATGTTGTATAATTCGGTTCAAAAGTCTATAGTTAAGTATTTGAACTCATAAAATTCTATTTAATATCATTTTGTGGTCGTTATATTGGGATTAAAACGTTCAAGTCTAAATGGGCTTTATAGTGAACCCGTTTGAATTTTAACCAAGTATAAAGCTAGAAATTTGAGATTAAGATGTATAATTTTGTTCAAAATCCCATAATAAACTTTTTGAACTCATAAAATTTGATTTAATATGACTTGGTTTTCATTTTATTGGGATTAAAACGTTCAAGTCTAAATGGGCTTTATAGTGAACCCGTTAGAATTTTGACCAAGAAAAAAGCTAAAAATTTGAGATTAAGCTGTATAATTTTGTTCAATAGCCCATAATAAACTATTTGAAATCATAAACTTTGATTTAATATGATTTTTTTGTTTTTTGTTGGGATTAAAATGTGCATGTCTAAAGGGCTTTATAGAGAAGTCGTTTGAATTTTAACCGAGTAAAAAGCTGAAAAATTGATATTATGTTTTATAATTAGGTTCAAAAGTTCGTAATTAACTATTTGAAATCATAAAAGTTTATTTAATATCATTTTGCGTTCGTTTTATTAGGATTAAAATGTGCATGTCTAAATGGGCTTTATAGTGAATCCGTTCAAATTTTAACCGAGTAAGCAATTTGAAATTTGAGATTATGTAGTATAATTTTGTTCAAAAGCCCATAATAAACTATATGAACTCATAAAATTTGCTTTAATATCTTTTTTTGTCGTTCCGTTAGAATTAAAACGTGACTATCTAAATGGGATTTATAGAGAAGTCGTTTGAATTTTAACGGAGTAAAAAGCTAAAAAATTAAGATTATGTTGTATAATTAGGTTCAAAATTCCATAATTAACTATTTGTACTCATAATAGTTGATTTAATATCATTTTGTGGTCGTTTTATTGGGACTAAAACGTACATGTCTAAATGAGCCTTATAGTGAACCCGTTCGAATTTTAACCGATTAAAAGCTAGAAATTTTAGATTAAGCTGTATAATTTTGTTCAAAAGCTCATACGAAACTATTTGATCTCATAAAATTTGGTTTAATATCATTTTGCGGTCATTTTTTGGTATTAAAACGTGCATGTCTAAATGGGTTTTACAGAGAATGCGTTTTAATTTTAACAGAATAAAAGCTAAAAATTGAGATTATGTTGTCTAATTATGTTTAAAAGTCTATAATTAACTATTTGAACTCATAATATTTTATTTAATATCATTTTGCGATCGTTTGATTAGGATTGAAACTTGCAAGTCTAAATGGGCTTTATAGTAAACCCGTTCGAATTTTAACCAAGTATAATGCTAGAAATTTGAGATTAAGCTGTATAATTTTGTTCAAAAGCCCATAATAAACTATTTGAACTCATAAAATTTAATTTAATATGATTTGGTTGCCATTTTGTTGGGATTAAAATGTGCATGTCTAAATGGTATTTATAGAGGAGTCATTTGAATTTTAACCGAGTAAAAAACTGAAAATTGAGATTATCTTGTATAATTAGGTTCAAAAGTCTATAATTAACTTTTTTAACTCATAAAAGTTGAATTAATATCATTTTGCGGTCGTTTTATTAGGATTAAATTGTACATGTCTAAATGGGCCTTATAGTGAACCCGTTCGAATTTTAACCGAGTAAACAACTTGAAATTTGAAATTAGTTGTATGATTTTGTTCAAAAGCCCATAATAAACTATTTGAACTCATAAAATTTATTTAATATGATTTGATTGTTGTTTTGTTGGGATTAAAACGTGCATGTCTAAATGGGCTTTATAGAGAAGTCGTTTGAATTTTAACCGAGTAAAAAGCTGAAAAGTTTAGATTATGTTGTATAATTAGGTTCACAAGTCCATAATTAACTATTTGAACTCATAAAAGTTGATTTAATATCATTTTTTGATCGTTTTATTGGGATTAAAATGTACATGTCTAAATGGGCCTCATAGTGAACCCGTTCAATAAATCAAGCGATCTACGTTGCCTCAGATTCAAATCTCTCTGCTCCTAAACAACATAGCATATCCTATTGCTAGCTAATACATTACTGTAACTAAATCATACTTGAGCTAGCGAGCAACACGCTTGGACGCCCTTCCTCACACCGTGCTAACTCCCGAGCTAACGATCTGCATTATCGAAAACAAGAGTGTAAGCATAAATGCTTAGTGAGCAAAACTCAAAAACGTAACTACGACAATGCAGGGTTCAAGCTTTATTTGAAAATAAAGACTATCATTTCGTACATCTTACATTATAGCATCTTACAACTTACGAGAGCAATCAAAGTCCACAACATAACATAAAAGCACATATTCATAACAATTAAGATAAGTATGTTGACAAACTCGGTTATTATACACGGATATGTGGAAACGTCTTACACACATACAAATTTATTTGACACGACCGAATTTATCTGACACGTATGCGAATTTTGTCTCATAGTGCCTATTCTTACATCCTATTGGTCGACCAATTATACCCGGTATGACTCAATGAATGCCAACATCATTACAATAATATTATCTTACCAATATTACATCTTACACCTCTTACCGGTCTTACATAGCCACCCGGTTATATTTCTTACCATACTTAAGTGGTCTTACTTATCACTTACAAGCATAACCTTCAACATCTTACAGTTACCTTACAAATATCTCACATGGCATATTAAATAGATAATCAACACAACTCAACATAACAATTAACATGGCATCGACAACAATTAAACACAACAAGCTTTCCAATCTTTACCATCTAACAAGCATACAAGGTAAGTAAAAATGGGTAGATCTTACTCTTGAGTTTGGATTAGCTTATCAAGCCTAATCCAAACACCCAAAATCTTCCTTGAACAAAAACCAAGTTCAAAACATTTTTTCACTGACCACACAACTCTAACGGTAGCCAAATCGAGTCCCGAACCTTCCAGATTTGCACTCGAATCACCCGGAACCAAATGTGCTGCTTCAAACCAACCAAAATTAAAGTATTAACATCACAATCAACCACAAATTCTCTTTTTTATATCAGCTCGCAAATCCATAATATTTTATCAACAATTCAAAGCCAAATTCATCCCAAATGTTCTCATTTTCGAACTTAAGCAAAGCACAACCATTACTCTTCAATTTAAATACCTAAAACACTTCAAAACGTGTCCTAAACATCACTCATATATAGTATAACCATCAGCCCTTCATTTCCACACTAATACACCCCAAAAACACACATTTTTCACTTTAAAAAAATAGCTATTGTAGCCACTTCGGGAATTCAATCATTTACCCCCTTTAACAACTCAAAATCCATCCTTTAACATTCTAAAAACACCAACCAATGTTCTATATACCTCCAGCCCTTTGTTTTCAACAAAACCTAACCAAAAACTCAACCACAACAACTCTAAAATCCTTCATAAGACTAGTTTCGGGTTTGCTAAGATTAAACCATTTCCCTAACATATTTTAATTTCATTAAAGATTCAAAAGCATCCTTAAACTTTGTTTTACTAGTCCCATTCGAAATTTTAACAAAATCCTCACTTTTCTCATCAAACCTTAAAAAATAGATATTCTCCAAGACTTGATAAAAATAGGGTTTTTAACTATCAAAAGATAGGAAATTAAAAGGATAAGTCAAATATGAAATTACCTTTTGAAAAAGCTCTTGAATGATGTTGGATGATGAAGAAATAAAGAATGGGGGTTTTAGAGAGTTTTTAACTTAGTTTTGAAGAAGATGAGAAAAAGGGTGTTTTGATTCTTCAAAACCCTTATAAATTTCATTAATGGCGTTTTTGTAAATATTTTGAACGTTTATAAAAATCATCTCTTTAATTAAAATTAAAACGAAACTAATCCTAGTTTATAGTCTTATAACTCCTAAGCCCAAAACCGGGGTGTTACATAAATAGCCCAATCTGACTGAATAAAGTCCACAGTCATTATGCATCCATATGGTCATATCTCTATGGTCGTTAATTATAGGAATGTTTAAAATAGCGTTGACATCCTCTCTATCAAAATAGGAACGTACTTTAGGCTCATCCCATTATGGTTGCCCATGAATCATAAAGTCCCGAGCTCGTTTTGGAAGTTCACTGGAAATTTTGTATTCGCCAAAAAGTTGAACCAAAGAGGAGCCTCCACAAAGATCATGAAATATGTTAATCTTGTTATTTATTCCTGGCCTTGTAACAAAACCAGGAATGAGTTTTTTCAGGATCGTACAGAGACCCTTCCATGCGAAGGAGGATTGTTTTGTAGAAGTTGCGTCGAGGATGTTTCCAGATGGATAGTATTTATCCTGATATACCTAACCCAAGAGGCTAGATGGTTTATAGTGTAGTCTCCAAATTTGTTTTCCTAATAGAGCAATATTAAAGTTGTGGAGATCACGGAAGCCCATGCCCTTACTAATTTTTGTTGGCATACAACCTCCTAGGGAAGCATGTGCCAGCCATTTTTGTTACTTTTCCCTGACCACCAATATCAGCGAATAGAAGAGGTCATATCATCGATAATGTTATGTGGGAGAATTTAGCAAGACATGACATACTGTGGAAGAGATTGGATAATGGATTTTATGAATATTTCTCTACCACTAAAAGATAAGAGATGTTTATCCTATTTGGAGAGACTGGCGTTAACTTTATCTCTTGTAAAACCTAGCAAAGCTGTTTTGTTTTTTCCAGTTAAGAGAGGGACACTTAGGTAAATACTAGGGTCACTAACCTCTTGAACTTGGAGAATATTGTTAATAGTTGCTCTTTGAGATAGAGTAGTTTTGGGGGCGAAAGTAGATTGTCGATTTTTCAAAATTAATAACTTGACCGGATGAGGTAGCATATTTGTATAGAGTACTTTTGAGATGATTAGCTTCTTTGGTGTTGTTTTTAATGAAGACCAAACAATCATCACCAAAAAGGAGATGGTTTATTTTTGGACCGTGCTGACTAGCACAAAGTCCAGGGAAGTTGCCATTAGCATGTTCCGCATTTAGTATAGTTGTTAAGCCTTGGGTGAAGAAAAGAAAGAGGAATGGAGAGAGTGGGTCTCCTTGTCGGAGACCTCGTTGTGGTTTAAAGATTAAGATAAAGAGTCATTTACATGGACTTGGTAAGAGACAGTAGTGACACATTTCATTATAGTTGAAATCCATGTATCTTTGAAAGCATATGGTGTACAATTTGTTGTAAGAAAGGCCATTCAACACGATTGAAGGCTTTTTCCATGTCTAGCTTCAAGCTTGAACCTTTGGACAGGTGGGAGTCTGCCGTATTGAGAGTATGAAGTAGTTCATGTGCAATTAGGATATTGTCTGTGATGTTTCTACCTTGAATAAAAGTCGCTTGTATGTTACTAATACATAGAGGTATGAATGTTTTGAGACGGTTGACTAAGACCTTAGATACAATTTTGTATATAGCAGTGCAAAAGCTTATTGGACGAAGTTGGCTCATTGTCGTTGGGTTTTGTTTTTTCGGGATTAGGACAAGAATAGTTTTGTTGACCTCAGCCATGTTGGCTGTGCCCGAGAGAAGATCAAGGCATAGTCGTATTATGTCTTTACCAAGTGTATCCCAGTTTTGTTGGTAAAAACCACTTGGAAAATCATCGATCCTAGAGCTTTCCTAGGATCAATATCACGAAAAGTATTAATAACTTCTTCTTCTGTGTAAGTTCTATTTAAATTTTTATTCATTTGTGGTGTAATTATAGTTGAAATGTTATCAAGAATATCATTCGAAGGAGTTGGATTGGATGTAGAGAAAAAGTTTTGGAAATAATCTATAGCAATTGATAGAATGTTGGATTCTTCTGTGTGCCAAGTGTTGGAATTATCAAAGAGGCCTTGAATAGTGTTTTTCTTATGACGTCCATTGGCTCGTGCATGGAAGAAATAAGTATTTTTGTTTTCATGTTGCATCCAGTTAGTTCTAGAGCGTTAGGCCCAATATGTTCCATTTTTATGTTGAAGTGCTTGTAGTTCTTTCTTTGCTTCAATGAGGTGGTGTTCCTCAGAAGATGGTATTGGATGTTTTAGACTATTATTAATATATGTAGTTAGATATTGAAGGCGTTCATTTGTTTTTTTTCCTTTGAGAATTCTGTCATAAGTTTAGACGGTTGCCAATCTTTTGTATTTTGTTTAGGGTGTTCCCATTCGTATTGGTCCAAATATCCTTGATTAGGTTTATACTTTCATCATTGTTGGCCCAACATTCCTCAAAGTGAAAGGTTTTCTTAAAATTCCGTTTTCTAGCAAAATTAATGGGAGAGGTGTCAAGCATAATGGAACAATGGTCAGATTTGGATTGGAAATGAAAAGTTATAGTATAATTAGGATACATATTTATCCAGTCGATTGATCCAATGAAATAATCCAACCGTTTGAATATAGGTTGTGAGTTGGGTCCATATTTGAACCATGTGAACCATCCTGAGTTAGGTTTACAATCGAAGATTTCATTTCTAGATAAACATTAATGAAAATTGATGATTTGGGATCGTGTACGTTGGCATCCTCCTTGTTTTTCAATGTCATGTAATATTTCATTGAAGTCGCCACCTAAAAGCCATGGGAGGTTGGAGGATGATTTTAAAGAATCTATTAATTGTCATGTTTTGAATTTATGGTTTGTATTAGCATAACCATGTAAACCGATAAAGTGAAATTTGGAGTCGTGGTTAATAATGCAATCGATATGGAGATCAAAGTAAGAAAGTAAATCAGTTTGAATTTTATTATTCCAAAGTAAGGCAAGGCCAATACAAGTTGAACTATTTTCTACCGATAAGCATCCTTGCATATCAAGAGATGCACTAAGAGAATTACATCAAGTTTTATTTAGTCTAGTTTCGCATAGAAATAAAACATCCGGATCATAATTGATTATAATTTTTTTGAGATTTAGAACTCTCTGGGCTTTACCAAGGCCTTGGCAGTTCCAACATATTATTTTCGTTTCGATCGACGGGATTGAGCTATGTCAACCTACGCCGTAGAGTTTTTTCCGCTGCTCATCCCAGCTTTTTCCATTGGAGAGTGTTTTGGTTTCTCTTGGTGTTGGCTTTCATGCGAATCATATATGGTAAGTGATAATGGATTATAATGGTAAAAGTAGGTAATTATCTTGGTAAAAGTTTTGTAAAAAGATAAATTGTAATTAATGTAAGTTGAGGAAAAAAGATTGAAAAAGAGAATATTGGAAATGAATGTGGGAATTAATTAGCGTAAATAAGAAAGGTATATGGTAAGAAAAGATACAATTTTTAATTTTGAAATAAGGAAGATGTGAATGGTAAAAAAAAGTAGGTAGAGAAGTTAAAGAAATTTTTTATGTAAAATATTATAGGAGAATTGGGGAGAATTTTAAAAATTGGGGAATTTAATTTTGTATAATTTAGTAATATTATATGAGATATTGATAGTTGGGGTGACATTGGTAAGTTTATAAAGTTATTGATGGAGATATGTAAATTTATATTGTTAAAGAAGTTGTTTGGTGTTGGTTGAGGAGATATTTTGTGAGATATTTGGTATAGATTGATTGTAATGTTGTTTGGTATAATATTTTGAATTGTGTACGTGGAAAAAATGTGACAATAGATTTTGTTAATTGTAGTTATAGTCTTTTTTGGGAAATAAAGAATCAGTGTGGGTTGTGCTACAAGTCCATAGGATGGTTGATTTGTTTTAGGTACCCTTGATTGGGTTGGTATATAAATAATGTAATTGGTCAATATACCATTAGATGGTTGGAGCATGGTAAATACCCATAAAAGGGTTGGTATAATAAGATTGTGTATAATTATTATTATGTTAAAATAGAGAGCCATAATATGGGCCTTATAAGGTTTGATATGATAAAAAAGTAAGTGGTCAAAAAGGCCAGGAAATATTGAACATTGGAAGCTGAGTTTGTAAAAAAGATATATAAGTTAACTTTAATGAAACTAGATATGGTAAGAGATAATAGAACAATATGACAAAAATAGGTAAAAATAGTTATGGAAAGGGATTGAAGTAGGGTGTATGAAAGAGGATGTTGAAGTTCAATGAAATGGTTATAATATTTTTAAATGGTTCTAATATTTTTTTTGATATAATATAAATTTAAAAAGTTGATGTAAAATTTTGCCATTGTCAATTGTGAAAAAGAATTTTTATATTAAAACGTTCGTCTTTTGTATAAATGGAAAGTAATAGTGTTTTTTATATTTGCTAAAATTAATGTTTTCCTTACGGTTGGTTGTATAGTTTTAATAGATAGAAACCAAAAATGGGTTGGAATGAATAAAGTAGGATTGTAAAAGATACAAATGAATGGTTGGAGCATTTTGCTTACCCAATAATGGGTTGGTATAATAAGATTGTATATGATGGAGAGAATAAAATTAGATATGATACGAAGTAAGAGTATGATGGTAAAAGTAGGCAAGAATCTTATTAACATTTATATAAAGAGATGGTAAAAGGGGAAAGGAGAGAGTATGAAAAATATATGTGGAAATTAATTAGTTTAAGAAAGAAAGATATATGATAATAAAATATATAGTTTTTAATTAGGAAATAAGGAATAGGTGAATGATAATGGAGGTAAGTAGAGAAATTAAAGAAAATTAGTATGTGATAATTATTAAATATTTTTGGAAAAATTTTGAAAGTCGGAGAAACTAATTTTGTATAATTTAATAATATTACATGAAATATTGATATTTGGTAAGAAAAATTATGAATGTTGAAAAGAATAAAATTAGATATGGTAAAAGATAATGGGGTATAATGGTAAAAGTAGGTAATAATCTTGGTAAAAGTTTTGTAAAAAGATAAATTGTAATTAAGGTAAGTTGAGAAAAAATATCGAAAAAGAGAATATTGGAGAGGAATGTGGAAATTAATTAGCGTAAAAAAGAAAGGTATATGGTAAGAAAAGATAGGATATTTAATTTGGAAGTAAGAAAGAGGTGAGTGGTAAAAAAAGGTAGGTAGAGAATTTAAAGAAATTTTTTATATAAAATATTACAGAAAAATTTGGGAGTATATTAGATATTGATATTGATATTTGAGAAAGTTTTGTATGATTTAATAATATTATATTAGATATTGATATTTGGAGAGAGATACGTAGATTTATATTGATATAGATATTGATAATTTTATAGAGTTATTGATGGAGATACGTAGATTTATATTGTTGAAGAAGTTGTTGTTTGGTGTTGATTGAGAAGATATTTTGTGAGATATTTTATATAGATTGATTATAATGTTGTTTGGTATATGTACGTGAAAAATATGTGGCAATAGATTTTGTTAATCGTTATTGTAGTCTTTTTGGGAAATAAGGAATTAGTGTGAGTTGTACAACAAGTTCATGGGATGGTTGATTTATTTTAGGTACCCTTGATTGGGTAGGTGTATAAATAATGTAATTGGTCAATATACCATTAGATGGTTGAAGCATGGTAAATACCCATAAAAGGGTTGGTATAAGATAGGGAAGAATCTTAGTAATAGATGTGTAAAAAGATATGATTTTTAAGGGTTGGTATAAGTTGTAATTAAGGTAAGTAGAGGAACGAGAATGAAAAATAGAACATGAGAAATGTTTGCGGAAAATAAATAGCAAAGAGACTAAAGGTATATGGCAATAAAAGATCTGATTTTTAATTATAGTAGGAGTAGAAGAGAATCGATAAAATTGGATTGGAAGAGTATGTAAAAAAATTGTTATATAATATTTTTGTATGTATATTTGGAAAAGTTTTGAATATTTGATAATCTACTTGGTTTGAAAAAAATATTTTTGTGGAAAAGTAATAATAGGGTATTGAAATTTTTAAATAATTTGGAAATTTTAATTTATGAAAAATAATTATTTATGAAAAATTTTAATTTTTTGTAAGTAAATAGATTGTAATTTATTGGTGGTAGGTTTATGTCTAGTTTAGGAATTAAAGTTTGTGATATGGAAATATTATATGAGATTAAAAGGTCTTTGTGTAATTTGATATTAATATTGTTTGCCATGTTTTCTAGCATTATGTTCTGTTTTACAATTGATTGTTTGGGTTTAGTGGACGGAGCCTAAAAATGGTTTGAGATGAGGACATTGAGATTGTATAAGAAAGAATGAAATAGTTGGAATATAGTGAGTACCCAATAATAGGTTAGAATAATGAGGTTGTATTTGATGGATGTTCCATTAAAAATGGGAAGCTATAGAATGGACCCAATAAGGGTTTGGTATGATAAAGATATAAGTGCATAAAAAGTCATAAGAATAATGAATATTTGAAATTGGTAACAGGTTCGAGAGCATAATTAACCAATAATGCAGGTCTAAAATAAGAGGTGTATGAAAGTGATGTAGAATAATCACAAAAAGTAATAAGAATATGATCATGATTGAGGTGATTATAAAGAAAAAAACATAAAACATAAAAATAAAAAACATATCTAAATGGGCCTTATAGTGAACCCGTTCAAATTTTAATCGAGTTAAAAGCTTAAAATTTTAAATTAAACTGCATAATTCTGTTCAAAAGCCCATACTAAACTATTTGAACTCATAAAATTTGATTAAATATCATTTTGCGGTCCTTTTATTGGGATTAAAACGTGCATGCTAAATGGGCTTTATAGAGAACCCGTTCTAGCTTTAACCGAGTAAAAATTAAAAATTGAGATTATGTTGTATAAGTAGGTTTAAAAGTCTATAGTTAACTATTTGAACTCATAATATTTTATTTAATATCATTGTGCGGTCATTTGATTGGGATTAAAACGTGCAAGTCTAAATGGGCATTATAGTAAACCCGTTCGAATTTTAGCCAAGTATAAAGCTAGAAATCTGAACTCATAAAATTTGATTTAATATGATTTGGTTGCCCTTTTGTTGGGATTAAAACGTACATATCTAAATGGTATTTATAGAGGAGTCGTTTGAATTTTAACCGGGTAAAAAGCTGAAAAATTGAGATTATGTTGTATAATTAGGTTCAAAAATTCATAGTTAACTATTTTAACACATAAAAGTTGAATTAATATCATTTTGTGGTCGTTTTATTGAGATTAAAACGTACATGTCTAAATGGGCCTTATAGTGAACCCATTCGAATTTTAATTGAGTAAACAACTAGAAATTTGAGATTAAGCTGTATAATTTTGTTTAAAAGCTCATAATAAACTATTTGAACTCATAAAATTTGATTTAATATGATATGGTTGTCGCTTTGTTGGGATTAAAACGTGCATGTCTAAATGGACTTTATAGAGAAGTCGTTTGAATTTTAATAGAGTAAAAAGCTGAAAAAATTGAGATTATATTATATAATTAGGATCAAAAGTCCATAATTAACTATTTGAACTCATAAAAGTTGATTTAATATCATTTTTCGATCGTTTTATTAGGATTAAAACGTACATTTCTAAATGGGCCTTATAGTGAATCCATTCGAATTTTAACCGAGTAAAATGCTAGAAATTTTAGATTAAGCTGTATAGTTCTTTTCAAAAGCCCATACTAAACTATTTGAACTCATAAAATTTTATTTAGTATCATTTTATGTTCATTTTATTGGGATTAAAACGTGCATGTTTAAATGGATTTCGCAGAAAACCCATTTTAATTTTAACCGAGTAAAAGTTGAAAATTGAGATTATGTTGTATAATTTGGTTTAAAAGTATATAATTAACTATTTATACTCATAAAATTTTATTTAATATCATTTTGCGGTCGTTTTATTGAGATTTAAACATGCAAGTCTAAATGGCTTTAAATTGAACCCGTTCGAATTTTAACTAAGTAAAAAGCTAAAAATTTGAGATTAAGCTGTATAATTTTGTTCAAAAGCCCATAATAACCTATTTGAAATCATAAAATTTTATTTAATATAATTTGGTTGTCGTTTTGTTGGGATTAAAACGTACATGTCTAAATGGGATTTGTAGAGAAGTCGTTTGAATTTTAACCAAGTAAAAAGCTGAAAAATTAAGATTATGTTGTATAGTTAGGTCAAAGGTCCATGATTAACTATTTGAACTCATAAAAGTTGATTTAATATCATTTTTCGATCGTTTTATTGGGATTAAAACATACATGTATAAATGGGCCTCATAGTGAACCTGTTCAAATTTTAACCGAGTAAAAAGCCAAAAATTTTAGATTAAGCTATATAATTCTGTTTAAAAGCCCATACTGAACTATTTGAAATCATAAAATTTGATTTAATATCATTTTGCTATCATTTTATTGGGACTAAACGTGCATGTCTAAATGGACTTCGAAGAGAACTCATTGAACTCATAAATTTTTTTTTCTAATATCATTTTGTGGTCGTTTTATTGGGATTAAAACATACATGTATAAATGGGACTCATAGTGAACCCGTTCAAATTTTAACCGAGTAAAAAGCTAAAAATATTAGATTAAGCTGTATAATTCTGTTCAAAAGACCATACTAAACTATTTGAACTCATAAAATTTGATTTAATATAATTATACAATCATTTTATTATGATTAAAACGTGCATGTCTAAATGGTCTTTACAGAGAACCCGTTCTAATTTTAATCGAGTAAAAGTTGAAAATTGAAATTATGTTGTATAATTAGGTTTAAAAGTCTATAATTTAATATTTGAACTCATAATATTTTATTTAATATCATTTTGCGATCATTTTATTGGGATTAAAACGTATGTGTCTAAATGGACTTCGAAGAGAACCCATTCTAATTTTAACCGAGTAAAACCTGAAAAATGGAGATTATGTTGTATAATTAGGTTCAAAAGTCTATAATTAACTATTTGAACTCATAAAATTTTATCTAATATCATTTTGCGGTCGTTTTATTGGTATTAAAACATGCAAGTCTAAATGGACTTTATAGTGAACCCATTCGAATTTTAACTAAGTAAAAAGCTAAAAAATTGAGATTAACCTGTATAATTTTGTTCAAAAGCCCGTAATAAACTATTTGAACTCATAAAATTTAATTTAATATGACTTGGTTTTCGTTTTATTGGGATTAAAACGTACATGTCTAAATGGGCATTATAGAGAAGTCGTTTGAATTTTAACCGAGTAAAAAGCTGAAAAATTGTCTAAAGGGACTTCGAAGAGAACCCATTCTAATTTTAACTGTGTAAAAAGCTGAAAAATTGAGATTATGTTTATAATTAGTTTTAAAAGTCTATAATTAACTATTTAAAATCATAAAATTTGATTTAACATCATTTTGTGGTCGTTTTATTGGGATTAAAACGTGTAAGTCTAAATGGGCTTCATGGTGAACCCGTTCGAATTTTAACCGATTAAAAAGCTTGAAAATTTAGATTAACCTATATAATTTTGTTCAAAAGCCCATACTAAACTATTTGCACTTGTAAAATTTGATTTAATATCATTTTGCGGTCGTTTTATTGAGGTTAAATCGTGCAAGTCTAAATATACTTTATAGTGAACCCGTTTGAATTTTAAACGAGTAAACATCTAGAAATTTGAGATTGAGATGTATAATTTTGTTTAAACCCATAATAAACTATTTGAACTCATAAAATTTGATTTAATATGATTTGATTATCGTTTTGTTGGGATTAAAATGTGCACGTATAAATGGGATTTAATACAGAAGTCGTTTGAATTTTAAGCGAGTAAAAAGCTGGAAGATTGAGATTATGTTGTATAATTAGGTCAAAGGTCCATAATTAACTATTTGAACAAATAAAAGTTGATTTAATATCATTTTGCGATCATTTTATTGGGATTAAAACGTACATGTCTAAATGGGCCTTATAGTGAACCCGTTCGAATTTTAACCAATTAAAAATCTAGAAATTTTAAATTAAGCTGTATAATTCTGTTCAAAAACCCATAATAAACTATTTGAACTCGTAAAATTTGATTTAATATCATTTTGCGTTCATTTTATTGGGATTAAAACATGCATGTCTAAATGGACTTCGCAGAGAACCCGTTCGAATTTTAACCAAGTAAATTCTTAAAAATTGAGATTATGTTGTATAATTAGGTTCAAAATCTTATAATTAATTATTTGAACTCATAAAATTTTATTTAATATCATTTTTCGGTCGTTTTATTTGGATTAAAACGTGCAAGTCTAAATGGACTTTATACCAAATCCGTTGGAATTTTAACCAAGTAAAACGCTAGAAATTTGAGATTAAGCTGTATAATTTTGTTCAAAAGCGCATAATAAACTATTAGAACTCATAAAATTTGATTTAATATGATTTTTTAGTCGTTTTGTTAGGATTAAATGTGCATGTCTAAATGGCTTTATAGAGAAGTCGTTCGAATTTTAACCGAGTAAAAGGCTGAAAAATTGAGATTATATTGTATAATTAGGTTTAATAATCTATAACTAGCTATTTGAAATCATAAAATTTGATTTAATATCATTTTCTGGTCTTTTATTGGGATTAAAATGTGCAAGTCTAAATGGGCTTTATAGTGAACCCGTTCGAATTTTAACTGATTAAAAAGCTAGAAATTTTACATTATGCTGTATAATTTATTTCAAAAGCCCATACTAAACTATTTAAACTTATAAAATTCGATTTAATATCATTTAGCGGTCGTTTTATTGGGATTAAAACGTGCAAGTCTAAATGGACTTTATACTGAACCCGTTCGAATTTTAAACGAGTAAAAATCTAGAAATTTGAGATTAAGATGTATGATAAGTGTTTAGTTCACTATCACTTTTTACACCTTTCATGGAAATTAATCACCTAATCTACACCTACTTGGACTAAAGCATGTACTTAATGTTAGATATTTAAGATATTATGCTTTTGTGACTTATGAAGATAATATTCATAGACAATGCAGGCTTTACGACATCTTTTATGCAATTGTAGGAATATCCACTGCCACGTTAGTAAGTGAGGCCGAAGCAGAACCTGAGGCCGCGACAGCTGCTGAAGGACAAGTAACGATATTGTAGGCGACTTGAAGAGAAAAATGAGGTGGACATTTCTGGACAAACAACACAAGGATCGAAGTTGGGAAGCAAGCAGAAAGCCCAAGTCAAAGGCCACGCGGAAAAGAATCCTTGCGAGAATAAACTTGGAAATAAAACAATTATTTTATTTATGTACTTGACTTGTGTTTTACTCCAAGTTGTATTCCTAGTTAGGAAAGGTTTGCCCTAGGTCAAACCTATATAAACCATAGCCGACCAAGGAGAAGAATCATCAAGCGAACGAAAGAAATTAGTTTAGAGTTTTTTTTGTTTCAATTATGTTCTAAATTTTCTTAGGGTTTAGGTGAAGGTTGTTAAGTATTTGTGAGAGAATATTGAACTTTGTTTTCTTGTTTTATGTAATAAAATATTAAGGTTTGCTTCTTGTTTTATGTAATAAACCTCTTTGCAACTTGCTGGAACAAGATAGGAAATTCGAATTTAATAAGGAATGCACTGAAGCATTTGAGACTCTCAAGGAGAAGCTAATCACTGCACCAATAGTAATCCCATCGGATTGGTCGTTGCCATTTAAATTGATGTGTGATGCTAGTGATCATGCTGTCAGGGCAACACTCGGGCAGAGGAAGAATAATCTGTTCCATGTGATCTACTATGCTAGTAAAACGCTCAATGATGCACAAATCAACTACACCACAACAGAAAAAGAATTACTAGTAGTAGTATTTTCCTTGGACAAATTTCGATCATATCTCATCGAAACAAGGGTCACTGTCCACACCGATCATTCGGCAATTAAATACCTATTCTCAAAGAAGGATGCCAAGCCTAGACTGATTAGATGGATCCTTCTTTTACAAGAATTTGATGTTGAAATCAAAGACCGTAAGGGTACGAAAAACCAAGTGGCCGATCATCTTTCTAGATTGGAGAACAAGGACAATACCCACTCACTTGAAGAAATACAAGATGAATTTCTAGATGAACAAATACTGCAAATTGTTACAACTGTAAGGGATACTGCCGAGATAGAGGCCACAGCAGTATACAACCGCGCTGCCGCGACATTGTCTGAATACATCTCCGCAACATTGACAGAAGACATTGTCGCAGTAACATCCACCCCCTGGTATGTTGATATTGTTAATTATCTAGTTAGTGGTATTATCCCTTATAACCTTAACCATAACGAAAAGAAGAGGTTTCAGCATAATGCAAAACATTATTTCTGGGACGACCCTCTTCTGTTTAAGCATTGTGCAGATCAGGTTATAAGAAGATGTGTGCCAGAAGAAGAACAAAAAGCAGTACTCCAGCACTGTCATGACTCACCTTGCGGTGGGTATTTTGGAGGAAATAGAACAGCAGCAAAGGTACTGCAATCCGGCCTCTACTGGCCCACACTCTACAAAGATGCCCACGACTATTACAAGAACTGTGACCGCTGCCAACGCACGGGCAACATTTCAAGACGACATGAGATGCCCTTACAACCCATACTGGAAGTGGAGCTGTTCGATGTTTGGGGCATAGATTTCATGGGGCCCTTTCCATCATCTCAAGGAAACCTTTATATCTTAGTGGAAGTGGATTACGTATCAAAGTGGGTCGAAGCAATCGCCACACCTCACAATGATTCCAAGACAGTTCAAAGATTTCTCAAGAAAAATATTTTTACAAGGTTTGGAATCCCTAGAGCAATAATAAGTGGTGAAGGTAAGCACTTTGACAACAGACTCATTACCGCGGCACTAAAGAAACTCGACATCACCCACAAACTCGCTATGGCATATCATCCACAGACAAATGGGCAAGCTGAAATATCCAACAAGGAATTAAAACAGATTCTTGAAAAGGTGGTAAATCCATCTAGAAAGGATTGGTCTTATCGTCTCGATGATGCTTTATGGGCCTACAGGACAGCATTCAAAACCCCATTAGGAACATCCCCATATAAGCTTGTGTTCGGAAAAGCTTATCATCTGCCTGTAGAAATCGAGCATAAAGCATATTGGGCAGTAAAGAACTTAAATATGGACTAGGAAAAAGCCGGACAGAAAAGACTATTAGATCTCAATGAGAAAGAAGAATTTCGCACAACAGCCTATGAGAATGCCAAGATCTACAAAGAGAAAACAAAGAGATGACATGACCGAAAGTTATTGCCGAGGCAGTTCCTGCCAGGGCAGCACGTTCTTCTTTTTAACTCCAGGCTTAGATTGTTCCCAAGAAAACTCAAATCTAGATGGTCAGGTCCATTCGAAGTCGTTCGAGTTTTCCCCCATGGAGCCGTAACGATCAAATCACTAAAAGATGGCCATGAATTCAAAGCGAATGGCCAACGCTTGAACCACTATTCTGGGCCACAGGACATAAAACTATGGAGACCATCACCTTAGAAGATGCCCTAGCACGCCCTCCTATGAAGAATTAATGCCGCGACCTTCTATCCTTTCTTTTCCGCAATCTATAGGAATAACTTCTTTTAACTTTATTTTAGGACATTTAATATATACTTGTTTTTCTTTTTTTTTTTAAGACAAAGACAAGGTAGAGGACCCAATGCAACAGACACCACCCACACGAGTCCAATCGCCCCGGCAAGCAAAGGCACACCCATCGCCTTCACCAAGGACAATGCATTTGGCATCAAGGCCGAGGAGGAAAATTGTTACAAGCAGCTCTTCGGAGTCGCTTTAAAATTCTTTGTCCTTAAACTCAATATTAATTGCTTTTACTGTTTCTATTTGCTGCTTCTTATATTCATATTTTGTTTTGCCGCTTATTTCTTCAAATATAAAGCATTGAGGACAATGCTTGGGTCGAGTTTGGGGGTGCAGATTCACTGCCAAGGCAGCAATCTACTGCTGCGGCCTTGCCAAAAAGGGAGTATTCGAGTGATTTTTTTAAATTTTTATGCTCCCCGCCTTACTTGAATTAACTGCCTACACTTTTGCACTTCTTATCATCGGTATTGCCTTAGTTTATTCTTTAAGGCTATAGAAAACTTTCTCCTTACCATGTTTAGGTTCTGTTAAGAGGGCTTAACCTTATGATGCTTAAGGATGAAAACTTAGAAGCTTACTATAGGAAGAACTCTAAACACTTTTGGGACTTGTTGGATTATAGGAATTCTTTTAATGAACTTAGGTGATAAAGACTTAGATTTTTGGAAAAGTAACTAGAGGTGCCTACCACTGGCTCTAGAAAGTCTCTTCTTCATACTAGAGGTGCCCGAAATTGGCTCAAGATTTGGTGTTTGAAAAGAAGAGAACACTTAACCAATGTCTATTTGTCTTGAACTTAGAGTTTATCTAAGAAAGCCTTTAATCAACTTGTCCACAAAAACGCACACACTCACAATTCTTATAGTTTGTTTCTAGGAAAACCCTTGAGTAACCGAATGGTTAATGCTTAAGAATAGGCCTAGTTATGGTGGGGAGAATAGATGGACATGTAAGACCAAGAGAGAGTATAGTTCGGCAAATTGATGGTTTGCATTGCTTGAGGACAAGCAATAGTTCGAGTTTGGGGGTGTGATAAGTGCTCAACACACTATCACTTTTTACTCCTCTTATGGGCATTAATCATCAAATATACATCCACTCGGACCAATGCATGTTCTTAATGTGATATATTTAGAAGTTATACTCATATAGATAATATTTATAGAAAAAGGCACGTTTTACTGCGTTTTCATATCTGTGCAGGAGAACCAGTGTCGCGGCAGCGACAAGGTCGAGGCAGGACTTGATGCCGAGGCAGCAGCAGAAAGACAGGAAGCAAGACTATAGGCGATGGAAGGATAAAAATCCAAGGAACGTGTCTGGACTTGAAGCCCATGGATCGGAGCTGGCTAGCACAAGGAAAAGCCCAAAGGAAGACCACGCGGGAAAGCCTCCTTAGCCGAATCAAACTTGGAAATATTTTATTATTATGTACTTGACTTGTTCCCTACTCCAAGTTGTATTCTACTTAGGAAATGTTTGCCCTAGGTCTAGCCTATATAAGGACCTAGCCACCCAATGTACAAAACACGGAATACCTAGGGAGAGAGCCGATTTCTATTCTTGTTTTCTTCTCCTCCATTATGTTCTAAACCTTCTTAGGGATTAGGTGAAGGTTGTCGAGTATTTGTGAGAGGAGATTGTACTTTGTCTTTGATTCAATGCAATAAAGTTATCAAGGTTTGCTTATCCTTTGTTATTCCTTGTTTTCACAATTGAGCTCGGGAGAGGATATTGTGAATCATCCATTTATCTAAGCTCGGGAGAGTTAGACTCATGAAAGGGGTAAGTACGGTATTTCAATCGCGAAATACTAACTCGACCTAGGGATAGGTTAAGAGTTTCAGCGGCTAAAAGAAATGTGAGATTGGTTGGTGAGTATAATTGGTTCACGCCGGGAGGTATCATCAAGGATTAGTCATCAACAGCACTCTGACTTAGGGATAATCGGAGTCACTCAAGGACACTTTGTCGAACTTTGGTAAAGTCTACCCACGAGCAAGGGATTGCCGCGACAGACAGTATTGTCGTTGCCAAGGCAGTAAACTACAGTGCTGCCGAGGAAGTGATATGCGATTGCATTGGACAGAGACAAGTCAATCAAATCCACAATACGACGCAACTGGATCCTAGCCCATCTCTCTCTATTATTTCAACCTTTTATTTTTATTTAGTTATTTTAGTTTAGATAAATCAAATCAACTCACTTGTGTTCTTTACTTTTCTATAGAACAAGGATGTGAAGAAAGCATATCAAGTATACCGCTCCCTGAGGAGACGATAACTCGATAAAATACTTATCACTTATTACTTTCGATGTGTCCACTTGCACTAAACGCGCACTTTTGACACGCGACAACAGCAACGAGATCTGTTGCAGTTATGATCGTTCAAAAATTGAAACTTTAGCCTCCACGAATATCGTCTCGGCCTCTACTCAGTTCACTCGGTTGAGAGAGCAAATCTCGAAAAGTTGTTTTTCGTGATTTTAAGGTTTGGGAATTCGGAATTCTCTATTATGGATGCTAGACCAAAGATCCTTTATATAGGTGTAACCCTAGGTATAAGAGTTTGATTCCGAATTTGTTTATAGGAAATAATTAAAATAATTATTTCCTTAAATTTCAGAATCTATATTTAATCCAAATTTAAAAGGGATATAATTACTTTAATTATATCCTTTATTAAAATTCGGGATTAAATATATTCTACTTATATATATATTTTGCTACTTTTCAACCATTGGGTGTGACCCTGTAGGCTCATTGTAACGTTAGTAATAGTATTAGAACAATTCTAGTATTACAAACAATGAGTGACATCTAGCAATATATCATTGTCATCTAAGTTACAAGAGATCATGATTTGATGTATCATGTCCGTGACCATCTTAATATATTATATCCTTTTGTCCTTTTATTTCTTTAATAGGCACAAGTATTGTAATAGTCACACTTGTATAGCCTATTTTAATGTTTCTTGATATCTAGAGTGGACTACTTTTAATGAATAATTTGTGATATCTCATATCAATGTATTCAAGCATGGTCATGCATTTCTAGTCTCACTCAATCAAGTGGCCTTGGATATATTTTCCTATTATGTAGGAAGGACAAATCCTATCTTGATCATTCACATTCTCACTACATACATTGTAATATTTCCAATGTCAGTTTTTATAGTGTAACTAATTACGAGACACGTTTAACTGCATCAAAACATAAAACAACATATGTTGAGATAGTAATAATCTCAAGTCTAAGGATCATACATATAGTTGTCACTATGAGCAATATCGTGACCATCACATAATAATCCAAGATATATGCTCATAGTGGGTCAATCCAATATATTATTCTCTACTAATATATTCATGTATTAATTCTGACATCTCTATGTCAATGACAACTCATTGTCATCAATTAATCACATGTTAGTCTTAAGCGTATTATTATTGTCCATACTCATAATAATACTTGACTAAGGATCTTTTAATAATAATACATATATTATTATATGGACCTTATTGTTTCTCAGAGTATGTTATATATTGACACATATATCTGAAAACAACAATGACAATGCATTTATTCAATAAAATTGGTAAATAAAAGTATCCTTACAATCATCATATGATTGGTCTTTGGGCATACTCTAACAATTCCCCCAAATCGGGTGAAATATCACCTAATATCCATGATTTAATTCTAATACATATTCTCTTCCAATTCGACCGAATGAATTCCTCTTTTGCAGCCTTCATTTGCATTGTTTGCTTCTGAAACGAATCTAATGAATCAAGGCTGCATTTTCGTTCCTTTTTTATTCAAATGAGATAATTTTTTCCATCTTTCTTTTTTAGCCAAAAATCAGTGACAACAATTGCCACTTCATTGCGTATTCCGGTGAAACAAAGATAGAGAAAAGAAAAAAGCACTGATTTTCATTAGTCACAAACTCTTTGGAAAGTTTCATTCTCTGTATGCCTGAACGAATAGGCGAGTTCTATTCTTCTTGTGCCCGAATATATAGGCATGTTTTAAAGATAAATGTTCCATCATCTTTAAGCTTGGATGGATAAGCAGGTTCTACTCTCCTCATGCCTGAGTAGATAAGCAAAATAGAAAAAGGGTTTCATTCTCCTCATGCACGAATGGATATGCAGGTTCTATTCTCCTCATGCTCGAATAGATAAGCAGGTTCTACTCTCCTCATGCTCGAGTAGATAAATAGGTTCAAAAAAAGGTTTCATTCTCCTCATGCACGAATAGATATGCATGTTCTATTCTCCACATGCTCGAATAGATAAGTAAGTTTTACTCTCCACATGCTCAAGTAGATAAGAATATTAAAAAAAAGGGTTCCATTCTCCTCATGCACGAATAGATAAGGAGATTCTATTCTCCTCATGCCTGAATAGATATGGAGGGTTCTACTCTCCTCATGCTCTAGCAAATAAGCAATTTAAAAAAATAAAGGTTCCATTCTCCTCATGCATGAAGGGTATGCAGGTTCTATTTTCCTCATGCTCGAATGGATAAGGAAGTTCTACTCTCCTCATGCTCGAGTAAATAAGTAAAAAAAATGATTCCATTCTCCTCATGCACGAATGGATATGTAGTTTCTATTCTCCTCATGCTCGAATAGATAAGCAGGTTCTACTCTCCTCATGCTCGAGAAAAAAGTAGTTCCATTCTCCTCATGCACAAATGGATATGCATGTTCTTTTCTCCTCATGCTCTAATAGATAAGTAGTTTCTACTCTCCTCATGCTTGAGTAGATAAACAAAAAATGGTTCCATTCTCCTCATGCACGAATGAATATGCATGTTCTATTCTCCTCATGCTCGAATAGATAAGCAGGTTCTCTTTGCGGAGGGAATTTCCTATACTTGTCAAAATTTAACAAATGACACAAATATGATGAACATGCCCCTAGGGATGCCTAGTATGTATTTTTGTTTTTTGTTTTTCTTCAGTTTTTCATTCTTCTTCTTTTTTTCTCGTTGAGAATTTCCTCTTAAAGATTCTTCTCGTTCATTTTCAAGTGCATTTGCTTGTTCCACCGAGATCGAAAATCATGCTTTATTATTTATCTATTTTTGATTTTCTCATGTTGCGCACTTAATCCAGTCGATTTGAATGATCATCATATTTTCAACATTTCTTCTATTTTCGTCTTTTCCGAAGTAAGGAAACTTTGCTAATGGAATTAAAACTCTCATATCATGAGACATATTCTCCAATAAAGATAAACATCCATGCTTAATGGTATACTGATACCAAACACCTTCTAAGCTTCTCGTGAGTTCTTAGATTCTTGCCCCTTGCTAAGAAAATTGATGTGTTCGCATACAAATATTTGTGTTTTGACCTCTTTCTTCTATACCTAATATTGTGAGAGACCTTAAGTTGATATAGAGTTAAAACATTAGAAAATGTCTTGAATGTTGCTTTTTTTGTGTAGATTTTGAAACCGACAAAGATGTATAATAAAACAAAATTCCTTCCAAGATATCAAGCCTTTGATGGAGTTATTTTATGTATGCCTAATCCATGAAGTATTTGAGCTACCCTTTACGGGTTTTCAACTCAGATCCTCCTTTGATTTCAAGACGCCCTTTGCGGGTTTTCATCTTGAATCCTCCTTGTTCTTTATTTTCTTTTTTTCCTTTTCTTTCTTTCTTTTTTTGCACCTAGGGTGCCCTTTACGGGTTTCCACCTTTAGATATTTTTTCTTCTTTTTTCTTGGAATAACATCTATTGACTTAGCCTGAATTCGAAGAATTTTAAGCTTCTCGCAATCCATCAAAACTTTTTTTTGAAAAAAAACTTCTACAAAACATAAGGTCATTCTCAATTAAGCATCCACTTTTCTCAGGTATGTTTTGGATTTGCAACATTTTCTTTATCAACAAGTCTCATTCTGAAAATTCTCTCGGATGAAACGTCTTATTATAGGCTTGTTTCATCCTCTTTTGATACATTTGATCATGGAAAATGACGTTCAACCTTTTTGAGTGAGGTTCAACTGGTTATACCTTTGTTATACCTATTTTGCTTCTTCTAATTTAGCTTCTTTCCTATAATCAAGTGAAAACAATGTTGGCCTTATTTTGTTTGAGACACTTATGCTATGCTAAGTAACTGCCCTTAGACTCAAAATCAATACCAAGAAACATATTTTCATGAATTTATGTTACTTTACTCGTAAAATGCAAAGAAAAGGCTAGAAATAAGGTTTTGAGGAGAATAAAAGCTAGAAATGAGAATTTAAACTTGAAAGTCATGGCAAACACAAAAAGAATATATTCAGATGCCACAAAATTCATAATATGAATGATTCACGAATCAATCAACCGAATAGTGTCCCATTTTAGTGGTTCTCTTTAACTCACCAAGTTTCAATATTCTCACTTTTCTAATCTCGATCAAACATTAGAAGTTTAATGGTCCTTGAAGAAAGGTTAACTCAATTAAGCAAAATGTATTATGAAAACGAACTCCTTTTTCTCAAATATTCATGTGTGATCCAAATGGTCTTTTAAGGCTTGTAATGTGGGGTAGGTTACGGTTGTAAAAGAAAGGATACGTAGACTCAAATATATATTCGAGGTTTATTAAACCAAGGATCAACTTTTCTTGATGAAATCTTCGTTTGCTTGTTCTCAAGATCACTCTAGACTGCCCATTTGGGGTTTTCACCTTAGAGTTTATTTCTTTTCTTGCACATGTCTGATTTGAAGGATTTAGCATAAGCTTCATGCTTTCATCTTCTTCACGATTTAACTCGTACCTCTTTTTCTTTTTTTTTCTTTTTTTTCTCTTTTCTTACAAGTTTTTCTCTCTTTTTTTTCTTGTATTTTTTCATCTGATACATTTTTCTCCCTTAAAAAAACAACCTTTCATCCTCTTTGTCCCCCAGCATGGGGAGTGATCCTTGTTTAGGGTTCAAACACAAGAAAAAATGTTAGGCTCAAAGGGGACAACAAGTGATTTTTATTTTCTTTTTCGAGAAAGAAAATGAAGGAATACCAAATGTCATTTCACATACAAATATCATCAAAAAGAAGTAATCTTCAGTTGGTAGATGTTTTAGAGTTATCACTTTATTCAAAAAAACCCAAACAATAATGTTTGAGACGAAAATTCACTCAAAATGGGATTTTCCCATTAATCTTGAACACGCATTTTTACCCTCTATCTCGGGATTAGATTCAAGAATCATTCATACAATCAATAATCGAGACTTTTCCAAAAGTATGTATTTTGGAAGTGAGAAATGAATGAAAAAAATGAAATGTTTGTCACTTTAGAAAGAGAATGTATCTTTAAAACGAGTAAAATGACATAAAGTCTCATTAAAAAGATCTCTAATATTTTCGAGCAAAAGAATTTGTTCTAGGTGTGACTCCATGTTGACTAGCAAAATCTTTTATTGTACAATTATTAAGCATTAGCATGAGAGAATTCCATTCAAGGTTTACCTCTCTATGATGTAACAAGATTCAATTATCGAACTTATTCATGTCATAGGATACTCCTCGTATTCTTCTTCCTCAACTTTCCTATCTTTGATAGCTCATTATCCAACAATGGAGGATGAACTTGGGTTTTCGGATCTCGCCACCACTATGCATATTGACGAAAGCTTCCATTGTGTTTCTGCATCATTCCTTGTAGGATGAGCCAATTCAAGATCCTATCAATGATATACTTGTACTGCTTGTTGAAAGCCCATGATAAATCTCTTTATGTTCGTATACTTACTCAGCTTAACTGAATATACCGAGATACAGACCCGAACAACAAATCAGTCTCCAAGCTTAAGTCTTTAACATCTATGTCGCTCTGAATATTTTTCCTCCAAAAAGGTTTTAAGGATAACAATCTTCCCACTTCTTGTCATTTGTAGCCTTGTCAACAGCTTCATTGAGCTCAAACACCTTGTAATCTTGGATTTCTTCATGATTAACAATCTGTTGGTTTAGGGCACTAGTGAAGTCATTCCAAGATAAAGTTTAAACTTGAATTTGGGCTAGATAGATTTCATTAGAGCCTCTAGAAAAGTGTAAGCAATCTCTAGCAAATCATTGATTCCATTAGTTTTTCTCTTTGTTTGGAGTCCTAAAACCCCATCATGAATGCTATCTGGGTAACAACATCCAATAAGCTCGTGTATTCCTGAAGTTGTCTACTTATCTTCAATGACCATTACTTTGGTATGGTACTTCTATGAAACTTTACTCCCTTTTTAGATTAATTATTTATTATGTTTGAATGTATGCAATGATGTAAAAACACAAACACATGCAAATAAACAAAATGCAAATGAATGCAAATGAAGGGCCATCAATTCCATAAATAGTTACTCATAAAACAAGCTTTTGTTAGATGCCAAAGATCCTTATTACAAATAAAAGTTTAATAAGTCTACGAATACATCTCTGCTCGAGCACCTAGTTCTTTGATATCCTCTATCAACCATACAAGTCTTGGTCCTTCTTCCCCTGCTGGCTTGATGTATTGGCGAAGACATGTGGCTTCCTTGGATAACATCATCACGTGCTTGGTTACATCTGGAACTTGAGTCATGACATATCTATCGAACTCATCCCTTTCTCGAAACCCCCTAACATTGTCCCTAAGTCGAGTGAACCAGTAATCATTGCCTCCTTCATTGATATCTTCAAGAACTAAAATCTTCGTTCTGTACTCCTGAATATTGTTTTCCATAGCCTCTACTTGCTTCTTCAGCATCTCATTCTCATTTTGGCTAGCCTGAAGCTCAGTGTAAGTGTGACGATTTCGAAGCGTTCGAAGAAATTGATTTAGGTATGCTACCTTTGCTTGTAGCTCAACCATGACAGTCTGGCTTTGCTTTAGCTTTTCACTAGTTGTATCACACAAAGATTGCAACTCTCCCACGCGGATTTTATTGTCATTGGCCTTTCTCTTCCATGCAGCTACACTCTTATTCTCCCCTTCACGGACTCGTTTGTTACCGTCGACTTGTTTTCATTCTTTTTCTCATTTATCAGCATTTGTTTATATTTTTCAATTTTCTTCACGCCACACTCTCTTTCATTTTCTACAGCTTGCTCAATCTCTTGCTTCCACTGCATAGGAGTCTTCCTTAAATCTGCATTTCAGACTGTTGTTTGGAACTTGAGGAAATCAACTTTCTTGATCTCAAATTTCTCTTCCAAGTCCTTTTATAACTTTAGTATTTGGTTGGTCTCTCCTTTTTGCTTTTCTACATCCAAACTTGCCTCGTACAGGTCTCTCGCATGCTGTTCTTGTAAGGATTCTATCTTAGCCTTAGCTCTTTCAAGTTCGGCTCTTAAAATATCAGCTTCGGATGAAACAACCGTCAAGTTCTCTTCTACAGGCTTGGCATGGCTAGTGGGTAATAAAATCTGGTCATTTACCCTTACCCGTCTCCAAACATCATAGTCAGGGGTAAGCATGTGTTCACTATCATACTCTACCTTCATTATATAGCAACGCTTCTATGAATCATTGATAGTTTGGATCTTTTCTCGAAACTCCCCTTGAAACTCGAATTCAGATGACTCAAGACCTGCAGCGAAGGGGACAAATTGTCTTGCGCTATACTGTCGTGAGACTAACAAAGGACAACAACCAATTCCACCCTATAAACCTAACAACATTAGATGATTATAGTCTCCACACTTGTACAACACCTTAACATGACCCATCCAATGAACCCTCCACACGATGTCCTGATCACGAAGGTCTCTAAATATGTCAATCCACTTATTCTTATTAAATATTGGCCATTCTTTGGCTAGAAACTCTCGGAGCGGAAAGAAGTTTGGAGAGGACCTATTAGGTAATGTTAGCATTGGGCACTTCCAGAAATAACTAAGAGCCCAAACTTGAATCAATGGAGCACATCCTCTAAAGCGTATACCCTCTAATTTCCTACACGCATTCAAACAAATAAAGGTCTCTGCTAGTACTATTGCTACTGGGTTAACTCCCCTTTTCAACTGCTCAAAGAAATCTAATAAAGCCACATCAATATACCCAAGGATCCTTTGAAATATGATCAGGCCGTAGATTGCTATGGCTAAAAGATCTACCCTTTTCTCTTCATCTGGATGAGCAGGGATTATGTTTCGAATACGAGACCAAGAAAAAGGAAATCTACCTCCTTTATTCCGTATTTGGCCTTTAACCCATCCATCACTCATATCGGTAAAAGACATGAGCCTTTCTAAGCAATTTTATTCTTGGGTGGTTTGGCATAGACCCAATTCTTATTAACCTTACGCAAATTGAACAATGTAAAATACTTTTCGAACGTTGGCATCATATCCTCCCCATTGAAAGTGAAGCAACAATACCCAAGATTCCAGAATTGAACTAAAGCTTTGAGGAATGGCTCGTCTACTTTGACATACAACAAGTAGGCTATGTCTCCATAAGTGGAATAGTACATATGATCCCATATATCTCTCAAATCATGTATCCTGTTTTGTTTGACACCAATGTGGGCTTATGTCGCGTGTCAAAAGTGCGCGTTTAGTGCAAGCGGACACATCACAAGTAATAAGTGATAAGTATGTTATCGAGTTATCGTCTCCTCAGGGACTGGTATACTTAATATGCTTCCTTTATCTCCTTGCTCTGTGGAAAGATAAAAGCACAAGTGAATTGGTGTGATTTATTTAAACTAAAATAATTGAATAAAAATAAAGAGTCAAAATATTAGAGAGAGATGGGCCAGGATCCAATTGTATTGTATTGTGGACTTGATTGACTTGTCTTTATCCAATGCAATCGTATATCTCTGCCTCGGCAGCACTGCAGTTTACTGCCTGGGCAGCGATAACGCTGTCTGCCGCGGCAATGATAAACGATTGCATTGGATAAAGACAAGTCAATCAAGTCCACAATACAATACAACTGGATCCTGGCCCATCTCTCTCTCTCTAATATTTTGACTCTTTATTTTTATTCAATTATTTTAGTTTAAATAAATCACACCAATTCACTTGTGCTTTTATCTTTCCATAGAACAAGGAGATAAAGGAAGCATATTAAGTATACCAGTCCCTGAGGAGACGATAACTCGATAACATACTTATCACTTATTACTTGCGATGTGTCCGCTTGCACTAAACGCGCACTTTTGACACGCGACAAGTTTTTGGCGCCGTTGCCGGGGACTGGCAACTAAATTATGTTTTCCTTATTTTTTTGATCCTTTTTATTTTTATTTTACTTTTGTTTTTCTTGGTGTATGACCACGGCCAATCCAACCAACCCCTTATACGAGTTAGATCCTGAGATTGAAAAAACATGGTTAAGGTTGAGGAGACAAATCCGAGGAGTAATGGCAGAGGTTCAGGCAGGACAAAACATACCTGCAGGCAATGAAGGTCTTCCGCCGCCACCTGGGCCGCGGCAGCTGACTGTTAGAGATTTCTTCGAGGAGTTAAATGGACTAAATCCAGGAGTCGTTACACCCGAGATTGAAGCAGCCCATTTTGAACTTAAACCTGTTATGTTCAACATGTTAAATACAATTGGACAATTTGGTGGGTCTGCAACTGAAGACGCAAGGCAGCATCTCAAATCTTTCATGGAAATCTACAACTCTTTCAAAATCCAAGGAGTCCATGAAGATGTCTTGCGGTTAAAGCTATTCCCCTATTCACTGAGGGATGGGGCGAAAGCTTGGTTGAATAGCATTCCAGCGGGATCTATTGGATCCTGGAGTGAACTTTGCCGTGATTTCATTACTCGCTTTAATCCTACTAATCTATATGATAGAATTCGTAATGAAATTACTTATTTCCGACAGGCTGAAGATGAACCAATGTACGAGGCATGGGAACGCTACAGAGAGCTATTGCACAAGTGTCCGCTGCATGGATTTCCCTTATGGACACAAGTGACAATGTTTTACAACGCCACAAATGCCCCGACAAGGATGATGTTAGATACCTCGGCAAACGGCACACTCCTGGACAAGGCGCCCGAGGAAGCTATTGAAATTTTGAATAAACTCGCAAGGAATGACTTCCAGTTTCCCACATCTAGGCGAGGAGGAGTAAGACGCCAAACCACGGTAAACGAATTAGATTCATCAAGTTCAGTGGCAGCACAATTGGCCTCTCTTACCAAGATGGTGCAAAACCTAAAATTACAAAATAATACCCGTGAGGTCAAGGT
The DNA here is from genome assembly GCA_035048815.1 of Abelmoschus esculentus. NCBI lineage: Eukaryota > Viridiplantae > Streptophyta > Magnoliopsida > Malvales > Malvaceae > Abelmoschus > Abelmoschus esculentus. Next base: position 7,139,768 of record JAUCBN010000063.1, on the reverse strand, counting down.
AATTGATTTATGTTGTGATTTATGTGGAGGTAACCACAGTTCCGTTGATTGCATGAATCAAGAAACCGGTATGTATGTTGGGAACTACAACCGTAACAATGTGATGTCCAACACATACAACCCCTCATGGAAGAGGCATCCAAACTTATCATGGAGCAACCCAAATAATGCCTTAAACCCAATCACCCAACCACCAGGATTTCAGCAGCAAGTCCAACAACCGATGCCGCAGCAGCAACCGGTCAATTCATTGGAAAACACGCTAAAGGAAGACCACACCACTCTTCCATGTTCTTCTTCCTGTCTTAGGTACCTCCCATCCATTTTTAAAAGTTGTTTTCTAACTGAGAAAATACCTTGAGAATCAACCCCTTCTAATATTGAGATGATGATGCAAGGAACGAAACATGATTCTCACCCATGTATGAATAATAACTGGGCAGTGCATTCCAACATTTTTGGACATATCTCCACTGACTATTCCTACAAAATTATTTTGACCAAATTCTAAATCTAAGGTTTTCCACATAGATATAATGGGGTAGGTTCCTAAATTCACACACATGGTTTGGTTCTAGAAAGGTCTCAAAGTTGTCCTCGTTGTCCGCTACTAAGGATAGTAAGTCCCCTGATTCTCACCCATTATAGGCTTCCAACGAATCTAGTTCAACTCAGGAGGACTCATTTTCCTAGGTCTATGCGAAGGATAAACATCCTTACGAAGACTTAGGCCATATGAGCCCCGAAGGTACTTACTAGGCCCATGCGGAGAATTAGATTCTCACGAGAGCAATAGCGTGTTCCCTTCACTTAAATGATCGTGATAAAGCTCGGGTATAAAGCTTGAAAATAAGTTTTAAATGTGAAAATAGAAAAAAATTCATAAATGGACAATTCAGTTAAATTTTATATAAACTTGCAAATTCCTGACATTAAAACACGTTGTAATCGGCTTGTGACTTGACTCTCTTTTATTGTAAAAAAATCAAAATTCCCTAGTGGAGTCGCCAAGATGTTGCAAACCCTTTTTCAAGCGGTTTGAGGATTTTTTCTTTAAAAACAAAAAAAAAACGGAGTCGCCACCAAGCTTTTTTAAAGGTCTGATTGAATCGTCTAAAAACGGGATATTTTAATAAAATCATTTTGTTTTATTAAAACAACAATTTTGGTCTACGAAAAACACAAAAACGGGTCCGGGATTCGGTTATGTGGGGGGAAGGGTTAGCACACGCACAACGCCCAAAATTGGTACCTAGCCGATTACAAAACATTTTAATGTTGGAATTTGCATGTTCATATAAAATTTAAGTTATTGTCCATTTATGAATATAATTCCATTTTAACGTCCCCACTGCCAAGAGAATAAACATTAATCACCGCCAACATTTCTGGCGCTAATATAATTAAGTGTGCTTTATTAATTTTTTGTGAAGAAAATTTTATTTACTATATTCACAAGGCTCTAACTAAGGTAAATAAGAACTTAACTTGAAAGACTTAACCTAATTAGTAACTATAGTAACAATTTTTAATCCTAGGGATTTAAGAAAATGTCAAATTAAAACTAATAATCAAAATTAACTAAAAATATTTATAACTCCTAAAGGCATGTTTAAAAAATTAAAACAAAGAAAATGTTATGTAAAAATTATGATTTAAATAAAAGAATTTATAAGAGATAAAAAAAATCATATTAGATTTTTAAAGGATGAATAAATGAAAATGATTTAAATTTGAAAAACTAAAAGGTTGTGGAGATGATGAATAACTTGGTTAGAATTTATTTTTGTAAAATTCTCTTCAATGAAAAATAAATCAAACATCAAATCTTATTTAAAAAATAATGAAAAGAAGAAAACATTTAAAAAAAAACTTTGTACATAAGATTAAACAAAAATGAAAATAAAATAATAAACAATAAAAATACCTCAAAAAAAATCAATCTTTTATTTCATCTTCGAATTCATATACAAAAGCTTGGAAACAATTCTTCCAAAAACTCTCTCAATGCTCTAAATATTTTCTGATGTTGTGTAGGAGTTGTGATTGTTGTCGTGCATCAATTATAAGTGAATGAGGATTGTTTATATAGTAATTTTTCCTACCAAAATTACATAGAAGAATCAGAATTAATTACCCCAAATCGGGTGAAATATCACCTAATATCCATGATTTAATTCTAATACATATTCTCTTCCAATTTGACCGAATGAATTCCTCTTTTGCAACCTTCATTCGCATTGTTTCCTTCATAAACGAATCTAAAGAATCAAGGTTGTATTTTCCTTCATTTTTTATTCGAATGAGATAATTTCTTTCCATCTTTCTTTTTTCAGCCAAAAATCAGTGACAACAGGTTTAAATACTAATGCGTTCACTATAAAGCTCATTTTGATATGCGCACTTTAAACCTAACAAAACGGTTGCAAAATAAAAATAAATCAAATCTCATGAGTTCGAATAGTTAATTATTGGCTTTAGAAACAAAGTATACAACTTTATCTCAATTGTAAAGCATTTTACTCAAATTTCATAAGTTCAAATAGTTAATTATGGCCTTTTGAAACAAAGTATACAACTTAATCTCAATTTTAGAGCATTTTACTCGTTTAAATTTCTAAAAGGTTTACTAAAAAGCTCAATTAAACATGTACACCTTAAATCGAACAAATCGACCCCCAAAATTAGATTGAATCAAACTAAATGAGTTTAAATTGTTAATTATAAGCTTTTAAATATGACTAAACCACTTAATCTCAAATTCAGAGCACTTTACTCGGTTTAAATTCCAATGTGTTTACTTTAAAACTCCTTAGATATACACACTTTAAACCTAACAAAACGGCCGCAAAATAAGTATAAATAAAATTTCATGAGTTCAAATAGTTAATTATGGCCTTTTGAAACAATGTATACAAGTTAATCTCAATTTTAGAGCATTTTAATCGTTTAAATTTCTAACGGGATCACTAAAAAGCCCAATTAGACATACACGCTTTAAATCTAACAAACGGACCATAAAATGAGATTCAATCAAACTACATGCCTTCAAATTGTTAATTATGGGCTTCTGAATATGATTAAACCACTTAATCTCAAATAGAGATCACTTTACCTAGTTTAAATTCCAATGTGTAAATTATACAAATCATTTAGATATGCCCATTATAAACCTAACAAAACGGTAGCAAAATATGAATAAGCCAAATTTCATTAGTTCAAATAGTTAATTATGGGCTTTAGAAACAAAGTATACAACTTATTCTTAATTGTAGAACATTTTATTTGGTTAAAATTATAACAGATTCACTAAAAAGCTCAATTATACATGCACGATTTAAACCCAACAAATCGACAATAAAATGAGATTCAATCATACTAAATGAGTTCAAATTTTTAATTATGGGCTTTTGAATATGATTAAACCACTTAATCATGAAATTGAGATCACTTTACTCGGTTTAAATTACAATGTGTTCACTATAAAGCTCATTTAGATGTGCGCACTTTAAACCTAACAAAACAGTTGCAAAATAAGAATAAATCAAATTTCATGAGTTCGAATAGTTAATTATGGTCTTTAGAAACAAAGTATACAGCTTAATCTCAATTATAGAGCTTTTTATTCGGTTAAAATTATAACAGATTCACTAAAAACCCAATTATACATGCACGCTTTAAACCTAGCAAACCGACAACAAAATGAGATTTAATCATACTACATGAGTTCAAATATTTAATTATAGGCTTTTGAATATGATTAAACCACATAATCTCAAATTCAGATTACTTTACTCGGTTTAAATTCCAATATGTTTATTTTAAAACTCATTAGATATACACACTTTAAACCTAACAAAACACAAAATAAGTATAAATCAAATTTCATGAGTTCAAATAGTTAATTCTGGACTTTTGAAACAAAGTATACAACTTAATCTCAATTTTAGAGAATTTTACTCGTTTTAATTTCTAACGGCTTTACTAAAAAGCCCAATTAGACATGCACACCTTATATTGAACAAACCGACCACAAATGTGACACCCTCACCCCGAGTTTGGAGACGGGAGTGTCGACCGGACTTACAAACTTTATACAAATCAAACTTGTATTCAATTCTAAACATTTCATTCATTTATATGACATTTCAAGTTAACTTATGTAAATTCTTTTATCAAATGTTGGACCAAGTTTAAACTTTTTGAAACCTAAGCTTATCTTACATTTTTCTATTATAGTTCACCAATTATACAATCTCGAATTCTAGTCTCAATTCATCCATAAACCTTAAAGGTTAATTCTAGCAGGTTTAGACAACAAAGTATAACATATCAAATTCTTTGTCCAAAGCATTATCCAAGCTAATATCTATGCCATTCACATTACTATCACTATGGTCACTAGTTCAACCTTATTTTAGTCTTACGGTCTACATGTTAAACCACATGGTTCAACACTTGCATTCCAAAACACAAGATATTAACTAAAGTTTCATGGGCAAAATCCAAACCATACCAAAATGCTAGCCTACTCATGACTTTGCCTTAAGGCTTACAAACTATATGCTCAAATGGCAACATGTACAAACCATAAACCAAATTTCAAAATGCATAAGCTAGTCTAAGCATGACCATTATGCCTTAAGGCTTAAATACCAAATGCAAATATCAAAGGCTAACATGTTCGCATGCTTGGTTACATAGTCCACTAACCAAATTACACAAAATGAAGGTCATTATACAAATCATGAGCCAAATCTCAAATGCATAAAAGTAGTCTAAACATGATCACTATGCCACCATAATCTAGGAGTTAACAAAAATTACAAAATATCATACTTGGCTTGCTTTGTGTCCTTGCTTGCAATCAAACTGGATCTAGCTCCTTGGCCCGATAACATGTTGTTTTGGGAAGGAGGAAACAAACGAGTGGTAAGTACTTGCTAGGTACTTGGTGAGGCAACCCTAAGTCTAACCATTTTAGACATTAATCAAATAACAAGTAACATGCTCCAAGTATGTAACCCCCTCGACCCGGTCTAGACACCACACGACTCGAACTAGTTACACGGGGAATACCGACGCTAATCCGGAGACTCACCACGATAAACAACCCTAAATTTTATTTTCTTTTTATCTTATCTAGATGTTTTAATTAGATCCTACATGTTCATGCAAGGACTAAGTTCAATTGCAGCGGAAATCGATAAAAAAACGAGTTCTAATTTAACCCAACAAGTTATAAGGACCTAATTGTAATTTTCTATAAATTTATGGATCAATTATGAAATTAAAGGTAACAACATTTAATCAAGTTCATTACATGCTTGTATCTCAAATTTCAACTTAAAATAATATTTATAAGTCATTTAATTGCTTCCTCAAAGTTTAGAGACTATTTCCAACCTCTAAATGTTTCATGACATTCTTTATATGCAATTTCACCTAAAAATACTTTAAGCACCTATCATGGCATATTAGCTAGATTCAATTTAACCTAGTTCGCAATAATATATTCAACTCAAAAGAGTATGCTTCAACATCAACAACACTCAAATTTACACATAGGGATATCAAGAATCAAACTTAAAAATAAATATTATAACTAAAGGAATATCAATAGACATTTCAAGTCAAAGTGGTAAAACTAATATCAACATAGATAAACATCAAACATGTATAAGCATACGACTACTACAAGTCTCATCAATATAACAATATTCTTAACATGGTAACCCATCCCCATTGCTCTCTCACTACTACTAATGTTATAAAGACATACTTGAGCTTTCACTTAGCGGTTACCTGGATCCTTGCTTCCCTTTACTGCCTCAACATTATTTACTCTGCATTGTAAGGTAAATGAGAGGGTAAGAATAAGCTTAGTGAGTGAATAAAAAAAAGTATAAAAAAACACCTTGCAATGCAGCCCATATTAAACCAATTTCATCAATTTAAAAACATGTCATGCTCTTTATAAAACAAAAAAACATGGCTAACAATACCACTTTTTAAAATTTAGTAAAACCCTTTTTAAAATCATATTCTTTAAAAGCTAAAACACAAGTCTTACATGCTACTCACATAGCAATGCTTACACATGCATCTCAATGCACAAAGCTCAAGTCTTACATGCTAACAACATAGCAATGCTTAAATCACATGCATACCAATGCACAAAACCTCGCATGCATAATCCCATATGCAACAAGTAAAAACCATGACACTTACCTTTAAAAAGTAAAAACATATATTGGTGCTAGTGATTCGATTTGTACCACTCCAAATCGTTAGGATAAACGGGCAACCGCATGTTAGTAGCACTCCCAGAGCTTGCGCATGTTGATACCACTCTCAACATGAATTATCTCACCTTGGTGTTCGGTGACAGTACCACTACGATCAACCCGTATGTGATAGTACCACTACCATCACATAGCATTAGAATAAAAGACAAAATGCAACACCCAAGGAATTTATACACGTACGACTTTTGAATATTTATAGTGCACTCTAGACCCTATTGATCGATCAACTTATCCCATAAGGTTCATCACTTAACTAGCCAATATATTATCAAAATTCAATGCTCAAAACTTAATTCAAAATAGAATTCAAATCACATGTATCCTATTTTTCACACATCACTTGCAAAAACTGATAAAACCACTTTTATCTTATTTTTCAAAACAAAATCGTGGGAACATTGAATGTATATAAAATCTCTTTAAAAACAGTTTCATGAGCATTTATATACATGCATAATCACATATGCACAACATAACAAGAGCATGACAAATAACGTTGTAAAAATAAGGCATAATATGGGAACCTTTAAGAAAGCAATACTTAAAACTTACTTCCGAGTATAGGGAGGTTTTTCAGACCTTCCCTACACCCCAAACCTTTGAAAACACATTTAAAAATATGCCAAATCGGCAGCCCTTATAATCCACTCAGCAATAACCGTTTCTTATCCGATAAGCCACCGAAACATCACTCGATCACTTCAAACTTGATCCTCAACTTCTTGATCTGTTTCAACCATAAAAAACTAAGGATTTAGTGATCCTAATCGCACACAACAAACCCCAAGTCGGACCCCCACTCAACAACCCTTAAAACCTATCAAAACCTTAACCGAAAACTTCCCGAAAACTACCAAACTTCTCCTAAACCTATAGTCCGGTATTATATATGTTTAAAACATGTTATAAACATTATAATACATTCAAAATCATGAATTTAGGATCCCAAAACAGCGAATCAAAATCCTTGAACGAAAATTGGGATTTTTAATCGAAAAATTGATTTTTATGAAATTAAAGGATTAAAACAAAAACTCCAAGCCAATAACTTGAGAATTTCAGTAAAGAACTTTATTGTTCTAGAGGATTGATGAAATCTCACCTCCAAAACTGATCCAATCGTTTTCCGGGTTTTAAAACGAGAAAACGATGAGAAAACAAGAAAATTTAAAGAAGAAAAGTTATTATAATTATTAGAAACGAATTTAATTGAAAAATAATGGTTTTTTACCTTTAAAACTTGATGAAAGGCTGCCTCCAAAGACAGAAAACGAAAATTAGAAAAATATGTGATGTTTAGGTTAATTAAAAAGGGTTTTAAGACTTTAAAATTAGGTTTAATTAAGTTATTTAATTTAAAATAAGTTTTGGGTTTAATTAATTAAAATTTGGAAAGCCTAGACCAGCTAGGATTATAATTGGATCAAAGCCCCTTAAAGATTCAAAGTTTTGGTTTGTTTTATAAAATTGTCCTCGAAGTTTTCAATTTTTACAAAATGGTCACCAATTTCTAAATCCTAAGGATTTAAGGGTAAATTTTCAAAATTTATTTGAACAAAGTCAAATATATGTTAAATAAAAATTTTAGGATATTTTTCCTCAATTTATTTTGATTAAAAACTAATTTTTAAGTATTTAATCCCGAACTAGGCTAAACCGGTTCACTAACTTCTAAGCCCATTTTTGGGGCATTACAACTCTCCCCCACTTAAGAAATTTCGTCCTCAAAATTTTCACCGTGAAAAGAGTTATGGAAACTGCTCCTTCACAACTTCCTTTCACTCCCTCGTGACTTCCCATTCACCATTACGCCACTAAAACACTCTGATCAACACAAGGATCTTACCACAAAGGACCTTTGCTATCATAAACCAAGATCCCAACATACATCTCATAAAGATAAGATTTAGTTTCATCATAACTTGATCTACCATTAAAACTTGCAACGATACCCCGAACCACGATACACCGAAAACACCATGGTTCATCTCAACACTGATTGTATACTCAAGCTAAAGCCCTTTTTCTTTTCTAGCAACCCAACCTTTCCTTACTTAAGGTTAGCATCCAACTTCCGGATAACTACAAGAGCTCTCATCTACCACTAACAAGTTTAACTCTCTCAAGCATAGTTCTAATATACAAGGCAAAAACCAAAACTTTCCACCGAGCCCCGCTCAACGCAATATCACATAACAAGTTTCACCAACAAAAACTTAACAACGGTAACCTCTTTACCCAAAAACCCATAAGCTTCATGTCACAACATCTTAACATACCTTTTTAACCCTGAAACTCACTCATACCGGTTACATGTCTACTTAAGAGAGAACACAAATAAACTTAATTGAAAACCCATCTATCTCAAAAGTCTTACCATATTAAAGCATACTGCTCAACAGTTCAAACCTTCCTCAAAGAAAATACTTTCTCTTACTGCCAAGAATCCATGTCATAGAATTCATGAAGATTTGTTCACACACTTCTACTTTAGAACCTTTAACGGCAACAACACTCTCAAAGAACACTGACTCTGAAGTTCAACTTACCAACAAAACAAACATTCACTTTCAATTTATCCACATCCAAAACAAGTCCACAAAAAAAACTGCTTACAAACTCCTTTCATAACTCCTTACTTCCAAATGTATAGCAAAAGACTACCACAAACTTTGATTAAGATACCATTCTAACTTATATCAACATACAACACAACCACGTGCCACATAGACATAAGAGACAACCAAAACCACAGCTAAAACCCAACAACACAACCTCAACTGTATGTCATGCACACGCGGGTCCACCAAACATCCGATAACAACTTACCTTAGAACATCTTATCCAAGAAAAGTCTCACCTACAACTCTATCACTAGACCAAAACTTTTTGATAAACTTAACCATGCCAACACTTCTTTTGACTTCAGAACACTCTTAACTTACGCCACTAAACCGACACCTGTCAAGACATAACCCTTAAGCAACCCAAGTCATGCTAAGCAACTCAAATTCAACCCATCATGCAACACAAGGCACTTCTAACCCTTTCGTGTCAGTACACAACATCATCCTTATTCAAAAGACAATGTCTCCTCTAAAGATTATATCACCATCTCCAACTCAGCAACGCGCCATTAACTACCTGGACGAACTACACATACAACTTTTCCTAAACAAAAACTCACTGGCTAGACCATTAAACAACATGACACTATGGTCAACCAACTCTTATTTCAGTTAGATTATTCGAAGCTCAAACTTGTGCCTCTCTAACCTAAGCCAAATTTAATGCTACTTCTTTGTCCACTTACCTTAACATCCTTCTTAACATTAAGCAACAACAAATCATGAGAAAACCAACCATAAATGGAAAACTCAACAAACACAATCCCTCGCAACACCTCTTGATGATAAAAGGAGTTTATAGAATTGTTTGACCAAAAATGGCTACAAACTACCCAATGTTCCTCATTGCACAACATCTCTATGGAGAGATATCCAAGGATTACATCCAAAACCTCCTTAACAACCTGACCATACCCAAGCAAAACCTGACACAACTCCTTATGAACCTAACATGCAAAAGCTAAGCCAAACGACACAACCACCACCTCTCAAGGTCCACACAAGTCCATTATGCATCCTTCATCACCTTAAATCATTTTCCAAAATTTTCATTTCTTTTCCAAAAACCCAACTAGTACTTTCTAAAACAAACACTAGATTAGTTACAACTTGACCTAACCACCTCCTAAACCATACCAAACAGAAAATGCCAAGTAGTAATTTTACCAATCATGATGATAACTGGTGTGTTCTGTGTAGTGCTATAAATGATGTATGTGAACACACATATATGTTCAAGTATATACAGTCATACAAGTAATAATAGGATGAGTGAGTATCGTTCCCACAAGGATCTAGGTAAAGTGCACATTCAATTTGTCAAGGCAAAAAGGTGTCACTAACTAAAAAGGAAAAACAAGGGAAAAGATATAAAAAAAGATAAATGGATATGTACGGTGAAGGTGTAAGATGGAAATGCCATGGCAATTCTAGAATGCAAGTAACTAAAATATGCCAAGGCAAAATAGAATGGATGATGATGGCAAGGTGAATGTATAGAGGTGGTGTGAAGTGTAAAGCAGAGTGATTGCAAGATAACAAGTAAAATAAAGAAAGCAGGTTGTAAATGTGGAGGCAAAATCAGGATGCAAGAACACGTTTAAACTATATGTTTTACTATCCCTCTATTGATGAACTCTCTCTCGGGAATGACTAGTTGGAAAACTCCTATAGACTTCTTACCCCTCACTCTTAATAACATAAGGCTACCATGGTGTATACTCACTCGACAGAGGTTTCTTAAGTGTTCCCGCTCTTCCGAGTCATAGGAACCTGACAAACTAAAATGTCATGGTATTTTCGCCTTTCACGCGAATGACACTCTAGCCTATCGGTTAAAGCACACTCCTTTTAGTCGTTGAAACCCTCCACTACGCCTCGGCCGAGTGCTCTAGGTTTGGATTAGGCTCTATTTTTAGTCTAGAACCCATTGCTCACGTAGATCCTCCCTTAGCCTCTTCCGAGTGATCTAAGGATCTATATCTACACCTCTTCCGAGTGCTTTAGCATTCACCTAAAGAAAGGACATTGGTCGTGCCTCTTACAATGCTTAGATGATTATCAACAACGAGCAAAACAAATACACAAACACATGGAAGACAATATATTAATAAAGGTAAAAGATAATCATCCACAAAAGCAACCACCTAAACAAAACTAACACATGGTGGTGCTAAATGTTAAAGTTAAACCATCCACAAAAAACCTTAAACATTTAACAATTCATCCTCTTAAAAAGATAAAGAAAATAAATCAAATGAAAGGAGGACTAGAAGACACCCTTCGGTTGATCGGGCCGCCGGATCTTCACCACCACGGTGCGCCTTGGTGTGCTAGCCCCTTCTGGTTGCTTAGCACACCACTCCCTTCGAGCTCTATCAATGGAGGACTCCTTGGCCGGAGTTTGGAGGAGAAAGGTGGGAGCTTTCCTTCGCCGCAAACCGCTCCAAAGGTGCCTCTTTTACTGTGTTTTGCTCCTCAAAAGGCCTCCTCTGGTATTTTTTTTCTTAGGTCACCACCCTTTATAAAGAAAGGATGAAAACCCCTAAAAGATAGGCAAAACCCCTTTTCTGCCCTCTTTTTGTCGTGACATTCCTACAGGATTGGCAGAGGTGATAATGGTCCCCTACTGAGGTGGCTCGCATACAGGCCATATTTGTTGTGGTCCCCTACCAAGTTGGCTGTGTCCAGGCTGTAGTGGTCCCGATCGACTGTGGTAGCACCAGTTGACACTCTTATCAAAATATCTCTTTGTCGTCTAGCTCAGCCCAGGAGTTCCCTAGCTTTGCCATGGCATTTTCCCATCGCTATCCTTCTGCGAATGTCATGACAAATTGCCTCAACTTCCGTTTTTGCTTCATCTGCACAACACAACTAAAAAGAACTACCCTTCCCATTAAATAGCACCTATTACAACATAAAAATGCCAAGGCATAACTAAAAGGCTATATGCAATGTTATGAACCTAAATGCAAATTAATGAACCTATATGAGCCTGAGGACACTCAATAACTTAAGTAAAAGGGCCTAAAATATAGTCTTTTTTCGAAGTTATCACACCCCCAAACTTAAGCTATTGCTTGTCCTCAAGCAATGGATAGCAGTTAATAGAGAAAGAATGTCATGACGAAGTTCAAAATCTAGGCAAGCAATAGGTCAGAGTTTCAGCCCTCAGAAAATGTCATGGCATAAACATATAAGACTCGAGGAATTTTCAAGAACACTGTCCTAGGACCAGGTCGAATGCGAGTGTGTGTGAGTGAGTGTATCTAATCCATGCTTAGTTAACTTAGAAAAATTATAAGGAATGTTCACTATCCTAGCAAGGCATGTTTGTTCATTAAAGCACAATTATAACTCCCTATATATAATACTTTTTTTACACAAATACCAAAAAACTGCTACGAGAGGAGCCAGCCTGTCACACTACGTTCTACTCATACCATAGCTGCCATTTATTTAAACGCAGTATCCAGGCAATGCCATGGCAAGTTAAAAGTGTAGCGTCACCCTGTGCCTCTTTCAGTAACTCATATGCACATGGATATGCCATGGCATAGCGGATTATCCCTCTACAGATATGTCCAGACATTTATTCATATCTTCTAACACTAAACTATTAGGGGTTTTCTATTAACAAAACAATTCATTAAAGGCATGCAAGGTTGTTCAAGTTTACATTCTATAAAAATTTCTAACTTCCCTAAGCAATGGAGAACATACACTCGTGTAGCAATAAAATAAACACAAGCAACCAAATTCTAAAATAGGTTCTATTCAAATCCCAAGTCATGCATATTCAAATCAGTATTGGCCATATAAGGAATATCATCATCGGGCATCACCACCTATAATCCTATAAACTTAACCTAAAACTTGCACAAATGTCATGGCATTTTTCTACAACTGCTGCTCTCATGCACATGAAGTAGAGTAGAGGATGATACCTCCCCCAAACTTGAGGCAAGCATTGTCCTCAATGCAACTAAAACTAAACTAAGTAAGATTCAATGCAATGAAATGAAATGCGATGAAATGTACCTTGGCTACTTGGGTGGTGTGGTTGTGGTAGTTCGTCGCGATGTTCTTTGCTTCAACGGGGGTGGGCTGACTTCAGGATCAGTCTCTTCATCGGCTCCCCGTCGCTTGGATTTTTCAACAACTGTTGGTGGGGTGGATTGTTTTCCGGCCGACATTTTGAGTCGGCGCTTCGATTTCTTCCTCTAGGGAGAGGGCATTGGTGATTCAACTGTTGGGGCTGCTGGTTCGTGTTCTTCTTGTTGTGTGGATGGGGCGGGCGGGTCTTCAAAAAGTGAAGAAATAAAATTGGCTTCCTTTTCTTTTTCAGCAGTAGGGTCCGGTTGATCTTGAGTCTGGGCTTGCTCCTCGGAAAATGTCGTGACATTTTCAGGAGTTTGTTCTCGTGCAGGTGACTGTGCTTCTTGGGTTTGCTCCTCGTTCTCCGGCTCTGTTGGTCTTTCCTCTTTAGACGGCTCAGCTGGGGATGGTACCTGATTTAGATCAGGTGTAGCTCGCCTGGTTGGAGTTGAAGTGGTTGTAAATGTCGTGGCATTTGCTGATGCATTGCGCAATATTGAGTCCGAGAAAATAGGAAATTCTTGATCGAGCGGAGGAAGTAGCGCTGCCAGGTAAGCTTTGATGACTTCGTCTCTTTGGTTCGTGTAGAGGAAAAATTCCTTGAGATCCTTAGACAAGTCATACACTTTTTCCATGGCATTCTTGGACAGCTCCAGTGCCTCATCTTTGTAGAATGGGGCTCTTCCTCTAGCAACAGCAACATGAGAAGATTTTTGCTGCTCATCTATGTTTCCTATTAAAGTGGTCACCTTTTCAGCAGATAGCCCTTTCATTCCTTCTAAAATCTCATCATACTCATCTTCCGGGACATCTTTTTCTGGCATAAAGCTGTGATTAAGTTTGGGAATATGAGGGTGCTCTTGGGTCTCTTCCAACAAGCGTGCGTCTCTTGCACAAAAATCCTCCCTGTATATATGGGGAATCCAAAGAGAATGGAATGCAATAGCATAAGGCGGGGCAAACTCACAGTGGTGTGATGCGAAGTGGGCATCAACTTATATCTAACAAAGTGATTCCATAACCAGGCGTTGGGAAGCAAAGATTCTCGGTTCACCGTGCGTTGTGCTGCTTGTTGACCATTCCACTCAGTCTTGGGCAAACATAAATCTTCCTTCACGCCTCGGTAGGTTTCATAATCAGACTCTTCTTCCTTCTTAGCATGTCGGTCCACTCCTTGAGGGATCTTGAAGAATCGTTTGATAGCGGTGTTCGTGATGTGAATGTTTTTGCCCCAGACATATACAGATTTCTGGTCCGGGATATGGATATTGGCATAGAATTCACGCACTAAGGTGGCGTTGATGGAGCCTGGATGGGCGGCAAACATCTCCCAATGGTGCTGCGCCACCACATCTTTCACCTCTGGTCCCATCTCGTCGGAGAGGATGAAGCCAAGCTCGAAGAAAAGTCTTCAGTTTTTGAAGGTTTTATATCTTTCTTTCGCCGCACCGTCCACAAAAACGGGAGGAGGCGGTGGTGCGGATCCTAAGGGTCTTGTGCGTACCATTTTAGAGTTGAAAGAAGGGAGAGAAAGTAAGAAAGCTTGAAGCCTTGCTTTAATGGAGGGAGGGGTTTCGGCTATGGAGGTGGGTAGATAAAGAAGAAGAAGATGGGTAAAGAAAATAAAGGTGAAACCTTTATTTGTTTCTTAGTGGGGTGTGTGGGCAAGAACGTGTGGAGGGGTTGATTGGTGGGTGGTGTCAGATTTTTAAAGAGGAGAGAGAGGGTTGTTTCGAATTTCAAAATAAAAATTGAAAAAGGCTCCTCCTTGTTTTGGTCTTTTATCGACCAAAATTTTCCAAGTAGGGTTTCCTACTTTTCTCCTTTTCCTTCAGCCTCCAGCCACCAAGGGTGTAATTTAACCTAAAAAACAAATAAAAGAAAAGATTAAGAAGGCTAAAATAACTTAAAGCATATAAGACAAACTTAAAAACAAATTATTTATGAACAGGAGTAAACTGAAAATGCCGTGACATTTCAGTATGTCAGGCATCTATAAGGTGTGCGATGGGTTTATCCCGCATCACATGGGCTCTAGTGTAGATCTTCAGACGTTGGCCATTGACTTTAAAAATTTTCCCACTATCAATGTTCTTGATATCGATAACTCCATGGGGATACACATGGTGAATTTCAAATGGCCCGGACCACCTTGATTTAAGCTTCCCAAGAAAGAGCTTCAACCTTGAGTAGAATAGGAGCACTTGTTGTCCTGCCTGAAAATGGCCCGGACCATCTTTTGGTTCGCTCCTGGTAGAGTTTAGCATTCTCATAAGCTTGGTTCTTGAATTCCTCCATCTCATTCAACTTTAGAAGTCTTCTCTCACCAGCTAACTTGGCGTCCAAGTTGAGTTTCTTGATTGTCCAATAGGCCCTATGCTCTAGTTTGAACGGGAGGTGACATGCTTTGCCATAGATTAACTTAAATGGAGACATCCCTAGTGGGGTTTTGAAAGCTGTTCGGTACGCCCACAATGCTTCATCAAGCTTTGGTGACCAATCCTTCCTTCTCAGATTCACCACTTTTTCTAAAATTTGCTTGATTTCACGGTTGGAAACCTCGGCTTGTCCATTAGTTTGGGGATGACATGCCGTGGCAATTTTGTGTCGCACCCCATATCTTTGCAATTAACTAATTTTCAAAGTGGGTACCTTCATCACTGATGATAGCCCTTGGCACGCCAAATCTTGTGAAGATGTGCTTATGCAGAAATTTAAGCACTGTCTTTGAATCGTTCCTTGGCGTTGCAATGGCTTCAACCCATTTGGACACGTAGTCCACTGCCAAAAGGATGCATAAATCTCCAAATGAGGATGGGAATGGTCCCATAAAGTCTATGCCCCGTACGTCAAATAACTCGACCTCTAATATATTTTGTCGTGGCATTTCATGCCGTTTAGAGATGTTCTCAGTTTTCTGACATCGGTCGTAGGCTTGGTAAAATGCCTGGGAATCTTTGAATAAGGTAGGCCAATAAAAACCTGATTGGAGGACCTTTGCAGCAATCCTCATCCCTCCGAAGTGACCTCCACATGGGCCTGTGTGACAGTGATGCAGAATATCACGTTGCTCTTCTTCCGGCACACATCTTCGGATAATTTGATCGGCATAACGCTTGAACAGGTACGGCTCATCCCAAAAATAGAACCGCGCGTCATGTCTTAATTTCTTCCTTCCCTGGCTAGTCATGTCAAAAGGTAAAACACCACTAACAAGAAAATTAGCAAGATCAGCGTACCACGGAATTGCCATGGCATAAAGAATTTTCTCATCAGGAAATTCATCATGTATTTCAATTTTGTCATGACATTCCAGGTCAACTTCTAGCCTAGAAAGATGATCAGCAACTTGGTTCTCGGTTCCCTTCCTATCTACCACTTCTAAATCAAATTCTTGCAACAGCAGTATCCATCTAATGAGTCTAGGTTTGACATCCTTTTTAGTCACTAAGTACTTAATTGCTGAGTGATCGGTGTGAACAATGACTTTAGTGCCTATCAAGTATGACCTAAACTTGTCAAATGCAAATACCACGGCAAGTAGCTCTTTCTCTGCGGTGGTATATGATAAGTGCTCAACTCACTATCACTTTTTACACCTTTTATGGGCATTAATCACTGAATTTACACCCACTCGGACCAAAGCGTGTACTTAATTTGATATATTTTGAAGTTATGCTTATAAAGACAATATTTACAGAAAAGGCAAGTTTTATTGCATTTTTATATCTGTGCAGGAGAAACAAGTGCCACGGCAGCAACACGGCCGAGGTAGGACCTGATGCCGAGGCAGCAGCTGAGAGCCATAAAGCAATATTGTAGGCAATCGGAAGAGAAAAATCCAAGGAACATTTATGGACATGAAGCATATGGATCGAAGCTGGTTAGCATGAGGAAAATCCCAAGACAAGGCCACGCGGGAAAGCCACTTTGTTGAATTAAACTTGGAAATATATTATTTATGCACATGACTTGTTCCATACTCCAAGTTATATTCTACTTAGGAAATGTT
Organism: Abelmoschus esculentus; assembly: GCA_035048815.1. Lineage (NCBI taxonomy): Eukaryota > Viridiplantae > Streptophyta > Magnoliopsida > Malvales > Malvaceae > Abelmoschus > Abelmoschus esculentus. The sequence continues at coordinate 7,122,723 of JAUCBN010000063.1, read as the reverse complement.
TGCCCTAGGACAAGCCTATATAAGACCTAGCCGTCGAATGTATTAAGGAGATATGTAGAGAGCCGATTCATAGAGAGTTTACCCTAAGACTCAATGTTTTCTTTCTCTCAAATTATGTTCTAAGCTTTCTTAGGGTTTAGGTGAAGGTTGTTAAGTATTTGTGAGAGGAGATTGTACTTTGTTCTTTGTTTCAATGCAATAAAATTATCAAGGTTTGCTTATCCTTTGTCATTCTTTGTTCTTGCATTCAAGCTCGGGAGAGAAGTTTGTAAGTAATCCATTTATCTAGACTCGGGAGAGTTAGATTCACGAAAGGGGTAAGTACGGTGTTTCAATCGCGAAATACTAACTCGGCCTAGGGATAGGTTAAGAGTTTCAGCGGCTAAAAGAAGTGTGAGATTAGTTGGTGAGTATAATTGTTTCACGCCGGGAGGTATCATCAAGGACTAGTCATCAATAGTACTTCGACTTAGGGATAAGCGGATTCATCCAAGGACACTTTGCCGAACTTTGGTAAAGTCCAACCACGAGCAAGGGATTGCCGCGGCGGACAGTATCGTCGCTGCCAAGGCAGTAATCTGCAGTGCTGCCGAGGTAGTGATATACAATTGCATTGGACAGAGACAGTCAATCAAATCCACAATACAACGCAACTGGATCCTGACCTCTCTCTCTATTAATCAGATTTCATCTTTATTCTTAGTTTATTTTATTTCAATTAATTTAGTTCCATCAAAACCACAATTACTTGTGTTTTTATTTTATTTCTTTTTACAGAACAAGAAGACGAAGAAGGCATATTAAGTATATCAATCCCTGTGGAGACGATACACTATTATACTTATCACTTTATTACTTGCGATGTGTCCACTTGCACCAATCGTGCACTTTTGACACGCGACAAGTTTTTGGCGCCGTTGCCGGGGATTGGCAACTAAATTTTGTTTTCATTATTTTCTTGTTTCTTTTTTTTATTTATTTTTATTTTACTTTGGTTTTTCTTGGTGTATGACCAGGGCCAACCCAACCAACCCTTTGTACGAGTTAGACCCAGAGATCGAACGTACACGGCAAAGGTTGAGGAGACAAATCCAAGAAACTATGGCAGATCATCCGGCAGGACAAAACTTACCTGCCGATAATGGAGGTTTTCCGCCGCCACCAGGGCCGCGGCAGCTCACTGTCAGAGACTTCTTGGAAGATGATTTTAATGGATTAAACCCAGGAGTCGTTACACCGGAGATGGAAGCAGCCCACTTTGAACTCAAACCTGTCATGTTCAATATTCTTAACACTATTGGACAATTTTGTGGGTCTGTAACTGAAGATGCAAGGCAGCACCTCAAGTCCTTCATGGAGATATGCAATTCCTTCAAAATGCAAGGATTCCATGAAGATGTCTTGAGATTGAAGCTATTCCCCTATTCACTGAGGGATAGGACAAAAGCCTGGTTAAATAGTATTCCAACAGGATCTATTGGATCTTGGAGTGAACTCTGTCGTGATTTTAAGACACACTTTAATCCTACAAATTTATATGATCGAATTCGTAATGAAATTACTTCTTTTCGAAAGGAAGATGATGAACCGATGTACGAGGCATGGGAGCGCTACAGAGAGTTATTGCACAAGTGTCTTTTGCATGGATTCCCCCTATGGACACAAGTGACCATGTTCTATAATGCCACGAATGCCCCGAAAAGGATGATGTTAGATGCCTCGGCGAACGGAACACTCCTTGATAAGGCACCTGAGGAAGCTATTGAGATATTAAACAAACTCGCAAAGAACGATTTTCAATTCCCTACATCTAGGCGAGGAGGAGTAAGACGCCAAGCCACGGTGAATGAGTTAGACACATCAAATTCAGTGGCAGCACAATTGACCTCTCTTACCAAGATGGTGCAAAATTTGCAACTACAACAAAATACCCGTGAGGTTAAGGTGATTGATTCTTTTTTTGATTTATGTGGAGGTAACCACAATTCCTCTGATTGTATGAATCAAGAAACCAGTATGTATGTTGGAAACTATAACCGAACCAATGTGATGTCCAACACATACAACCCCTCATGGAAGAGGCATCCAAACCTATCATGGAGTAATCCTAACAATACCTTAAACCCAACCACCCAACCCTCAGGATTCTAGCAACCAGTGCAACATCTGCCGCCGCCGCCGGTCCAGCAGCCAATGCCGCATTAGCAGATGCAACAGCAATCTGTAAGTTCCTTGGAAAATTCTCTGAAAGCATTCATGATGAAAACTGAGTCATACATGGCAGAGAATAGCAACTTCATCAAAAGAACAGATACATTTATAAATAGGATTGAGATGAGGTTGCAGAACCAAGAGGCAGCAATTAAGGCATTGAAAACTCAAGTTGGGCAGTTTGCTCAAAATATAAACACTAGACCACAAGGAGGACTACCTAGCATACTGAAGTTGCTAAGGTAATGGGCCATGAACAGTGTAAAGCAATAACTACCAGGAGTGGTCTAAAGCTGAAGGAAAAGATTCCAGCAAGCCAAATTCCATAATCAGACCCAGCAAAAAAGGAGGCTGAACAAACTGATCCTGATAAAACTGCCTCGGCAGAAAGCGCTGCAGCTCCTGAACAGTCTGCCGAGACAGCAACAACCCCAGTGGTGCCAGGTATTAAATTCAAAACTAAAGAAACTCTAGACGAGATGAGACCACCACCACCCTTCCCACAAAGGTTGAAAAAGCAAAAACATGATCATCAATTCAAGAAATTTCTTGATATTTTAAAGCAAGTCCACATCAACCTACCATTTGTAGAGGCAATTGAACAAATGCCCAATTATGCCAAGTTCTTAAAAGACATTGTGTCTAAGAGAAAAAGGCTAGGTGAGTTCGAAATAGTGGCTGCTACCGAGGGGTGCATGACAATGCTACACAATCGCATGTCACCAAAATTGAAGGATCCTGGATGCTTTATCATACCTTGTGCAATAGGTAATAATTATGAAGCTAAGGCCCTATGCAACCTTGGAGCAAGCATCAATCTAATGCCCAAAACTGTCTTTTAAAAGCTTGGAATAGGAAGGGCAAAACCTACAACAGTTATGCTCCAACTTGCGGATCGATCATATGTGCAACCCGAAGGCAAAATCGAGGACATACTGGTAAGAGTGGATAAATTCATTTTTCCCACTGATTTTCTTGTCCTTGATTGTGAAGCAGATGATAATGCACCGATCATCTTGGGGAGACCTTTCCATGCAACTGGACGCACCTTAATTGATGTTGAAAAAGGAGAATTGACAATGAGGTTTAATGACCAACAAGTCAAACTCAATGCATTCCACAACTTAAAAAAATATGATGATCCAGAAGAGTGCAAGGCCATCCACACAGCAGACACCAAAACATCCTACCGTGGCAGCATGCTCAGTAGGCTATTTGGCAAAAAGATCAAGCTCAAAGGGGAAGCAACACATAAGGATGGACATAAAACAAAAGGGAGTGGCCAACATCTGAATTCTAATTCTGGCCAGCAAGAGATAAACACCTTAGGAGATGCATTTGCATGCACTCCTCCAGTGACTTAATCTCTTCCCTTCCCTTTTTATATTATTATATTAGGTTTAGTTTATATTTATTTTCCATATCAATTTTATGCTTTAAGTATTTCTCTTTTTTGTGTTTAATTTTTATTTAGGATAATAAAGGAGGAATAATAGAGAAGTAGTTCACAGCAGGAAGTCTGCTGCCGTGGCAACGCACAATGTCAGAGCCGCAGCCGTTTCAACGGGCAGAACAGTGTAACGGCTAGTCTGCCGAGATTTCTGTCGCGGCAAAAAAAGGAAATGGCATTAAAGACTATCGGCTACAAAACGGCTAGTGGTCCAAACGGTCACACGACCGAGGCCTATATAAGCAACCCATTCCTCTTGAGCTATTCACTCTTGCTTTCTTGTTTTCTTTTGAATACTCAACAATCTTGCTCTCACAATACTCTCTGCCTAACCTTGTTAAAATACTCAAATTCTTCCAAGAAAATATCCAAGAACTCAATCTCTCAAAATCTTTATGGCCACCTACAAGCGCTTTGTCCCAGCCTGTAACCCCCTTAGCCCGGCCTGGACGGAACCGACACTAACGGGTCACACGGGGAATATCGAACTAAACCCGTTAAGGTCCAATTCGATAAACAACCCTGAAAACCGATATTTATTTCTTATCTAGATGCATAATTAATTATGTTCCTAAAAGTCTTGATCTCATACAAAGTATTAACGAAAGCAATCCGATCACATACAAGCATTTGATTAAACACTTAAGTAAATTAAGGACTAAAACGTAAAACTTTTACGTACTAATGAAAAATTAAAGATTCTTTCCATCAAAGTGTAATTAAGCATACAAGTATCCCTTACGGTAAATCTCAAGTCAAACAGAGCATTCTAACATCATCAATTGCAAGTTTCATTAATCTAGGGACCAAAATGTAAATCTTACAAATTATAAGGACTTCATTAAAATTAAGTTATCCATCTTGAAATTTAATCAACTTTATGCATCCATGTGAAATTTCAGCTCAAAATAACATCTATAGATACCCTAATTGAACAAAGAAGGATATTTGGGACTAAAATACAATTTCCAGCAACTTCCATTTCCTGGCAGCCAAAGGTTTCGAAACCTTCCTCAGAGGTTTCGAAACTTTATGTAAAAGGTTTCGAAACTTCCCCGAAGGTTTTGAAACTTTTCGCATCCAGTAAGGGTCCAGAATCTAAATTACCCGCAAGGTTTCGAAACCTTCCTGAAGGTTTCGAAACTATTTGACAAAGGTTTCGAAACCTTCCCTAAGGTTTCGAAACTTTGTGCCTAGAACCTAAAAATTCCGTCACACCAAGTCAATTCAACCGACTCAAGACACAGCCATTAATCACCATCAACTATATGCATAATTCCTAAACATAAAGAACAATTTAAAGCACACAATTATCAACATCAAGACTCCATACAAACTATAGGCATGCTTCCTAAAATTTGATTAAAATCAAAAACGTTCATACATGTACATGCTTCAACAATCCAAACAACACCATAGTCCATCAATTAATAATCCAAAACATTATAGGTCTTATTACAACATTAACCAAAGCAAAAATCACACACTTCACATGGGTTTGATTTACACATTGCCAAGCCTCAAGTTATTTGCCAAAACATACCAAAAATTGGGATAACCTCTCCCCTTGGTTCCCTTGCTCCAGATGTAGCCTCGAATATCTCTATTTTCTGCAAGGATGAAAGGAGAGCTTAAGCAAAACATGCTTAGTGAGGAAGCTCTAAATAAAATCATCAATGCATCAAATTAAAACCATATTCAGAAACCATAACTTGTAATGCCTTTCTAAAACCAAACATGCTTAACAAATCATGTTCATGTTCAATACCAAAAACCTTCCTTGAGTATGCATGGCATTATCAATTTATTTCACAAATGATGCACAATGTTCCAAATATGTTCATGTTTGTATATTGGCTTCCTAGTGATCACTTAATGTGAACCTTAAGTTCACCGAATACGCAAATCCATTGATTAGAGACCTTTAGTCTCGTCATGACACAAAGTCACCATTGACATGACACGAAGGCATCATTGACATGACCCGAAGTCACCATTGACATGACACGAAGTCACCATTGACATGATACGAGGTCACCATTGACATGACACGAAGTCACCATTGACATGACACGAAGTTACCATTAACAAGCTCTACCACGCACGGTTGGACACAAAGTCACCCTTGTTACGTGTAGGCATTTTTCCTTTATTTCCATAATGTTTATAGTGCACTAAATCCTAATGACATGTCATTTGTATTCGAATCTAAAAGTAGTGTCACTAAGCCAATATCAAGTTCAACTATGCATGCTAATTTGCTGCTCATAATGCATCCATAATGTGTTCAACAAATGAACCAATAGTCATGCCCAATGACAACATCATATGTAAGGCAAAAAACCATATCATATTCCACTTCCTTTTTCATGTTTTCATAAACCATGGATGTCTTTATAAACCATGCATTTCCAGCAATTAACACATGCATGCATCATTTCAAAATCAAATATATGCAATTCCAAAATCATATTGAATCATTGTTCACATATATGCCATTACCGAAAATATCCAAAAATTGAGGTAATGCATCAACATCATTTAAAACACATACTCTTGAACTATGGAAAGTTTTCACACTATTCCATAGCCCCCAAAACAGAACCGAACCAATGCGATTCACTTTAAACCCAAAACCACTCACCGACAAGCGAAACGAGCCCTCGCTAATGCTCCAACGCCAACGCACCATCCACTTATGCACCTTCTTGCACTACTTCTACAACATTAAAAGCAGAGCATATTCACATCACAACATGCTCAAAACAGAAGCCACATTAAACCTTCACAAAACTATCAAAAACCTAGCCGAAAAGACCGAAAACTAAGCCGAAATGCATCCGAAACATCATCAGCCCAAAACCTAATGAATCTAACATCTAATCCACCTCAATTATGAACCAAAAACACTTACAAACCATCCTTATACCTCCAGCAACATTAGAACACCTAAAACAACCGAAAAGCACCTTAAAACACTACCGATTACATTATTTCGGGATTAAATTAATATGCCATCAATTCAACACTTAATTAATCATTTAATTGACATAATATCATAATTAAATCAACCTAATTACAGCATTAATTGAGATCTAAAAAGATTTCACAAAAACCTCCATAAAATCCATAGATCTAGAACTAAAAACACAAAATTAAGTTTCCATTGTTGATTAGCAAGCCAATACTTGGGAATTTCAATAAAGAACCTTAGGAAAAGATTAGAAATCATCAAAGTTACCTTAAAGATTTGCTCCACCAAAAGATGAGAAATCCTCCCTTGATTACTTGAAAATGGATGTTGATTTTGCAAAATTGATGAGTAGGCTTTGTAGAGAATGAAAGGATGAATAAAATGAAGTAAATCTTGTTGAAAAATGATGAGGAAATCAGCAAGAAATTGAAGAAATTTGGAGAAAAAGATGGAGAGAAAATGAGAGAAAATCTTGAGAGAAAAGATGGGAAAATAGGAAGTTACAAAAGAAAATGGAATTAGCATCTAAAATAAAACAATTTAAAAACAATTTTGGTGGATAAATCATTAATTAAAAATAAATTGGGTTTATGGCCCTCTAAGGATTCTAAGTATGGCTTACTTTCCAATTTAGTCACTAAAAATCCTTATTGCCGAAAATTACTAATTAAATCCCCAAAACTTTCCCAAAAATTACAATTTGGTCACTAGCACAAAATTAAGCCCAATTAAAAATCAAATTAAAGTTCAAATAATATTCCTTTAACTTTAAAACACCTTTTTAATATTTTTAGAACCATTTCACAAAATTATTACTTATCCGATTAAAATAATATTATTTTAATTTTTCCCGGAATAACGAACCCTAGGAATCCGATTCGACCCGAATCAAATTCCCCCAACTAACGCTCAAACTACTAACCCCAAAACCGGGATGTTACAACTCTCCCCCTCTTAAGAAAATTTCGTCCTCGAAATTCTTACCTGAAGCAAACAAGTGAGGAAACTGCTCCTCCATACTTTTCCTTGTCTCCCAAGTTGCCTCTTCAACACCTCGGTGTCTCCACAGCACTTTAACCAAATCTATGGTCTTCCCTCGAAGAACCTTTGTATCCACATCTAAGATCTTCACCGGTTCTTCCTCATAACTCATATCCGTTCTTAACTCAATCTCCTCAACCGGAACAACATGAGAGGGATCTGATCTATACTTACGAAGCATCGATACATGAAAAACATCATGCATCCTACTCAACTCTTCCGGCAACCTCAACCGATAAGCAACAGGACCAACACGCTCCAACACCTCATACAGCCCAATGAAACGAGGACTCAACTTACCCTTACGTCCAAATCTCATCACTTTCTTCCATGGCGAAACTTTTAGAAACACTTTGTCCCCGACATCATACTCTATCTCTCTACGCTTCAAATTGGCATAAGACTTTTGTCTATCTAAAGCCTCCTTGAGCTTAGCACAAATAAGCTTAACCTTCTCATCCGTATCTTTCAGCACTTGTGGTAAAGAAACATACTTTTGCCCAACTTCCTTCCAACACAAAGGTGTACGACACCTACGCCCATATAAAGCCTTAAACGGTGCCATCTGTATACTTGCCTGATAACTATTACTGTAAGCAAACTCCACCAAAGGCAACTGTTTCTCCCAAGAACCTTGAAACTCAATGATGCAACATCTCAACATATCCTCCAAGGTCTGGATAACATGTTCAGATTGACCATCCGTCTGTGGATGATAAGCTGTACTAAAGCTAAGCTTAGTACCCAAAGCAACTTGCAAACCCCTCCAAAACTTAGAAGTAAAACGCGGGTCTCTATCCGATATGATCGACTTAGGCACACCATGCAACTTCACCACCTCAGAAACATACAACCCCGCTAACTTATCCATAGAATACGTCGTATGCACGGCAAGAAAATGTGCACACTTCGTAAACCTATCAACAATCACCCATATAGAATCCTTTTTGGACGACGCTAATGGCAGCCCCGTCACAAAAACCATAGTCACTCTCTCCCACTTCTATTCCGGCACTTGAACCGGTTGCAACAACCCTATAGGAAACTGATGTTCAGCTTTCACCCGCTGACACACCATACACCGTGACACAAACTCCGTCACATCCTCCTTCAACCAACCCAAAAATATACACTTTTGAGATTCCTGTATATCTTCACACTACCCGGATGCATAGCAAACAGACTAGTATGAGCTTCTACCAAGATAGCTTGTCTCATGGCACCACAATCCGACCTTTAAAAAACAAAACCTCATCATCATCAAAATGATATTCGATCGGTCTACCTTCAGCGACATCTTCCACAATAGGCACCAAAGCCTCATCCTTCAATTGTTTCACCTTTATCATTTCTATCAAAAAACAGATTTTACCTACGACTCCGTCACAAAACCATTTTTTTTCTTCGTTGAAATATTCCACTTAACAAACATAGCCCTTAACTCCACCGTTGTCTTAGGACTCAAAGCATCAGTTACCATGTTAGCTTTTCCCGGATGATACTCAATAGACAATCAAACATTTACCCTCTTCGGACAAACAACAAATTCGTCCCTCACACTGAAGCAACAACGCACAAACCACCACACTACTTCATCTTTCACAGAAAACATAACTCAAAAGAGAACTCTTTTTTTTAGATCGATACTCAACTCTTAGCAACCACAACAGTTTCCATACCACATAGTCGAACTAACTCTCTTTTCAACATCCTCAATCATACAAGGTAACCATATAAACCTTCCATCAGCCTACGGTCCACACAACGATGCTCAACCAACAAGCCTCATACTAGCTTAACATAAAACCGCTAAACATGGTCTCAAGCAAACTCCATCGATGGCAACACCCTCATTAAGAGACATAGTCCCAGCATACCATCCCTCCACCTATGGATGACAAAACCCAATACTCAATCGAAAGCCAATGTTGTTCCCAAAAACCTCGAATCTAAACATGCTAGAACATACCACATATCCAACCCAACCATTGGGACTTAGGACTCCAAGAGAACTGTACTCAAATAAACGATCATTCCAGCCACACACCTAGAAAACCTCATCTCACCCTCAAAATTTTACTACCAAACTCATGATAATTCTTCCCAACTTACCAGTAGGACAAACAACCACCCATAACTCAACCATATCCACAACAAGCCCACTCAAAAACACTTGCTCCTAACTTCTATTACAACACCGTACCACCAACGCATAGAAAAGATTACCACATTCCCTTATCAAGACACCACTCCAACTCGGCAACCATCGAAACAACCACGCGGCTCAGATAACCTAGAAGGTTCTTTACACAAAAACTTAACCTTGTCAAACACACCCTCAACTAGACCCTTACCAAACATCTAATCACGTCTTACCCCCGATCAACTTAACTAAGTCCGAGTCCCACTCATAGCTCCACTATTTTACCTGGACTCTCACATAGATTTAACCCAAACAACTTTTCTCGTAACTCCACTACAACCCTGGTCCATTCCACAAAACAAACACCCTTCACAGACATCCTTACACAAGCCAAGCCATCCACGATAGCTAACATTGAACAAAACATGCAACACCAGGGACCTACCACCTTCGTGTCGACACCAAACATCGTACTCATCTCCAAGTTAGTACCTCCAACTCAAGCTTAAGCCACCACAACATACACAACAACACACCTCAAACTTCGAGGTCCACGTGTCGCTAACTACCTCGACACCCAAATCAAAACTCTTTCCCAACCTCAACTCACTGATAAAGTCAACTCTTATCCCACCTATACCACAACCAAATTCAAACTTGTCAAACTCTTCCTTCCACTCACCCCAACACCTCTTATTTTATAACCTTACCAAGGTTGTAACCACACTGATGAATCATCCACTAACATGAACCCACTGGACATAACTCTCACTACACTTTCAATAAAAGCAAGCCCAAAAGACCAAGTAACGGATATAGGTTATAAACTGTCCAGCGGTCCTCGTCACACAACTCAAACACCATCACAATCTAACTTTAGCTGAGGTAAACCTAACTTAACTCCTTATACACACAATTTGTGCACTTTCCACCTTTACGACACAACTAAAACCTCGCAAGGTCATAACAAAACCATGATTCAAACCCATGATTCCACAACTCCCATACTAATATATATATGTTATTGCATTATTTTATCGAGACTTGACCCAATACTCCTCAAGGCAAAACACCTGATCGGTCACAACCCTTAACCTAACCACAATTTAGACCATACAACAGAGGATTCCATGTAGTTTTTTTTCCACTAACCACGACGATAAACATTTCCCTTTCCTTTTAAAACAAATCCACACTCTTTAAGAAAATAAAACACCAAACCATCTTACATCACATAACATGCCACAACTTTCTCACAACCTCCAAACTCTAACTGGAGAGAATTTGCAAAACTCAGCCTTACATTTCTTAATGACCAACTCAAAACTAGCCATAACTCAGGGTATCCCCCTCGGTTTCAAATATTCACAACTCTGAGCCCAAAAGACCCATTCCTCATCCAAGACTATTCCCTATCCAAAAGGGTAACTTACCCACAACACAACAAGCTCATGGCCAAAAGAAAGCCTTTTCAACAATTTTTTTTTAAAAAACCTACACCAAAACGAACCAACCTAGCACCACTTCCATCCTCAAAGGAGATACTCGCAAGTGTGAACAAATGTATGTATGATTCCTTATATGCCCTCATCAATGCCTGTGCAAGTGCATGTAAATGCAATTTCTAATGTCATGCTCGAGAATGCATGCATGCCCTACAATATCTATAGATATTTACATATATGTGCTCTTACACTATGCATGATTATTTGTTCACACTCACAAATAACATCCTTGATTCCAACAATTTCAACTACTAACTTGCTAACTATTTCCAAGTCAGGTTAGCAGCAGTCATTCCTCTTCAGCAGACTGAAATACACCTGTCAAAGCCTGAATGCACGGTGCAAACTCAATTTCTAAACTGACCTCCCCGTATAACCGGATGCAGAAACTACGAGTGAAGGGAAAGGGAAATCGCTCTTCCCTAGCAGTCGTTTCACCCTCAAACTGACCATCAATAATTACACTAGCACTAGCTCAAGTCCCACGTCTCAGAGGCATATTCCAAAACTTTAAACACAAATTTAAACATATAATCAAAACATAATATCAAAATATATTAAACTTACATTCGGGCAAGATCCAAGGGAAACCTGAAGCATTTGAAAATGGATTGGCATTGGCAATGTGTACCCGTTATACCTTTTAACCATCATCACTCAAATACAACCATCATGCATAAATATATTCAACAAGTTAACAACATAACAAGTTCAGTCACACACTTAGCAGACCTAACCACACACTTTAATTAACCTGGCTCTGATACCACCAAATGTAACCCCCTTAGCCCGGCCTGGACGAAACCGGCACTAACGGGTCACACGGGGAATATCGAACTACACCCGTTAAGGTCCAATTCGATAAACAACCCTGAAAACCGATATTTTTTTTCTTATCTAGATGCATAATTAATTATGTTCCTAAAAGTCTTGATCTCATACAAAGCATTAACGAAAGCAATCCGATCACATACAAGCATTTGATTAAACACTTAAGTAAATTAAGGACTAAAATGTAAAACTTTTACGTACTAATGACAAATTAAAGATTCTTTCCATCAAAGTGTAATTAAGAATACAAGTATCCCTTACGGTAAATCTCAAGTCAAACAGAGCATTCTAACATCATCAATTGCAAGTTTCATTAATCTAGGGACCAAAATGTAAATCTTACAAATTATAAGGACTTCGTTAAAATTAAGTTATCCATCTTGAAATTTAATCAAATTTATGCATCCATGTGAAATTTCAGCTCAAAATAACATCTGTAGATACCCTAATTGAACAAAGAAGGATATTTGGGACTAAAATGCAATTTCCAGCAACTTCCATTTTCTGGCAGCCAAAGGTTTCGAAACCTTCCTCAGAGGTTTCGAAACTTTATGTAAAAGGTTTCGAAACTTCTCCGAAGGTTTCGAAACTTTTCGCGTCCAGTAAGGGTCCAGAATCCAAATTGCCCGCAAGGTTTCGAAACCTTCCTGAAGGTTTCGAAACTATTTGACAACGGTTTCGAAACCTTCCCTAAGGTTTCGAAACTTTGTGCCTGGAACCTAAAAATTCAGTCACACCAAGTGAATTCAACCGACTCAAGACACAACCATTAATCACCATCAACTATATGCATAATTCCTAAACATAAAGAACAATTTAAAGCACACAATTATCAACATCAAGACTCTATACAAACTATAGGCATGCTTCCTAAAATATGATTAAAATCAAAAACGTTCATACATGTACATGCTTCAACAATCCAAACAACACCATAGTCCATCAATTAATAATCCAAAACATTATATGTCTTATTACAACATTAACCAAAGCAAAAATCACACACTTCACATGGGTTTGATTTACACATTGCCAAGCCTCAAGTTATTTTCCAAAACATATCAAAAATTGGGATAACCTCTCCCCTTGGTTCCCTTGCTCCGGATGTAGCCTCGAATATCTCTATTTTTCTGCAAGGATGAAAGGAGAGCTTAAGCAAAACATGCTTAGTGAGGAAGCTCTAAATAAAATCATCAATGCATCAAATTAAAACCATATTCAAAAACCATAACTTGTAATGCCTTTCTAAAACCAAGCATGCTTAACAAATCATGTTCATGTTCAATACCAAAAACCTTCCTTGAGTATGCATGGCATTATCAATTTATTTCACAAATGATGCACAATGTTCCAAATATGTTCATGTTTGTATATTGGCTTCCTAGTGATCACTTAATGTGAACCTTAAGTTCACCGAATACGCGGATCCATTGATTAGAGACCTTTAGTCTCATCATGACACAAAGTCACCATTGACATGACACGAAGTCATTATTGACATGACCCGAAGTCACCATTGACATGACACGAAGTCACCATTGACATGACCCGAAGTCACCATTGACATGACACGAAGTCACCATTAACAAGCTCTACCACGCACGGTTGGACACAAAGTCACCCTTGTTACGTGTAGACATTTTTCCTTTATTTCCATAATGTTTATAGTGCACTCAATCCTAATGACATGTCATTTGTATTCGAATCTAAAAGTAGTGTCACTAAGCCAATATCAAGTTGAAGTATGCATGCTAATTTGCTGCTCATAATGCATCCATAATGTGTTCAACAAATGAACCAATAATCATGCCCAATGACAACATCATATGTAAGGTAAATAACCATATCATATTCCACTTCCTTTTTCATGTTTTCATAAACCATGGATGTCTTTATAAACCATGCATTTCCAGCAATTAACACATGCATGCATCATTTCAAAATCAAATATATGCAATTCCAAAATCATATTGAATCATTGTTCACATATATGCCATTACCGAAAATATCCAAAAATCGAGGTAATGCATCAACATCATTTAAAACACATACTCTTGAACTATGGAAAGTTTTCAAACTATTCCATAGCCCCCAAAACAGAACCGAACCAATGCGATTCACTTTAAACCCAAAACCACTCACCGACAAACGAAACGAGCCCTCGCCGATGCTCCAACGGCAACGCCAACGCACCAGCCACTTATGCACCTTCTTGCACTACTTCTACAACATTAAAAGCAGAGCATATTCACATCACAACATGCTCAAAACAGCAGCCACATTAAACCTTCACAAAACTATCAAAAACCTAGCCGAAAAGACCGAAAACTAAGCCGAAATGCATCCGAAACATCATCAGCCCAAAACCTAATGAATCTAACATCTAATCCACCTCAATTATGAACCAAAAACACTTACAAACCATCCTTATACCTCCAGCAACATTAGAACACCTAAAACAACCCCTAAAATAACCGAAAACCACCTTAAAACACTACCGATTACATTATTTCGGGATTAAATTAATGTGCCATCAATTCAAGACTTAATTAATCATTTAATTGACATAATATCATAATTAAATCAACATAATTACAACATTAATTGAGATCTAAAAAGATTTCACAAAAACCTCCATAAAATCCATAGATCTAGAATTAAGAACACAAAATTAAGTTTCCATTGTTGATTAGAAGGCCAATACTTGGGAATTTCAATAAAGAACCTTAGAAAAAGATTAGAAATCAGCAAAGTTACCTTAAAGATTTGCTCCACCAAAAGATGAGAAATTCTCCCTTGATTACTTGAAAATGGATGTTGATTTTGCAAAATTGATGAGTAGGCTTTGTAGAGAATGAAAGGATGAATAAAATGAAGTAAATCTTGTTGAAAAATGATGAGAAAATCAGCAAGAAATTGAAGAAATTTGGAGAAAAAGATGGAGAGAAAATGAGAGAAAATCTTGAGAGAAAAGATGGGAAAATGGGAAGTTACAAAAGAAAATGAAATTAGCATCTAAAATAAAACAATTTAAAAACAATTTTGGTGGATAAATCATTAATTAAAAATAAATTGGGTTTATGGCCCTCTAAGGATTCTAAGTATGGCTTACTTTCCAATTTAGTCACTAAAAATCCTTATTGCCGAAAATTACTAATTAAATCCCCAAAACTTTCCCAAAAATTACAATTTGGTCACTAGCACAAAATTAAGCCCAATTAAAAATCAAATTAAAGTTCAAATAATATTCCTTTAACTTTAAAACACCTTTTTAATATTTTTAGAACCATTTCACAAAATTATTACTTATTCGATTAAAATAATATTATTTTAATTTTTCCCGGAATAACGAACCCTAGGAATCCGATTCGACCCGAATCAAATTCCCCCAACTAACACTCAAACTACTAACCCCAAAACTGGGATGTTACACAGCCAATGTTGAAAACCGCTTCAACAGGTCTTTCATTGACCGACAGTTGTGGGAGGAACAAGGGTTCCAACACTCGGATGACGAAAATTATGGAATCGAGCACTATCTGTTCGACAGGATCAAGTACCAAGATTGGGAAATCTTTTGCCTTCAACCTGCCCAGGCAAACGCTACGATCGTGCGGGAATTCTATGCGCACGGGCCCAGCAAAGACTCCCTCTTTGTCCACTACCGAGGCAGGCCTGTCCAGCTTGATGACGAGACCATCAACCAATTCTATGGCCTCACACCTGACCATGATGTACATGCTGAATTCATGGAGGATATCACTACCGAGGATTACGAGTTGATCAAGGACGACCATTGCTACACGAATACTCCATGGGAAACCGATGCCCATAGAGGATCTGTAGCAAGGTAGAGCCTAAAGCCCGAGGCCAAGCTTTGGAACACCTTGTCAAGAGACGCCTCATCCCCACATCCCACAATAGCACGGTAGACCGAAAGCGATTGGTGCTAATCCAATCAATCATCAATAAAAGGAGCATCAACGTTGGAGAGATCATCTTACGCGAAATTTACGAATGCGGTAAGAAAGATAGAGGACTGATGGAGGCTAGACAGTCCTGCTTTTATGATGAAGCATTCTTCCTTCCACCTTTTGTCAGATTGAAGTATTTAAGATGTCGAACCCACAGGGATTGGCTTTACTTACGCAATTTATTCTTCCTACGCAATGAAAAATTAAAGACACAAATAATTGAGTTGGATTATAACTAGGAAAACTAATTAAAGCAATAAAGATAAATGATCAAGAAATCAAGGATGGAAAAGTGGGGTAGGTTAGAGTGCTTCGTAGTGTGGATTCAATTGACTTGTCTCTGTCCAATGCAATTGTACATCACTGCCTCGGTAGTACTGCAGATTACAGCCTTGGCAGCGATGATACTGTCCGCCACGGCAATCCCTTGCTCGTGGTTGGACTTTACCAAAGTTCGGCAAAGTGTCCTTGGATGACTCGGCTTATGCCTAAGTCGAAGTACTGTTGGTGATCCATCCTTGATGATACCTCCCGGCATGAATCAATTATAATCATCAACCAATCTCACACTTCTTTTAGCCACTGAAACTCTTAACCTATCCCTAGGCCGAGTTAGTATTTCGCGATTGAAATACCGTACTTATCCCTTTCGTGAATCTAACTCTCCCGAGTCTAGATAAATAGATTACTTACAAACTTCTCTCTTGAGCTTGAATGCAAGAACAAAGAATGGAAAAGGATAAGCAAACCTTGATATTTTATTGCATTGAAACAAAGAACAAAGTACAATCTCCTTCCACAACTACTCCACAATCTAACCTAAACCCCAAGGGGGTGATGGAGGAGTTTAGGGTTTTCTATAAACATTTGATTTCGAGATATTCTCCTCTCCACATAGGCTATGGTTTATATAGGCTTGGCCTAGGGCAAACCCTTCCTAAGTAGGAATACTACATGGAGTAGAATTACAATAATTTCCATAAATAAAATATTTCCAAGTTTATTCCTATAAGGATTCTTTTCCCACGTGGCCTTTGACATTGACTTTTCGTGTGTTCCTCAGCTCCGATTTCTATGTCGCTTGTCTTAAAACGTTCACCTTATTTTTCTCTTCAGATCGCCTATCATATCAACATTTGCACTTCGGGCGTTGACGCGGCCGCAATTGCTGCCGCGGCCTCAGTTGCTGCTGAGGCATCAGAGTGCTGCCGAGGCATAAGAGTGATGCCGAGGCGGGTACTTATCTGCATTCCAGCTTTGGTTTCCAACATCCATCTTCTTGTTTGGCAATCCTATGATGCAGTTTCCTGTCTAAGAAAGAAAACCATCAAATGCATCTGTTTTATGCCAAATAATAGATTAATTCATAAATTGAGTATTGAGATGCTGAAATATGGAAATAAGTAGAATTATCCAATATTGTCATTAAATCTGTCATTTATTAGCAATAATCGAGTGGGAAAATGGTATAGAAAATAGGACTTTTGGGCACTCATCACACCCCCAAACTCGAACTATTGCTTGTCCTCAAGCAATGCAAAAGATAGATTTTTAAGTAGGGAATTTTAAAGTAATATATCGTCCTGCCTGCCATGGCAGAATTCCTTTCTTGACTCGGCCTCTTCTTGGTTCTAGGAATTCCTCGGAACTGGACTATGAGTCTTAGTGGATGTGTGCGTAGCTGTGTCAAAGTTGATTATCTAAGTTCTAATCCTTTTTCTAGCTCAAGACTTCCGACTAAGATTTTTCTTCAATTATTTTTCTTTCCTTTTTCCCTATTTGGTATATAAATATATATTGCTATATACTTATACTGCTTGAGCCAGTTTTCAGGCACCTCAAGTGTTAACTACTCTTACTAGAGCCAATTTCGGGCACCTCTAGTAAGTGGGAAAAAGACTAAGTGCTAGAGTCAGTGATGGGCACCTCTAAGAACTATACTAGAGCAGGTGATAGGCACCTCTAGTTAAAATGTAAGCCTAAGTCCTTATTGCTTTCCAAAGAAAAGAACTTCTAAAATCAACTAAGACTAGCAGTGTTTATGTGATTTCAGGCTCATAGTCTAATCCTAAGTACTAATCCTAAGAGACCTTTCCAAATTCAAGTCTGGTGAATGGTGCATACTGTTGCGGCGGCTGGAGAATATATTGTTGCCGAGGCAGTTTTAATAAAATTCAACAGACTTAAAAAAATTTGCATAAAACTGTAATTATTGTAAAGACAAAATTTAAGGCAATAGTAGGATAATCCAAATAATTTCCATACATAGCAGATATTTTTATAAGGTAGAAGATTGGATCAATACTCCCCCAAACTCGAGGGATGCATTGTCCTCAATGCATGCATCTGAACGTAAGGCAACAATAAAAGACAAGAAAAAAAATTAAGAGACAAGGAAAAGATAAACCAATTTGTATATGTTGCGTCTTGGCCTCTTTTGTATCCTGAGGGTTATCAGTTTGTGTGGAGTTTGTTGAGAAAGAAACTAAAAACTGCATTGAAAAACAATAATGAAGAAGTATGAAATAAAACAGGGGAGATGAAGTTCGATAACAACAAACCCGTCGTCACTTGCGTTTGGGCGGCCAGCCACCATGGCCACGTCTTAGGTGGGACGGTGGATTTGATTTTAGGGCCGTTTTATGTGCTCCATGACTTCTCCTTCTTGAGTTTCCTTCCTAAATAACTGTAAAGAATATTATTAAAAACTATGGAAATAATAAAATTCTTAAAACTAAATTGCAAGAAATTTGAAATCTAATTCCTAAACTGAAAACTAAAAAAAAACTGATTCCTAAAGCATAAAAGTAAATAGGGACAGAGAGATAGAAATTTATGTTACTGTAGGAGTGTAATATGATACATCTCCAGCAGCAACCATCTTCCCCTTTTTGAAAGGAGTAGAAGCTGATGTCACAGTTGTTGTCTCCTCGTCAGATGGTTTCTTCCTGATGTATTTCTTCTCAAGGGGAGTGCTGCCTCGGCAGTGGTTGTCTCGGCAGTGTTTGCCTCGCCAGAGCCTGTTCAAGCAGTCCGTTTTTGCATTGAAGTTAAATTCAGTTTTAACCTCAATTCTTTGACATTCATCTGGTTCGTCTGGATGCCTTAGAGTTTTGAATACATTGATCTTCACTTTTTGGTCATTGACCCTTAGGACCAATTCTCTTTTCTCGCAGTCGATCAAAGTTCTGCCCGTGGCTAGGAACGGCCTTCCCAATATGATCGGCGCATGTTCATCTGCTTCACAATCAATATTTAAGAAGTTAGCAGGAAAAATAATTTATCCACTCTTACCAGGATATCCTCAATTTTGTTTTTCTTCCGGTTGTACATAAGAGCGGTCTGGCAATTGCAGCATAACTGTTGTAGACGCAGATCTTCAATCTTCTCATTGCATTGAAATCTTATTTACGGTTTTGCTGCGGCATCATCTGTTGTGGCAGCATCGTCGACATTGTCCACTGGTTCCTTCGCCTTAGGTGTTTCATCAGTAGCTTTTTTTTTGGGGGGGGGGGGCTACTGTTTCAAGGGTCTTACCTATTGTTTGATTAGGTATCTCAGGGTCCTTCAGTTGTAATCCACTCATGTGGATATCGCCTTTGCATTGTTCATGAGGACCGGTTCTAGCGACTTCAGTATCGCTAGGGAGACCTTCTTTCTTGAAATTCTTCCCTAAAAAAAATTAACTCAAACATAATTAAACTTATTTCCTAAGATAGTAGTGCAAGAAAAATAAAAAGGAAAGTTGGAATCGCCAATCCCCGGCAACGACGCCAAATCTGATGGAGGCTAGACAGTCCTGCTTTTATGATGAAGCATTCGTCCTTCCACCTTTTGTCAAATTGAAGTATTTAAGATGTCGAACCCACAGGGATTGGCTTTACTTACGCAATTTATTCTTCCTGCACAACGAAAAATTAAAGACACAAATAATTGAGTTGGATTATAACTAGGAAAACTAATTAAAACAATAAAGATAAATGATCAAGAAATCAAGGATGGAAAAGTGGGGTAGGTTAGAGTGTTTCGTAGTGTGAATTCAATTGACTTGTCTCTGTCCAATGCAATTGTACATCACTGCCTCGGCAGTACTGCAGATTACTGCCTTGGCAGCGACGATACTGTCCGCCACGGCAATCCCTTGCTCGTGGTTGGACTTTACCAAAGTTCGGCAAAGTGTCCTTTGATGACTCCGCTTATCCCTAAGTCGAAGTATTGTTGGTGATCAATCCTTGATACCTCCCGACGTGAATCAATTATAATCATCAACCAATATCACACTTCTTTTAGCCGCTGAAACTCTTAACCTATCCCTAGGCCGAGTTAGTATTTCGCGATTGAAATACCGTACTTATCCCTTTCGTGAATCTAACTCTCCCGAGTCTAGATAAATAGATTACTTACAAACTTCTCTCCCGAGCTTGAATCCAAGAACAAAGAATGGCAAAGGATAAGCAAACCTTGATATTTTATTGCATTGAAACAAAGAACAAAGTACAATCTCCTTCCACAACTACTCCACAATCTAACCTAAACCCCAAGGGGGCGATAGAGGAGTTTAGGGTTTTCTATGAACACTTGATTTCGAGATATCCTCCTCTCTACATAGGCTATGGTTTATATAGGCTTGGCCTAGGGCAAACCCTTCCTAAGTAGGAATACTACATGGAGTAGAATTACAATAATTTCCATAAATAAAATACTTCCAAGTTTATTCCTATAAGGATTCTTTTCCCACGTGGCCTTTGAATTGACTTTTCGTGTGTTCCTCAGCTCCGATTTCTATGCCGCTTATCTTAAAACGTTCACCTTATTTTTCTCTTCAGATTACCTATCATATCAACATTTGCACTTCGGGCGTTGCCGCGACATCAGAGTGCTACCGAGGCATCAGAGTGCTGCCGAGGCGGGTACTTATCTGCATTCCAGCTTTGATTTCTAGCATCCATCTTCTTGTTTGGCAATACTATGACGCAGTTTCCTGTCTAAGAAAGAAAACCATCAAATGCATCTGTTTTATGCCAAATAATAGATTAAATCATAAATTGACTATTGAGATGCTGAAATATGTAAATAAGCAGAATTATCCAATATTGCCATTAAATCTGTCCTTTATTAGCAATAATCGAATGGGAAAATGGTATTGAAAATAGGACTTTTGGGCACTCATCAAGGACCATTATATTTCCCTTGTTTGATTACTGGTTTATGTGTTGCTACAGGTGTAACAATAGAAGAGACGGACGAATACACTCCCTTAAGGTGTGGATGGACCAGAGACTTTTGCCACAAAATTATGCAGATCACGCAGGCGGAACCAGTCCAAGCAACGCCCTAGCAGTTCACTGCTGATACTGCTGCCAGGGCCCAATACACGGCAGACATGCCAGACACTGCCCACACCTCTACCGCAGCAGACCCGTACCAGGAGATACTGCAAAGGATGACAGCGATGGATCTTAGGCAACAAAGATACATGGAGTATCAAAGAGACTTTAACGGCACACTAGCCCAAACGATGCTCCATGCCTTTCTAGACCAAGGGGTGCAGTTTCCAGAATTTCCAAGCAACATGTTTGTCACAGCCGCCCCCTATACCGAGACTACACCAACTCTAGGAGGGCCGAGACCGTTCTTCCACGCAGGCCCTCAATTACAGTTTCATGCTGTCGGCCCATCTAGGGCAGCAGACTCTGCCGCAGCATCATCTTCCAGCAGAAGACCATCAAAGCGGAGGGCAGTCTTCAGCACTCCACCACAATCCCCTATCGTCATGGGCAGTCTATCAGTAGAGATAGATGCCTATGTACATCAGAGCTCAACCGCTGCCGGAACGAGTCACACCATACCGGGGTAGCCACAGCAAATGAAGGTGGAACGGACATCATGATCACCGAGGAGATTGCCGACGTGGAAGAAGGAGAAGAAGTGGATGCTCCAATGCAACAGACACCACCCAC
This sequence comes from Abelmoschus esculentus, assembly GCA_035048815.1. NCBI lineage: Eukaryota > Viridiplantae > Streptophyta > Magnoliopsida > Malvales > Malvaceae > Abelmoschus > Abelmoschus esculentus. Next base: position 7,100,634 of record JAUCBN010000063.1, on the reverse strand, counting down.
AAGAGTCCAACCTCCCCGGCAAGCAAAAGCTCAGCCATCGCCCTCACCAAGAACGAAGCAATCAGTAGCACGACCCCCTAGAAAAATTGTTACAAGCAGCTCTTCGGAGTCTCTTTAAATTTTTTTTCATATATTCAATTTTAATTGTTGTTTGTTTCTTGATATGCTGCTTATTTCTTTCATATTTTTGTTGCCCACTATTCTCTTCTAATATAAAGCATTGAGGGCAATGCTTGGTTCGAGTTTGGGGGTGCAGAGCCACTACCGAGGCAGCAATCTACTGCCAAGGCCAAGCCAAGGAAATGGAGTATTTAAGTGATTTTTTTTAAAATTTTTTCATGCTCCCCGCCTTACTTGAATCAATTGCCTATACTTTTGCACTGCTTATCATCAGTATTGTCGTAGTTTATTCTTTAAGGCTATAAAAATCTTTCTCCTTACCATGATTAGGTCCTGTTAAGAAGGTTTAACCTTAGGATACTCAAGGATGAAAACTTAGAAGCATACTATAAGATGATTTTTTAAACACTTTTGGGACTTGTTGAATTATAGGAATTCTTTTAATGAACTTAGGTGATAAAGACTTAGATTTTTGGGAAAGTAACTAGAGGTGCCTATCACCGGCTCTAGGAAGTACTCTTCTTCATGCTAGAGGGGCCCGAAATTGGCTCTAGTATGCTACAAAGGGATATCAAAAAGAAAGAAGGAATTAGTGATGAGAAAAACACAATCCTTGAGGTGCCCGAAATTGGCTCAAGAATTGGTTGTTTAGAAAAGAAGAGAACACTTAACCCAATTCTACTTGTCTTGAACTTAGAGTTTATCTAATAAAGCCTTTAATCAAACTTGTCCACAAAAACACACACACTCACCAAATCTTATAGTTTGTTTCTAGGTAAACCCTTGGGTAGACGAAAGGTTAAGTCTAAAGAATAGGCATAGTTATGGTGGGGAAAATAGATGGAAACATAAGACCAAGAAAGAATAGAGTTTGGCAAATTGATGGTTTGCATTGCTTGAGGACAAGCAATAATTCGAGTTTGGGGGGTGATAAGTGCTCAACTCACTATCACTTTTTACACCTTTTATGGGCATTAATCACTGAATTTACACCCACTCGGACCAAAGCATATACTTAATGTGATATATTTAGAAGTTATGCTTATAAAGATAATATTTACAGAAAAGGCAAGTTTTACTGCATTTTTATATCTGTGCAGGAGAAACAAGTACCGCGGCAGCAACACGGCCGAGGCAGGACCTGATGCCGAGGCGGCAACTGAGAGCCAGAAAGAAATAATGTAGGCGATCGAAAGAGAAAAATCCAAGGGACGTTTATGGACATGAAGCACATGGATCGAAGCTGGTTAGCATGAGGAAAAGCCCAAGACAAGGCCACGCGGAAAGCCTCTTAGTTGAGTTAAACTTGGAAATATTTTATTTATGCACATGACTTGTTCCCTACTCCAAGTTATATTCTACTTAGGAAAGGTTTGACCTAGGCCAAGCCTATATAAGACCTAGCCGTCCAATGTATTAGGGAGATACCTAGAGAACCGATTCATAGAGAATTTACCCTAAGACTCAATGTTTTCTTTCTCTCAAATTATGTTCTAAGCTTTCTTTGGGTTTAGGTGAAGGTTGTTAAGTATTTGTGAGAGGAGATTGTACTTTGTTCTTTGTTTCAATGCAATAAAATTATCAAGGTTTTCTTATCCTTTGTCATTCTTTGTTCTTGCATTCAATCTCGGGAGAGAAGTTTGTAAGTAATCCAATTATCTAGACTCAGGAGAGTTAGATTCACGAAAAGGGTAAGTACGGTGTTTCAATCGCGAAATACTAACTCGGCCTAGGGATAGGTTAAGAGTTTCAGCGGCTAAAAGAAGTGTGAGATTGGTTGGTGAGTATAATTGATTCACGCCGGGAGGTATCATCAAGGACTAGTCATCAACAGTACTTCGACTTAGGGATAAGCGGACTCATCCAAGGACACTTTGCCGAACTTTGGTAAAGTCCAACCACGAGCAGGGGATTGCCGCGGCGGACAGTATCGTCGCTACCAAGGTAGTAATCTGCAGTGCTGCGAAGGCAGTGATATACAATTGCATTGGACAGAGACAAGTCAATCAAATCCACAATACAACGCAACTGGATCCTGACCTCTCTCTCTATTAATCAGATTTCATCTTTATTCTTAGTTTATTTTATTTCAATTAACTTAGTTCCATCAAAACCATAATTACCTGTGTTTTTATTTTATTTCTTTTTACAGAACAAGAAGACGAAGAAGGCATATTAAGTATACTAATCCCTGTGGAGACGATACACGATAATACTTATCACTTTATTACTTGCGATGTGTCCACTTGCACCAATCGCGCACTTTTGACACGCGACAGTATAGTTAAGTTGTGCATCATTTAATGTACGGCTAGCATAATAAACAACATGAAAATTTTTACCACGACGCACATCAGCTCGAACGGTAGTGTCCAATCTGTGGGAACAACAATTGGTGCAGTGATCAGGCTTTGCTTCAGGTCTGTGAAAGCGCCATGGCATTTTTGATCGAACACAAAAGGCTGGTTCTATTGCAACAGCATGCACAAGGGCTTGGAGATCTTGGAGAAATCCTTGATAAATCTTCAATAGATTTCCGCGTGTCCAAGAAAACTTCTTATGCCCTTGACATTTGTTGGCGGTGATAGCTTCTCGATCACCTCGATCTTAGCTTTTTCTACCTCAATGCCTTTGTGTGAGATTTTATGGCCCAACACAATACCTTCCGTCACCATGAAGTGACATTTCTCCCAATTTAGCACAAGGTCAGCCTTTTCACATCGCTTCATGACCTTTGCTAAATTGCCAAGACATTTCTGGAAACTATCTCTAGAAACAGAAAAGTCATCCATGAATATCCCAAGAGAGTCCTCAACCATATCTGAGAAGATAGCTTGCATTCAGCGCTGGAAAGTTGTCGGGGCATTACACAATCCAAAGGGCATCCTTCGAAAAGCGTAAGTGCCATAAGGACAAGTGAAAGTGGTCTTCTCTTGGTCCTCCGGTGCGATAGCTATTTGATTATAACCCGAATATCCATCCAAGAAACAATAGTAAGCTTTGCCCGCCAAGCGATCTAACATTTGGTCGATGAAGGGTAGAGGAAAGTGGTCCTTCTTCGTAGCCTTGTTGAGCTTTCGATAGTCCATGCACATCCTCCATCCGGTCACTACTCGCGTCGGCAATAACTCATTGTCCTCATTGCTCACCACGGCCGTGCCTCCTTTCTTTGGCACACATTGAACCGGGCTTACCCATGAACTGTCCGATATTGGGTAAATTACTCCAACATCAATCCATTTAAGGATCTCCTTCATAACAACTTGCTTCATAATGGGGTTGAGTCTACGCTGTGGCTCTACAGATTTGCCATGGCATTCTTCTAGAAGTATCTTATGCATACAGATGGTAGGACTAATGCCTTTTAAATCCGTCACGGTCCATCCTATTGCTCGTTTATGCTGTGACAAAATAGCAAGTAGACTTCTCTCTTGATCAGAATTTAAGTTCGCAAAAATAATAACAGGCAGGGTCTCGTCTTCACCCAGATAAGCATATTTCAAATGCTGTGGCAAAATCTTTAGCTCCAACTTCGGTGCATTGAGTAATGAAGGCTTAGGAGGACTGAATTCCTCGAAATCAAGAGGCTCGAAGCTTGAATTGTTTCTAGCTATCAGCAGACTAGATTGATGTTCCTCCAATGAAGATTCACTAGCTTCTTCCTCTCTTTCATTCATGAGCTCTTCATACTCATCCAGTTGCACGAAATTGTTGTGGCAGAAATGATCAGCTTCTGTTGATTGCTCATAATCTGCTTCCAAAATGCTCCGACATTCTTCAAAATCATCCATGTACTTAAGAGAATTGTTGATGTTCACGGTCAATCTTTGATTTGCTACTCGCATTGGAAGCTCACCCTCTCACAATCAATGAGAATGCGACCGGTTGCTAGTAAAGGTTTCCCTAAGATAATGGGTGTGTTAGTATCAGCCTCACAATCAAGTATGAGGAAGTCGGCAGGAAATACGAACTTGTCCACCCTCACTATGACATCTTCGATCTTCCCCTCGGGTCTCATATGGGAACGATCAGCTAGTTGCAATATGAAGAATATGGGTCTCGCATCTCCCATGCCAAGCTTCACAAAAATTGACTTGGGCATCAGATTTACACTTGATTCAAGATCACAAAGTGCCTTCCCAAAAAACTTTTCTCCAATGGCACAAGGAATAATGAAGCTGCCCGGATCCTTCTTCTTTGATGGTAAATTACTCAAAGCAGAGCAATACTCTTTTGCCGTGGCAATTGTCTCCAACTTCTCCACTTTACGCTTCTTCGTGACTATCTCCTTCAGAAATTTAGCGTAAGTGGGCATCTGGTCAATTGCCTCCAATAGTGGGACATTTATGTATAACTGATCCAACTTGTCCACAAACTTCTTGAATTGAATTTCATCTTTGTGCTTCTTCAGCCTTTGGGGAAAGGGTGGTGGGGGTCTAACTGCTTCCACTGGTGGTGTAGGAACTGGTTTTGCCGTGGCATTTTTTCTTGCTCCGTCGGCTGTTTCCTTTGTACAACCTTCCTCTTGGTCCTTTTCCTCGAGAATTTTCTTAGGCATTTCTTCTTGCACAGGTTCGGGTAGGAAATCTTTAGACTTCTTCCCCCCAAACTTAACTTGCTGATTAAGATGAGTACCACTTCTCAGTGTGATCGCACTACAATGCTCCTTACCATGCGGCTTGGTGACTTCAGTATCACTCGGCAGTCGTCTAGGCTGACGCTCTTATAATGCCATGGCAATTTGGCCAACCTGACTCTCCAGATTTCGTAACGAAGCACTATGGCTTTGCATTAAAGTTCCTTGGTTCTTGATAGTTGTTGTATGCTCTTGAAGCATCATCTTGGTACTTAGAATAAAATCTTGCATAGTTGCCTCCAAAGAACTTGTATTAGATGATGATGCAGCCCCCTTGTTCTGATTATGCCAGGGCATATTCGACTGGAAATTCTGGGGCTCATGCTGATTTTGGTTCGGCACTGGGGGATTAGGATTGCTGGGTCCTTGGTTTCCCCATGAAAAATTCGGATGTTGTCTCCATCCTGGATTATAAGTGTTTGAATAGGGATTGTTGTTGCTTCGGTTGAAGTTGCTCACATAGTTAGCTATCTCATGGCTTCTTGGGCACTCACTCTTGTGATGATTGCCATGGCATAACGGACATGCTGAACTGGCCATCTTCACTTCCTTCACTTCATTGGAGCATTGAATGCTCTTCAACATGTTGGTGATAGCTGAGAGTTGGGCGGATATTGAGTCTTTCGCATCAAGCTCAAATGTCCCTTGTGCCTTCCTCCCGGTTCCAAGTCTTGTAGAAGGAAATTGATAATCATTATTGGCAATTCTATTGAGAATGTCAAATGCTTCCTCAGGTGATTTGTCTAGCAAAGTTCCATTTGCCAAGGCATCTAGCAACATCCTAGTAGGTGCATTGACTCCGTTGTAAAACATCACAACTTGAGTCCAATCTTGAAATCCATGATTTGTACACTTGCGAAGCAATCCCTTGTATCAATCCCAACATTCGCACATTGACTCGTCGTCACCTTGTCGAAAAGAAGAAATGTTATTTCTAAGCTGAGTATTGAGATTCGGAGGATTATACCGTACCAAAAAAATTCTTGCATAGATCAGCCCATGACTCCATCGATCCGGATGATACTCCACTCAACCATCCCCTTGCTCAACCACATAGAGAATAAGGTAATAGCTTGAGTTTTAAGACATCCTCATGAACTCCTTGTTGACGGAATGAGTCACAAACTTCTAAAAATGCCCTGATATGTTGCCTTGCATCTTCATGCGCCATACCTCCGAATTTCCCAATCGAGTTAAGCATATTGAACATAACAAGCTTAAGTTCGAAATGTGTAGCTGTAATTTTTGGTGCCACGATGCCAGGATTAAGATCATCCAAGACAGGATTTAGGTGATCCCTAATAGCTCTCGGTCGAGGTGCAGCAGCATGCTGATTTGCCCAGGCATTTTGAACTATTGGGTCTTGAATTGGTGGTGGGTCCATAGCTCTACGCTGATTACGCCTTCTTTGACGAAACAAACGCTCAATTTCAGGCACTATACGATAGAGAGGTCCGTCAGTAGATCGTCTGGACATACACTGAAAAGAAAAACAAAAAAAACAAGTAAAATAGAACTAAAAAAAATAAACAAAGCAAAATGAAAATGCAAAACAAAAATGACAAACCTCACTAAGAATAGATAGATCCCCGGCAACGGCGCCAAAAACTTGGTGTTTTCTGTGTAGTTCTATAAATGATGTATGTGAACACACATATGTGCAAGTATACACAGTCATACAAGTAATAATAGGTTGAGTGATTATCGTTCCCACGAGGATCTAGGTAAAGTGCACAGTCAATTTGTCAAGGCAAAAAGGTGTCACTAACTAAAAAGGAAAAACAAGGGAAAAGATATAAACAAGATAAATGGATATGTACGGTGAAGGTGTAAGATGAAAATGCTATGGCAATTCTAGAATGCAAGCACCTAAAATATGCCAAGGCAAAATAGAATGGATGATGATGGCAAGGTGAATGTATGGAGGTGGTGTGAAGTGTAAAGCAGAGTGATTGCAGGATAACAAGTAAAATAAAGAAAGCAGGTTGTAAATGCGGAGGCAAAAGCAGGATGCAAGAACACGTTTAAACTATATGTTGTACTATCCCTCTAATGATGAACTCTCTCTCGAGAATGACTGGGTGGAAAACTCCTATAGACTTCTTACCCCTCACTCTTACTAACATAAGGCTACCATGGTGTATACTCACTCAACAGAGGTTTCTTAAGTGTTCCCGCTCTTCCGAGTCATAGGAACCTGACAAACTAAAATGCCATGGTATTTTCACCTGTCACGCGAATGACACTCTAGCCTATCGGTTAAAGCACACTCCTTTTAGTCGTTGAAACCCTCCCCTACGCCTCGGCCGAGTGCTCTAGGTTTGGATTAGGTTCTATTTTCAGTCTAGAACCAATTGCTCATGTAGATCCTCCCTGAGCCTCTTCCGAGTGATCTAAGGATCTATAGCTATGCCTCTTCCGAGTGCTCTAGCAAGCACCTAAACAAAGGAAATTGGTCGTGCCTCTTACAATGCTTAGATGATTATCAACAATGAGAAAAGCAAATACACAAACACATGGAAGACAATATATTAATAAAGGTAAAAGATAATCATCCACAAAAGCAACCACCTAAACAAAGCTAACACATGGTGGTGCTAAATATTAAAGTTAAATCATCCACAAAAAACCTTAAACATTTAACAATTCATCCTCTTAAAAAGATAAAGAAAATAAATCAAATGAAAGGAGGACTAGAAGACACCCTTCGGTTGATCGGGCCGCCGGATCTTCACCACCACGGTGCGCCTTGGTGTGCTAGCCCCTTCTGGTTGCTTAGCACACCACTCCCTTTGAGCTCTATCAATGGAGGACTCCTTGGCCGGAGTTTGGAGGAGAAACGTGGGAGCTTTCCTCCGCCGCAAACCGCTCCAAAGGTGCCTCTTTTACTGTGTTTTGCTCCTCAAAAGGCCTCCTCTGGTATTTTTTTTCTTAGGTCACCACCCTTTATAAAGAAAGGATGAAAACCCCTAAAAGATAGGCAAAACCCCTTTTCTGCCCTCTTTTTGTCGTGACATTCCTACAGGATTGGCAGAGGTGACAATGGTCCCCTACTGAGGTGGCTCGCATACAGGCCATATTTGTTGTGGTCCCCTACCAAGTTGGCTGTGTCCAGGCTGTAGTGGTCCCGATCGGCTGTGGTAGCACCAGTTGACACTCTTATCAAAATATCTCTTTGTCGTCTAGCTCAGCCCAGGAGTTCTCTAGCTTTTCCATGCCATGACAAATTGCCTCAACTTCCGTTTTTGCTTCATCTGCACAACACAACTAAAAAGAACTATCCTTCCCATTAAATAGCACCTATTACCACATAAAAATGCCAAGGCATAACTAAAAGACTATATGCAATGTTATGAACCTAAATGCAACTAAATGAACCTATATGAGCCTAAGGACACTCAATAACTTAAGTAAAAAGGCCTAAAATATAGCCTTTTTGCGGAGTTATCAATAACACAACTTCTCCTACGCAAACTAAACCTTCGCGAAAGGAACCTTGCAAAACTCAACCTTCTGCTTCACTAACAACCAACCCCAACTCCCATCAACTAAAGGCATTTATCCTTGGCTTAACCATTCACAACTCCAACCCATCTAGCCAATCCTTAACAAGAATTATTTCCCAACTAGAAAAGTAACTCAACTCACTACACAATAGGCTCAGCTCCAACAAGAGCATCCTTCAGACACCTCTTTAAACCTACACATTCTCACTACAGGATTGATCACAAAATAACTTTCATTTTCAAGAGGGAAACGTCTGTAGATATGAAAAATGTATATAATATCCTGGTTTTGGGGTTAGTAGTTTGAGTGTTGGTTTGGGGGGATTCGATTCGAGTCGGATCGGATCGGATCGGATCGGATTCTTCGGTTCATTAATTTCGGGAAAATTAAAATAATAATAATTTAATCGGACAAGTAATAATTTTGCAGAAAGGTTTAAAAATATTAAAATGGTGTTTTAAAGTTAAAGGAATATTATTGAGTCTTAATTTGACTTTTAATTAGGCTTAATTTTGTACTAGTGACTAAATTGTGAATTTTGGAAAAGTTTAGGGGTTTAATTGGTAATTTTCGGAAATTAAGATTTTTAGTGACTGAATTGGAAAGTAAGTCATACTTAGAATCCTTAGAGGTCCATTAACCCAATTTATTTTTAATTAAAGATTATCCACCAAATATGTTTTAATTAGTTTTAATAAAAAGGTTATTTTCATTTTCTTTTGTAACTTCCCATTTTCTCATCTTTTCTCCCAAATTTTCTCTCCATTTTCTCTCCATCTTCTTCTCTAAATTTCTTCAATTACTTGCTGAATTCTCCTCAATTTACAACAAGATTTAATTCATTTTACTCATCTTTTCATTCTTTACAAAACCTACTCATCAATTTTGCAAAATCAACATCCATTTTCAAGGAAATCAAGAGAGGATTTCTCATCTTTTTGGTGGAGTTAATCTCAAAGGTAAAATTCTGATTTCTCATCTTTTTCTAAGGTTCTTTATTGAAGTTCCCAAGTATTGGCTTGCTAATCAACAATTCATATTTAATTTTGTGTTTCTAATTCAAGATCTATGAGTTTTATGGTGGTTTTTGTGAAATCTTTTTAGATCTCAATTGATGCTAGAATTAGGATGATTTAATTATGATATTAGGTCAATTAAATGATTGATTGAGTTTTTAAATGAGTTAACATCAAATTAATCCTGGAAAAATGTAATCGGTGGTGTTTTAAGGTGGTTTTCGGTTGTTTTAGGGGCTGTTTAGGTTTTCTGCTCTTGTTGGAGGTATAAGGATGGTTTGAAAGTGTTTTTAGTTCATAATTGAGGTGGATTAGATGTTAGATTCATAAGGTTAAGGGCTGATATTGTTTCGGATAAGTTTCGGCTTAGTTTTTGGTCTTTTCGGCAAGGTTTTCGATAGTTTTGTGGAAGTTTAATGCGGCTGTTGTTTTGAGCATGTTATGATGTGTATATGCTCTGTTTTTAATGTTGTATAAGAAGTAAAACAAGGTTCATAAGTGGCTGGTGCGTTGGTTTTGCCGTCGGAGAATCGGGGAGGGATTGTTCGCTTGTCGGTGAGTGATTTCGGGTTAAAAGTGTTTCGCAATGGTTCGATTCTGTTTTGGGGGATATGGAATAGTGTGAAAACTTTACATAGTTCAAGAGTAAGTAAAGTAAATGATTTTGATGCATTATTGTAAGTTTTGGCTATTTTCGTTAATGGCATTTATGATGATGATTCAATGAGATTTTTGAAATGCATAATCATGATTTTGAAATGATGCATGTATGTGTTAATTGCTGAAAATGCATGGTTTATAAAGACATTCATGATTTATGGAAGCATGGAAATGAATTGAGATAACATGTGGTTATTTGCCTTACATTTGATGGTGCCATTGGGCATGACTTTCGGTTCATTTATTGAACACATTATGGATGCATCATGAGCAGCAAATTAACATGCATATTTGGATTTGATATTGGCTTAGTGACACTAACTTTAGATACGAATAAAAATGACATGTCATTAGGACTAAGTGCACTATAAATATTATGGAAATAAAGGAAAAAAAATGCCTACACGTAACAAGGGTGACTTTGTGTCTAACCGTGCATGGTAGAGCCGCCTACACGTAACAAGGGTGACTTTGTGTCCAACCGTGCGTGCTAGAGCTTGATAATGGTGACTTCGTGTCATGTCAATGGTGACTTCATGTCATGTCAATGGTGACTTCGTGTCATGTCTATGGTGACTTTGTGTCATGACGAGACCAAGGGTCTCTAAAACAATGGATCCGCGTATTCGGTGAACTTAAGGTTCATAACAAGTGATCACTAAAAAGCCAATATGCATACATGGAATGATTTGGAACATTGTGCATCACTCATGAAATACTTTGAATTTTGACATATATATTCAAGGAAATGTTCTGGTAACATAAATACGATCATGATTTGGTAAAGCATGTTTGATGTTAAGGAAAGCATTACAAGCTTGATTTAAATATGGTTTTAATGTGATGCATTGATGATCTTGTTTAGAGCTTCCTCACTAAGCATGTTTTGCTTAAGCTCTCTTTTCATCTTTGCAGAAAATTAGAGACTTTCGAGGCTACATTCGGAGCGAGGGAACCAAGGGGAAAAAGTCTTCTCATTTTTGGTATGTTTTGGCAAATAATTTGGGGTTTGGCAATGTGTAAACCAATCCCACTTGAGGGTGTGTTCTGTTTCGGTTAATGACTTGTAATAAGACCTTATTTCGCTTTGGTTGTTGTTTGATGGATTGTGGTAATGTTTTGGATTGTTTGAAGTATGTCCATGCATGTATGTCCCTTGTTTTAATCTCAACATAGGAAGTGTCGCGTGTTAAAATTGTGCGTTTAGTGCAAGTGGACACATCGAAAGTAATAAGTGATAAGTATTATCGGATTATCGTCTCCACAGGGACTGGTAGACTTAATATGTCTTCTTCACCTTCTTGTTCTATAGAAAAGTAAAAACACAAGTTATTTGAGTTGGTTCAATTAAACTAAAATAACTAAACAAAAATAAAGAGTTGGAATAATAGAGAGAGATGGGCTAGGATCCAGTTGCGTTGTATTGTGGAATTGATTGAGTCGTCTCTGTCCAATGCAATCGTATATCACTACCTCGGCAGCACTGCAGTTTACTGTCTTGGCAGCGACGATACAGTCTGCCGCGACAATCCCTTGCTCGTGGGTAGACTTTATCAAAGTTCGGCAAAGTGTCCTTGAATGACTCCGCTTATCCCTAAGTCAGAGTGTTGTTGATGACTAGTCCTTGATGATACCTCCCGGCGTGAACCAATTATACTCACCAACCAATCTCACACTTCTTTTAGCCGCTGAAACTCTTAACCTATCCCTAGGCCGAGTTAGTATTTCGCGATTGAAACACCGTACTTACCCCTTTTGTGAATCTAACTCTCCCGAGCTTAGATAAATGGATTACTCACAAACTTCCCTCCCGGGCTTGAATGCAAGAACAAGGAATAACAAAGGATAAGCAAACCTTGATAACTTTTATTGCATTAGAACAAAGACAAAGTACAATCTCCTCTCACATATACTCGACAACCTTCACCTAATCCCTAAGAAGGTTTAGAACATAATGGAGAGGAAGAAGACAAGTATAAAATTCGGCTCTCTCCCTAGGTATTCCGTTTTTAATACATTGGGTGGCTAGGTCTTTATATAGGCTAGACCTAGGGCAAACATTTCCTAAGTAGAATACAACTTGGAGTAGGGAACAAGTCAAGTACATAAAAATATTTCCAAGTTTAATTCGGCTAAGGGGCTTTCCCGCGTGGTCTTGCCTTAGGCTTTTCCTTGTGCTAGCCAACTCCGATCCATGGGCTTTGAGTCCAGACACGTTCCTTTGATTTTTATCTTTCCATCGCCTACAGTCTTGCTTCCTGTCTTTCTGCTACTGCCTCGGCATCAGGTCCTGCCTCGGCCTTGTCGCTGCCGCGACACTGGTTCTCCTGCACAGATATGAAAATGCAGTAAAACGTGCCTTTCTCTGTAAATATTATCTATATGAGCTTAACTTCTAAATATATCACATTCATTAGTCCGAGTGGGTGTATATTTGGTGATTAATACCCATAAAAGGAGTAAAAAGTGATAGTGTGTTGAGCACTTATCAGGAAGCATGCCTATAGATGACATTGGGGTTCTTGATGTGGTATTTGGGTGTAATAAATTGCTCATTATGCTTGGATATCATGCATGTAGCTTAGGGTGACTAACGGTTGTGTTTAAGTGGATGGAACTCTTTTAAAATGTTCGGCTTTTGTTAATTGCACAGGAGGTATCGATACCTCTAGTGAGGGTATCGATACCCAAGGCTTATTTTGGGGCTAGTACCGAAGCATGGTTCAATGTATTTATTCCACTGGACTCGGGAGCGATACCATCCAAGGTGGTATCGATACCACAGGCCTTCGAATGGATTATTTGGCTAGCCATCGTCAAGGTATCGATACCGGTACCAAAGGTATCGATACCCCTGACCAAAAATGATGTTTCACGGGTTGAAATTTCATGTAGGTTCGGTTATCCATCCGTAAATGAATATGGACTCTAAGGAGCTCTATTTGAGATGCAATTTCACCATACTGCATGAAAATAATCTAATTTTATATTGGTTAATCAATGTCAGTTATAGTTCCTAGAATTTGTGTGTTTTACAATTTGGTCCTTAATTATTGAATCATGAAATTGACGATGCTATGATACTCCGATTGATCTGAATTTTATTGTGAGTATGCTATGCATGTTTAATTGAACCTTGGTAGATTGAATTTCTGATTTATTATTGGAATTAAAACTATTTGCGTTTTGGTCCTTATGTGTTCATGTGCGAATTGAATGATCAATTTTGAACCGAATGTTTCCATTCTCGTTACGCGTGAACCAGACACATAGGAAATTAATTATGCATCTAGATAAGAAAAAAACATATCGGTTTTCAGGGTTGTTTATCGAATCGGACCTTCGCAGGTTTGGTTCGATATTCCCCGTGTAACCCGTTAGTGTCGGTTCTGTCTAGGTCGGGCTAAGGGGTTTACAATGTATGCATGAGTCCTATATGTCACCCTAGATGCCTATGCAAGTGCATGCAAATGCAATCTAATGTCATGCTCAAGAATGCATGCATGTCCTAAGATGTCTAATGTGTATGCATGTAGGTGCTCCTATACTATGCATAATTATTGTCCATAATCACAAAAAACATCCTCCACTCTGGAACTTCAACTTTCTATCTCTTCAACGTCCAGAACCATAGAAACTTAGCACTCAAGAGTACACAACAACACTATAACCCGAACGTTTCCAACACATTCGATTCACCTTGCACACAAGCAATTTGAAACTCCTAAAGGCACTCTCAATGATGTAGTCACTTACTACCTACCAGCATAACAAATTCTCAAACTATACTGATCAAAACCACTTTACACTCAAACACGATCAAGGACCTAGTCAACTCAAGATCGGATATCACAACACCACAACACAAATTTGTTTACTTTTTCTGATCTCCTCAACCCCTTTATTACCAAGTTTTAGCTTTCTTTTTGGTCCCATATCAAGCACAATAAAATAGAAAAAACAATTTTAACATGTAAGAACATTTTACAAAACTTGTGAGACCAGCGCGAAGCAAGTTCCAAGTAGCTCAAGTACAATATAAAACAATTTCCTAGCAGTAGTTAGAGCAATGGGTACCCCAAAATAAACTCACAATATATACTCAATCATCAACTATAATTAGCATCAAGAACATATAACCATATAACAATTGTATTTTTCACAACATTTAAGCATCATATAAAATCACCTCGGAGTCTCATGCATTAACCAATGCAAACTAGTTTTCTATACTACATGAGATATCAAAAACCAGAATTTCATGAGATGTTCAACATAAAAATCATTTTTAAGACCAACTTACAGTAATGTATGTAACAATTAAAATCTAAACACATTTTACTTTTATAAATTTCACATGCAAGATAACCTTAAAACATGGTCAAAACAGTAGTCTATGTCACATAATATTCAATTCACTTAGTCAAGCAAATCAGGGACATGTTCTTCATTTATCAATGCTTCGTAAGTATAGGTCAGATCCTTCACATGTTGTTCCTGTTGAGGAGATTGAGTTAAGAGCGGATATGAGTTATGAGGATGAACCGGTGAGGATTTTTGATGTGGTTACAAAGGTTCTTCGGGGGAAGACCATAGATTTGGTTAAAGTGCTTTGGAGACACCGAGGTGTTGAAGAGGCAACTTGGGAGACAAGGAAAAGTATGGAGGAGCAGTTTCCTCACTTGTTTGCTACAAGTAAGAATTTTGAGGATGAAATTTTCTTAAGAGGGGGAGAGTTGTAACGTCCCGATTTTGGGGTTAGCAGTTTGAGTGTTGGTTTGGGGGATTCGATTCGAGTGGAATCGGATTCTTCGGTTCATTAATTCCGGGAAAATTAAAATGATAATAATTTAATCGGATAAACAATAAATGTGTGAAAATATTTTAAAAATGTTAAAATGGTATCTTTGAATTAGAGGAATATTATTTGAGTTTTTAATTGGATTTAATTAAGCCTAATAATTATATTAGTGACTAAATTGTAAATTTTGGAAAATTTAGGGGTTTAATGTGAATTTTCAATAATTTGGGATTTTTAGTGACTAAATTAAAAAATAAGCCATACTTTGAATCCTTAGAGAGCCATAAACCCAATTTATTTTTAATTAAAGATTATCCACCAAATTTGTTTTTAATTAGTTTTAAATAAGAAGTTATTTTCATTTTCTTTCCTAACTTCCCATTTTCTCATCTTTTCTCCCAAACTTTCTCTCCATTTTATCTCCATCTTCTTCCCTAAATTTCTTCAATTACTTGCTGAATTCTCCTCAATTTTCAACAAGATTTATCTCATTTTATTCATCTTTTCATTCTCTACAAAACCTACTCATCAATTTTGCAAAATCAACATCCATTTTCAAGGAAATCAAGAGGAGAATTCTCATCTTTTTGGTGGAGTAAATCTCAAAGGTAAAATTCTGATTTCTCATCTTTTTCTAAGGTTCTTTATTGAAGTTCCCAAGTATTGACTTGCTAATCAACAATTGAAACTTAATTTTGTGTTTTTAACTCAAGATCTATGAGTTTTATGGAGGTTTTTGTGAAATCTTTTTAGATCTCAATTAATGTTGTAATTAGGATGATTTATTTATTATATTATGTCAATTAAATGATTGATTGAGTCTTATAATGATTTAACATCAAATTAATCCCGGAATAATGTAATCGATGGTGTTTTAAGGTGGTTTTCGGTTGTTTTAGGGGATGTTTTAGGTGCTCTGCTTTTTATGGAGGTATAAGGATGGTTTGAAAGTGTTTTTAGTTCATAATTGAGGTGGATTAGATGTTAGATTCATAAGGTTAAGGGCTGATGTTGTTTCGGATGCATTTCGGCTAGGTTTTCGATAGTTTTGTGGAGGTTTGGTGTGGCTGTTGTTTTGAGCATGTTGTGATGTGCATATGCTCTATTTTTAATGTTGTAGAGGAAGTGAAACAAGGTTCTTAAGTGGCTGGTTCATTGGCGTTGGCGTCGGAGCGTCGGCGAAGGCTCGTTTCACTTATCGGTGAGTGATTTCGGGTTAAAAGTGTTTCGCAATGGTTCGGTTCTGTTTTGGGGACTATGGAATAGTGTGAAAACTTTCCATAGTTCAAGTGTAAATGATTTAAATGATGTTGATGCATTAACTTAAGTTTCGGCTATTTCGGTAATGGCTTTTTATAAATGATGATTCAATACGATTTTGGAATTGCATATCTTAGGTTTTGAAATGATGCATGCATGTGTTAACTCTGAAAATGCATGGTTTAGAAAGTCATTCATGGCTTATGGAAGCATGAAATTATATTGAAACAATATGTGGTTATTGCCTTATAATTGATTAAGCTGTTGAGCATGATTTTGGTTCACATGATGAACATATATTGAGTGCATTATGAGCAGCAAGTTAACATGCATGATTGGAATTGATATTGGCTTAGTGACACTAACTTTAGATACGAATACAAATGACATGTCATTAGGATTGAGTGCACTATAAAAATAATGAGAATAATGATGATACCTACACGTAAACAAGGGTGACTATGTGTCCGACCGTGCGTGTAGAGCTTGCCTATATGTAAACAAGGGTGACTTTGTGTCCGACCGTACATATAGTTGACCCATCGTAAACAAGGGTGACTTTGTGTCTGACCGTGCGTAGTGGGGGTAACATGTATATAAGGGTGACTATGTGTCCGACCGATGCATGTTGAGACCAAGTGTCTCCAATTATGGAAAAAGGGATCCGTGTATTCGGTGAACTTAAGGTTCACAAAAAGTGATCACTAGAAAGCCAATATGCATACATGAAACGATTTGATGTCAATATGCATGACATAAGAAATGATTTGATTATGTTGATGAGCATGATTTGGTTTTACATATTTCAATTAAGCATGAAGGATGCAAGCATAGCTTTTAAAATGATTTTTAATTTATGCATTGATGATCTTGTTTAGAGCTTCCTCACTAAGCATGTCTTGCTTAAGCTCTCTTATCATCTTTGTAGAAAAATAGAGACATTCGAGGCTACTTTCGGAGCAAGAGGACCAAGGGGAAAAGTCCTCACATTTGGTATGGTTTGGCAAATAAATAGGGGCTTGGAAATGTGTACACCAATCCCGTAAGATGTGTATTTTTGATTCCACTAAAGACATGTAATAAAACCTCTATATTGATTGGGTGGTTGTTGCATGATAGGATGTAATTTTGTTTGGATTGTGGACGGATGTTAAGCATAGTTGTTTCTTTAATTTTGGTTGAATATAGGAAGCATGCCTATAGGTATTTTCGGGGTCTTGATGATGGTGATTGTGTGTGTTCTAATTGTCTAATATGTTTAGGGAAGCATGCATATAGTTGAGAGTGATTATAGTTTTGTTTGGAAGGTTATTTTCCATCTTAAACGTCGAAAGAGTGTTTCTGGACAGGGGGTATCGAAACACCCTGTGGTGGTATCGATACCCCAAGGCAGAAAGAAGAGGCGGCATCGAACCATGGTTCGATGCAATTTCTTCACTGGTCTCCAGGGTATCGATACCGTCCAAGGTGGTATCGATACCACTGGACTTCAAAAGGGTTATTTAGTTAGCCGCACATCCGGGTATCGATACCGGTACCAAAGGTATCGATACCCCTGACCAAAAAGTGACATTTTAAGTGTTGGAAATTCGTGCTAGGCCGGATAATCTCCCGCAATCGAATATGAATGCCATGAATAACATTTTGAGTTGCACTATCACCGTGATGCATGATGTTAACTTAATTTCATATTGGTTAATCAAAGTCGGATGTAGTACCTAGGATTTACATGTTTTACATATAGGTCGCTAAACATTGAAACATGAAATTAATGATGCTACGATGCTCCGATTGATCTGAATTTTATTGTGAGTATACTATGCATGTTTAATTGAACTTTGGTGGAATGAATTTCTGGTTCGTCATTGGAATTAAAAATATTTATGTTATGGTCCTTATGTGCTTATGTACGAATTGAATGATCGATTGTGGTTCGAATCTTTCCGCTCTTGTTTTTGCATGAACCCGACACATGTAGGAACTTAATTATGCATCTAGATAAGAATAAGAAAAAATATATCAGTTTTTAAGTTTGTTTATCGAATCGGACCTTCGCGGGTTTGGTTCGGTATTCCCCGTGTAACCCATTATTGTTGGTTCCGTCTAGGACGGGCTAAGAGGGTTACAATTGCAAGGTAAATGAGAGGGTAAGCATATGCTTAGTGAGTGAATAAAAAAAAGTATAAAAAAAACACCTTGCAATGTGGTGTGTTCTGTGTAGTGCTATAAATGATGTATGTGAACACACATATATGTGCAAGTATACACAGTCATACAAGTAATAATAGGGTGAGTGAGTATCGTTCCCACGAGGATCTAGGTAAAGTGCACAGTCAATTTGTTAACGCAAAAAGGTGTCACTAACTAAAAAGGAAAAACAAGGGAAAAGATATAAACAAGATAAATGGATATGTACGATGAAGGTGTAAGATGGAAATACTATGGCAATTCTAGAATGCAAGCAACTAAAATATGCTAAGGCAAAATAGAATGGATGATGATGGCAAGGTGAATGTATGGAGGTGGTGTGAAGTGTAAAGCAGAGTGATTGCAAGATAACAAGTAAAATAAAGAAAGCAGGTTGTAAATGCGGAGGCAAAAGCAAGATGCAAGAACACGTTTAAACTATATGTTGTACTATCCCTCTATTGATGAACTCTCTCTCGGGAATGACTGGGTGAAAAACTCCTATAGACTTCTTACCCCTCACTCTTACTAACATAAGGCTACCATGGTGTATACTCACTCGACAGAGGTTTCTTAAGTGTTCCCGCTCTTCCGAGTCATAGGAACCTGACAAACTAAAATGTCATGGTATTTTCGCCTTTCACGCGAATGACACTCTAGCCTATCGGTTAAAGCACACTCCTTTTAGTCGTTGAAATCCTCCCCTACGCCTCGGCCAAGTGCTCTAGGTTTGGATTAGGTTCTATTTTTAGTCCAAAACCCATTGCTCACGTAGATCCTCCCTTAGCCTCTTCCGAGTGATCTAAGGATCTATAGCTACGCCTCTTCCGAGTGCTCTAGTGATAAGTGCTCAACTCACTATCACTTTTTGCACCTTTAATGGGCATTAGTCATCAAATCTACACCTACTTGGACCAATGCATACAATTAATGTGATATATTTAGAGGTTATGCTTATAAAGATGATATTTACAGAAAAGGCAAGTTTTACTACATTTTTACATCTGTGCAGGAAAAACTATTACCGCGGTAGCAACATGACCGAGGCAGAACCTAATGCCGAGGCAGCAGCCAAAAGACAAGTAGCGATATTATAGGCGACTTGAAGAGAAAAATGAACTGGATGTTTCTAGACAAGCAGCGCATGAATCGGAGCTGGGTAGCACATGGAAAGCCCAAGTCAAAGGCCACGAGGAAACAAATCCTAGTTAGAGTAAACTTGGAAATATTTTAATTATGGACTTGACTTGTAACCTACTTCAAGTTATACTCCTACTTAGGAAAGGTTTGCCCTAGACCAAGCCTATATAAGACCTAGCCGTCCAAGAGGAAGGAGGAGGAGAGTTTTCAGCACAAAGAGCTTAGACCTAGCCAACTTCATCTTTTAGAGTTCTCTTTTCTTTATATTATGTTCTAATTTTCTCTAGGCTTAGGTGAAGGTTGTAGCGTATTAGTGTGAGGAGATTGAACCTTGTTTCTTGTTTCAATGCAATAAAGTATCGAAGTTTACTTATTTTTTGCCATTCTTTGTTCTTGCGTCCAAGCTCGAGAGAGAAGTTTGCAAGTAATCTATTTATCTAATATCGAGAGAGTTAGATTCACGAAAGGAATAAGTACGGTGTTTCAATCGGGAAACACTAACTCGGCCTAGAAATAGGTTAAGAGTTTCAGCGGCTAAGAGAAGTGTGGGATTGGTTGGTGATTACAATTGATTCACGCCGAGAGGTATCATCAAGGACTGCTCATCAACAGTACTTTGACTTAGAGATAAGCGGAGGCATCAAAGGACACTTTGCCGAACTTTGGTAAAGTCCACTCAAGAACAAGAGATTGCTGCGGCGGACAAGCATCAGCGCTGTCGAGGCAGTGTTGTGCGATTGCATTGAACAGAGACAAGTCAATTGAATCCACTATACAACACAACTGGATCCTAGCAACTTTCTTTATCTGATTTTATCTTTTTATCTAATTCTTTTTATTTAGTTTCATCAAACACCAATTTACTTGTGTCTTTATTTTATTTCTTTTTTATAGAGCAAGAAGACGAAGAGGGCATATTAAGTAGCCCAATCCCTATGGAGACGATATCTGATATAATTATCACTTTATTACTTGCGACGTGTTCACTTGCACAATTTACGCACTTTTGACACGCAACAAGTTTTTGGCGCCGTTGCCGGGGATTGGCAACTAAATTTTGTTTTCTTTATTTTCTTGCTTTTTATTTTTATTTCACTTCGGTTTTTCTTGGTGTATGACCAAGGCCAACCCAACCAACCCTTTGTATGAACTAGATCCCGAGATCGAACGTACACGGCAAAGGTTGAGGAGTCAAATCCAAGGAGCTATGGCAGATCATCCGGTAGGACAAAACTTACCTGCCGACATTGGAGGTCTTCCGCCGCCACTAGGGCTGCGGAAGCTTTTTGTTCGAGACTTATTGGAAGAGGATTTGAATGGGTTAAATCTAAGAGTCGTTACACCAGAGATCGAAGCAGCCCACTTTTAGCTAAAACCTGTCATGTTCAATATGCTCAACACTATTGGACAGTTTGGTGGGTCTATGACTGAAGATGCCAAGCAGCACCTCAAGTCATTCATGGAGATATGCAATTCATTCAAAATCCAAGGAGTCCATGAAGATGTCTTGAGATTGAAATTATTCCCCTATTCACTGAGGGATAGGGCAAAAACCTGGTTAAATAGCATTCCAGCAGGATCAATAGGATCTTGGAGTGAATTATGCCGAGATTTCATTAAACGCTTTAATCCTACAAATCTATATGATCGAATTCGTAATGAAATCACTTCTTTTCGACAGGCAGATGATGAACCTATGTACGAGGCATGGGAGCGCTACAGAGAGTTACTGCACAAGTGTTCGTTGCATGGATTTTCCCTATGGACACAAGTGACCATGTTCTATAACATCATGAATGCCCCGACAAGGATGATTTTAGATGCCTCAGCAAATGGAATACTCCTTGATAAAGCACCTGAGGAAGCTATTGAGATACTGAACAAACTCGCAAAGAATGATTTTCAATTCCCTACATCTAGGCGAGGAGGAGTAAGACGCCAAGCCACAGTGAATGAGTTAGAAACATCCAATTCAGTGGCAGCACAATTGGCCTCTCTTACCATGATGGTGCAAAACATGCAGTTACAGCAAAATACCCATGAGGTTAAGGTCATTGATTCTTTTTGCAATTTATGTGGAGGTAGCCACAATTCTTCTAAATGCATGCAGAATCAAGAATCCATCCTGTATGTTGAAAACTATAACCGAAACAATATGATGTCCAACACACACAACCCCTCATGGAAGAGGCATCCAAACTTTTCATGGAGTAATCCTAACAATGCCTTAAATCCAACCACTCAACCCCCAAGATTCTAGCAACCAATGCAACATCTGCTGCAGCAACAGGTCCAGCAACCAATGTCGCAGCAGCAGATGTAGCAGCAACCTGTAAGTTCCTTGGAAAATTCTGTGAAAGCATTCATGATGAAAACTGAATCATATATGGCAGAGAATAACAACGTCATCAAAAGAACATATGCATTCATAAATAGAACTGAGATGAGGTTGCAAAACCAAGAGGCAGCAATTAAGGCACTGGAAACTCGGGTTGGGCGGTTTGCTCAAAACATAAACACTAGACCACAAGGAGTACTACCTAGCAATACTGAAGTTGCTAAGGTAATAAGCCATGAACAATGTAAGACAATCACTACTAGGAGTGGTCTACAGCTGAAGGAAAAGATAGGAATTCCAGCAGGCCAAGTCCCACCAACAGAACCAGAAAAAGAGGATTTGGATGCTGAACAAACTGATCATGTTCTAATAGATAACACTACCCCAACAGAGCACTCGGTAGTACCTGAACATCCTACCGAGACAGCAACAGACACAGTGGTTCCAGGTATTAAATTTCAAACTAAAGAAACCCTGGATGAGATGAGACCACCACCACCTTTCCTACAAAGGTTGAAGAAACAAAAACAGGATCATCAATTCAAGAAATTTTTGGATATTTTAAAGCAAGTCCACATCAACTTACCATTCGTAGAGGCAATTGAACAAATATCTAATTATGCTAAATTCTTGAAAGACATTGTATCTAAGACAAGTAATAGTTCGAGTTTGGGGGTGTGATAAGTGCTCAACTCACTATCACTTTTTACACCTTTTATGGGAATTAGTCATCAAATCTACACCTACTTGGACCAATGCATACACTTAATGTGATATATTTAGAGGTTATGCTTATAAAGATGATATTTACAAAAAAGGAAAGTTTTACTGCATTTTTACATCTGTGGAGGAAAAACTATTACCACGGCAGCAACATGGCCGAGGCAGGACCTGATGCCAAGGCAGCAGCCGAAAGATAAGTAACGATATTGTAGGCGACTTGAAGAGAAAAATGAGCTGGACGTTTCTGGACAAGCAGTGCATGAATTGGAGCTGGGTAGCACATGGAAAGCCAAAGTCAAAGGCCACGCGGAAACAAATCCTAGTTGGAGTAAACTTGGAAATATTTTAACTATGGACTTGACTTGTACCCTACTCCAAGTTATACTCCTACTTAGGAAAGGTTTGCCCTAGACCAAGCCTATATAAGACCTAGACGCCCAAGAGGAAGGAAGAGGAGAGTTTTCGGCATAAAGAGCTTAGACATAGCCGAATTCATCTTTTAGAGTTTTCTTTTCTTTATATTATATTCTAATTTTCTCTAGGCTTAGGTGAAGATTGTAGTGTATTAGTGTGAGGAGATTGAACCTTGTTTCTTGTTTCAATGCAATAAAGTATCAAAGTTTACTTATTCTTTGTCATTCTTTGTTCTTGCATCCAAGCTCGAGAGAGAAGTTTGCAAGTAATCCATTTATCTAATATCGAGAGAGTTAGATTCACGAAAGGAATAAGTACGGTGTTTCAATCGGGAAACACTAACTCGGCCTAGAAATAGGTTAAGAGTTTTAGCGGCTAAGAGAAGTGTGGGATTGGTTGGTGATTACAATTGATTCACGCCGAGAGGTATCATCAAGGACTGGTCATCAACAGTACTTCAACTTAGAGATAAGCGAAGGCATCGAAGAAAACTTTGCCGAACTTTGGTAAAGTCCACCCAAGAGCAAGAGATTGTCGTGGCGGACAAGCAACAACGCTGTTGAGGCAGTAAACTGCATTACTGTCGAGGCAGTGTTGTGCGATTGCATTGGACAGAGACAAGTCAATTAAATCCACTACACAACACAATTGGATCCTGGCCACTTTCTTTATCTGATTTTATCTTTTTATCTAGTTCTTTTTATTTAGTTTCATCAAAAACCAATTTACTTGTGTCTTTATTTTATTTCTTTTTTTTACAGAGCAAGAAGACGAAGAGGGCATATTAAGTAGACCAATCCCTATGGAGACGATATTTGCTATACTTATCACTTTATTACTTGCGACATGTTCACTTGCACAATTTGTTCACTGTTGACACACAACATCTAGCATGCACCTAAATAAGGGACATTGGTCGTGCCTCTTACAATGCTTAGATGATTATCAACAATGAGAAAAGCAAATACACAAACACATGGAAGACAATATATTAATAAAGGTAAAATATAATCATCCACAAAAGAAACCACCTAAACAAAGCTAACACATGGTGGTGCTAAATGTTAAAGTTAAATCATCCAAATAAAACCTTAAACATTTAACAATTCATCCTCTTGAAAAGATAAAGAAAATAAAGCAAATGAAAAGAGGACTAGAAGACACCCTTCGGTTGATCGGGCCGCCGGATCTTCACCTCCACGGTGCGCCTTGGTGTGCTAGCCCCTTCTGGGTGCTTAGCACACCACTCCCTTCGAGCTCTATAAATGGAGGACTCCTTGGCCGGAGTTTGGAGGAGAAAGGTGGGAGCTTTCCTCCGCCACAAACCGCTCCAAAGATGCCTCTTTTACTGTGTTTTGCTCCTCAAAAGGCCTCCCTGGTCTTTTCTTTTCTTAGGTCACCACCCTTTATAAAGAAGGGATGAAAAACCCTAAAAGATAGGCAAAAACCCTTTTCTGCCCTCTTTTTGTCGTGACATTCCAGCAGGATTGGCAGAGGTGACAGTGGTCCCCTACTGAGGTGGCTCGCATACAGGCCATATTTGTTGTGGTCCCATACCAAGGTGGCTATGTCTAGGCTGTAGTGGTCCCGATCGGCTTTGGTAGCACCAACTGGCACTCTTATCAAAATATCTCTTTTTCGTCTAGCTCAGCCCAGGAGTTCTCTAGCTTTGTCATGGCATTTTCCCATAGCTATCCTTTTGCGAATGCCATGACAAATTGCCTCAACTTCCGTTTTTGCTTCATCTGCACAACACAACTAAAAAGAACTACCCGTCCCATTAAATAGCACCTATTACCACATAAAAATGCCAAGGCATAACTAAAAGACTATATGCAATGTTATGAACCTAAATGCAACTAAATGAACCTATAGGAGCCTAAGGACACTCAATAACTTATGTAAAAAGGCCTAAAATATAGCGTTTTTGCGGAGTTATCAATAACACAACTTCTCCTACGCAAACTGAACCTTCGCGAAAGGAACCCTGCAAAACTCAACCTTCTGCTTCACTAACAACCAACCCCAACTACCATCAACTAAAGGCATTTATCCTCGGTTTAACCATTCACAATTCCAACCCATCTAGCCAATCCTTAACAAGAATTATTTCCCAACTAGAAAAGTAACTCAACTCACTACACAATAGGCTCAGCTCCAACAAAAGCATCCTTCAGACACCTCTTTAAATCTACACATTCTCACTACAGGATTGATCACAACATAACTTTTATTTTCAAGAGGGAAACGTCTGTAGATATGAAAAATGTATGCATGAGTCCTATATGTCACCCTAGATGCCTATGCAAGTGCATGCAAATGCAGTCTAATGTCATGCTCAAGAATGCATGCATGTCCTAAGTATACACAGACATACAAGTAAAAAAGGGTGAGTGAGTATCGTTCCCACGAGGATCGAGGTAACTAGTAAATCAAAATTGCTAAGGCAAAAAGATGTCATTAACTAAAAAGGAAAAACAAAGATAAAAAAAAGACATGAGGAATTGGATATGTACGGTGAAGGTGTAATGGTGAAATGCTATGGCAATTTCAGAATGCAAGCAACTAAAATATGCCAAGGCAAAGTGGAATGGATGGTGATGGTGCGATAGAAGTATGGATGTGGTGTGTGGAATGTGAGATGATATGATTGCAGAGAGACAAGTAAAATAGTAAAAGTAGTCTGTAATTGCTGAGGCAAAAATGGAATACAAAAACACGTTTAAACAATATGTTGTACTAACCCTCTATTGATGACTCTCGTGGGAATGATTGGTGGAGGTTCCTATAAACTTCTTAACCTTAATCCTATGAACATATAGCAGCTATAGTATATATTTACTCGACAGAGGTTTCTAAAGTGTTCCCGTTCTCTCGAGTCATAGGAACCTGACAAACTAAAATGCCACGACATCTCATCTCGGTCTCAGCAGCGACACTAGCCTATCGACAAAACTCACTCCTTTTAGTCGTTGAAACCCTAACCTAAGTCTCTATCGAGTACCTAAGATCAAATTAGGCTTTGGTTACTATCTGAAGCCCATTGCTAACGTAGATCCTCCCTTAGCTCCTCTTGGATGATCTAAGGATCTATAGTTAGGTTTCTCTCGAACACCTAACATGCATCTAAACACGGGACACTCTCATGCCTCTTACAATGCTTAAATGATTAACAATAATGAGCAAATCGAATACACAAACACATAGAAGACTATATACTAATAAAAAGCAAAAATTAATCATCTAAAGTAGCAACCACCTAAATAAAGCAAAACATGGTGGTGCGAATAGTTAAAGAAAATATCATCCACATACATCTTTAATCATCCACAATCATCCTCTTAAAAATATGAAAAATAAATCAAAGGAAGGAGGATAGAAGACACCCTCGGTTGCGCAAGCCGTTGACTATTCAACCACCACGGGAGGCCTTGGCGTGCTAGCCCCTATCGGGTGCCTAGCACGCCACTCCCTTCATGCTCTATCAATGGAGGACACTTTGGACGGAGATTGGAGGAGAAAGGTGGAAGCTTTCCACCGCCACAAACCACTCCAAAAGTGCCTCTTTTTCTATGTTTTTCCTTCCCAAAAAGGGCCTCAAAGGTCTTACCTTTTCTTAGGTCACGGATAAGTACTCAACTCAGTATCACTTTTTACACCGTTTATGGGCATTAATCACCAAATATATACCCACTCGGACCAATGCATGTACTTAATGTAATATATTTAGAAGTTATGCTTATAGAAATAATATTCACAGAAAAAGGCACGTTTTACTGCATTTTTTTATCTGTGCAGGAGAACCAGTGCCTCGGCAGCAATATGGCCGAGGCAGGACCTGATGCCGAGGCAGCAGCTAAGAGCCAGGAAGCAAAACTGTAGGCGATTGGAAGATAAAAATCCAAGGGATGTGTCTGGACTAAAAGCCCAAGGATCGAAGCTGGTTAGCATGAGGAAAAGCCTAAGACAAGACCACGAGAGAAAGCCCCCTCAGCCGAATTAAACTTGGAAATATTTTAATTATGTACATGACTTGTTCCCTACTCCAAGTTGTATTCTACTTAGGAAAGGTTTGCCCTAGGTCTAGCCTATATAAGGACCTAGCCACCCAACGTACTACATACGGAATACCTAGGGAGAGAACCGAATTCTAAACTTGTTTTCTTTCTCTCCATTATGTTCTAAACTTTCTTAGGGTTTAGGTGAAGGTTGTTGAGTATATGTGAGAGGAGATTGTACTTCGTCTTTGTTTCAATGCAATAAAATTATCAAGGTTTGCTTATCCTTTGTTATTCCTTGTTCTCGCATTCAAGCTCTGGAGAGAAGTTTGTGAGTAATCCATTTATCTAAGCTCGGGAGAGTTAGATTCACGAAAGGGGTAAGTACGGTGTTTCAATCGCGAAATACTAACTCGGCCTAGGGATAGGTTAAGAGCTTCAGCGGCTAAAAGAAGTGTGAGATTGGTTGGTGAGTATAATTGGTTCACGCCGGGAGGTATCATCAAGGACTAGTCATCAACAGCACTCTGACTTAGGGATAAGCGGAGTCATTCAAGGACAATTTGCCGAACTTTGGTAAGGTCTACCCACGAGCAAGGGATTGCCGCGGCGGACAGTATCATCGCTACCAAGGCAGTTGTCGCGTGTCAAAAGTGCGCGTTTAGTTCAAGTGGACACATCGAAAGTAATAAGTGATAAGTATTATCGGATTATCGTCTCCTCAGGGACCAGTAGACTTAATATGCTTCCTTCACCTTCTTGTTCTGTAAAAAAGTAAAAACACAAGTGGTTTGAGTTGGTTTATCTAAACTAAAATAACTAAATAAAAATAAAGAGTTGGAATAATAGAGAGAGATGGGTCAGGATCCAGTTGCGTTGTATTGTAGATTTGATTGACTTGTCTCTGCTCAATGCAATCGTATATCACTGCCTCGGCAGCACTGCAATTTACTGCCTTGGCAGCGACAATATTGTCTGCCGCGGCAATCCCTTGCTCGTGGGTAGACTTTACCAAAGTTCGGCAAAGTGTCCTTGGATGACTCCGCTTATCCCTAAGTCAGAGTGCTGTTGATGATTAGTCCTTGATGATACCTCCCGGCGTGAACCAATTATACTCACCAACCAATCTCACACTTCTTTTAGCCGCTGAAACGCTTAACCTATCCCTAGGCCGAGTTAGTATTTCGCGATTGAAACACCGTACTTACCCCTTTCGTGAATCTAACTCTCCCGAGCTTAGATAAATGGATGACTCACACTCTCTTCTCCCGAGCTCGAATGCGAGAACAAAGAATAACAAAGGATAAGCAAACCTTGATAATTTTATTGTATTGAATCAAAGACAAAGTACAATCTCCTCTCACAAATACTCGACAACCTTCACCTAATCCCTAAGAAGGTTTAGAACATAATGGAGAGGAAAGAAACAAGAATATAAATTGGCTCTCTCCCTAGGTATTCCGTCTCTTGTACATTGGGTGGCTATTTCCTTATATAGGCTAGACCTAGGGCAAACCTTTCCAAAGTAGAATACAACTTGGATTAGGGAACAAGTCAAGTACATAATAATAAAAACATTTCCAAGTTTGCTTCGGCTAAGGGGTTTTCCCGCGTGGTCTTCCTTTCGGCTTTTCCTTGCGCTAGCCAGATCCGATCCATGGGCTTCAAGTCCAAACACGTTCCTTGGATTTTCATCTTTCCATCGCCTATAGTCTTGCTTCCTGTCTTTTTGCTGCTGCCTCGGCAAAAGGTCCTGCCTCGGCCTTGTCCCTGCCGCGGCACTGGTTCTCCTGCACAGATATGAAAACGCAGTAAAACGTGCCTTTTTCTGTAATATTATCTATATGAGTATAACATCTAAATATATCACATTAAGCACATGCATTGGTCCGAGTGGGTCTATATTTGATGATTAATGCCCATAAAAGGAGTAAAAAGTGATAGTGTGTTGAGCACTTATCAGCAGTAATCTGTAGTGCTACCGAGGCAGTGATATACGATTGCATTGGGCAGAGACAAGTCAATCAAATCCACAATACAACGCAACTAGATCCTGACCCATCTCTCTATCTGATATTCAAATCTCTTTATTTTACTTAATTATTTTAGTTTAGTTTCATCACACCCAAAACCACTCGTGTTTTTTATTTTCTACAGAACAAGAAGACAAAGAAGACATATTAAGTCTACTAGTCCCTGTGGAGACGATAATCCGATAAATTGCTTATCACTTATTACTTTCGATGTGTCCACTTGCACTAAACGCGCACTTTTGACACGCGACAGTCACCGTCCTTAAAAAGAAGGGGTGAAAAACCCTAAAGGTTAATAAAAGTTCCAGTTTTGCCCTCATTCACGTGATGGCATTTCTACAGAGGTGACAGTGGTCCCCTAATGAGGTGGCTTGTGCTCCCCTACAATGGTGGCTGTGGCCAGGCTGTAATGGCACCAGCTGGCATTCTTCTTAAAATATCTTCTTGTCGTTTAGCTCAGCACAAGAGTCCTCCAGATTTGCGATGGTATTTTCCCATCACTATCCTTCTGCGAATGCCATAAAAAATTTTCTCAACTTCCCATATTTGCTTTACTTGCACACAACAACCCAAAAACACAATCATTCCCGTGAAATAACACTTATTGCAACACTAAAAATGCCAAGACATAACTAAGAAACTACATGCAATGATATGAGACTAAATGCATCTAAATGAGCCTACATGAGCTTAAGTACACTCAATAACAAAAGTAAAAAGGCTTAAAATATTTCCTTTT
Organism: Abelmoschus esculentus; assembly: GCA_035048815.1. NCBI lineage: Eukaryota > Viridiplantae > Streptophyta > Magnoliopsida > Malvales > Malvaceae > Abelmoschus > Abelmoschus esculentus. Next base: position 7,071,062 of record JAUCBN010000063.1, on the reverse strand, counting down.
TGCGGAGTTATGACACCCAAAACTTAAGCTATTGCTTGTCCTCAAGCAATGGATAACAGCTAGCAGAGAAGAAATGTCATGAAAATGTTCATGATCTAGGTAAGAAAATGGTCAAATTTTCAGCCCTCAGAAAATGTCATGGTATAAACATATAAGACTCGAGGAATTTTCAAGAACGCTAATCTAGGACAAGGTCGAATGCAAGTGTGTGAGTGCATCTAATCTATGCTTAGTTAACTTAGAAAAATTTTAAGAAATGTTCACTGTCCTTGCAAAGCATGTTTGTTCATTAAAGCACAATTTACTACTCCCCATATATAATATTATTATTATTATTTCATTTTTTCATTTTTTTACACATGCTCAACATATTGCTACAAGAGGAGCCAACCTGTCACCCTACCTTCTACTCATGCCATAGCTACCATTTATTAAAACGCAGTATCCAAGTAATGCCATGGCAAGTTAAGACTGTAGCGTCACCCTGTGCCTCTTTTAGTAACTCATATGCGCATGGATATGCCATGGCATAGCGGAGCATCCCTCTACAGATATGTCCAGACATTTATTCATAACTAAAAACTAAACTAAAATGGGAGTTTTCTATTAACATCAAAATTCATTAAAACATGTAGGGTTGTTCAACTTTTCATTCTATAAAAATTTTCTAACTTCCCTAAGCATGGAGAACATACACTCGTGTAACAATAAAATAAACACAAACCACCAAGTCCTAAAGCAGGCTCTATCCAAATCTCAAGTCATGCATATTTGATTCAAGTACCAGCCATAAAGAAAAATATCATCATCGGGCATCATAAAATATAATCCTATAAACTTGTCCTAAAGCTTACACATTTGTCATAGCATAATTCTACAACTACTACTATCATGCAAATGAAAACGGAGTAGAGAACGACACCTCCCCCAAACTTGAGTTAGGCATTGTCCTCAATGCAACTAAAAAAACTAAATGCTATGCAATGAAATGAAATGAGATGCAATTTACCTTGGCTAGGCAGGTAGTGAGCTGGATGATAAGTGCTCAACACACTATCACTTTTTACTCCTTTAATGGGCATTAATTACCAAATATACACCCACTCGGACCAATGCATGCACTCAATGTGATATATTTAGAAGTTATATTCATATAGATAATATTTACAGAAAAAGGCACGTTTTACTGCGTTTTCATATCTGTGTAGGAGAACCAGTGCCACGGCAGAGACAAGGCCGAGACAGGACCTGATGCCGAGGCAGCAGCAGAAAGACAGGAAGCAAGATTATAGGCGATGGAAAGACAAAAATCCAAGGAACGTGTCTAGACTTGAAGCCCATGAATCGGAGCTGGCTAGCACAAGGAAAAGCCCAAAGGAAGACCACGCGGGAAAGCCCCTTAGCCGAATATAAACTTGGAAATATATTATTATTATTATGTACTTGACTTGTTCCCTACTCCAAGTTGTATTCTTCTTAGGAAAGGTTTGCCCTAGGTCTAGCCTATATAAGGACCTACCCACCCAATGTAATAGGACACGAAATACCTAGGGAGAGAGTCGACTTCTACTCTTGTTTCTTTCCTCTCCATCATGTTCTAAACCTTCTTAGGGATTAGGTGAAGGTTGTCGAGTATTTGTGAGAGGAGATTGTACTTTGTCTTTCATTCAATGCAATAAAGTTATCAAGTTTTGCTTATCCTTTGTTATTCTTTGTTTTCACAATTGAGCTCAGGAGAGGATATTGTGAATCATCCATTTATCTAAGCTCGGGAGAGTTAGATTCACGAAAGGAGTAAGTACGGTGTTTCAATCACGAAATACTAACTCGGCCTAGGGATAGGTTAAGAGTTTCAGCGGCTAAAAGAAGTATGAGATTGGTTGGTGAGTATAATTGGTTCACGCCGGGAGGTATCAGCAAGGACTAATCATCAACAGCACTTCGACTTAGGGATAAGCGGAGGTATCAGCAAGGCCCAGATTCTCTTTCATCGCTAGGCAACTTTGGGAAGAGCAAGGTTTCCAACATGCGGACGAAGAAAACTACGGCATTGAACACAACCTCTATGACATAATTAAGTACCAGAATTGGGAAATTTTCTGTTTGCAACCCGCCCAGGCGAACGCCACGATCGTGCGGGAGTTCTACGCTCATGGGCCCAGCAAAGACTCCCTATTTGTTCACTGCCGCGGCAGGCCGGTCCAGCTCGATGCCGAGACGATCAACAACTTCTACGGCCTCACCCCAGACAGTGATATCCATGCCGAATTCTTGGAAGATATCACTGCCGAGGACTATGAATTCATCAAAGACGATCTTTGTTACGGGAACACTCCATGGGTAACCGGTACCCATCGAGGATCCGTAACAAGACAAAGTCTAAAGCCGGAGGCCAAGATGTGGAACACCTTCGTCAAACGATGCCTCATCCCAACATCACACAATAGCACGGTGGATCGCAAGAGATTGGTGCTTATCCAATCCATCATCAACAAGAGGACCATCAACGTTGGAGAAATCATCCTAAGGGAAATTCACGAGTGCGGTAAGAAAGATAGAGGACCATTGTATTTCCCTTGCTTGATTATGGGTTTATGTGTTTTTGCAGGTGTACCCATTGAAGAAACCGATGAATACACGCCCCCAAGACGAGGATGGACTAGGGACTTCTGCCACAAAGTCATGCAGATCACACAAGCAGAACCTGTCCAAGCAACGCCGCAGCAGTTCACTGCCGATACTACTGCCGGGGCCCAATACACGGCAGACATGCCTGGTACTGCCCATACCTCTGTCGCAGCAGACCCATACCAAGAAATCTTGCAGCGAATGGCCGTAATGGATCTTCGACAACAACGGTACATGGAGTACTAACGGGACTTCAATGGCACTCTAGCCCAGATGATGCTGCACGCTTTCCCGGACCAAGGCGTACAATTCCCGAAGTTCCCAAGCAACATGTTCATCACCGCCGCACTCTACACCGAGACTACACCAACCCCGGGAGGACCACGACCATTCTTCCATCCGAACCCTCAGCCCCAATACCAGGCTACCGGCCCATCTAGGGCGGCAGATTCTGCCGCGGCCTCATCTGTCAGCCGAAGGCCATCCAAGCGGAGGGTCGTCTTCAGCACTCCACCCGGATCGCCGATTATCATGGGCAGTCTATCCGCCGAGATAGATGCATATGTGCACCAAAGCTCCACTGCTGCCGGCCCAAGCACACACCACACCGGAGGAGCAACTGCGATGGGAGTTGGAACGGACGTGATGATAACCGAAGAGATGACGGATGTTGAAGAAGTAGAAGCCCCGATGCAAAGGACCCCACCCACTCGAGTCCAGCCGCCGAGGCAAGCAAAGGCGCAACCATCGCCCTCCCCAAGGACAAAGCATTTGGCATCACGGCCACGGAGGAAAATTGTTACAAGCAGCTCTTCGGAGTCGCTTTAAATATTCTTTGTCCATTAATTCAATTGCTTTTACTGTTTTTACTTGTTGCGCATAATTCATATTCTGTTTTGCCGTTTATTCCTTTGAAATATAAAGCATTGAGGACAATGTTTGGTTTGAGTTTGGGGGTGCAGATTCACTGCCAAGGCAGCAATCTACTGTCATGGCCTTAGGTTGCTTAAGGATGAAAACTTAGAAGCTTACTATAGGTAGAACTTTAAACTTTAAACACTTTTGGGACTTGTTGGATTATAGGAATTCTTTTAATGAACTTAGGTGATAAAGACTTAGATTTTTGGAAAGTAACTAGAGGTGCCTACCAACGGCTCTAGAAAGTCTCTTCTTCATGCTAGAGGTGCCCGAAATTGGCTCTAGTATGTGTTAAGGAATATTAAAAAGAAAGAAGGATTTTAGTGAAAAGAAAAACACAAGTCTTTGAGGTGCCCGAAATTGGCTCAAGATTTGGGGTTGAAAAAGAAGAGAACACTTAACCAATGTCTATTTGTCTTGAACTTAGAGTTTATCTAAGAACGCTTTTAATCAACTTGTCCACAAAAACACACACACTCATAACTCCTATAGTTTGTTTCTAGGTTAATCCTTGAGTAACCGAATGGTTAAGGCTTAAAAAAATAGGCCTAGTTATGGTGGGGAGAATAGATGGACATGTAAGACCAAGAGAGAGAAAAGTTCAGCAAATTGATGGTTTGCATTGCTTGAGGACAAGCAATAGTTCGAGTTTGGGGGTGTGATAAGTGCTCAACACACTATCACTTTTTACTCCTTTTATGGGCATTAATTACCAAATATACACCCACTCGGACCAATGCATGCACTAAATGTGATATATTTAGAAGTTATATTCATATAGATAATATTTACAGAAAAAGGCACGTTTTACTGCGTTTTCATATCTGTGCAGGAGAACCAGTGCCACGACAGAGACAAGGCCGAGGCAGGACCTGATGTCGAGGCAGCAGCAGAAAGACAGGAAGCAAGATTATAGGCGATGGAAAGACAAAAATTCAAGGAACGTGTCTGGACTTGAAGCCCATGAATCGGAGCTGGCTAGCACAAGGAAAAGCCCAAAGGAAGACCACGCGGGAAAGCCCCTTAGCCGAATATAAACTTGGAAATATATTATTATTATGTACTTGACTTGTTCCCTACTCGAAGTTGTATTCTACTTAGGAAAGGTTTGCCCTAGGTCTAGCCTATATAAGGACCTAGCCACCCAATGTAATAGGACACGAAATACCTAGGGAGAGAGCCGACTTCTACTCTTGTTTCTTTCCTCTCCATCATGTTCTAAACCTTCTTAGGGATTAGGTGAAGGTTGTCGAGTATTTATGAGAGGAGATTGTACTTTCTCTTTCATTCAATGCAATAAAGTTATCAAGCTTTGCTTATCCTTTGTTATTCTTTGTTTTCACAATTGAGCTCGGGAGAGGATATTGTGAATCATCCATTTATCTAAGCTCGGGAGAGTTAGATTCACGAAAGGGGTAAGTACGATGTTTCAATCGCGAAATACTAACTCGGCCTAGGGATAGGTTAAGAGTTTCAGTGGCTAAAAGAAGTATGAGATTGGTTGGTGAGTATAATTGGTTCACGCCGGGAGGTATCATCAAGGACTAATCATCAACAGCACTCTGACTTAGGGATAAGCGGAGTCATTCAAGGACACTTTGCCGAACTTTGGTAAAGTCTGCCCACGAGCAAGGGATTGCCGCGGCAGACAGTGTTATCGCTGCTCAGGCAGTAAACTGCAGTGATGCCGAGGCAGTGATATCCGATTGCATTGGACAGAGACAAGTCAATCAATTCCACAATACGACGCAACTGGATCCTAGCCCATCTCTCTCTACTATTTCAATCCTTTACTTTTATTTTAGTTATTTTAGATTAGATAAATCAAATCAACTTATTTATGTTTTTATCTTTCTACAGAACAAGGAGGTGAAGAAAGCATATTAAGTATATCAGTCCCTGAGGAGACGATAACTCGATAATATACTTATCACTTATTACTTGCGATGTGTCCATTTGCACTGAACGCGCACTTTTGACACGCGACACTGGAAATGCGGAAGGATGTTCTCCTCTTCAACGGGGGCGGGTTGACATCAGAATCAGACTTGATAAGTGCTTAATTTACTATCACTTTTTACACCTTTCATGGACAATAATCATTTAATCTACACCTACTCGGACTAAAGCATGTACTTAATGTGAGATATTTAGATATTCTGCTTGTGTGACTTATAAAGAGGATATTTATAGAAAATGCAGGTTTTACGGCAACTTTTATGCAATTGTAGGAATATCTACTGCCGCGGCAGTACCTGAGGCCGCGGCAGCAGCTAAAGGACAAGTAACGATATTGTAGGCGACTTGAAGAGAAAAATGAGGTGGACGTTTCTAGACAAGCAGCATAAGGATCGGAGCTGGGAAGGGAGCAGAAAGCCCAAGTCAAAGGCCACGCGGAAAAGAATCCTTGTGGGAATAAACTTGGAAATAAAACAAATATTTTATTTATGTACTTGACTTGTGTTTTACTCCAAGTTGTATTCCTACTTAGGAAAGGTTTGCCCTAGGCCAAGCCTATATAAACCATAGCCGTCCAAGGAGAAAGACATCAAGCGCACGAGAAAAATTAGTTTAGAGTTTTCTTTGTTTCAATTATGTTCTAAACTTTTCTAGGCTTAGGTGAAAGTTGTTGAGTATTTGTGAGAAGAGATTGAACTTTGTTTTCTTGTTTCAATGCAATAAAATATCAAGATTTGCTTATTCTTTGCCATTCTTTGTTATTGCACTCAAGCTCGGGAGAGAAGTTTGTGAGAGATTTATTTGTCTAATATCAGGAGAGTTAAGCTCACGAAAGGAATAAGTACAGTATTTTTCTAGCTGGAAAATACTAACTCGGCCTAGGGATAGGTTAGAGTTCCAGCGGCTAAAAGAAGTGTGAGACTGGTTGGTGAGTATAATTGATTCACGTCGGGAGGTATCATCAAGGACTGGTCATCAATAGTACTTTGACTTAGGGATAAGCGGAGTCATCAAAGGACAGTTTGCCGAATCTTGGTAAAGTCTACCCAAGAGCAAGGGATTGTCGCGGCGGACGAACATCATCACTGTCGAGGCAGTAAAACTGCAGTGCTACCGAGGCAGTGTTGTGTGATTGCATTGGACAGAGACAAGTCAATTGAATCCACAATACAACACAACTGGATCCTGGCCATTTTCTTATTCTTATTACTTTCTCTTTATTTAGTTTGTTTTATTATTCACGTTATTTAGTTTACTCCAACCCAAATTACTTGTGTTTTTATTTTAATTCTTCTATAGAGCAAGAAGACGCAAGAAAGCATATTAAGTAGACCAATCCCTGTGGAAACGATATTCGATAATACTTATCACTTTATTACTTGAGACGTGTACACTTGCACTATTTGCGCACTCTTTTTACACGCAACAAGTTTTTGGCGTCGTTGCCGGGGATTGGCAACTAAATTTTGTTTTCTTTATTTTCTTGCTTTTAGTTATTTTTATTTAACTTCGGTTTTTACTGGTGTATGACCAGGGCGAACCCAAGCAATCCAATATACGAGCTAGATCCAGATATTGAACGCATGTATCAAAGGTTGCGAAGACAAATCCGAGAAGTTATGGCAGATCATCCGGCAGAACAAAACATATCCGCTGGCAATAGAAGGCTTCCGCCGCCACCAGGGCCGCGGCAACTCACTGTTCGAGACTTTTTGGAAGAGGATTTGAATGGGTTAAATCCAGGAATCGTTACACCAGAGATCGAAGCAGCCCATTTTGAGCTCAAACCTGTCATGTTTAATATGCTAAATACTATTGGACAGTTTGGTGGGTCAGTAACTGAAGATGCCAGGCAACACCTCAAATCATTCATGGAGATTTGTAATTCATTCAAAATTCAAGGAGTCCATGAAGATGTGTTGAGATTGAAACTGTTTCCCTATTCACTGAGGGATAAGGCAAAAACTTGGTTAAATAGCATTCCAACAGGATCAATAGGATCTTGGAGTGAACTCTGTCGTGATTTCATTACACGTTTTAATCCTACAAATTTATAGAATCGTATACGTGTAATCACTAATTTTATCCGAGGTAAACCCGTTTTTTATTTTGTTTTTGTCTTTATCTTAAATAATGGGCTTGAGTTAATTTTAGTAGTTATAACAAAAATCAAAAAAATCAAAAAATATATAATAATGGGTTTTATTTTTAATTTTATTTTATTATAATAATATACTAAAAAAAGCAAAAAGATTATGTGTATATATATATATTAAACTAAAAATTTCCCACCAAAAACATTATAGACTATTACTTATTAAATTTACCTCGTCCTAATTCTGTTTTTTACTTACACTTTTTTTCTTATTAGTAGTAGTAGTATGTTTGTATATAATTATGATTACTATATATATCTAATTTTCATTTATCTTTTGATCTCATTTTAGTCACTATTTCACTATTTATTACTATCATACTTTATTAAATAAATTACGTTATTATTTACTCTTTTTAGTCTTATTTATTTATTTTATTCATTATAAGTATTTTATTACTTTTATTATTATTACATACTTAAATTAAAAAGTTCAAAAATATTACAATACTAAATTTCATTTCATTTCCTTTCCATTTTCGGATTTTACCAATATTATTATTACTATTTTATTATTGTTATTAATTATTATTACCTATTCAAATTTAAAAAGTCTAAAATATTATATTATTAAATATTATTCTATTTCCTTTTTAGTTTCGATTTTCCATATTTATTATTATTTTCTTTTATTAGTACTTTAATTTATTGCTATTATTATCATATTCTATTTATTTCCGCTATTATATATTATTATTATTTTCATTATTATTACTATTATTTTATTTATTTATTTATTATTATTATTATTAATATTATTATTATGATAACATATTTAAATAAAATGAAACCCAAACAGATTATTTTTTCTAATATAAATAATTAAACTCATAGCCAATAAATAAAAGCCCAATTTTTATTTTTATATCAGTCCAAATACAATTTTCAACCCCAAAAAAAGTTAATTACATGGCCCACTTAGCCCATAACCGATTATATGAGAAAACCCTAATTGCCTCTTGTTCCTTGCAGCCGCCAATACTCAACCGTTAGATCTGCTCCAGATCTAACGGCACAGATCGGACGAATGGAGGTTTCTAGAATCTCACACGCGTGGCACGCGCGCCGAACCGGCTCCCCCACGCGCGCGTTGGTTGCACGCTCCTGACCCCTCAAATTCCAGTCGACTATTCGAATCCCCTCGCCGGACGGCGACTGCTCCGATCGTCCTTCGCCGGTGGTCCCCCTCCTCTCCGGTAGCCACCTCACAGAAAGAAACAAAGAAAATTGTCAGATTGTACACCAAAAATTAGCCAACAATTCCAGACAAATTCAGAAGAATTCTAGGGGCAAATCGACCAAAAATGCAGCAAAATCAGAGACCAACCAACAAAATCAGAACGGTGCAACCAAATTTCAGAGGAGAAAAAACCAAAATTCCATCAATGAAAAGCAGCAGCAAATCACAACCAATAGACGATTTTCTAGGCTTTATTTTATATCTAGAAATTCATGTATTTCTCGGTTATAAAAACCGAATCAAACCCTTGTAATCGGGACTTTTTCCCACAACGAGAATCAATAGAAGCCAAAGCAATTTCAGAGGTAGAAACCTCTTCTCTTTTTTTTTGCATCGATTCAATAAAAAAATAGAGTTAGGGGTTTTTACCTTTCGAAGAACAAAACCGCCGATCGGTTTTCCTTCGTCTTCCTTCTTTCCAAACACGGCAATAAACACAGAAGCCTTCGGGTTTTCAGTGGTGAGCCAAAAATAAGGAAAATGGGACTTTTCGAGTTTGTTTTGGTTACAAAAAGTGATTTTTGATTCTGTTTTTACAAAAGAAAGGGAAAGGTTTTGGTCTTGGTGTGAAAACGAAGGAAAGAGGATTTTAAAAGTTTCTTTTTGGTCGCCGGCCACCGTGAGTGGTGGCCGGAACCTGGAAATAGGGGTGGTTTTCTGGGTTCATGGAAGAACAGGATGAATGTTCATCCTTTGTTCTTCACTTTGGTTGAGTATTCCAGAGAAAATGGGGGTTTGATTCTCGGTTTTGTTTGAAAGAAATGAGGGGAAATGATTTCTATTTCTTTTTTTGTGTTATATAGTCCCAAAACATTTAAAAGTGGGTTTATCACATTATAAATCCCTCCGTGTTTCTCAAACCCTTCCCGCAGACCCTGAGTTTTTGAAGAGTTGCATTTTGGTCCCGATTTGGGACGTATTCGGTTATAATACTACATTTCAAAATGGATTTATTATTTTCAGATCCTTCCGCATCTTGGAGTTTCATTTCAAGCCATTCCGCATCTTTAAAATAACTCCCACGACCCCCGTGATTTTGAATCTATTTTACTTTAACCCATTTTCCAGTAACAAACATTCTCAATGTTATTTTATTTATTTTGATCGGTGGAGCATACTTATTGTTTATTTAATCTTTATGTTTTTTGGCTTTTGTTCTTATATTTATATATCCTTACTTTCATTTATTTTGTTTGATACACTTGCATATCTTTTATTACGCTTCACTTTGATTCTCGTTTGTTCTTATGTAACATAATTACTAATTTGTGATTTATTTTATTTTCTTGTTTATTTCATACCTCATGTATTACCATTTGCTTATGTGTCATATCATGCTTCACATGTTAACTTTGGTAATGGGCATATTAATATGTTTAGTTATATGTTGCTGTTTTTAGTATAAGATTGCTTTGACATTTGTTTGGTTTACATGTAAGTGATCTTTTATAATAAGTATTTTATATATAGTTTCGTTTTTGTTGCTATTTGTGTTCCATTTTAATTTTGAGCACCGATTTCATTCCTTTTTTCTTTATTTTTATTTTATTTGAGTTCTTAATATGCTATTTATTTTTATGGTATACGAGTAGACATATTTGGTAACGTATAGTTTTTTTTTTAATCGTAAATTTGTTATATTCGATACTTAATTTTAGGTATTTATTTTGTTTAGTTCATTATGTTTCATTTAAATTATTGCATATGTCTTTCTCATTTTGTTATGTTGCCATGAATACACTTTTTTTTATTTACTTGTCTCATACGTTATTTTTGGCATGTATATTTACCATTTAATTTGTTTCATATTTTGTTTATATTATATTCCATTTATAGCTAGAAGTATAACATGCATTTTATCATCATGTTTATCTTTGACATTTTGTTTTTAATACCATGTGTATTTTTGTCATGTAAATATTTCTGTCATATTTTTCATGTAGTATTTAATCTTGTGCTTATTTTGTTGTATGCTTTATTTTGTAATTGTTTGAATTCACAGTCAATTCCTTAATTAATGAATTAATTATTACTTTACTCGGTCGTAGCGGGCCCGACACCAAACGTAGTGGTGGCGGTGTATGCGTCTATCTTCGAGTAAAGAGGTGTTAAAATAAACCCGAATCCATAATTAAATACTAACTTAATTTCCACTTTAATTTAGAAATTTTAATATTAAATAAGCGGTAAATATTTTTAAGGTACCAATTTTGGGTGGTTTGAAAATGCTAACCCCGTTTTTTAACCGTAACCGACTCCCGAACCCTTTTCATTCCGAATCTCTGGTTTTACGGTGTCCGGCCTACCAAAGTGACCGGTGGCGACTCATTTTGTTTTTAAATATTTTTTTCAATTAATTTTCAATTTGTTTTCCAACATTTCTAATTTGTTTATTTACCATGTTAAATTCATTTTTAAATCTTTTCAATTATTTTCATAAAATCCTTAATTTCAAAATCCTTTTTTTTTCCTAAAACCCTAATTTTAACCTAATTTTCAAATTTTCCCTTTTCAAATCAAAGTTTTCCTTTTCAATCAATATTTTAGTTTAATCTCTAATTTTCTAATTTTAACCTAGTTTTGCCACTAGCGACCTTTACTTCCCAAACACGATTTTAAAGAAGGGCGCTACAATATGTAATGAAATTACTTCTTTTCGGTAGGCAGATGATGAACCAATGTACGAGGCATGGGAGCGCTATAGAGAGTTACTCCACAAGTGTCCTTTGCATGGATTTCCATTGTGGACAAAGTGACCATGTTTTACAATGCTACCAATACCCCAACAAGGATGATGTTAGACGCCTCTGCCAACGGAACACTCCTTGACAAACCACCAGAGGAAGCCATAGAAATTTTAAACAAACTCGCAAAGAATGACTTTCAATTCCCTACATCTAGGCGAGGAGGGACGAGACGTCAGGCCACGGTACATGAATTAGAAACATCCAATTCAGTGGGAGCACAATTGGCAACTCTCACTAAGATGGTCCAAAATATGCAAATGCAACATAATACCCATGAGGTTAAGGTAATAGATTCTCCGTGTGATTTATGTGGAGGTAATCATAGCTCTTCTGAGTGCATGCAGAATCAGGAATCTAGCCTTTATGTGGGAAACTATAACCGAAACAACAACATGATGTCCAACACATACAATCCAGCTTGGAAAAGGCACCCAAATTTTTCATGGAGCAATCCCAACAATGCTTTGAATCCGACTGTTCAACCCTCATGTTTCCAGCAATCAATGCCAATGCAACACCCGTCGCAACAGCAGTAGCCACTGCTACAGTAGCAGATATCGCAACAACAGCTCATAAGTTCACTAGAAAATTCTCTTAAGGCCTTTATGATGAAAAGTGAATCATATATGGCTGAGAATAGTAACTTCATTAAGAGAACCGATGCTTTCACAAGTAGAATTGAGATGAGGTTACAAAATCAAGAGGCAACGATTAAAACATTGGAAACTCAAGTTGGGCAGTTTGTTCAAAGTTTGAACACTAGACCACATGGAGGATTACCCAGCAATACTGAAGTTGCAAGGGGAATGAGCCATGAGCAATGTAAGGCAATTACTACTAGGAGTGGCCTACTAAGGAGATGTTAGGAAACTCAGCAGACAAAGTTCCACTAGTGGAACAAGAAGAAACAGATAAAGAGGACTTGGATGCTGAACTAAGTGATCATGCCACATCAATCCTAGAAAAAAGCACTGCCTCGGCAGAAAAATCGGCAGTCCCTAGACAAGTGGCCAAGACAACAAGAAAACCAGTGGTGCCAGGTATTAAATTCCAGACCAATGAGACAGTAGAGGAGATACGAACACCACCACCTTTCCCACAAAGGTTGAAAAAGCATAAACAAGACTATCAAATTAAAAAATTCTTAGACATCTTGAAGCAAGTCCACATTAACTTGCCATTTGTTGAGGCAATAGAACAAATGTCGAATTATGCGAAATTCTTAAAAGACATTGTGTCTAAAAGGAAAAGGCTTGGTGAGTTTGAAACAGTGGCTGCAATTGAAGGATGCATGGCAATGCTTCATAATCGCATGCCTCCTAAATTGAAGGATCCTGGATGTTTTACTATACCTTGTACGATAGGAAACCACTATGAAGGAAAGGCATTATGTGACCTTGGAGCAAGCATAAACTTGATGCCGAAATCTTTTTCCAAAAACTTGGAATAGGAAGGGCAAAACCTACAACAGTAATGCTCCAATTGGCGGACAAAACGTATGTGCAACCTGAAGGAAAAATCGAGGACATAATAGTAAGGGTGGATAAATTTATTTTTCCAGCTGACTTCCTAGTTCTTAATTGTGAAGCAGATGACAATGCACCGATCATCTTGGGGAGACCTTTTCTAGCCACTAGACGCACTTTTATTGATGTGGAAAAAGGAGAATTGACAATGAGGGTTAACGACCAGCAAGTCAAACTCAACGCTTTCCATAACTTGAAAAGACATGATGATCCAGAGGAGTGCAAGGTTATCCACACCACAGATTCAGGCAGTAACATATCCTGTCTCAACAACCACTGCCTCGGCAGTACACTCGGCAATACAGTGGATAATAGTTACAACAGAGTCCTAGATAGTGTTAAAACATCAAAGGTGAAGAAAGCCAATTGGACAACACATTTTTAGGCAAACTTAAATCCAAATGGTCAGAACCACATGGTGCAATAAAAAGCAAATCAAGAAGGGATGGGCATGAGTTCAAAGCGAATGGCCAGTAGTTGTGTAACATCCCGGTTTTGGGGTTAGTAGTTTAAGCGTAAGTTGTGGAAATTCGATTCGGGTCGAATCGGATTCCTAGGGTTCGTTATTCCGGGGAAAAAAATTAAAATAATAATATTTTAATCGGGTAAGTAATACTTTTGTGAAATGGTTCTAAAAATATTAAAATGATGTTTTAAAGTTAAAGGAATATTATTTGAACTTTAATTTGATTTTTAATTAGGCTAATTTTTTATTAGTGACTAAATTGTAATTTTGGGAAAGTTTTGGGGATTTAATTAGTAATTTTCGGCACTTAGAATTTTTGGTGACTAAATTGGAAAGCAAGCCATACTTAGAATCCTTAGAGGGCCATAAACCCAATTTATTTTTAATTAATGATTTATCGACCAAAATGGTTTTTAAATTGTTTTATTTAAATGATAATTCCATTTTCTTTTGTAACTTCCCATTTTCCCATATTTTCTCTCAAGATTTTCTCTCATTTTCTCTCCATCTTCTTCTCCAAATTTCTCCAATTACTTGCTGATATCTTCATCATTTTCTACAAGATTTACTTCATTTTATTCATCATTTCATTCTTTACAAAACCTACTCATCAATTTTGCAAAAATCAACATCTTTTTTAAGGAAATCAAGGAAGCTTTTCTCATCTTTTTGGTGGATTTAATCTCAAGGTAATATTCTGATTTTTAATCTTTTTCTAAGGTTCTTTATTGAAATTCCCAAGTATTGGCTTGTTCATCAACTATTGCTATTTTATTTTGTGTTTTTAATTCAAGATCTATGAGTTTTATGATGGATTTTATGAAATCTTTTGATATCTAAATTGATGTTGGATTTAGGTTGATTTAATTATGATATTCGGTCAATCAAATGGTTGATTGAGTCTTGAAATGAGTTAACAATAAATTAATCCTGGAATAATGTAATCGGTGGTGTTTTAAGGTGGTTTTTCAGTTGTTTTAGGGGTTGTTTTAGGTGTTCTAATGTTGCTGGAGGTATAAGGATGGTTTGTAAGTGTTTTTGGTTCATAATTGAGATGGATTAGATGTTAGATTCATTAGGTTTTGGGCTGATGTTGTTTCGGATGCGTTTCGGCTTAGTTTCGGTCTTTTCGGCTAAGTTTTCGATAGTTGTGTGAGGGTTAAATGTGGCTGCTGTTTTGAGCATGTTGTGATGTGAATATGCTCTGTTTTTAATGTTGTAGAGGTAGTGCAAGAAGGTGCATAAGTTGCTGGTGCGTTGGCGTTGCCATCGGAGCATCGGCGAGGGCTTGTTTCGCTTGTCGGTGAGTGGTTTTGGATTTAAAGTGAATGGCATTGGTTCAGTTCTGTTTTGGGGGCTATGGAATAGTGTGAAAACTTTCCATAGTTCAAGAGTAAGTGTTTTAAATGATGTTGATGCATTACCTCGATTTTCGGTTATTTTCGGTAATGGCATATATGTAACAATGATTCAATATGATTTTGGAATTGCATATATTTGATTTTGAAATGATGCATGTATGTGTTAATTGTTGAAAATGCATGGTTTATTAAGGTATTCATGGTTCATGTAAGAATGAAAAAAAAGAATTTGGATTATGATGAGGTTATTTGCCTATGTTGATAAAGCCGTTGAGCATGATTTCTAGTTCACATGATGAACATTTAATGAGTGCATTATGAGCAGCAAGTTAACATGCATGATTGAGATTGATATTGGCTTAGTGACACTAATCTTAGATTCGAATACAAATGACATGTCATTAGGATTGAGTGCACTATAAAATAATGAGAATAATGATGATGCCTACACGTAAACAAGGGTGACTTTGTGTCCGACCATGCATATAGTTGACCCATGCGTAAACAAGGGTGACTTTGTGTCCGACCGTGCGTAGTGGGGGTAACATGTATACAAGGGTGACTGTGTGTCCGACCGATGCATGTTGAGACAAAGTGTCTCCAATTATGGAAAAAGGAATCCGTGTATTCGGTGAACTAAAAGTTCATATTAAGTGATCACTAGGAAGCCAATATGCATATATGAAACGAAATGATTTATTTATGCATGATACATGAGATGTTTTGACATTGTTGATAAGCATGTTTTGGTTTTACATATTTCAAATAAGCATGAAGAATGCAAGTATGAATTTATAAATGATTTTGAACTTGTTAGAGCTTCCTCACTAAGCATGTTGTGCTTAAGCTCTCTCTTTCCATACTTGCAGAGAAAAATTGATATTTGAGGCTACGTTCGGAGCAAGGGAACCAAGGGGAAGTGTTGTCTCAATTTTTGGTATGTTTTGGCAAATAATTTGGGTTTGGCAATGTGTAAATCAAACCCATGTGAAGTGTGGTATTTTTTCTTTGGTTAATGTTGTAATAAGACCTATAATGTTTTGGATTGTTGATTGATGGACTATGGTGTTGCTTGGATTATTGAGACATGTACATGAATGAACATTGTTGAATTTAAATCATATGTTAGGAAGCATGCCTATAGATTTTTTGGGGTTTTTGATGTGATAAATGTATGCTTTAAATTGTTCTTTATGCTTAGGAAATTATGGTTATGTTTGAATGGGTGGAATTAACTTAGAATGTTCAAACTTGTCAAAGTGCACAGGGGGTATCGATACCAGTATCGATACCCTAAGCCTTAATTTGGGGTGGTTCGAATCTTGGTTCGATGCAATTACTCCACTGGACGCTGGAGTATCGATACCACCTATGGGGGTATCGATACCCATAGCCTTCGAATTGCAAGGAGGCTAGCTCCACGATTGGGTATCGATACCAAGACCCTAGGTATCGATGCCGAGACCCAAAAATGACATTTTAAGTGGGGAAAATCATGTTTAGGGTCAGATGTCTTTCCACGATCAAATACAGATGCAATGAATAATATTTTGAGTGTTAACATCCCTTTAATGCATGATGTTCATTTAGATTCGTATTGGTAAACAAATGTTGGTTTTAGTCTCTATAATATTGTGAGCTTTACAATTAGGTCCCTATTGAATGCAACATGAAATTGACGATGCAATAATGGTCCGTTTGATCTGAACTTTGTTATGAGTGTGCTATGCATGTATAATTGAACTATGGTAGATTACATTACCGGTTTATTGTTGGAATTAAGAATTATTTGCGTGTTGATCCTTATGTACTGATATGCGAATTGAATTGATCAATCGTGAATCGAATGTTTCCGTTTTTGTTGCGCATGACCTCGACACACATAGGAACCAAATTATGCATCTAGTTAAGAAAAAAAACATATCGGTTTTCAAGGTTGTTTATCGAATTGGACCTTAACGGGTTTAGTTAGATATTCCCCGTGTGACCCGTTAGTGCCGGCTCCGTCCAGGCCGGGCTAAGGGGGTTACATTTGGTGGTATCAGAGCCAGGTTTGTTAAAGTGTGTGGCCGGGTTAACTAAAGTATGTGGTTAACTTGTTGAATATATAAGCATGATGATTGTATTTGAGTGATGATGGTTAAAAAGGGATAACGGTTACACATTGCCAATGCCAATACATTTTCAAATGCTTCTCAGGTTTCCCTTGGATCTTGCCCGAATGTAAGTTTATTATGTTTTAATATCATGTTTTAAAATTGCATGTATGAAGTTTTTGGAATATGCCACCGAGACGCGAGACTCGTGCTAGTGCGAATATGATCACCGAGGGTCAGGCAGAGGGTGAGGCGACTGCTAGGGAAGAGCCGCTTCCTCCTCCTCCACCCGTGGGTGTGCCTCCGGTTCCTTTGGGAGGTCAGTTTAGAGAGTTTGCACCGCTTATACAGGCTATGGTGGGTGCGTTTCAGGCTGCTGTTGCTAGAGTGCATATCCCGGCTCCTGCTCCTGCTGTAGTGGTTACCCCAGGTCTACCTTTAGAGCGTTTGCGTAGCTTGGGCGGTGTAGAGTTCCATGGATCAGACCCGAGCTTGGCTGAGGAGTGGTTGGCTAGTACAGAGAGGATTTTGGATCAGATGGACTGTCAGCATACTAGGAGGCTGGGTTGTGTAGTTTCTCTGCTTCAGGGAGATGCTTATCGTTGGTGGATCACCACGAAAGCGGGTGTAGATGCTGCTAATCTGACTTGGGAGTACTTTCGGACCGCTTTTGTGCAGAAGTTTTTGGGGCCACAATATGAGGATGCAAGGAAGAGGGAGTTTATGTCCTTGGTACAGGGGGCTAGAACAGTGGCTGAGTATGAGATACAGTTTATTAGGTTGAGCCACTATGCTCCTGAGTTGGTTCCTACTGACCGAAAGAGGTGTGATAGGTTCCGTTATGGGTTGGATCCTGAGATTAAGACATATCTGTTAGCCGCTGAGTACACCGAGTTTGATGTGTTGGTTAATAGGGCTAAGGATGTCGAGGAGTCTCTATTGGAGGCTAGGAAGTCTACCGATGTTGGTAAGAGGCCTGCTGAGGCTGGTGCACAAGGTAATAAGAGTAAGAGGTTTCGGGACAACCGATACAGAGCTGACCGACGCCGAGGTGACTTTGGACGCGGTGGTCGTGCTCAGCACTATGGTAGAGGTGGTGGTGATGCTTCAGTCTGTAACTTGTGTTCTAGGCACCATCCAGAGGAGTGCTGGTGGGCCACTGGTGCTTGTATGGGATGTGGATCGAAGGATCATGTGAGGCGTGATTGCCCAAGGTTTGCTGGCAAGTCGGGTGATCGTGCTGAGGCTGCTGTGATGCCTGGTAGAGGACGTGGACGTGGTCGAGGTCTTTTCCAGAGGCAGGGAGATGGACGAAAGGTTTATGCTCAGCGTGGGACTCGTAATGCTACAGATGTGGTGGCAAGTACCTTTTCTTTGCAAAATGTACCGTTGTTTTCTTTGATAGATTCAGGATCTACGCATTCTTATGTTTTGAGTGAGCATGCATATTTGTTGGATATTCCGGTTGAGGTTTTAGACGTAGGTGTTGTGGTTACTAGTTCTTTGGGTGAGACGGTTACAGTAAGGAGGTTGTATAAAAGATGTCCGTTGGAGGTTCAAGGACTTGTCTTCGAGGTGGACTTGATGGAGTTGCCGTTTCATGGTTTTGATCTTATCTTGGGGGTTGATTGGTTGACAGAGCACCGTGCGGTGGTGGATTTTGAAAGGAAGAAGGTTACTTTGAGGTTGTTGGACGGTAGTGAGGTTGTGGTAAAGAGTGAGTATATCGGATTCTTGTCTAATGTGGTTTTGGCTTTACAAGCGGAAAAGATGTTGCAACATGGTGGTATGGCATATCTAGCTTATGTGATGAATCCGGGTATAGAAGATGTTCGGGTGCAAGACATTCGAACAGTGCACGATTTTCTGGAAATTTTTCCTGAGAGTTGTCAGGGTTACCTCCCGATCGTGATGTGGAGTTTAGTATCGAGACTTATGCTGGTACTAACCCGGTGTCTATTGCTCCTTATCGCATGGCACCTAAGGAGTTAAAGGAGTTGAAGATGCAATTGCAAGAGTTGCTTGATCGAGGTTTCATTCGACCGAGCGTATCACCTTGGGGTGCGCCGATGTTGTTTGTGAAGAAGAAGGATGGTACTATGAGGATGTGCATTGATTATCGACAGTTGAATAAGTTGACCGTGAAGAATAAGTATCCTTTGCCGAGGATTGACGATTTGTTTGATCAATTTCGAGGGGCAAGTGTGTTCTCGAAGATTGATTTGAGGTCAGGGTATTATCAGTTGAAGGTGAAAGAAGAGGATGTATTAAAAATAACTTTTCGGACAAGGTATGGACATTATGAGTTTTTGGTGATGCCGTTTGGATTGACAAATGCCCCTGCTGCTTTTATGGATATGATGAATCGAGTGTTCCATGAATATTTGGATCAGTTTGTGGTGGTATTCATAGATGATATCCTTGTGTATTCGCGTACCGAGGAAGATCATGATCGGCATTTGCGATTAATGTTGCAAGCGTTGAAAGAGAACCAGTTGTATGCTAAGTTAAGTAAATGTGAGTTTTGGTTGAAGGAAGTGGTGTTTCTTGGTCATGTAGTGTCGGAAAAGGGTATTAGTGTTGATCCGAAAAAGATAGAGGCGGTTATGAGTTGGAAGCAACCAAAGTCGGTGTCGTAGGTTCGGAGTTTTCTAGGCCTGGCGGGTTATTATCGTAGGTTTGTTGAGGGGTTTTCGAGCATTGTTGCTCATATGACCAAGCTTTTGCAAAAGAAGGTTCCTTTTGAGTGGAAATAAAGTCAACAAAAGAGTTTTGAGAAGTTAAAAGAGGTGTTGACTAGTGCTCCGGTGTTGGTGCAACCCGAGTCCGGTAAGGATTTTGTGGTTTATAATGATGCATCATATGTTGGTCTTGGATGCGTTTTGATGCAAGAAGGGAAGGTTGTGGCTTATGCTTCTAGATAGTTAAGGGTGCATGAAAAGAATTATCCGACGCATGATTTGGAGCTTGCGGCAGTTGTGTTTGCTTTGAAGATATGGAGACATTATTTGTATGGTGAGAAGTGTACTATATACACGGATCACAAGAGTTTGAAGTACCTCATGTCGCAAAAGGATCTAAATCTTAGGCAACGAAGATGGATGAAGTTGCTTAAGGATTATGATTTGCCTATTGAGTATCATCCGGGGAAAGCTAATGTGGTAGTTGATGCTTTGAGCCGTAGGGAGGCGGTTGAGTTAAGGGCGATGTTTGCTAAGTTGAGTATTTCAAAGTAAGATGGTTTAGTGGCGGAGTTGCAAGTAAAACCTATCTTGGTTGAGATGATAAAGGTGAAACAGTTAGAGGACGAGGCTTTGGTGCCTTTTGTGGAGGATATTGCTGAAGGCAAACCGACTGAATATCATTTTGATGATGATGAGGTGTTATGTTTTAGAGACCGGATTGTGGTGCCGGATGATGTTGAGTTAAGGCAAGCTATCTTGGCTGAGGCACACACTAGTCCGTTTGCTATGCATTCGGGTAGTGTGAAGATGTATAGGGATCTCAAGAGTGTGTACTTTTGGGTTGGTTTGAAGAAGGATGTGACAGAGTTTGTGTCGCGATGTATGGTGTGTCAGCGGGTAAAAGCTGAACATCAGTTTCCTTCAGGTTTGTTGCAACCAGTTCAAGTTCCGGAGTGGAAGTGGGAGAGAGTGACTATAGATTTTGTGACGGGGTTACCCTTGACGCCGTCCAAAAAGGATTCTATATGGGTGATTGTTGATAGGTTTACGAAGTGTGCACATTTTATTGCCATGCATACGACGTATTCTATGGATAAGTTAGCGGGGTTATATGTTTCTGAGGTGGTGAGGTTGCATGGTGTGCCTAAGTCGATCATATCGGATAGAGATCCGTGTTTAACTTCTAAGTTTTGGAAGGGTTTGCAAGTTGCTTTGGGTACGAGGCTTAGCTTTAGTACAGCTTATCATACACAGACGGATGGTCAGTCTGAACGTGTTATCCAGACCTTGGAAGATATGCTGAGATGTTGCATCATTGAGTTTGAAGGTTCTTGGGAGAAGCAATTACCTTTGGTGGAGTTTGCTTACAACAATAGTTACCAGGCAAGTATACGGATGGCACCGTTTGAGGCTTTATATGGGCGTAGGTGTCGTACACCTTTGTGTTGGAAGAAAGTTGGACAAAAGTATGTTTCTTTACCACAAGTGTTGAAAGATACGGTTGAGAAAGTTAAGCTTATTTGTGCTAAGCTCAAGGAGGCTTCAGATAGACAGAAGTCTTATGCCAATTTGAAGCGTAGAGAGATAGAATATGATGTCGGGGACAAAGTGTTTTTAAAAGTTTCGCCGTGGAAGAAAGTGATGAGGTTTGGACGTAAGGGTAAGTTGAGTCCTCGTTTCATTGGGCCATTAAATCAAATTTTTTGGGTACAAAAAGTTAATTATGGTCTTTTGAACCTAATTATACAGCTTAAACTCAAATTTTGAGCTTTTTACTTGGTTAAAATTCGAACGGGTTCACTCGAAAGCCCATTTAGACATGCAAGCTCTGGACCCTAAAAAACGATCGAAAATGACATTAAATCAAATTTTTTGGGTAAAAAAAGTTAATAATGGTATTTTGAACCTAGTTATACATCTTAAACTCAATTTTTGAGCTTTTTACTTGGTTAAAATTCGAACGGGTTCACTGGAAAGCCCATTTAGACATGCACGCTCTAAACCCTAAAAAACGACCGAAAATGATATTAAATCAATTTTTTTGGGTACAAAAATTTAATTATGGTCTTTTGAACCTAATTATATAGGTTAAACTAAAATTTTGAGCTTTTTACTCTGTTAAAATTCAAACAGGTTCACTGGAAATCCCATTTAGACATGCACGCTCTAAACCCTAAAAAACGATCGAAAATGACATTAAATCAATTTTTTGGGTACAAAAAGTTAATTATGGTCTTTTGAACCTAATTATATAGGTTAAACTAAAATTTTGAGCTTTTTACTCGGTTAAAATTCGAACGGGTTCACTAGAAAGCCCATTTAGACATGCACGCTTTAAAACCTAAAAAACGATCGAAAATGATATTAAATCAATTTTTTTGGGTAAAAAAAGTTAATTATGTACTTTTCAACCTAATTATATAGGTTAAACTAAAATTTTGAGCTTTTTACTCGGTTAAAATTTGAACGGGTTCACTAGAAAGCCCATTTAGACATGCACGCTCTAAACCCTAAAAAACGATCGAAAATGATATTAAATCAATTTTTGGGGGTAAAAAAAGTTAATTATGGTCTTTTGAACCTAATTATATAGGTTAAACTAAAATTTTGAGCTTTTTACTCGGTTAAAATTCGAACGGGTTCACTAGAAAGCCCATTTAGACATGCACGCTCTAAACCCTAAAAAACGATCGAAAATGATATTAAATCAAATTTTTTGGGTACAAAAAGTTAATTTTGGTCATTTGAACCTAATTATATAGGTTAAACTAAATTTTTTAGCTTTTTACTCGGTTAAAATTCGAACGGGTTTACTAGAAAGCCCATTTAGACATGCACGCTCTAAACCCTAAAAAACGAGAGAAAATGATATTAAATCAATTTTTTGGGTAAAAAAAGTTAATTATGGTCTTTTGATCCTAATTATATATCTTAAACTCAATTTTTGAGCTTTTTACTCGGTTAAAATTCGAACGGGTTCACTAGAAAGCCCATTTAGACATGCACGCTTTGAATCCTAAAAAACGATCGAAAATAACATTAAATCAAATTTTTTGGGTACAAAAAATTAATTATGGTCTTTTGAATCTAATTATACAGCTTAAACTCAAATTTTGAGCTTTTTACTCGGTTAAAATTCGAACGGGTTCACTAGAAAGCCCATTTAGACATACAAGCTCTGAACCCTAAAAAACGATCCAAAATGATATTAAATCAAATTTTTTGGGTAAAAAAAGTTAATTATGGTATTTTGAACCTAATTATACATCTTAAACTCAATTTTTGAGCTTTTTACTTGGTTAAAATTCGAACGGGTTCACTAGAAATCCCATTTAGACATGCACGCTCTAAACCCTAAAAAATGATCGAAAATGATATTAAATCAATTTTTTATGGTATTTTGAACATAATTATACATCTTAAACTCAATTTTGAGCTTTTTACTTGGTTAAAATTCGAACGGGTTCACTAGAAAGCCCATTTAGACATGCACGCTCTAAACCCTAAAAAACGATCGAAAATGATATTAAATCAAATTTTTTGGGTACAAAAAGTTAATTATGGTCTTTTGATCCTAATTATACATCTTAAACTCAAATTTTGAGTTTTTTACTCGGTTAAAATTCGAACGGGTTCACTAGAAAGCCCATTTAGACATGCACGCTTTGAACCCTAAAAAACGATCGAAAATGACATTAAATCAATTTTTTTGGGTACAAAAAGTTAATTGTGGTCTTTTGAAACAAATTATACAGCTTAAACTTAAATTTTGAGCTTTTTACTCGGTTAAAATTCGAACGGGTTCACTAGAAAGCCCATTTAGACATGCAAGCTCTGAACCTTAAAAAATGATCGAAAATGATATTAAATCAATTTTTTTGGGTAAAAAAAGTTAATTATGGTCTTTTGAACCTAATTATGTAGGTTAAACGAAAATTTTGAGCTTTTTACTCGGTTAAAATTCGAACAGGTTCACTAGAAAGCCCATTTAGACATGCACGCTTTGAACCCTAAAAAACGATCGAAAATGACATTAAATCAATTTTTTTGGGTACAAAAAGTTAATTATGGTCTTTTGAACCTAATTATACAGCTTAAACTCAAATTTTGAGCTTTTTACTCGGTTAAAATTCGAACGGGTTCACATGAAAGCCCATTTAGACATGCACGCTTTGAACCGTAAAAAACGATCGAAAATGACATTAAATCAAATTTTTTGGGTACAGAAAGTTAATTATGGTATTTTGAACCTAGTTATACAGCTTAAACTCAATTTTTGAGCTTTTTACTCGATTAAAATTCGAACGGGTTCACTAGAAAGCCCATTTAGACATGCACGCTTTGAACCCTAAAAAACGATCGAAAATGATATTAAATCAATTTTTTTGGGTAAAAAAAGTTAATTATGTACTTTTCAACCTAATTATATAGGTTAAACTAAAATTTTGAGCTTTTTACTCGGTTAAAATTTGAACGGATTCACTAGAAAGCCCATTTAGACATGCACGCTCTAAACCCTAAAAAACGATCGAAAATGATATTAAATCAATTTTTTTGGGTAAAAAAAGTTAATTATGGTCTTTTGAACCTAATTATATAGGTTAAACTAAAATTTTGAGCTTTTTACTCGGTTAAAATTCGAACGGGTTCACTAGAAAGCCCATTTAGACATGCACGGTCTAAACCCTAAAAAACGATCGAAAATGATATTAAATCAAATTTTTTGGGTACAAAAAGTTAATTTTGGTCTTTTGAACCTAATTATATAGGTTAAACTAAAATTTTGAGCTTTTTACTCGGTTAAAATTCGAACGGGTTCACTAGAAAGCCCATTTAAACATGCACGCTCTAAACCCTAAAAAACGATCGAAAATGATATTTAATCAATTTTTTGGGTAAAAAAAGTTAATTATGGTCTTTTGATCCTAATTATACATCTTAAACTCAATTTTTGAGCTTTTTACTCGGTTAAAATTCGAACGGGTTCACTAGAAAGCCCATTTAGACATGCACGCTCTGAATCCTAAAAAACGATCGAAAATAACATTAAATCAAATTTTTTGGGTACTAAAAATTAATTAGGGTCTTTTGAATCTAATTATACAGCTTAAACTCAAATTTTGAGCTTTTTACTTGGTTAAAATTCGAACGGGTTCACTAGAAAGCCCATTTAGACATACAAGCTCTGAACCCTAAAAAACGATCGAAAATGACATTAAATCAAATTTTTTGGGTAGAAAAAGTTAATTATGGCATTTTGAACCTAATTATACATCTTAAACTCAATTTTTGAGCTTTTTACTTGGTTAAAATTCGAACGGGTTCACTAGAAATCTCATTTAGACATGCACACTCTAAACCCTAAAAAATGATCGAAAATGATATTAAATCAATTTTTTATGGTATTTTGAACATAATTATACATCTTAAACTCAATTTTGAGCTTTTTACTTGGTTAAAATTCGAACGGGTTGTGACACCCCCACCCCGGGCCGGTAGGAAAGGGCATCACCGATCCTTGAGCACTCCGATAACCCGGCCCGAATAATGGTTTACCTACTTAACTTAACCCGAAAGTACCGATTTTAGAGGTAAATTAAAACTTTTTCCTATTACTAGGCCTTTATACCACTTAGCAACTTATATTCATTACTAAACATTCCCGAAACCTATTGTTCATTCAATAGTTCGATAATTCATTTATCCATTCCATATAACAATATCAATAGTTCGTTCCATTCCATTCCATAACATGCAATCCATTACAAATATACATACATATTAAACGTATCAAATATGTCATCATTCTTAAGTTATACAAATCTAAGCCCGAAGCTACCAAAATGTGGTTCACTATATACAAACCGTCTAAAGTAATCAAAATGCATGGTCTAACTAAACAAGACTAGCCACCACTAGGAGATACAAAAAGATCATACTTGGCTTGTGAAGCTTGCCGATTCGAACGACGGAAATCCGAGACCGAGCTATTAATCGATCAACCTGAAATGTTTGGGAAGAGCGAAGGGAGAGGGGGTAAGTACATAAGGTACTTAGTGAGGTAACAGAAAATCAAAACAATCCAAGACAATCCAAACATGTATCATATGCCATGTTAAGTTCACATATACCATAACATACCAAATTCAAGTACACATATACCAAATTCAATCGAGCATATATCAGTCCAATAAGTTTACATATACCAAGTCAAGTACACATACCAATTCAATGTATAACAATTCAATTCAAGGTTCAACATGTGACAATCCGATTACATGTATCAATTTAATGTTCACTATATGACAATCCAAATGCATGTAACAATCCATTGTTCGATATATGACAATTCAATAAGTTAAATGCCAATGACATGTACATTTTCATATCAAATAATCATGCTTGAATTTAAAGCAACAAGTAGAATGCAATTTAATTCAAGTTAATTAAATTCATTACAACCACCTTGGTATTTAGCTAGAAGATAATCGAATCTCCAACCAACTGTCGCCATAATATGCACCTATAGTGCTGGTCAAACCCTCCTACTGTCGCCAATGACCAAAAACGTACCCTCCGTCTGTCGCCAATAAGGGCCAATTGCCCCGGACCGAAGTCCTACCCGATACAATGAGCTCTAGATTCTAAGGCATGCCCTCCTATCTAACTAACTAGCTACCAAGGTTGTCGATTATCAATTTAAGCATATCAATCCAATATTCAATATCATTTCAATAACACGGTCCTCATAGACCAAGCCTCTTAGGCCATTGTGCCTAGGCTCATAAGAACTCGTTTCATGTCATTTCATATACATTACATTAAACATGCCAAGCACAAGCAAAATCAGAACTTTAATTGCATGGAACAAATGCATGTACACGTACCTTGCATCCCAAGCTTAAGCATGCCATTCATACCTCGGCATATGCAATGCATGGGTACGAACAAACCAAAACAAATACTTAACAAGCAATTCATATTCAATCAACATGCTAACAAATAACATGGCAACAAGCAAGTTCTCATAGCATTTCACTCTTCCCTTAAAGATTAGCCAAGTTTATATTAAGTCATATTTCATACCGGTTTAATCATAAACAACAAAAATCAGAATTGGGTTAGGACCTAGTCCCAACCCCAAAGAAAGTTACACTCACAAACAATCCAAGCAAAACTCCTAAGGATTATGGATGATTGGCCCCTTGCTCCTTCTTTTGGCAAGCTCTTGCCTCAACTCCTCTTCACTATCAACCACTTTAGAGACCTCTAATACACACAAAATCACATACACAATATCAAAATACATTCAATTCACACATTTCATAATTAACAATTCCAAAACAACCAAAACAGTTAGATTAGTTTCCAGGACAGTTTGTGCAATGCTCACTAAACTATTTTTATCTTTTGATCCACATGTCCAAAATTTGCCCACTTTACCTCGTTTTAAAGCTAACGAAACCATCTTTTAAACCATATAAAGCTTGAATTTTTCCTACGAACCCATCAATACCAGTTTTCGATCAAAGACAAGGCAATGCTGTTTCGGTACAGTCTGGACCAATCTTTTTGTTTCTCTTATATCTCCTAATTTACAAAGGCAAACGAGGTGAGATTTTTTTCTAATTAAAGTATACTCATCCAAGTTCTAGAATGCTCATTTCCAGCCTTAAATTCCTTGTACATTAATCTAGGGAATTTTCCAAAGCTACTGTCCAGTACAGACCTATTCTGGACAGATTTCACCTACAATAATTTTAGCTCAAAATTCATCAACCTTATCACCAATTCAACTCATCCAACACTTGTAAACTTTAGTAGGCTCAATTTTTAAGCACATTTTACCTATGCAACCATTTTTAATTATGCAATTCAACAAAGTTATCAGCTCATTTTATGAAGCCACCAAAATGTCACCTAATAGCTAGTCCAAAGCACTTTACCAATTCTAACACTTTCTTTCCTTCATCTTTTCAACCAAAACACCTAAAATTTAATTTCCACACTCTTAAAACATTACCCTATGAATTCAACATTAAATTTCCAGATTCAACAATAACAATTAAGTCCATCAATTTCTCAATTCTAGCAAAACAGTCCAAACAATACATTTAGTACTTAATTCACTACCAAACTTTCTCATGCTTCATTTTACTTCAAATCAGTCCACATAAGACCATTTTAAGCATCCTAACATCAAAATCCTTCATAAATTTAAACACAAAAGAGTCCCTACAACTTTCAAATTCATGCAATTAAATCCTCAAGCTCAAAGTCTCAACCAATCACAACAATACCAATTTCCAGCAACCTCCATTTAAGTTCTAACTTAAAAATAAACTAACTAAAAGCAACATACTAAATTTTCAGGCATGGAAACTAAACTAACAACCTTCAATTTCATTTTTAACTAAGTTTTCATGAAGTAAAATACATTACCTTGCTTATTGACCTTCCTAACTCAAGACTCTTGCTTTAAACCTTCAAAATCTCACTTAAAACCTCACATGCAAGCAAGAGAAAATTTTCTCTCCTAACACTCTTTCATGGCCGGCCAAAGAGAGGAAAATGGGTGAAGAAGATGAGTGAATAGTATTATTTTTCTTTCTCCCACTAACTTTTATTTCATCATTTTTTTCTTATTTATTTAATTCAAACAAAAATCCACCTAATTATGGGACAAGGTGGCTGGTCAAAGGAGGTCTTGACATGTGTCCATGGCCTCCAATTCCTTGAAAATTTACATGCAATCTCTCTTTTCTTGAATTTTCACTTTTTGGTCCTTTTTCAATTTAGCCTCTAATTTTCAATTTCATTCAATTTAGTCCCTAATTTTAGGATTTTATTAGGCCCTAATTACATTAATTTAGTCCTTAACTCCTAGGCCAAGTTTAGGGTATTACACGGGTTCACTAGAAAGCCCATTTAGACATGCACGCTCTAAACCCTAAAAAACGATCGAAAATGACATTAAATCAAATTTTTTGGGTATAAAAAGTTAATTATGGTCTTTTGATCCTAATTATACATCTTAAACTCAAATTTTAGGCTTTTTACTCGGTTAAAATTCGAACGGGTTCACATGAAAGCCCATTTAGACATGCACGCTCTAAACCCTAAAAAACGATCGAAAATGACATTAAATCAAATTTTTTGGGTACAAAAAGTTAATTATGGTCTTTTGAACCAAATTATACAGCTTAAACATAAATTTTGAGCTTTTTACTCGGTTAAAATTCGAACGGGCTCACTACAAAGCCCATTTAGACATGCAAGCTCTGAACCTTAAAAAATGATCGAAAATGATATTAAATCAATTTTTTGGGTAAAAAAAGTTAATTATGGTCTTCTGAACCTAATTATATAGGTTAAACGAAAATTTTGAGCTTTTTACTCGGTTAAAATTCGAACAAGTTCACTAGAAAGCCCATTTAGACATGCACGCTTTGAACCCTAAAAAACGATCGAAAATGATATTAAATCAAATTTTTGGGTACAAAAAGTTAATTATGGTCTTTTGAACCTAATTATACAGCTTAAACTCAAATTTTGAGCTTTTTACTCGGTTAAAATTCAAACGGGTTCACATGAAAGCCCATTTAGACATGCACGCTTTGAACCCTAAAAAACGATCGAAAATGATATTAAATCAAATTTTTTGGGTATAAAAAGTTAATTATGGTCTTTTGAACCTAATTATACAGCTTAAACTCAAATTTTGAGCTTTTTACTCGGTTAAAATTCGAACGGGTTCACTAGAAAGCCCATTTAGACATGCACGCTTTGAACCCTAAAAAACGATCAAAAATGATATTAAATCAATTTTTTTGGGTAAAAAAAGTTAATTAAGTACTTTTCAACCTAATTATATAGGTTAAACTAAAATTTTGAGCTTTATACTCGGTTAAAATTTGAACGGGTTCACTAGAAAGCCCATTTAGACATGCACGCTCTAAACCCTAAAAAACGATCGAAAATGATATTAAATCAATTTTTTTGGGTAAAAAAAGTTAATTATGGTCTTTTGAACCTAATTATATAGGTTAAACTAAAATTTTGAGCTTTTTACTCGGTTAAAATTCGAACGGGTTCACTAGAAAGCCCATTTAGACATGCACGGTCTAAACCCTAAAAAACGATCGAAAATGATATTAAATCAAATTTTTTGGGTACAAAAAGTTAATTTTTGTCTTTTGAACGTATTTATATAGGTTAAACTAAAATTTTTAGCTTTTTACTCGGTTAAAATTCGAACGGGTTCACTAGAAAGCCCATTTAGACATGCACGCTCTAAACCCTAAAAAACGATCGAAAATGATATTAAATCAATTTTTTGGATAAAAAAAGCTAATTATGGTCTTTTGATCCTAATTATACATCTTAAACTCAATTTTTGAGCTTTTTACTCGGTTAAAATTCGAACGGGTTCACTAGAAAGCCCATTTAGACATGCACGCTCTGAATCCTAAAAAACGATCGAAAATAACATTAAATCAAATTTTTTGGGTACTAAAAATTAATTAGGGTCTTTTGAATCTAATTATACAGCTTAAACTCAAATTTTGAGCTTTTTACTTGGTTAAAATTCGAACGGGTTCACTAGAAAGCCCATTTAGACATACAAGCTCCGAACCCTAAAAAACGATCGAAAATGACATTAAATCAAATTTTTTGGGTAAAAAAAGTTAATTATGGTATTTTGAACCTAATTATACATCTTAAACTCAATTTTTGAGCTTTTTACTTTGTTAAAATTCGAACGGGTTCACTAGAAATCCCATTTAGACATGCATGCTCTAAACCCTAAAAAATGATCGAAAATGATATTAAATCAATTTTTTATGGTATTTTGAACATAGTTATACATCTTAAACTCAATTTTGAGCTTTTTACTTGGTTAAAATTCGAACGGGTTCACTAGAAAGCCCATTTAGACATGCACGCTCTAAACCCTAAAAAACGATCGAAAATGATATTAAATCAAATTTTTTGGGTACAAAAAGTTAATTATGGCCTTTTAATCCTAATTATACAGCTTAAACTCAAATTTTGAGCTTTTTACTCGGTTAAAATTCGAACGGGTTCACTAGAAAGCCCATTTAGACATGCACGCTTTGAACCCTAAAAAACGATCGAAAATGACATTAAATCAATTTTTTTGGGTACAAAAAGTTAAATATGGTCTTTTGAACCAAATTATACAGCTTAAACTTAAATTTTGAGCTTTTTACTCGGTTAAAATTCGAACGGGTTCACATGAAAGCCCATTTAGACATGCACGTTTTGAACCCTAAAAAACGATCGAAAATGACATTAAATCAAATTTTTTTGGTACAGAAAGTTAATTATGGTCTTTTGAACCAAATTATACAGCTTAAACTCAAATTTTGAGCTTTTTACTCGGTTAAAATTCGAACGGGTTCACTAGAAAGCCCATTTAGACATGCACGCTTTGAACCCTAAAAAACGATCGAAAATGACATTAAATCAAATTTTTTGGGTACAAAAAGTTAATTATGGTCTTTTGAACCTAATTATATAGGTTAAACGAAAATTTTGTGCTTTTTACTCGGTTAAAAGTCAAACAGGTTCACTAGAAAGCCCATTTAGACATGGACGCTTTGAAACCTAAAAAACGATCGAAAATGACAATAAATCAAATTTTTTGGGTAAAAAAAGTTAATTATGGTCTTTTAATCCTAATTATACAGCTTAAACTTAAATTTTGTGCTTTTTACTCGATTAAAATTCGAACGGGTTCACTAGAAAGCCCATTTAGACATGCACGCTTTGAACCCTAAAAAACGATCGAAAATGACATTAAATCAAATTTTTTGGGTACAAAAAGTTAATTATGGTCTTTTGAACCAAAATATACAGCTTAAACTCAAATTTTGAGCTTTTTACTCGTCTAAAATTCGAACGGGTTCACTAGAAAGCCCATTTAGACATGCAAGCTCTAAACCCTAAAAAATGATCGAAAATGATATTAAATCAATTTTTTTGGGTAAAAAAAAGTTAATTATGGTCTTTTGAACCTAATTATATAGGTTAAACGAAAATTTTGAGCTTTTTACTCGGTTAAAATTCGAACATGTTCACTAGAAAGCCCATTTAGACATGCACGCTTTGAACCCTAAAAAACGATCGAAAATGACATTAAATCAAATTTTTTGGGTACAAAAGGTTAATTATGGTCTTTTGAACCTAATTATACAGCTTAAACTCAAATTTTGAGCTTTTTACTCGGTTAAAATTCGAACGGGTTCACAAGAAAGCCCATTTAGACATGCACGCTTTGAACCCTAATAAACGATCGAAAACGACATTAAATCAAATTTTTTGGGTACAGAAAGTTAATTATGGTCTTTTGAACCAAATTATACAGCTTAAACTCAAATTTTGAGCTTTTTACTCGGTTAAAATTCGAACGGGTTCTCTAGAAAGTCCATTTAGACATGCAAGCTCTGAACCCTAAAAAATGATCGAAAATGATATTAGATCAATTTTTTGGGTAAAAATTGTTAATTATGGTCTTTTGAACCTAATTATACAGCTTAAACTCAAATTTTGAGGTTTTTACTCGGTTAAAATTCGAACGGGTTCACTAGAAAGCCCATTTAGACATGCACGCTCTAAACCCTAAAAAACGATCGAAAATAATATTAAATCAATTTTTTGGGTAAAAAAGTTAATTATGGTATTTTGAACCTAGTTATACATCTTAAACTCAATTTTTGAGCTTTTTACTTAGTTAAAATTCGAACGGGTTCACTAGAAAGCCCATTCAGACATGCACGCTCTAAACCCTAAAAAACGACCGAAAATGATATTAAATCAAATTTCTTGGGTACAAAAAGTTAATTATGGCCTTTTGAACCTAATTATACATCTTAAACTCAATTTTTGAGCTTTTTACTTGGTTAAAATTCGAACGGGTTCACTAGAAATCTCATTTAGACATGCATGCTCTAAACCCTAAAAAATGATCGAAAATGATATTAAATCAATTTTTTATGGTATTTTGAACATAATTATACATCTTAAACTGAATTTTGAGCTTTTTACTTGGTTAAAATTCGAACGGGTTGTGACACCCCCACCCCGGGCCGGTAGGAAAGGGCGTCACTGATCCTTGAGCACTCCGATAACCCGACCCGAATAATGGTTTACCTACTTAACTTAACCCGAAAGTACCGATTTTAGAGGTAAATTAAAACTTTTTCCTATTACTAGGCCTTTAAACCACTTAGCAACTTATGTTCATTACTAAACATTCCCGAAACCTATTGTTCATTCAATAGTTCGATAATTCATTTATCCATTCCATATAACAATATCAATAGTTCGTTCCATTCCATTCCATAACATGCAATCCATTACAAATATACATACATATTAAACGTATCAAATATGTCATCATTCTTAAGTTATACAAATCTAAGCCCGAAGCTACCAAAATGTGGTTCACTATATACAAACCGTCTAAAGTAATCAAAATGCATGGTCTAACTAAACAAGACTAGCCACCACTAGGAGATACAAAAAGATCATACTTGGCTTGTGAAGCTTGCCGATTCGAACGACGGAAATCCGGGACCGAGCTATTAATCGATCAACCTGAAATGTTTGGGAAGAGCGAAGGGAGAGGGGGTAAGTACATAAGGTACTTAGTGAGGTAACAGAAAATCAAAACAATCCAAGACAATCCAAACATGTATCATATGCCATGTTAAGTTCACATATACCATAACATACCAAATTCAAGTACACATATACCAAATTCAATCGAGCATATATCAGTCCAATAAGTTTACATATACCAAGTCAAGTACACATACCAATTCAATGTATAACAATTCAATTCAAGGTTCAACATGTGACAATCCGATTACATGTATCAATTTAATGTTCACTATATGACAATCCAAATGCATGTAACAATCCATTGTTCGATATATGACAATTCAATAAGTTAAATGCCAATGACATGTACATTTTCATATCAAATAATCATGCTTGAATTTAAAGCAACAAGTAGAATGCAATTTAATTCAAGTTAATTAAATTCATTACAACCACCTTGGTATTTAGCTAGAAGATAATCGAATCTCCAACCAACTGTCGCCATAATATGCACCTATAGTGCTGGTCAAACCCTCCTACTGTCGCCAATGACCAAAAACGTACCCTCCGTCTGTCGCCAATAAGGGCCAATTGCCCCGGACCGAAGTCCTACCCGATACAATGAGCTCTAGATTCTAAGGCATGCCCTCCTATCTAACTAACTAGCTACCAAGGTTGTCGATTATCAATTTAAGCATATCAATCCAATATTCAATATCATTTCAATAACACGGTCCTCATAGACCAAGCCTCTTAGGCCATTGTGCCTAGGCTCATAAGAACTCGTTTCATGTCATTTCATATACATTACATTAAACATGCCAAGCACAAGCAAAATCAGAACTTTAATTGCATGGAACAAATGCATGTACACGTACCTTGCATCCCAAGCTTAAGCATGCCATTCATACCTCGGCATATGCAATGCATGGGTACGAACAAACCAAAACAAATACTTAACAAGCAATTCATATTCAATCAACATGCTAACAAATAACATGGCAACAAGCAAGTTCTCATAGCATTTCACTCTTCCCTTAAAGATTAGCCAAGTTTATATTAAGTCATATTTCATACCGGTTTAATCATAAACAACAAAAATCAGAATTGGGTTAGGACCTAGTCCCAACCCCAAAGAAAGTTACACTCACAAACAATCCAAGCAAAACTCCTAAGGATTATGGATGATTGGCCCCTTGCTCCTTCTTTTGGCAAGCTCTTGCCTCAACTCCTCTTCACTATCAACCACTTTAGAGACCTCTAATACACACAAAATCACATACACAATATCAAAATACATTCAATTCACACATTTCATAATTAACAATTCCAAAACAACCAAAACAGTTAGATTAGTTTCCAGGACAGTTTGTGCAATGCTCACTAAACTATTTTTATCTTTTGATCCACATGTCCAAAATTTGCCCACTTTACCTTGTTTTAAAGCTAACGAAACCATCTTTTAAACCATATAAAGCTTGAATTTTTCCTACGAACCCATCAATACCAGTTTTCGATCAAAGACAAGGCAATGCTGTTTCGGTACAGTCTGGACCAATCTTTTTGTTTCTCTTATATCTCCTAATTTACAAAGGCAAACGAGGTGAGATTTTTTTCTAATTAAAGTATACTCATCCAAGTTCTAGAATGCTCATTTCCAGCCTTAAATTCCTTGTACATTAATCTAGGGAATTTTCCAAAGCTACTGTCCAGTACAGACCTATTCTGGACAGATTTCACCTACAATAATTTTAGCTCAAAATTCATCAACCTTATCACCAATTCAACTCATCCAACACTTGTAAACTTTAGTAGGCTCAATTTTTAAGCACATTTTACCTATGCAACCATTTTTAATTATGCAATTCAACAAAGTTATCAGCTCATTTTATGAAGCCACCAAAATGTCACCTAATAGCTAGTCCAAAGCACTTTACCAATTCTAACACTTTCTTTCCTTCATCTTTTCAACCAAAACACCTAAAATTTAATTTCCACACTCTTAAAACATTACCCTATGAATTCAACATTAAATTTCCAGATTCAACAATAACAATTAAGTCCATCAATTTCTCAATTCTAGCAAAACAGTCCAAACAATACATTTAGTACTTAATTCACTACCAAACTTTCTCATGCTTCATTTTACTTCAAATCAGTCCACATAAGACCATTTTAAGCATCCTAACATCAAAATCCTTCATAAATTTAAACACAAAACAGTCCCTACAACTTTCAAATTCATGCAATTAAATCCTCAAGCTCAAAGTCTCAACCAATCACAACAATACCAATTTCCAGCAACCTCCATTTAAGTTCTAACTTAAAAATAAACTAACTAAAAGCAACATACTAAATTTTCAGGCATGGAAACTAAACTAACAACCTTCAATTTCATTTTTAACTAAGTTTTCATGAAGTAAAATACATTACCTTGCTTATTGACCTTCCTAACTCAAGACTCTTGCTTTAAACCTTCAAAATCTCACTTAAAACCTCACATGCAAGCAAGAGAAAATTTTCTCTCCTAACACTCTTTCATGGCCGGCCAAAGAGAGGAAAATGGGTGAAGAAGATGAGTGAATAGTATTATTTTTCTTTCTCCCACTAACTTTTATTTCATCATTTTTTTCTTATTTATTTAATTCAAACAAAAATCCACCTAATTATGGGACAAGGTGGCTGGTCAAAGGAGGTCTTGACATGTGTCCATGGCCTCCAATTCCTTGAAAATTTACATGCAATCTCTCTTTTCTTGAATTTTCACTTTTTGGTCCTTTTTCAATTTAGCCTCTAATTTTCAATTTCATTCAATTTAGTCCCTAATTTTAGGATTTTATTAGGCCCTAATTACATTAATTTAGTCCTTAACTCCTAGGCCAAGTTTAGGGTATTACACGGGTTCACTAGAAAGCCCATTTAGACATGCACGCTCTAAACCCTAAAAAACGATCGAAAATGACATTAAATCAAATTTTTTGGGTATAAAAAGTTAATTATGGTCTTTTGATCCTAATTATACATCTTAAACTCAAATTTTAGGCTTTTTACTCGGTTAAAATTCGAACGGGTTCACATGAAAGCCCATTTAGACATGCACGCTCTAAACCCTAAAAAACGATCGAAAATGACATTAAATCAAATTTTTTGGGTACAAAAAGTTAATTATGGTCTTTTGAACCAAATTATACAGCTTAAACATAAATTTTGAGCTTTTTACTCGGTTAAAATTCGAACGGGCTCACTACAAAGCCCATTTAGACATGCAAGCTCTGAACCTTAAAAAATGATCGAAAATGATATTAAATCAATTTTTTGGGTAAAAAAAGTTAATTATGGTCTTCTGAACCTAATTATATAGGTTAAACGAAAATTTTGAGCTTTTTACTCGGTTAAAATTCGAACAAGTTCACTAGAAAGCCCATTTAGACATGCACGCTTTGAACCCTAAAAAACGATCGAAAATGATATTAAATCAAATTTTTGGGTACAAAAAGTTAATTATGGTCTTTTGAACCTAATTATACAGCTTAAACTCAAATTTTGAGCTTTTTACTCGGTTAAAATTCAAACGGGTTCACATGAAAGCCCATTTAGACATGCACGCTTTGAACCCTAAAAAACGATCGAAAATGATATTAAATCAAATTTTTTGGGTATAAAAAGTTAATTATGGTCTTTTGAACCTAATTATACAGCTTAAACTCAAATTTTGAGCTTTTTACTCGGTTAAAATTCGAACGGGTTCACTAGAAAGCCCATTTAGACATGCACGCTTTGAACCCTAAAAAACGATCAAAAATGATATTAAATCAATTTTTTTGGGTAAAAAAAGTTAATTAAGTACTTTTCAACCTAATTATATAGGTTAAACTAAAATTTTGAGCTTTATACTCGGTTAAAATTTGAACGGGTTCACTAGAAAGCCCATTTAGACATGCACGCTCTAAACCCTAAAAAACGATCGAAAATGATATTAAATCAATTTTTTTGGGTAAAAAAAGTTAATTATGGTCTTTTGAACCTAATTATATAGGTTAAACTAAAATTTTGAGCTTTTTACTCGGTTAAAATTCGAACGGGTTCACTAGAAAGCCCATTTAGACATGCACGGTCTAAACCCTAAAAAACGATCGAAAATGATATTAAATCAAATTTTTTGGGTACAAAAAGTTAATTTTTGTCTTTTGAACGTATTTATATAGGTTAAACTAAAATTTTTAGCTTTTTACTCGGTTAAAATTCGAACGGGTTCACTAGAAAGCCCATTTAGACATGCACGCTCTAAACCCTAAAAAACGATCGAAAATGATATTAAATCAATTTTTTGGATAAAAAAAGCTAATTATGGTCTTTTGATCCTAATTATACATCTTAAACTCAATTTTTGAGCTTTTTACTCGGTTAAAATTCGAACGGGTTCACTAGAAAGCCCATTTAGACATGCACGCTCTGAATCCTAAAAAACGATCGAAAAT
Source organism: Abelmoschus esculentus (assembly GCA_035048815.1). Lineage (NCBI taxonomy): Eukaryota > Viridiplantae > Streptophyta > Magnoliopsida > Malvales > Malvaceae > Abelmoschus > Abelmoschus esculentus. The sequence continues at coordinate 7,033,175 of JAUCBN010000063.1, read as the reverse complement.
AACATTAAATCAAATTTTTTGGGTACTAAAAATTAATTAGGGTCTTTTGAATCTAATTATACAGCTTAAACTCAAATTTTGAGCTTTTTACTTGGTTAAAATTCGAACGGGTTCACTAGAAAGCCCATTTAGACATACAAGCTCCGAACCCTAAAAAACGATCGAAAATGACATTAAATCAAATTTTTTGGGTAAAAAAAGTTAATTATGGTATTTTGAACCTAATTATACATCTTAAACTCAATTTTTGAGCTTTTTACTTTGTTAAAATTCGAACGGGTTCACTAGAAATCCCATTTAGACATGCATGCTCTAAACCCTAAAAAATGATCGAAAATGATATTAAATCAATTTTTTATGGTATTTTGAACATAATTATACATCTTAAACTCAATTTTGAGCTTTTTACTTGGTTAAAATTCGAACGGGTTCACTAGAAAGCCCATTTAGACATGCACGCTCTAAACCCTAAAAAACGATCGAAAATGATATTAAATCAAATTTTTTGGGTACAAAAAGTTAATTATGGCCTTTTAATCCTAATTATACAGCTTAAACTCAAATTTTGAGCTTTTTACTCGGTTAAAATTCGAACGGGTTCACTAGAAAGCCCATTTAGACATGCACGCTTTGAACCCTAAAAAACGATCGAAAATGACATTAAATCAATTTTTTTGGGTACAAAAAGTTAAATATGGTCTTTTGAACCAAATTATACAGCTTAAACTTAAATTTTGAGCTTTTTACTCGGTTAAAATTCGAACGGGTTCACATGAAAGCCCATTTAGACATGCACGTTTTGAACCCTAAAAAACGATCGAAAATGACATTAAATCAAATTTTTTTGGTACAGAAAGTTAATTATGGTCTTTTGAACCAAATTATACAGCTTAAACTCAAATTTTGAGCTTTTTACTCGGTTAAAATTCGAACGGGTTCACTAGAAAGCCCATTTAGACATGCACGCTTTGAACCCTAAAAAACGATCGAAAATGACATTAAATCAAATTTTTTGGGTACAAAAAGTTAATTATGGTCTTTTGAACCTAATTATATAGGTTAAACGAAAATTTTGTGCTTTTTACTCGGTTAAAAGTCAAACAGGTTCACTAGAAAGCCCATTTAGACATGGACGCTTTGAAACCTAAAAAACGATCGAAAATGACAATAAATCAAATTTTTTGGGTAAAAAAAGTTAATTATGGTCTTTTAATCCTAATTATACAGCTTAAACTTAAATTTTGTGCTTTTTACTCGATTAAAATTCGAACGGGTTCACTAGAAAGCCCATTTAGACATGCACGCTTTGAACCCTAAAAAACGATCGAAAATGACATTAAATCAAATTTTTTGGGTACAAAAAGTTAATTATGGTCTTTTGAACCAAAATATACAGCTTAAACTCAAATTTTGAGCTTTTTACTCGTCTAAAATTCGAACGGGTTCACTAGAAAGCCCATTTAGACATGCAAGCTCTAAACCCTAAAAAATGATCGAAAATGATATTAAATCAATTTTTTTGGGTAAAAAAAAGTTAATTATGATCTTTTGAACCTAATTATATAGGTTAAACGAAAATTTTGAGCTTTTTACTCGGTTAAAATTCGAACATGTTCACTAGAAAGCCCATTTAGACATGCACGCTTTGAACCCTAAAAAACGATCGAAAATGACATTAAATCAAATTTTTTGGGTACAAAAGGTTAATTATGGTCTTTTGAACCTAATTATACAGCTTAAACTTAAATTTTGAGCTTTTTACTCGGTTAAAATTCGAACGGGTTCACTAGAAAGCCCATTTAGACATGCAAGCTCTGAACCTTAAAAAATGATCGAAAATGATATTAAATCAATTTTTTTGGGTAAAAAAAAGTTAATTATGGTCTTTTGAACCTAATTATATAGGTTAAACGAAAATTTTGAGCTTTTTACTCGGTTAAAATTCGAACAGGTTCACTAGAAAGCCCATTTAGACATGCACGCTTTGAACCCTAAAAAACGATCGAAAATGACATTAAATCAAATTTTTTGGGTACAAAAAGTTAATTATGGTCTTTTGAACCAAAATATACAGCTTAAACTCAAATTTTGAGCTTTTTACACGTCTAAAATTCGAACGGGTTCACTAGAAAGCCCATTTAGACATGCAAGCTCTAAACCCTAAAAAATGATCGAAAATGATATTAAATCAATTTTTTTGGGTAAAAAAAAGTTAATTATGGTCTTTTGAACCTAATTATATAGGTTAAACGAAAATTTTGAGCTTTTTACTCGGTTAAAATTCGAACATTTTCACTAGAAAGCCTATTTAGACATGCACGCTTTGAACCCTAAAAAACGATCGAAAATGACATTAAATCAAATTTTTTGGGTACAAAAGGTTAATTATGGTCTTTTGAACCTAATTATACAGCTTAAACTCAAATTTTGAGCTTTTTACTCGGTTAAAATTCGAACGGGTTCACAAGAAAGCCCATTTAGACATGCACGCTTTGAACCCTAAAAAACGATCGAAAATGACATTAAATCAAATTTTTTGGGTACAAAAAGTTAATTATGGTCTTTTGAACCAAATTATACAGCTTAAACTCAAATTTTGAGCTTTTTACTCGGTTAAAATTCGAACGGGTTCACTAGAAAGTCCATTTAGACATGCAAGCTCTGAACCCTAAAAAATGATCGAAAATGATATTAGATCAATTTTTTGTGTAAAAAATGTTAATTATGGTCTTTTGAACCTAATTATATAGCTTAAACTAAAATTTTGAGGTTTTTACTCAGTTAAAATTCGAACGGGTTCACTAGAAAGCCCATTTAGACATGCACGCTCTAAACCCTAAAAAACGATCGAAAATAATATTAAATCCATTTTTTGGGTAAAAAAAAGTTAATTATGGTATTTTGAACCTAGTTATACATCTTAAACTCAATTTTTGAGCTTTTTACTTGGTTAAAATTCGAACGGGTTCACTAGAAAGCCCATTTAGACATGCACGCTCTAAACCCTAAAAAATGATTGAAAATGATATTAAATCAATTTTTTTGGGTAAAAAAGTTAATTATGGTCTTTTGAACCTAATTATATAGGTTAAACGAAAATTTTGTGATTTTTACTCGGTTAAAAGTCAAACAGGTTCACTAGAAAGACCATTTAGACATGCACGCTTTGAACCCTAAAAAACGATCGAAAATGACATTACATCAAATTTTTTGGGTACAAAAAGTTAATTATGGTCTTTTGATCCTAATTATACAGCTTAAACTTAAATTTTGAGCTTTTTACTCGGTTTAAATTCGAACGGGTTCACTAGAAAGCCCATTTAGACATGCACGCTTTGAACCCTAAAAAACGATCGAAAATGACATTAAATCAAATTTTTTGGGTACAAAAAGTTAATTATGGTCTTTTGAACCAAATTATACAGCTTAAACTCAAATTTTGAGCTTTTTACTCGGTTAAAATTCGAACGGATTCACTAGAAAGCCCATTTAGACATGCAAGCTCTGAACCTTAAAAAATGATCGAAAATGATATTAAATCAATTTTTTTGGGTAAAAAAAGCTAATTATGGTCTTTTGAACCTAATTATATAGGTTAAACGAAAATTTTGAGCTTTTTACTCGGTTAAAATTCGAACAGGTTTACTAGAAAGCCCATTTAGACATGCACGCTTTGAACCCTAAAAATCGATCGAAAATGACATTAAATCAAATTTTTTGGGTTCAAAAGGTTAATTATGGTCTTTTGAACCTAATTATACAGCTTAAACTCAAATTTTGAGCTTTTTACTCGGTTAAAATTCAAACGGGTTCACTAGAAAGTCCATTTAGACATGCAAGCTCTGAACTCTAAAAAATGATCGAAAATGATATTAAATCAATTTTTTGGGTAAAAAATGTTAATTATGGTCTTTTGAACCTAATTATATAGATTAAACTAAAATTTTGAGGTTTTTACTCAGTTAAAATTCGAACGGGTTCACTAGAAAGCCCATTTAGACATGCACGCTCTAAACCCTAAAAAACGATCGAAAATAATATTAAATCCATTTTTTGGGTAAAAAAAAGTTAATTATGGTATTTTGAACCTAGTTATACATCTTCAACTCAATTTTTGAGCTTTTTACTTGGTTAAAATTCGAACGGGTTCACTAGAAAGCCCATTTAGACAGGCACGCTCTAAACCCTAAAAATGATCGAAAATAATATTAAATCAATTTTTTTGGGTAAAAAAGTTAATTATGGTCTTTTAAACCTAATTATATAGGTTAAACGAAAATTTTGTGCTTTTTACTTGGTTAAAAGTCAAACAGGTTCACTAGAAAGACCATTTAGACATGCACGCTTTGAACCCTAAAAAACGATCGAAAATGACATTACATCAAATTTTTTGGGTACAAAAAGTTAATTATGGTCTTCTGAACCTAATTATACACCTTAAACTCAAATTTTGAGCTTTTTACTCGGTTAAAATTCGAACGGGTTCACAAGAAAGACCATTTAGACATGCACGCTTTGAACCCTAAAAAACGATCGAAAATGACATTAAATCAAATTTTTTGGGTACAGAAAGTTAATTATGGTCTTTTGAACCAAATTATACAGCTTAAACTCAAATTTTGATCTTTTTACTCGGTTAAAATTCGAACGGGTTCACTAGAAAGCCCATTTAGACATGCAAGCTCTGAACGCTAAAAAATGATCGAAAATGACATTAAATCAATTTTTTTGGGTAAAAAATTTAATTATGGTATTTTGAACATAATTATACATCTTAAACTCAATTTTGAGCTTTTTACTTGGTTAAAATTCGAACGGGTTCACTAGAAAGGCCATTTAGACATGCACGCTCTAAACCGTAAAAAATATCGAAAATGATATTAAATCAATTTTTTGGGTAAAAAAAAGTTAATTATGGTCTTTTGAACCTAATTATACATCTTAAACTCAATTTTTGAGCTTTTTACTTGGTTAAAATTCGAACGGGTTCACTAGAAAGCCCATTTAGACATGCACGCACTAAACCCTAAAAAATGATCGAAAATAATATTAAATCAATTTTTTGGGTAAAAAAGTTAATTATGGTATTTTGAACCTAGTTATACATCTTAAACTCAATTTTTGAGCTTTTTACTTAGTTAAAATTCGAACGGGTTCACTAGAAAGCCCATTCAGACATGCACGCCCTAAACCCTAAAAAACGACCGAAAATGATATTAAATCAAATTTCTTGGGTACAAAAAGTTAATTATGGTCTTTTGAACCTAATTATATAGGTTAAACTAAAATTTTGAGCTTTTTACTCGGTAAAAATCCGAACGGGTTCACTAGAAAGCCCATTTAGACATGCACGCTCTAAACCCTAAAAAACGATCGAAAATGATATTAAATCAAATTTTTTGGGTACAAAAAGTTAATTTTTGTCTTTTGAACCTAATTATATAGGTTAAACTAAAATTTTGAGCTTTTTACTCGGTTAAAATTCGAACGGGTTCACTGGAAAGCCCATTTAGACATGCACGCTCTAAATCCTAAAAAACGAAAGAAAATGATATTAAATCAATTTTTTGTGTAAAAAAAGTTAATTATGGTCTTTTGATCCTAATTATACATCTTAAACTCAATTTTTGAGCTTTTTACTCGGTTAAAATTCGAACGGGTTCACTAGAAAGCCCATTTAGACATGCACGCTTTGAATCCTAAAAAACGATCGAACATGACATTAAATCAAATTTTTTGGGTACAAAAAGTTAATTATGGTCTTTTGAACCTAATTATACAGCTTAAACTCAAATTTTGAGCTTTTTACTCGGTTAAAATTCGAACGGGTTCACTAGAAAGCCCATTTAGACATGCAAGCTCTGAACCCTAAAAAACAATCGAAAAAGACATTAAATCAAATTTTTTGGGTAAAACAAGTTAATTATGGTATTTTGAACCTAATTATACATCTTAAACTCAATTTTTGAGCTTTTTACTTGGTTAAAATTCGAACGGGTTCACTAGAAAGCTCATTTAGACATGCACGCTCTAAACCCTAAAAAATGATCGAAAATGATATTAAATCAATTTTTTTGGGCAAAAAAAGTTAATTATGGTCTTTTGAACCTAATTCTATAGGTTAAACGAAAATTTTGTGCTTTTTACTTAGTTAAAAGTCAAACAGGTTCACTAGAAAGCCCATTTAGACATGCACTCTTTGAACCCTAAAAAACGATCGAAAATGACATTGAATCAAATTTTTTGGGTACAAAAAGTTAATTATGGTCTTTTGATCCTAATTATACATCTTAAACTCAAATTTTGAGCTTTTTACTCGGTTAAAATTCGAACGGGTTCACTAGAAAGCCCATTTAGACATGCACGCTTTAAACCCTAAAAAACGATCGAAAATGACATTAAATCAAATTTTTTGGGTACAAAAAGTTAATTATGGTCTTTTGAACCAAATTATACAGCTTAAACTCAAATTTTGAGCTTTTTACTCGGTTAAAATTCGAACGGGTTCACTAGAAAGCCCATTTAGACATGCACGCTCTAAACCCTAAAAAACGACCGAAAATGATATTAAATGAATTTTTTTGGGTAAAAAAAGTTAATTATGTTCTTCTCAACCTAATTATATAGGTTAAACTAAAATTTTGAGCTTTTTACTCGGTTAAAATTTGAACGGGTTCACTAGAAAGCCCATTTAGAGATGCACGCTCTAAACCCTAAAAAACGATCGAAAATGACATTAAATCAAATTTTTTGGGTACAAAAAGTTAATTATGGTCTTTTGAACCAAATTATACAGCTTAAACTCAAATTTTGAGCTTTTTACTCGGTTAAAATTCGAACGGGTTCACTAGAAAGCCCATTTAGACATGCAAGCTCTGAACCCTAAAAAATGATCGAAAATGATATTAAATCAATTTTTTTGGGTAAAAAAAGCTAATTATGGTCTTTTGAACCTAATTATATAGGTTAAACGAAAATTTTGAGCTTTTTACTCGGTTAAAATTCGAACAGGTTCACTAGAAAGCCCATTTAGACATGCACGCTTTGAACCCTAAAAAACGATCGAAAATGACATTAAATCAAATTTTTTGGGTTCAAAAGGTTAATTATGGTCTTTTGAACCTAATTATACAGCTTAAACTCAAATTTTGAGCTTTTTACTCCGTTAAAATTCGAACGGGTTCACAAGAAATCCCATTTAGACATGCACGCTTTGAACCCTAAAAAACGATCGAAAATGACATTAAATCAAATTTTTTGGGTACAAAAAGTTAATTATGGTCTTTTGAACCAAATTATACAGCTTAAACTCAAATTTTGAGCTTTTTACTCGGTTAAAATTCGAACGGGTTCACTAGAAAGCCCATTTAGACATGCAAGTTCTGAACCCTAAAAAATGATCGAAAATGACATTAAATCAAATTTTTTGGGTAAAAAATTTAATTATGGTATTTTGAACATAATTATACATCTTAAACTCAATTTTGAGCTTTTTACTTGGTTAAAATTCGAACGGGTTCACTAGAAAGCTCGGTTAAACTATATTTTTGTGCTTTTTACTCGGTTAAAATTCAAACGGGTTCATTGGAAATCCCATTTAGACATGCACGCTCTAAACCCTAAAAAACGATCGAAAACGACATTAAATCAATTTTTTCGGGTACAAAAGGTTAATTATTGTCTTTTGAACCTAATTATATAGCTTAAACTAAAATTTTGAGCTTTTTACTTGGTTAAAATTCGAACGGGTTTACTAGAAAGCCGATTTAGACATGCACGCTCTAAACCCTAAAAAATGATCGAAAATGATATTAAATCAATTTTTTTGGGTAAAAAAGTTAATTATGGTCTTTTGAACCTAATTATATAGGTTAAACGAAAATTTTGTGCTTTTTACTTGGTTAAAAGTCAAACAGGTTCACTAGAAATCCCATTTAGAAATGCACGCTTTGAACCCTAAAAAACGATCGAAAATGACATTACATCAAATTTTTTGGGTACAAAAAGTTAATTATGGTCTTCTGAACCTAATTATACACCTTAAACTCAAATTTTGAGCTTTTTACTCGGTTAAAATTCGAACGGGTTCACAAGAAAGACCATTTCGACATGCACGCTTTGAACCCTAAAAAACGATCGAAAATGACATTAAATCAAATTTTTTGGGTACAGAAAGTTAATTATGGTCTTTTGAACCAAATTATACAGCTTAAGCTCAAATTTTGATCTTTTTACTCGGTTAAAATTCGAACGGGTTCACTAGAAAGCCCATTTAGACATGCAAGCTCTGAACCCTAAAAAATGATCGAAAATGACATTAAATCAAATTTTTTGGGTAAAAAATTTAATTATGGTATTTTGAACATAATTATACATCTTAAACTCAATTTTGAGCTTTTTACTTGGTTAAAATTCGAACGGGTTCACTAGAAAGCTCGGTTAAACTATATTTTTTGCTTTTTACTCGGTTAAAATTCAAACGGGTTCATTGGAAATCCCATTTAGACATGCACGCTCTAAACCCTAAAAAACGATCGAAAACGACATTAAATCAATTTTTTTGGGTTCAAAAGGTTAATTATGGTCTTTTGAACCTAATTATACAGCTTAAACTCAAATTTTGAGCTTTTTACTCCGTTAAAATTCGAACGGGTTCACAAGAAATCCCATTTAGACATGCACGCTTTGAACCCTAAAAAACGATCGAAAATGACATTAAATCAAATTTTTTGGGTACAAAAAGTTAATTATGGTCTTTTGAACCAAATTATACAGCTTAAACTCAAATTTTGAGCTTTTTACTCGGTTAAAATTCGAACGGGTTCACTAGAAAGCCCATTTAGACATGCAAGTTCTGAACCCTAAAAAATGATCGAAAATGACATTAAATCAAATTTTTTGGGTAAAAAATTTAATTATGGTATTTTGAACATAATTATACATCTTAAACTCAATTTTGAGCTTTTTACTTGGTTAAAATTCGAACGCGTTCACTAGAAAGCTCGGTTAAACTATATTTTTTGCTTTTTACTCGGTTAAAATTCAAACGGGTTCATTGGAAATCCCATTTAGACATGCACGCTCTAAACCCTAAAAAACGATCGAAAACGACATTAAATCAATTTTTTCGGGTACAAAAGGTTAATTATTGTCTTTTGAACCTAATTATATAGCTTAAACTAAAATTTTGAGCTTTTTACTTGGTTAAAATTCGAACGGGTTCACTAGAAAGCCGATTTAGACATGCACGCTCTAAACCCTAAAAAATGATCGAAAATGATATTAAATCAATTTTTTTGGGTAAAAAAGTTAATTATGGTCTTTTGAACCTAATTATATAGGTTAAACGAAAATTTTGTGCTTTTTACTTGGTTAAAAGTCAAACAGGTTCACTAGAAATCCCATTTAGAAATGCACGCTTTGAACCCTAAAAAACAATCGAAAATGACATTACATCAAATTTTTTGGGTACAAAAAGTTAATTATGGTCTTCTGAACCTAATTATACACCTTAAACTCAAATTTTGAGCTTTTTACTCGGTTAAAATTCGAACGGGTTCACAAGAAAGACCATTTAGACATGCACGCTTTGAACCCTAAAAAACGATCGAAAATGACATTAAATCAAATTTTTTGGGTACAGAAAGTTAATTATGGTCTTTTGAACCAAATTATACAGCTTAAGCTCAAATTTTGATCTTTTTACTCGGTTAAAATTCGAACGGGTTCACTAGAAAGCCCATTTAGACATGCAAGCTCTGAACCCTAAAAAATGATCGAAAATGACATTAAATCAATTTTTTTGGGTAAAAAATTTAATTATGGTATTTTGAACATAATTATACATCTTAAACTCAATTTTGAGCTTTTTACTTGGTTAAAATTCGAACGGGTTCACTAGAAAGCCCATTTAGACATGCACGCTCTAAACCGTAAAAAATATCAAAAATGATATTAAATCAATTTTTTGGGTGAAAAAAAGTTAATTATGGTCTTTTCAACCTAATTATACATCTTAAACTCAATTTTTGAGCTTTTTACTTGGTTAAAATTCGAACGGGTTCACTAGAAAGCCCATTTAGACATGCACGCACTAAACCCTAAAAAATGATGGAAAATGATATTAAATCAATTTTTTTGGGTAAAAAAGTTAATTATGGTCTTTTGAACCTAATTATATAGGTTAAACGAAAATTTTGTGCTTTTTACTTGGTTAAAAGTCAAACAGGTTCACTAGAAAGACCATTTAGACATGCACGCTTTGAACCCTAAAAAACGATCGAAAATGACATTACATCAAATTTTTTGGGTACAAAAAGTTAATTATGGTCTTCTGAACCTAATTATACACCTTAAACTCAAATTTTGAGCTTTTTACTCGGTTAAAATTCGAACGGGTTCACAAGAAAGACCATTTAGACATGCACGCTTTGAACCCTAAAAAACGATCGAAAATGACATTAAATCAAATTTTTTGGGTACAGAAAGTTAATTATGGTCTTTTGAACCAAATTATACAGCTTAAACTCAAATTTTGATCTTTTTACTCGGTTAAAATTCGAACGGGTTCACTAGAAAGCCCATTTAGACATGCAAGCTCTGAACGCTAAAAAATGATCGAAAATGACATTAAATCAATTTTTTTGGGTAAAAAATTTAATTATGGTATTTTGAACATAATTATACATCTTAAACTCAATTTTGAGCTTTTTACTTGGTTAAAATTCGAACGGGTTCACTAGAAAGCCCATTTAGACATGCACGCTCTAAACCGTAAAAAATATCGAAAATGATATTAAATCAATTTTTTGGGTAAAAAAAAGTTAATTATGGTCTTTTGAACCTAATTATACATCTTAAACTCAATTTTTGAGCTTTTTACTTGGTTAAAATTCGAACGGGTTCACTAGAAAGCCCATTTAGACATGCACGCACTAAACCCTAAAAAATGATCGAAAATAATATTAAATCAATTTTTTGGGTAAAAAAGTTAATTATGGTATTTTGAACCTAGTTATACATCTTAAACTCAATTTTTGAGCTTTTTACTTAGTTAAAATTCGAACGGGTTCACTAGAAAGCCCATTCAGACATGCACGCTCTAAACCCTAAAAAACGACCGAAAATGATATTAAATCAAATTTCTTGGGTACAAAAAGTTAATTATGGTCTTTTGAACCTAATTATATAGGTTAAACTAAAATTTTGAGCTTTTTACTCGGTAAAAATCCGAACGGGTTCACTAGAAAGCCCATTTAGACATGCACGCTCTAAACCCTAAAAAACGATCGAAAATGATATTAAATCAAATTTTTTGGGTACAAAAAGTTAATTTTTGTCTTTTGAACCTAATTATATAGGTTAAACTAAAATTTTGAGCTTTTTACTCGGTTAAAATTCGAACGGGTTCACTGGAAAGCCCATTTAGACATGCACGCTCTAAATCCTAAAAAACGAAAGAAAATGATATTAAATCAATTTTTTGTGTAAAAAAAGTTAATTATGGTCTTTTGATCCTAATTATACATCTTAAACTCAATTTTTGAGCTTTTTACTCGGTTAAAATTCGAACGGGTTCACTAGAAAGCCCATTTAGACATGCACGCTTTGAATCCTAAAAAACGATCGAACATGACATTAAATCAAATTTTTTGGGTACAAAAAGTTAATTATGGTCTTTTGAACCTAATTATACAGCTTAAACTCAAATTTTGAGCTTTTTACTCGGTTAAAATTCGAACGGGTTCACTAGAAAGCCCATTTAGACATGCAAGCTCTGAACCCTAAAAAACAATCGAAAAAGACATTAAATCAAATTTTTTGGGTAAAACAAGTTAATTATGGTATTTTGAACCTAATTATACATCTTAAACTCAATTTTTGAGCTTTTTACTTGGTTAAAATTCGAACGGGTTCACTAGAAAGCTCATTTAGACATGCACGCTCTAAACCCTAAAAAATGATCGAAAATGATATTAAATCAATTTTTTTGGGCAAAAAAAGTTAATTATGGTCTTTTGAACCTAATTCTATAGGTTAAACGAAAATTTTGTGCTTTTTACTTAGTTAAAAGTCAAACAGGTTCACTAGAAAGCCCATTTAGACATGCACTCTCTGAACCCTAAAAAACGATCGAAAATGACATTGAATCAAATTTTTTGGGTACAAAAAGTTAATTATGGTCTTTTGATCCTAATTATACATCTTAAACTCAAATTTTGAGCTTTTTACTCGGTTAAAATTCGAACGGGTTCACTAGAAAGCCCATTTAGACATGCACGCTTTAAACCCTAAAAAACGATCGAAAATGACATTAAATCAAATTTTTTGGGTACAAAAAGTTAATTATGGTCTTTTGAACCAAATTATACAGCTTAAACTCAAATTTTGAGCTTTTTACTCGGTTAAAATTCGAACGGGTTCACTAGAAAGCCCATTTAGACATGCACGCTCTAAACCCTAAAAAACGACCGAAAATGATATTAAATGAATTTTTTTGGGTAAAAAAAGTTAATTATGTTCTTCTCAACCTAATTATATAGGTTAAACTAAAATTTTGAGCTTTTTACTCGGTTAAAATTTGAACGGGTTCACTAGAAAGCCCATTTAGAGATGCACGCTCTAAACCCTAAAAAACGATCGAAAATGACATTAAATCAAATTTTTTGGGTACAAAAAGTTAATTATGGTCTTTTGAACCAAATTATACAGCTTAAACTCAAATTTTGAGCTTTTTACTCGGTTAAAATTCGAACGGGTTCACTAGAAAGCCCATTTAGACATGCAAGCTCTGAACCCTAAAAAATGATCGAAAATGATATTAAATCAATTTTTTTGGGTAAAAAAAGCTAATTATGGTCTTTTGAACCTAATTATATAGGTTAAACGAAAATTTTGAGCTTTTTACTCGGTTAAAATTCGAACAGGTTCACTAGAAAGCCCATTTAGACATGCACGCTTTGAACCCTAAAAAACGATCGAAAATGACATTAAATCAAATTTTTTGGGTTCAAAAGGTTAATTATGGTCTTTTGAACCTAATTATACAGCTTAAACTCAAATTTTGAGCTTTTTACTCCGTTAAAATTCGAACGGGTTCACAAGAAATCCCATTTAGACATGCACGCTTTAAACCCTAAAAAACGATCGAAAATGACATTAAATCAAATTTTTTGGGTACAAAAAGTTAATTATGGTCTTTTGAACCAAATTATACAGCTTAAACTCAAATTTTGAGCTTTTTACTCGGTTAAAATTCGAACGGGTTCACTAGAAAGCCCATTTAGACATGCAAGTTCTGAACCCTAAAAAATGATCGAAAATGACATTAAATCAAATTTTTTGGGTAAAAAATTTAATTATGGTATTTTGAACATAATTATACATCTTAAACTCAATTTTGAGCTTTTTACTTGGTTAAAATTCGAACGGGTTCACTAGAAAGCTCGGTTAAACTATATTTTTGTGCTTTTTACTCGGTTAAAATTCAAACGGGTTCATTGGAAATCCCATTTAGACATGCACGCTCTAAACCCTAAAAAACGATCGAAAACGACATTAAATCAATTTTTTCGGGTACAAAAGGTTAATTATTGTCTTTTGAACCTAATTATATAGCTTAAACTAAAATTTTGAGCTTTTTACTTGGTTAAAATTCGAACGGGTTCACTAGAAAGCCGATTTAGACATGCACGCTCTAAACCCTAAAAAATGATCGAAAATGATATTAAATCAATTTTTTTGGGTAAAAAAGTTAATTATGGTCTTTTGAACCTAATTATATAGGTTAAACGAAAATTTTGTGCTTTTTACTTGGTTAAAAGTCAAACAGGTTCACTAGAAATCCCATTTAGAAATGCACGCTTTGAACCCTAAAAAACGATCGAAAATGACATTACATCAAATTTTTTGGGTACAAAAAGTTAATTATGGTCTTCTGAACCTAATTACACACCTTAAACTCAAATTTTGAGCTTTTTACTCGGTTAAAATTCGAACGGGTTCACAAGAAAGACCATTTCGACATGCACGCTTTGAACCCTAAAAAACGATCGAAAATGACATTAAATCAAATTTTTTGGGTACAGAAAGTTAATTATGGTCTTTTGAACCAAATTATACAGCTTAAGCTCAAATTTTGATCTTTTTACTCGGTTAAAATTCGAACGGGTTCACTAGAAAGCCCATTTAGACATGCAAGCTCTGAACCCTAAAAAATGATCGAAAATGATATTAAATCAATTTTTTTGGGTAAAAAAAGCTAATTATGGTCTTTTGAACCTAATTATATAGGTTAAACGAAAATTTTGAGCTTTTTACTCGGTTAAAATTCGAACAGGTTCACTAGAAAGCCCATTTAGACATGCACGCTTTGAACCCTAAAAAACGATCGAAAATGACATTTAATCAAATTTTTTGGGTTCAAAAGGTTAATTATGGTCTTTTGAACCTAATTATACAGCTTAAACTCAAATTTTGAGCTTTTTACTCCGTTAAAATTCGAACGGGTTCACAAGAAATCCCATTTAGACATGCACACTTTGAACCCTAAAAAACGATCGAAAATGACATTAAATCAAATTTTTTGGGTACAAAAAGTTAATTATGGTCTTTTGAACCAAATTATACAGCTTAAACTCAAATTTTGAGCTTTTTACTCGGTTAAAATTCGAACGGGTTCACTAGAAAGCCCATTTAGACATGCAAGTTCTGAACCCTAAAAAATGATCGAAAATGACATTAAATCAAATTTTTTGGGTAAAAAATTTAATTATGGTATTTTGAACATAATTATACATCTTAAACTCAATTTTGAGCTTTTTACTTGGTTAAAATTCGAACGGGTTCACTAGAAAGCTCGGTTAAACTATATTTTTGTGCTTTTTACTCGGTTAAAATTCAAACGGGTTCATTGGAAATCCCATTTAGACATGCACGCTCTAAACCCTAAAAAACGATCGAAAACGACATTAAATCAATTTTTTCGGGTACAAAAGGTTAATTATTGTCTTTTGAACCTAATTATATAGCTTAAACTAAAATTTTGAGCTTTTTACTTGGTTAAAATTCGAACGGGTTCACTAGAAAGCCGATTTAGACATGCACGCTCTAAACCCTAAAAAATGATCGAAAATGATATTAAATCAATTTTCTTGGGTAAAAAAGTTAATTATGGTCTTTTGAACCTAATTATATAGGTTAAACGAAAATTTTGTGCTTTTTACTTGGTTAAAAGTCAAACAGGTTCACTAGAAATCCCATTTAGAAATGCACGCTTTGAACCCTAAAAAACGATCGAAAATGACATTACATCAAATTTTTTGGGTACAAAAAGTTAATTATGGTCTTCTGAACCTAATTATACACCTTAAACTCAAATTTTGAGCTTTTTACTCGGTTAAAATTCGAACGGGTTCACAAGAAAGACCATTTAGACATGCACGCTTTGAACCCTAAAAAACGATCGAAAATGACATTAAATCAAATTTTTTGGGTACAGAAAGTTAATTATGGTCTTTTGAACCAAATTATACAGCTTAAGCTCAAATTTTGATCTTTTTACTCGGTTAAAATTCGAACGGGTTCACTAGAAAGCCCATTTAGACATGCAAGCTCTGAACCCTAAAAAATGATCGAAAATGACATTAAATCAATTTTTTTGGGTAAAAAATTTAATTATGGTATTTTGAACATAATTATACATCTTAAACTCAATTTTGAGCTTTTTACTTGGTTAAAATTCGAACGGGTTCACTAGAAAGCCCATTTAGACATGCACGCTCTAAACCGTAAAAAATATCGAAAATGATATTAAATCAATTTTTTGGGTGAAAAAAAGTTAATTATGGTCTTTTCAACCTAATTATACATCTTAAACTCAATTTTTGAGCTTTTTACTTGGTTAAAATTCGAACGGGTTCACTAGAAAGCCCATTTAGACATGCACGCACTAAACCCTAAAAAATGATCGAAAATAATATTAAATCAATTTTTGGGGTAAAAAAGTTAATTATGGTATTTTGAACCTAGTTATACATCTTAAACTCAATTTTTGAGCTTTTTACTTAGTTAAAATTCGAACGGGTTCACTAGAAAGCCTATTTAGACATGCACGCTCTAAACCCTAAAAAACGATCGAAAATGATATTCAATCAAATTTTTGGGTAAAAAAAGTTAATTATGGTCTTTTGAACCTAATTATACATCTTAAACTCAATTTTTGAGCTTTCTTCTCGGTTAAATTTCGAACGAGTTCACTAGAAAGCCATTTAGACATGCATGCTCTGAACACTAAAAAACGATCGAAAATGACATTAAGTCAAATTTTTTGGGTACAAAAAGTTAATTATGGTCTTTTGAACCTAATTATATCGCTTAAACAAAAATTTTGAGCTTTTTACTCGGTTAAAATTCGAACGGTTGACTGGAAAGCCCATTTAGACATGCACGCTCTAAACCTAAAAAACGATCGAAAATGATATTAAATCAATTTTTTGGGTAAAAAAAAGTTAATTATGGTCTTTTGAACCTAATTATACATCTTAAGCTCAATTTTTGAGCTTTTTACTCGGTTAAAATTCGAACGAGTTCACTAGAAAGCCCATTTAGACATGCACACTCTGAACCCTAAAAAATGATCGAAAATGATATTAAATCAAATTTTTTGGGTACAAAAGTTAATTATGGTCTTTTGAAACTAACTATATATATTAAACTCAATTTTTGAGCTTTTTACTCGGTTAAAATTCGAATGAGTTCACTAGAAAGCCATTTAGACATCCATGCTCTAAACACTAAAAAACGATCGAAAATGACATTAAATCAAATTTTTTGGGTACAAAAAGTTAATTATGGTCTTTTGAACCTAATTATACAGCTTAAACTCAAATTTTGAGCTTTTTACTTGGTTAAAATTCGAACGGGTTCACTAGAAAGCCCATTTAGACATGCACGCTCTAAATCCTAAAAAACGATCGAAAATGATATTAAATCAATTTTTTGGGTAAAAAAAGTTAATTATGGTCTTTTGAACCTAATTATACATCTTAAACTCAATTTTTGAGCTTTTCACTCGGTTAAAATTCAAACGAGTTCACTAGAAAGCCATTTAGAATGCATGCTCTGAGCACTAAAAAAAATCGAAAATGACATTAAATCATATTTTTTGGGTACAAAAAGTTAATTATGATCTTTTGAACCTAATTATATAGGTTAAACTAAAATTTTGAGCTTTTTACTCGGTTAAAATTCGAACGGGTTCACTAGAAAGCCCATTTAGACATGCACGTTCTAAACCCTAAAAAACGATCGAAAATGATATTAAATAAATTTTTTGGGTAAAAAAAGTTAATTATGGTCTTTTGAACCTAATTATACATCTTAAACTCAATTTTTCAGCTTTTTACTCGGTTAAAATTCGAACGGGTTCACTAGAAAGCCCATTTAGACATGCACGCTCTAAACCCTAAAAAACGATCGAAAAGGATATTAAATCAATTTTTTGGGTAAAAAAAAGTTAATTATGGTCTTTTGAACCTAATTATACATCTTAGACTCAATTTTTGAGCTTTTTACTCGGTTAAAATTCGAACGGGTTCACTAGAAAACCCATTTAGACATGCATGCTCTGAACCCTAAAAAACGATCGAAAATGACATTAAATCAAATTTTTTGGGTACAAAAGTTAATTATGGTCTTTTGAAACTAACTATACATCTTAAACTCAATTTTTGAGCTTTTTACTCGGTTAAAATTCGAACGAGTTTACTAGAAAGCCATTTAGACATCCATGCTCTAAACACTAAAAAACGATCGAAAATGACATTAAATCAAATTTTTTGGGTACAAAAAGTTAATTATGGTCTTTTGAACCTAATTATACAGCTTAAACTCAAATTTTGAGCTTTTTACTTGGTTAAAATTCGAACGGGTTCACAAGAAAGCCCATTTAGACATGCACGCTTTGAACCCTAAACACCGATCGAAAATGACATTAAATCAAATTTTTTGGTACAAAAAGTTAATTATGGTCTTTTGAACGAAATTATACAGCTTAAAACCAAATTTTGAGCTTTTTACTCGGTTAAAATTCGAACGGGTTCACTAGAAAGCCCATTTAGACATGCACGCTCTAAACCCTAAAAAATGATCGAAAATGATATTAAATCAATTTTTTTGGGTAAAAAAAGTTAATTATGGTCTTTTGAACCTAATTATATAGGTTAAACTGAAATTTTGAGCTTTTTACTCGGTTAAAATTCGAACGGGTTCACTAGAAAGCCCATTTAGACATGCACGCTCTAAACCATAAAAAACGATCGAAAATGATATTAAATCAAATTTTTTGGGTAAAAAAAGTTAATTATGGTATTTTGAACATAATTATATGGGTTAAACTAAAATTTTGAGCTTTTTACTCTGTTAAAATTCGAACGGTTCACTAGAAAGCCCATTTAGACATGCACTCTCTAAACCCTAAAACACGATCGAAAATGATATTAAATCAATTTTTTGGGTAAAAAAAGTTAATTATGGTCTTTTGAACCTAATTGTACATCTTAAACTCAATTTTTGAGCTTTTTTCTCGGTTAAAATTCGAACGAGTTCACTAGAAAGCCATTTAGACATGCATGCTCTGAACACTAAAAAACGATCGAAAATGACATTAAATCAAATTTTTTGGGTACAAAAAGTTAATTATGGTCTTTTGAACCTAATTATATAGGTTAAACTAAAATTTTGAGCTTTTTACTCAGTTAAAATTCGAACGGTTCACTGGAAAGCCCATTTAGACATGTACGCTCTAAACCCTAAAAAACGATCGAAAATGATATTAAATCAATTTTTTGGGTAAAAAAAATTTAATTATGGTCTTTTGAACCTAATTATACATCTTAAACTCAATTTTTGAGCTTTTTACTCGGTTAAAATTCGAACGAGTTCACTAGAATGCCATTTAGACATGCATGCTCTGAA
The DNA here is from genome assembly GCA_035048815.1 of Abelmoschus esculentus. Classification (NCBI taxonomy): domain Eukaryota; kingdom Viridiplantae; phylum Streptophyta; class Magnoliopsida; order Malvales; family Malvaceae; genus Abelmoschus; species Abelmoschus esculentus. Next base: position 7,014,200 of record JAUCBN010000063.1, on the reverse strand, counting down.
CACTAAAAAACGATCGAAAATGACATTAAATCAAATTTTTTGGGTACAAAAAGTTAATTATGGTCTTTTGAACCTAATTATATAGGTTAAACTAAAATTTTGAGATTTTTACTCGGTTAAAATTCGAACGGGTTCACTAGAAAGCCCATTTAGACATGCACGCTCTGAACCCTAAAAAATGATCGAAAATGACATTAAATCAAATTTTTTGGGTAAAAAAATTTAATTATGGTATTTTAAACCTAATTATATAGGTTAAACTAAATTTTTGAGCTTTTTACTCGGTTAAAATTCGAACGGTTCACTGGAAAGCCCATTTAGACATGCACGCTCTAAACCCTAAGAAACGATCGAAAATGATATTAAATCAATTTTTTGGGTACAAAAAGTTAATTATGGTCTTTTAAACCTAATTATACATCTTAAACTCAATTTTTGAGCTTTTTACTCAGTTAAAATTCGAACGGGTTCACTAGAAAGCCCATTTAGACATGCACGCTTTGAACCCTAAAAAACGATCGAAAATGATATTAAATCAAATTTTTTGGGTACAAAAAGTTAATGAATGGAAGGATTTGGATTCTTAATAGAGGAGGTTGGAGCTTAAATAAAGTGTTTGAATCAGATCAAGTAATTACTTGTAAAGTTTCAAAAGGTGATGATGAATTCTTTTACTCTGCTATATATGCTCGAAACAGTAGAGATGAAAGGAAAAGCCTTTGGAATGATTTGATTAGAGTGAAGGATCTTATTGGTGAAAATCCTTGGATGTTGGCAGGTGACTTTAATGTTATTTCATGTCCTCAAGAAAGCTCTGACTTTAATGGTAGTCAATGTGTCACTGGTGGTATGCAAGATTTGAATGATTGTATGGAAAAGTTGGATATTTTGGATCATTGTCATGTTGGCTCTATATTTACATGGTGTAATTATAGAGAGGAAAATATACTCTCAAGAAAACTGGATAGAGTTCTTATAAATCAGGCTTGGCTCAATTCTTTTCCTTGTTCTTTAGTGGAATTCCTCGCTCCAGGTTGCTCTGATCATTGTCCTAGTCTCTTGCTTTTGAGACCCCCTATAGAAAGTCCCCCTAGACCGTTCAAATTTTTTAATTTTTGGACTCGACATCCTGACTTTATGTCTATTGTAGAAACTTCTTGGATGGTCCCTGTTGGTGGAAATCCTCTACAGATATTATTTGCTAAATTGAAGAGACTTAAGGAGGCTCTTAAGAAATTGAACAAACAAGTTTATGGTAATCTTTCGCATCAGGTTGCTGTTAAACAGTTAGAACTGTGCAATCTACAACAAAACTTAATGAACAAACCCACTGTTGAAGTTATTAGTAGAGAACGAATTGTGGCTGCTGAATTAAAGAATCTCTTAATTGTTGAAGAGATGTTTCTCAAACAGAAATCAAGAGTACAATATGTTAAAGAAGGTGATCAAAACTCTTCATATTTTTTCAGGCAAGTTAAAGCCAGGCAGAAACTTAATACAATTACAGTTCTAAAGAATGATGCTGGTGATCGTTTGGAATCATATACGAATATTTCTGCTGAGTTGGTTAATTTTTTCTCCAAATCAATTAGTTCAGTGGATTCCAATGTAAAAGGATTTCCTGATGAATTACTGCAAGACATTTTGAATACAAATTTGAGCCCAAAAATGAGAGATGCTCTTATTGCACCTGTGACTAGCCATGAAATAAAAGATGTTATGTTTTCAATGAATGGAGACAAAGCCCCTGGTCCAGATGGTTATTCTGCAAAAAATTTTCAGGTAGCTTGGAATATTGTTGGCGAAGATGTTATGACAGGAGTAATATTTTTCTTCTCTACTGGAAATTTACCAGCTGCTTTTAATTCCACAGCTACCACCCTTGTACTTAAAACGGTAGCCCCTATAAAAGCTACTGATTTTCGACCTATCTCCTGTTGTAATGTTATTTACAAATGTATCACAAAGATTCTCGCTAACAGGATGAAAGGATGGCTCCCTACTCTGATAAAGCACAATCAAAGTGCATTCTTGGTTGGACGTGATATTGTTGACAATGTGATGCTTGCTCAAGAGATTGTTCAGGGTTATGAGAGAAAGCATTTATCGCCAAGGTGTGCCTTAAAAATTGATTTACGAAAAGCGTTTGATTCGCTAAGCTGGATATTCATTGACCAAGTTCTCAGAGTGATGGGATTTCCTACAAAATTTAGAAAGTGGATTGAGGCTTGTGTGATGCACTCTAAATTTTCAATAAATCTGAATGGTGGATTAGCAGGTTACTTTGATGGGGCGAAAGGGGTTAGACAAGGAGATCTGCTATCCCCTTATCTTTTTATCTTGGTTCTTAATGTATTGTCATGTCTTTTAAATTGGGCTGAAAAGTACGGAGTCATAAAGTACCACCCAAAATGCAAGGGGATTGAACTTACTCACTTGTGTTTTGCAGATGACCTAATGGTTTTCACAAAGGGAGACTTAGATTCTGTGTTGGGTGTAAAAAATATTCTTAGTGAGTTTTATAAAATGTCTGGTTTATAGATAAATGAGTCCAAGTGTGAATTGTTTACAACAGGGATAGCTGATGACGATGTTCACGAAATTAAAGAGATCTCTGGTTTCAAGGAAGGTTTTTTGCCTATTCGATATTTAGGGGTGCCACTGGTTACAAGAAGACTTTCTTTGAGGGATTGTGATGAACTAGTAAGAAAGATTGTAAGTAGAATTCAAAGTTGGCCATCTAAATGTTTGTCTTTTGCAGGTCGACTCCAACTTATCCAAGCAGTGTTATTCAGTATTCAAAATTTTTGGTGTAGAATGTTCATGTTGCCTTCTGGGATATTGCAGAAGATATCTCAAATATGTAATGCATTCCTCTGGAAGGGGACCAGTGGGGATGCTCGAGGTGCTCGCGTAAGTTGGGATATGATTTGCCACCCAAAGTGCGAAGGCGGATTAGGTGTAAAGGACATTATTACTTGGAATAAAGCTTGCAGTGCAAGGCGTATATGGTTATTACTTATACAAGCTGGTTCTATTTGGGTAGCTTGGATTAATCACTATGTGTTGAAAGGTGTCTCTATTTCGTTTGCTCAGGTTAAAAAATTTCAAAGTTGGGCATGGAAAAAAATCTTGAGATTAAGAGATGATTTGATTAGAGGTGACGGATTCCAGGATAGTTATTGTGCCAAGAAAGTTTGGGAGCTACTTCGACATAAAAGAGAAAAGGTTCTATGGTCTCGAATTGTTTGGGGGTGTCCTTTAATCCCTAGACATTCTTTTATCTCATGGCTTGTTATTCTAGATAGGCTACCAACAAAGGATAGAATGTTGAGATGGGGGTGTCAAGTTAATCCTTTATGTTTGTTATGTGGAGAAGAAACAGGAATCTCGAGACCATTTGTTTGGAAATTGTGCTTTCTCCAAGCAACTATGGTTGTTGATTGTGCAGGCATGTAGATTACATTTCACCGCTGAAAATTGGACTAACTTGTTTGGATGGGTACTGCAAGTAGGAAAAGGGAGATCCATGAGAGCTGCAATCATGAGACTTGCATGGAGTAGTTTCAACTATCACATTTGGCGTGAAAGAAATAAGCGGTTGCATGGATATCAACCACAATTGATTATTGATATATTTACCATTGTTAAGAATGATATAAGATTAAGAATGTTAGATTGTAAATATACGACAGATAGATGTATAGCAGATGAGTGGGGAATTTGTTAATTTCTTCTTTTATATAGTTGTTTTTATTGTGAGGGAGGTATTGTTGATACTTGATTTTATTGGATTTTTTTGTGAGTTCTTTGGATGAATAAAATTTCATTTATCCAAAAAAAAATGATTTCGTCAGAAATAAAAAATAATAATTAAAAAATACTTCATAAATTTAAAAAAACCGTCCAATTCCTTTTTTCAACACCCACTTTCTAATATTTAATACATATTAATTACCTCAACCCCAAATCACCTACAAACATTTTAATAAAATTTTATTACTTTCTCATACAATTTCTCATCACCACCATTTATCCATTCTTCACCTCCCTTCTTATAGTTTCCTTTTAGCAACATTTTTTAACAGCTCAAACTTATTTGTTTGGAGTTGTATCAGCCACCTTTGAACCACACCACATGTACTACTTAAAGATATGGTATGAGACTCTAAAATCATATGTTAGTATTTTTTTTAATATTTTTTATTTTCAATATATATTTGTATAACATATTTTTCTTAAAATTTTTTATAGGTTCTTAATTTTTTATGGTGAATGTATTTTAGAGTTTAAACTGGTTTATGTAAGTATTTTAATTTTAATTTTATATTATATTAAAATTTTTAATTTTCTTTTAATTGAAAACTTATTTATCCTTGTTTCTTAATGTTGTGGCTTGTAATATTTTGTAGCCATTGGAGTATGTGATAAAGCAATAGCCTAGTTCATGGGATATAAAGAAAACTTGAGGGTATTTTATAAAAAAATAATTTTTAGAATAATTATAAGAAAATATATATTTCATAAAAAATTTGAACAACAATTTTTAAAATTATAATTTTCGAGTAACAATTCTATTCATTCAATTTGTGGGTCGGATCGATTAAGGCATGTTCTCCTTGTGTTTCCAGGATTTCTAACAAATCGTGCACAATTTTGGTTGTCCAATACTTTCTCTATGATCGACCAAATCCTCATCGCAGTATATTCGTGTTGATTTAAGACGACCTTTTTTTCTTGCGTCTTAGTATAAAATTAGGTTGTATAGGAGGTTTATCATTCATTGTATCTTCATCCAATTCATTTTCAATAGGAGAAAAATCGTATTCGTAAACCTTAAATATGTTTTCCAGTAAGTAAACTGGATTCACAACCGTCATAGTTAATCCGGAAGGAAGAACACGCAGTAATGGCATGCGGGCACGGGTATTTGAATGTTTGGAAGAATCCACAATCGCAAGTTCTTTTTCGCAAATCAACAGCATAAGCATTATGTTGTATGTCTTCTAACGTTCTTGAATATTTTGAGACACAGAATAAATGTCCTTCTTGTAAGAAATATGTCACATTCAACGAAATGGAATGCTACACAAATGCTTGCAATCTATTTCGGAGATCTGGCTACACTATATGGCCACCTGCCATATATTTTGAAGCTTGTTTTCTCAATATTGCAAAGAGGGTACCTAACCGATAATATGTGGCTTTAACAACAAAAATAGGTAAGTGTCTCATTCCTTTCAGTGAAGAATTGATTGACTCTACCAAGTTTGTGGTCATGTGATCATATCTTTTGCCTCTATCAAATGATCGAAGCCACTTATCCCTTGGGATTTTAACTAGATAGTTATAACCCTTTAAATTGTGATGTTATAATTCTTCCAGTAGCTCTTCAACTTCACATATTAAATACATGTTGCTTATTCAATAAAAAATGAAAAACTTAATAAAGATAATAAATTCAAAGATATCTTAATAAAGAATAATAATAAAAGACTAACCCATTCGAAGCACCATTATATGTTCATCTATGCTCTTAAACTTGGCCAAGTAATTCGCTGCAATGTGTCTCAAAAAGTACCGATGATAAATATTAGGTGGTTGTCAAGATCGGCCCATATGTTGCATTGCGTATTTTACCCCTTTGCCTCTGTCAAAAATAACGCATATTTCATCATCCCTATCCCGTAAAACAAGTGATAAAACATACATTCACAAGTTCTTTAGGAAGAGAACTCCCAAGAAGGGATATCCTCTTTTTCGACTATTGCGAAGGCAATGGGAATTGTCTTTTTGTTACCATCTTGTGCAACTGCCAACAATAATATTTGTGTGTATTGACCGTACAACCAAGTATCATCGATCTGAATCATCAGTTTGCAATGAAAGAATGTATTAACACATTGCAGAAATATCTAGAATAAACATTCAAATTGGCACACACCGGGTATGACACGATCATTTTCATATGTCGGTACTGTTTTGAGCTTCACAACCGTCTCAGGTATGTGTTTATGCATCAGATGAAGCTAGGGTCAGAATTCATTGTATGATGCCTCCCACTGATCGTATAATTTATGAACGACACAATAACTTGTATACCATGCTTTATGATAATTGATTGTGTATCCGTATTGTGAGTTTATTGAAGCCATACAAGTCTAATTTTTATACGTGGATTTGCTTTGACCAAGGGAAGGAAGGCCTCACAAAGCACGTGTACATCCAAGTTTCTATGATCCTGACTAAGGCTACCCACGGTGCATGTGTGAGATTCTTTATATTTGGTGATCTGCCACAAGTTGTTTAGTTTCTTTAGACGAGAAACACGAACCCTCCATTTACATCTTTGCTTCTTGTGTATACATTCAGCAATGTACTTTTCAGCTACATTTTTGTACACAACGGACGTAATTAAGTGGCATATATCATAGTTCTTGATGGCTGCAATCGCAAGTTCTTTTGTCAAAAAAACCATTCCCTTATATATTTCATGATCACCACGTTGGTTGTATTGATCAATCTGTGGGAATTGAAAATTTTGATAGCGTTGAAGGCTTCCATATAAACTATTGCAAAGTGGGACGATGGCTTGTAAGACGACATGGCCATTGAGCTGCTAGGAGCCTACTGAAAGTTGTAAGGTTCATTCTCCTCCACTTCCTGTGGCTCCTCAATATCTTTTGGTTCACCATAAAAGGGTCCTTGGTTGTCACCATATAGGGCCAGGCTCCCTTATCGTTTCTTCGTTTGAGTGGTCACCCTCTAATTGAAACAAATCTAATTCCCCAACATAATCAACATCTACGGATGCATGTTGGGTTAGTGTTAGGTTAAGGTCGAATTCGAAAGGAGTTACACACGACCGTTGGGTTGGTGGTAGGTTAAGGTCGAAGTCAAAAAGCAGATACACAAAAATGTCTTGCCACCAAAGATGGTCCAACATCTACATCGTTTTGTGAAAAATGTGTCAATAACAAGTTGAAGTCGTCTCTTATATTGGTCGTTGAGCTATAAACATTTGGATCGAAGTCAAAATTTGCACGTCTCCAATCTAGGACTCTAGTATCATCATCATCAGAAAATATTGCAAACAACTCTAATGACCCTCCTAAAAAATACAGCAAGTGAGATTCTATCATCAATTCCACATTGTCGTTGTCTGCAACATGGTAAATTGTATAATACAATGGCTCCAACGACGTCGGTAATCGATATTTTAAATATTCTAATTTTTGTCCTCGATCATGTAGAACATTATCTTATACTTTCTTCATCAATGACCTATAAGTTAATTTTTGTGAGAGATTTATTGTAACAGTATCCGATGATTGGAAGACCACACCTAGAGATGTATCTCCAACCATCTGTCTATCATAATACACTAAAGCATTGATACTTCTTCTTGACATTTTTTCTATGAAATGATAATAACAAAATGAAAATTATGCAAATTGAAACATGGTTCGAAGAATTATGAAACATATGTAAATGAAGATGACAATTATTTCAGCTTCGAAGCTGAAGTATAAACCAGTTCAAAAATTGGTTCCTGCAAAAAGCGATTTGTTGAAGTTTCAGGCTAAAAATCTCTTTGTACAGGAAGTGATTTCCTTTAATAAATTGTTTTATTTAAAAAGCGACTTATGCACTATATAGGATTCGATTCCCTTCTCAATTCAGACTGCATTTTCTACTCCAACGCTCAACCAAAGCTTTTTCAGAAGACGTTGTACAAAAATAACTATATTTTCTTGTGTTGTTTTCCACTTCAGAACATATTTTTATACTTCTTTCAACAACAATATAAAACAGGGTGAGTTGTATGAGTTAATATCGACGGGTTCAGAATTCAACAATAAGAGAAATCTTGTACTTGCAAGCAAAAATTTCAATTGATGAACCTGGACCTGAAGCGCATTACATGTTGAAATCGTCAAGTTCAAAAGATCTTCACAAGATGTTTCAAAGTTACACACGTTGTTATCAAATTATCGAGATCACAATAACATTTAAGGATGAAGCTAGTTCATCAAGAAGCTTGAAACAACTACACTGTCAATAGATGAAGAAGTGATTCTAAAACGTAACAATAATAGGTGACTTGAAAAGGAATAGAGAGTTGAAGAACTGAACTTAACATCGGACGTGTCTACAGATTACGAAGACACGGAACAGACTATTCCTCAATTCCTTAAATATTGTTTATGTAATATTTGATTGTTACATTTAGGATAAGAATTTTAAATAAATATTTAAATTTCAAAATTTTAAGTTAAATTCAATTAGTTACATTATACTTAATTTAAATTATACATTTTTTTAATAAATAAAGAAGTAAATTTAAATATAAATAATTAGATATTGACAAAAAAATCAAATAAGTAAAAAACTAAAATTATATCTTTCTCTAACAAAAAAATCGCTTTTTGTACAAAGCAATTTCTATTAAACATAAATCACTTTTTGTACAAAGCGATTTCTAATATCCAGAGTTCTGACGGTTTATTATCTCATGGAAATCGCTTTCTGCAGAAAGCGATTTCTTTTCCACATATAAATATTGACTAATGTGTAAAGGTATGTCAATTCGGTCATAAATCGCTTCCTACACAAAACGATTACTAAAATCGCTTTTTACAAAAAGGAGATTTTAGCTTATATGGTCTAACATGGGTATACGTTTGTAAATGAAGTTGAATGGGGTATATTTGTGTAATAAACTAATAAAAAGGAATATTAATATAGTATTTCCCAACTTTAGACTATTTTAAAATTAATATTTGAGTGCAAGATAAAGGGTTTAGTAAAGTAAATTATTCATACCGATTATAAACTCATTTAAGGTAGGGTTATAAATAAATTGAATTTGAATGAATAAGATTATGTTTATGTTCGTTTTTATTTTTATTTTTAGAGGTGTTCATTTTCAATTTGTGTTTGTTTAAATTTTAATATTGTGTGAAAGCATGTTTATTTATTGAATGTGCTCATATTTATTTGTTTAGCATTTGCGAACTTATTCGTTTAACGTTTGCAAATATTTAAACAATCATATTCATGAACATGTACGTTTATATATATATATATATATATATATATATTCTGAAATTGTGACACCCCCACCCCGGGCCGGTAGGAAAAGGGCGTCACCGATCCTTGAGCACTCCGATAACCCGGTCCGAACAATGGTTTACCAACTTAACTTAACCCGAAAGTACCGATTTTTGGGGTAAATTAAAACTTTTTCCTATTACTAGGCCTTTAAACCACTTAGCAACTTATATTCATTACTAAACATTCCCGAAACCTATTGTTCATTCAATAGTTCGATAATTCATTTATCCATTCCATATAACAATATCAATAGTTCGTTCCATTCCGTTCCATAACATGCAATCCATTACAAATATACATACATATTAAACGTATCAAATATGTCATCATTCTTAAGTTATACAAATCTAAGCCCGAAGCTACCAAAATGTGGTTCACTATATACAAATCGCCTAAAGTAATCAAAATGCATGGTCTAAGTAAACAAGACTAGCCACCACTAGGAGATTTCAAAAAAAAAGCATACTTGGCTTCTGCTGCTGCTGATCCGAACGACGGAAAACCGGGACCGAGCTAATAATCGATCAACCTGAAATGTTGGGAAGAGCGAAGGGAGCGGGGGTAAGTACATAAGGTACTTAGTGAGGTAACGGAAAATCAAAACAATCCAAGACAATCCAAACATGTATCATATGCCATGTTAAGTTCACATATACCATAACATACCAAATTCAAGTACACATATACCAAATTCAATCGAGCATATATCAGTCCAATAAGTTTACATATACCAAGTCAAGTACACATACCAATTCAATGTATAACAATCCAATTCAAGGTTCAACATGTGACAATCCGATTACATGTATCGATTTAATGTTCACTATATGACAATCCAAATGCATGTAACAATCCAATGTTCGATATATGACAATCCGATAAGTAGTATGCCGATAACAAGTACATTTTCATAACAAGTAATCATGCTTGCATTTAACTAACAATTATAGTGCAATTTAATTCAAGTTAATTAAAATCATTACAACCACCTTGGTATTTAGCTAGAAGATAATCGAATCTCCAACCAACTGTCGCCACAATATGCACCTATAGTGCTGGTCAAACCCTCCTACTGTCGCCAATGACCCAAAACGTACCCTCCGTCTGTCGCCAATAAGGGCCAATTGCCCCGGACCGAAGTCCTACCCGATACAATGAGCTCTTAGATTCTAAGGCATGCCTTCCTATCTAACTAACTAGCTACCAAGGTTGTCGATTATCATTTTAAGCATATCAATCCAATATTCAATGTCATTTTCATCAATATGGTCCTCATAGACCGAGCCTCTTAGGCCAACGTGCCTAAGCTCACATGAATTCATTTTCATTTCATTTCATGGCATATCAATCCAACAATCCATATCATTACATATACAATCCAATATACATTCCAAGCACAAGCAAAATCAGAACTTTAAATGCATGGAACATATGCATGTACACATACCTTGCATCCCAAGCTTAAGCATGTCATTCATACCTCGGCATATGCAATGCATGGGTATGATCAAACCAAAACAAATACTTAACAAGCAATTCATATACATTCAACATGCTAACAAATAACATGGCAAACAAACAAGTTCTCATAACATTTCACTCTTCCCTTAAAGATTAGCCAAGTTTATGTTAAGTCATATTTCATACCGGTTTAATCATAAACACTAAAAATCAGAATTGGGTTAGGACCTAGTCCCAACACCAAAGAAAGTTACACTCACCAACAATCCAAGCAAAACTTCTAAGGATTATGGGTGATTGGCCCCTTGTTTCTTCTTTTGGCAAACTCTTGCCTCAGCTCCTCCTCACTATCCACTTCTTTAGAAGCCTCTAAAACACACAAAAGCACATACACATTATCAAAATACATTCAATTCACACATTTCATAATTATCAATTCCAAAACAACCAAAACAGTGAGGTTAGTTTCCAGGACAGTTTGCGCAATGCTCACTAAACTATTTTTATCTTTTGATCCACATGTCCAAAATTTGCCCACTTTACCTCGTTTTAAAGCTAATGAAACCATCTTCTAAACCATATAAAGCTTGAATTTTTCCTACGAACCCATTAGTACCAGTTTTCGATTAAAGACAACGCAATGCTGTTTCGGGACAGTCTGGACCAATCTTTTTGTTTCTCTTATATCTCCTAATTTACAAGGGCAAACGAGGTGAGGTTTTTTTCTAATTAAAGTAGACTCATCCAAGTGATAGACTGCTCATTTCCAGCCCTAAATTCCTTGTACATTATTCTAGGAAATTTTTCAAAGTGACTGTCCAGAACAGGCCTATTCTGGACAGATTTCACCTACATCAATTCTAGCTCAAAATTCATCAACCTTATCACCAATTCAACTCATCCAATACTTGTAAACTTTAGTAGGCTCAATTTCAAGCACATTTTACCTATGCAACCATTTTTAATTATGCAATTCAACAAAGTTATCAGCTCATTTTATGAAGCTACCAAAATGTCACCTATAAACTAGTCCAAAGCACATTACCAATTCCTATCACTTTCTTTCCTTCATCTTTTCAACCAAAGCACCTATAATTTAATTTCCACACTCTTAAAACATTATCCTATGAATTCAACATTAAATTTCCAGATTCAACAATAACAATTAAGTCCATCAATTTCTCAATTCTAGCAAAACAGTCCAAACAATACATTTAGCACTTAATTCACTACCAAACTTTCTCATGCTTCATTCTACTTCAAATCAGTCCACATAAGACCATTTTAAGCATCCTAACATCAAAATCCTTCATAAATTTAACCACAAAACAGTCCCTACAACTTTCAAATTCATGCAATTAAATCCTCAAGCTCAAAGTCTCAACCAATCACAACAATACCAATTTCCAGCAACCTTCATTCAAGTTCTAACTTAAAAATAAACTAACTATAAGCAACATACTAAATTTTCAGCCATGGAATTCAAGCTAACAACATCTAACTTCAATTTTAACCAAGTTTTCAAGAAAAAAAATACCTTACCTTGCTTAAGAACCTTCCTAACTCAAGAATCTAGCTTCAATCCTTCAAAATCCCTCTTAAAATCTCACATGCAAGATGAGAGAATTTTTTTCTCTCTAGGAAACCTCATGGCCGGCCAAACCAAAGAAAGAAGAAGGGTGAATAGTGGTGATCTTCTCTCTCCCACTAACTTAAGGTAATTGTCATCTTTTTTTCTTACTTTTCCTAATTATTTTAAATCAAACATAAATTTTAATCACATGGGACAAGGGTGGCTGGTCAAAGGAGGTCTTGACATGTGTCCAAGGCCACCATTTCCCATTTTATTACATGCAATCACCCTTTTCTTGAATTTTCACTTTTTGGTCCTTTTTCAATTTGGCCTCTAATTTTCAATTTCATTCAATTTAGTCCTTAAATTTTGAATTTTATTAAGTTCTAATTTAATTTATTTAGTCCTTAACTTCTAGGCTATGTTTAGGGTATTACAGAAATATTTTTTCAAGGGTCCTATTTAAACTTTTATTTGCGAGCCTAAAAAATATTGTGAATTTAATTCATCAATCTTTAAAGCTCTTCATGTTTCTATTTAAACCTATGTTTATATTTTTTTCATTTATTAATGAAACATGAAAGTTTTATTCATATTTATTTAACTTAATAAATAAGCGTTATATGAACAGTCTATGAACAATTCGTCAAATCCTTCGCTCATTCACTGCCCTAGTTCAAGGCCTCTTGTTATGCATTTGTTTTATAATGAAAGATTTGAAACCAAGCATTTCTGTACAAGAGAGTAAAAATCTTTTGTCTTCTAATCATGTCTCCTTTAATATCCTGCAAAAAAATCTTAAAAAATTAAATTTTAAACTCTAATTATAATTTTCTAAACCCTAAACCCTAATTCTCTAAACTTTAACCACAACCATTAACCTTGAGCTGTAAATCCTAAATCTATTCATTTAAAGTTAAAGTACTAATAAAGATTTTAAGGGATTGAAGGCAGACGATTTATACCCATAAAATAACCCTTAGAAATTTTTGGTACTCCATCCACTTCCATTTTTTTGCTTTCTTAGGTCTCTGTTGTTGGTTATGTGGAGTGAAAATGCCGGTGGTGTCCGCTTTCTTGTTTTTCGTTTTGGAAGTCAACCCTTCCCCTTCCGCCGATGATTTGAAGGTCATTCCCCCTCTTTCTGATTCGATGGTGTTTCACTTGTATTGTATGCTACAACCTACATGCTTTGTTTATTCAATTTCATGGAAATCTGCTTATCATAATCTTGTTGTCTGTTGCTCTATAATTTATGGTAATTATGAACAACTTTTACTACATCTAACCATTTTAATGGCAGGTAGTACGTATAAAGCTCATTTTTTTTCTTTTTAATTTGTTGCAGTTGGAGCTGAAGAAAACAATGATAAGATAGAGATGCTGCAAGAAAGCGTATTATGAGTGCGTATGTTGTTTTACACCTTTGCTCAACGTTTGTTATTCTATATAAAATAATACATATATATCATAAAAAGAAATTAACTATCTTTTGTGTTTTATTAAAATGTTTTATTAATAAATCAATGTTTTTTATAATACATATCTATCTTTATATCTTTTTTATAATTTTCTATCAAAACAAAATTTAATTTTTTTAAGGATAAAATTATTGTTTCAATTATACTATATTATATCATATTTTTTTTACAATTTTTTCCATTAAAAATACACAAAAAATCAATGAGAGACATTAAGTGTGACATAAACAATAATAATTATAAAAGATTTTATTTTTATAGAATTATTATCACATACATTATACATAGAAGTGAAAATTGAATCTTTTGTTTTGACAAGTACCTTAATCTTAGGTTTAGGGTTTTAGTTCAAGGTTTAGAGATTTTAGTGTAGGGTTTAAATTTTAGAGTTTAGGTTAGAATTTAGATTTTAGGTTTAGGCCTTAAGTTTTAGAGTAATATGATTAGGGATTTAAGTTTTAATCTATAAACCCTAAATTTTAGCCCTAAACTCAAAATTCTATCTATAACCCTAAATACAAAACTACTACACTTAATCTTATAAACCTTAAATGGAGCCTATGAACCCTAAAACTAAGGTGTTTGTGCAAAGAAAATTTCTACAAATCTTATGCATGGAATAATGATCCATTTTTATCATCCATTTTAACTTGTTACTCTAGGTTGTGTTTTTTTTTTCATTAGTTACAACTATTGTTAGGGGATCAATTTTCATTACTTCTATTCCTTATTTAGTCCATCTAGTTGTAATGAGACTGTGGGTTCTACTATTGTCTACCAGAATGCTCAATGATTTTTTCTTTATAGACCCTTGGGTCCTTCTGTAACTTTTTTTCTTGATTAGGTCCTTGTATGCTTTTACTTTAAGGTTTTTCATCTTAGTTGGGATTTTCTTTCTCCATTAGATTCAACTGCTTAATGTTGCTTCGTTCAGGGTCAAGTTTCTCTCTTACGCTTGAAACAGAGGTCTACAATGGTCTTCCTAGATTATATTCAACTAATATAGAAAACTTGTTACTTTGAGTCAGGTTGGAGCTGATGTTTCTGTGTGGAGTTGTGACATATGGACTTTAACTTATTGAGTGAAGTAATCTATCTATATTGGTCAATAGGTAAATTGGTAAATGTAAAATGATTGGTAAAAAATGCTAAAATAAAAATTTACAAGAGATTTTAAAGTGATTCAACTTCTTAAATTGAGTTTGTATCCACTATTTTAATTATCACACTAAAGATTTTTTAAGTTCATCAAATTTGTCTTTTATTTGAAGATAATAGGTAACCTTACAACATTGACCAAGGTTATACCAAAAAATTTTGTGAAAACCTTTTCAAAGATAAAAACAAATAAGCAAATTATAGAAACCTCATAAAATAAGTGTTTATAATAATAAAACTCTCTCATATACCTCAAACACTTGTAAATGAAATAATACAATAATAACACTCATGTTTTTACAATAAAATGTGAAAATGAAGCTCTAATAGACTCTGGATTTGGATTGAATTTTTTGAAGTAGTTAGTAATTACCTTGTTAAAAAATCTTTGGAGGTTTGTATTTAATTATTTGGGTTGTTGTAGATTTAAATATAATTGTTGAGGGTTTTTTTCTTGTAATAAATGTTATTGGGAAACTATCACTATTACTACGCAAAGCATCATATCAATAAATGTCAAAATAGAATTGATTATTATCTAATAAGGGCGTACCAATACTTGACCTTAAATATCAGGGTTATCATTATAAATAAAGCATAGAGATAGTAAAAATTTTTACTAATTTGTTTTATAAACCTTTAGTATGGGTACACTACGTACTCTGATACTCACTGTGTGTTTCTAAAAGATGGCTTCAGAATGGATCAATACGCTAAGTATTATATTGTTATTACATGGTCATTCGAAATAGAAATTTTTAAATCTTGTACCGATACTCTTGACCATTCACAATAATAAATTTAAAAGCTCGTATCAATACACAAAAGGTTATACCAGTAATCCCTAACCAAGATGACCTTTTTTTTAGTATCTTTAAACTTATATAGAAAATATTTGATAATTTTATTTTGACTTTGAAATATTTTTAACTTGTTAAAACAACTTTACGTAAAGACTGTTGGGAACAAAGCTTTGATTTTATTAATGAATGGGTTTGAGGAAAGATTTATGTGTTTTGGTCTGAAACCCAAACCCAAGAGCTAACTCACTCAACCTAACTTGTTTGTAAGCATCAGCTAAGATTTTGTGATGAATTTTTATCCAGTGTTGATCTCCTTTTTCTTGGTTATCCTTCCCATTCTATCAGTTTGTGGAACTCTTAAACTACATCGTTGTACATTTTTTTTTTCCTACAAAATCATGCATAGTGTTTACTTGTTTTTATCCATTAAAGAGAAAAAACTACAATAAAAACTGATAAAATATATTTTAATATCTACGATAAAAAATTATAATAAAAAGAAAAAACATCACCCAAAAATGGTGATCTCTTAGGTGAAAAAACCATCTATAAATGATAACTTTTTCCTAATTTATAATATTTTAATATTTTTTATAGATTAAATCACATCACCTGTAAATTACGCCTTCACCCAAGTTACCATTTATAGATAATAATTTTTTCATATACTGTAATTTTTACTATAGATCTTACCCTTAATCCCAAAATATTAAAATTGTTTGTTATATTTACCAAAACTAGCTCGAATGAGCATCCCTAGTTAGGGAGTCTTTTCTAAATTAAATAAAATAACTTGGTCCCACTGGATACTGAAATATGAATTCTACATTAGGAGAAAAAGGTTACATAAAATTAAAGTGCAAAACCTCCACGCTCTGCGTGATAAGGGGGAATGTTTTATGATTCCGATGAACACTGACAACCAAAGTTCTAACAAAGATTGGGGGGAGAACAACAACAAATTAACCACTTGCCTGAATCGGTCCATATCTAGAATGAGTCGCCACAGAAAGAAATAATTACGACTTTGGCACAGTCACATTTAAGATTTTTACATCTTGATATGGCTTGTCGGTTTTGTCGGTCTTCACTTTTTCAATACCCTGCCAACAATGCATGAGTATCACGTATGTTGTCAAATATGGATTAAACATACCAAGACATCACATCTGTACTACGTTTCGAAGACAAAAGCTCAAGATTCTGTATGTCATTCATCTTTTGAAAAGCAGAGCTGAGTCCTCTCATGCGTGTGTGCAGAGATGAAAGAAATAAACTTTAATAATAACAATAGCTATATATATATATACCTGTACCACATCCATTCCCTTGACAACTCTACCAAACACAGTATGCTTATTGTCCAGCCATGGAGTTGCCACTGTGGTTATAAAGAACTGCGAGCCATTCGTGTTTGGGCCAGCATTAGCCATTGACACTGTGAATGGCCTGTCATGTCGTAAACTGCAATGATAGAAATGTTTAACGCAGCATTCAGATGAGTTTTATTGCAACTTAGAAATCCAATATGGAACACAAACCATATTCGATGGAAGCCTTAAGAGTAGTATAGCATGGAAGTAAACAGGCAGATATATTTGTATCAAGGTTTATTGCATAAATTCCAGGTAATGCCAAATAAACAGGGAGGGAGTCAATATATAGAAATATGTAATCCATGTGGCCGTCTGATGAATGTACCAAATTCATACTTGAAAATTTTAGAATGTTACGAGTGACAGGTGGAAAAATGCTACTGCTACATCTCTAAAACACTAAAATCGTTACCTTTTATGAAACTCGTCCTCAAACTCCCTTCCCCAAATAGACTGCCCACCAGTGCCATCTCCTAATGGATCTCCTGTTTGTATCATGAACCCTTTGATGACACGGTGAAAGATTAAATTATCATAATAGCCATTCCGACAGTGTGTGGTAAAGTTCTCCACAGTTTTTGGGCATTCTTCTGGGTAGAGTCTCATGTGAACATCACCCATTGTGGTGTGCATTATCTGGATGAATAGAGAACTAATCAGAAAATAATCCAAGACATGCACATAAAGTGAAGAGAATGAACTTAACTATGTCAGAGATGATAAACTTAAAAGAACATCTACTGCAGGGGGAGAAATGTATGATGTTATAGTAAAACTAGCTCCAATTTTGGCAGAACCATCTCCACACTTAATTCAAGTATTTTGTGCACCATTCCAATAAAAGATTTCACAGTAATTAACCATTCCCTAAATGCCGATAACCTTTTCAACTTTCTATGACAAATTAATCATTTATGTCCATGACATGTAGACAAAACGTTATGAATAAGAATATAGATTTTTTTTCTAATTAACTGCTCCGAACAGGCTAATTAAATAACCTTTGAACTCCTAGGAAAAATAATTAATTATTTCCAGTAAACAAAAAGGCGAAAGAGAAAGAGAGGGAGGTTATAAACGAGTTCCTTTGGTACTCTGTCCCAATTGTTATCTTATAGAAGTTTGAAACTAAAAATTCTCAAAAAGAAAATGGTACGATATGTCATGTCATTGCTTTTCTGTTCTCAAAATTTCTGATAAAGCTCTCCTCATTTTCATGCATTTTTATTTACTAAGCATCCTTATGGTCATTATTGAGAACGAATCCAAGGAGGGCATAACAATTTCTATTTCCCTTTTCCATGCACATTATGGAAAGAAAACTCACCACAGTGTCAGGAAGAGAGGTTGTAACTGCTTTTCCAATATCAGATACAGCCAGAAGCTCATCAGCAGGTGGCTTTTCATTAAAGACGTCCCTTCCTTTTGCGGCATCTTCAGGTTCTTCCGGTTCTCGCCGACTGTATAAATATTAGAAACCATCAGCGTAATTATATGAATCCTAAAAGTCAAAAACAACTTTAACTACAAACTCTGAACAGGAACCTCGATAGTTATGGTGAAATTTATTTTAGACAACCACTGCAAAGGCACCTACGCCAGACATCTGACAATATTGTCAATATAGATGATAATAACTATGTCAATATGGATGATAATAAACTATCACGCCTGATTTTTTATTCAAACAAATTTACATATTGCTATGTGTCTATGACATGATAACCCATCATCCATTCAGACGTTAATACGTGAGTATCTCAATGGTGATTCAACTACGTAGCATGAAGCATTACACAAACGATCTAAATCCAAACATGCTGTTACCGGCTAGTAGAAGTCTTGCCGAAGATTCTTATACCTGAATAAATAGATCCTATGCTTCTTGAAAGCACAACACAAGAGAGTTGGATCAGTTAATGGCTCTTTACTTTCATTGACATTTGCTGCTGCAGCAGGAATTTTCCTCACTTTCTTGCTGCTTCGATCACCTTGATATAATGCAATTCTCAAGAATCTGTCATTGCTCTCCACCTTTCCAAGTATTCGAGCAACTTTATTGGTGTGTAAATTTACTATCTATCAAGATTATATATAAACAAGTATTAGAGAATTACTAGAGGATAAAAATCTGTACTTATTGCTTGGTCTAAAAATAGTTCAGCTTGTTATTTTCTGTAGAATCTATTAAGGAGAAAATAACTTCTTACCTTTATTCCCAGAAGAGTAGCATATATGAGGAAATTAGAGCTCTCGTCAAAAACTGCATTTGGTTGAGGTGCAGTTTCTGTTTTTTCAATTTCCTTTTCAACAGCCATTCTTCTGCCAAAGTCTATAGCTTCCAGCCGATACATGGGAGCATCACTTCTCTGAAGATCTTGGGCCACCTAATCAAAACAGTTCTGAAGATCACTAGAAATTCCAAAAAAGGCGTCTACATAAATATCTACCATTAACTAACTTCTACCTCAAGAGACTCATCGTAAACTCGCCTTAATGTGCCATTTCTAAACCAAAAGACACGTATTCTGCGATCAGGCGATGTAATAGAAAACTGCTTACCAT
This sequence comes from Abelmoschus esculentus, assembly GCA_035048815.1. Classification (NCBI taxonomy): domain Eukaryota; kingdom Viridiplantae; phylum Streptophyta; class Magnoliopsida; order Malvales; family Malvaceae; genus Abelmoschus; species Abelmoschus esculentus. Next base: position 6,994,666 of record JAUCBN010000063.1, on the reverse strand, counting down.
CTGGGCTAACCTGAATAACAATAAAATGCAGTCAAAGAAAGAATAATAAGAAACAAAAAATACAAAAATGTTCAAAAGAATTATAGCCATGAAATCCAGAGAAAAGAACAACTTGAATGCAAGAGTATCATACCTCAATTGAAGAAATAGTCGTCTTGCATTTTGCAATTTCAAAGAGATTGGTATCACTTTTCAATCTAAAATTGACCCTGCATAAAGCATAAATACCAATTATAAAATAGGGAACCATGTACATCTGCAACTCAAATGCTCAACATGTCAATACCATAATCAGACTACAGTATTGGCCTCTAATAATGGAAAGAAAGTATCTAGAGTTATCTGTAATCCAAACACTATATACTGTCTCTAACTTGAGCTAAAAATGTCAATCTCTGTAATTAAAGTACATTGCTAATCAATAAAAAAAAAGTAAATTGCTAATGATAGTATATGTGAACACCAGCACATACTCGCTTTCTGGGAACTTAAGTGTGGCAGGACTCCAGTACTCGATAATTCCCTTCTCATCACCAGATATTACAACGTTGAATGCAGAGTTGTACCTCATTACTTTCACTGGGCCCAGATGTATCTGGAAAATACGAGTCCAAGTAAGGAAAGCAAAAGAGAAATTGGTAAACTTGTAAACAATCAGAAAATCAGAAAAGTTAAAAATTCAAAATTGTACTCTTTTAAATTGTATGGATACCTCTCTTGAGATGATGGGTTCATTTGAACCAGCTCGTGCATCATATATATGGACAGATGATGAATTTCTATCACTAATGGCAAGCTTAGCTTTGACATCGCCTTGCTTGTAGACCCATTCAACAGCACCAGGTACATAAGGTAGGCGAATCATGACCATCATGTCATAGTTGACCACATCATATACCTTCACAGAGTGGTCACTAGAAATTGTACAGCAAAGTAAACCATCTGCACTAACCTGCATATATGAACAAGTCATGATGATGACTGCACCAACAACAGGCTTATAGAAAATCAAATAAAGAATGATAAAATAGTAAAGAAAGCTAAAGAGTGGGGTGAATTCAAAAGAAATTCTGCAAGTGAAAACAAATCATTCAGAACAACAAAATGCAGAAACATCCACAAAATCCACCATTCACTTCAGAGAAACATATCTTTCACATCAAAACCACGCATAGGAACTATAGAGAGGGAGAAAGAGAGAAGTGAGTAAATCAAAACTATACTGATTAACAGCCTTGAACCCTTTTACTTCATGGAATCATCAGTTTTCATATTACAATAGCATAATGCTTAAAAATCTTACGAAGTTGTTGGCAATACAAAGCTCTTGAAACAAATGAATGATAAAAAATTAAAATGATATACCAGTCCTTATAGTTAACTACATCTTTAAAAAGCAGTCATGGAATGAACATAAAAATCAGCACATCCAAGAAATAAAAAATCACAGGATGCAAAAATAGCAATTAGACTGTGCAGAACTTGGGTGGAATGGTAATATAAAGCAAGATGGTCCTATCGTCCACGAAATAAGAATGCACTATCAAGTATCAATAAGAAAGTTGTGACATGTAATCTGACAGGAGATCAGAAATTAGCTAAGAAAATCGACAATGGTTGATATTGATGATCACAATACCACCAACTTTTACTTAAAACTATCAAGAGCAGTCCAATATAATGGGTCAATTGAAAAGACATATATTTAACTTTAAACACAGCATGCATAAAGTCAAACAAGGAGAGAAAGCTCACCGCTAGACCTTCAATGGGACTTAAGTGGGATCTAAAATGCTTTGCAAACTCAATCCCAGCAGCCTTTTTCTTCCAAAATTTCAAATGCCCTAGTATAAAAGTAAATAAATATAACAAAGAATAATCAAGTTATTTATAAGCCAGTATAAAATCATTCACCGGGAACATCTCAAGCATTACCAATAAAACTTAAATAAATAAAAAAAATGAGAAAACAAGAAACATCTAGATTCACTTAAAAGAAGACAAAAGCTAATGGGTCTTTTAGATATTGTTTATGAATACTGACATCATAAAACATACCATCAACACTTCCGGTAATGAAAAAATCTGCAGCCGATACAGCAACATGAGTAACCACATCTCGATGCATATAGCTTTTCTCATACCTAGAAAGCACACAAAAAAGACGACTTTAAACCCCCAAAAGCAAAGAAATTAACGAAATCCTAAACTCCAAAAGCAAAGAAGACACTTTTATTAAACCCTAAACAATCCGAACCACTCAATAGAAAAATGTTCAAATAATGGAGTTACATGTTAGCGGAAGGAAGGGCATCGAGATATGCTTGTTCAAACTGGAGCGGTCTCTTGGGTCTTGCTCGAGGGGCAGGTCCTGGTCCTACTACGGGCTCGTCGTCTTCCTCTGCTATTGTACTCAGACTTCCGTTTCCGTTTTGTGGTTCTTCCATCTGCGCTGCTTTTTTTTTCTTTATTTCTTTTCAGTATTCTTTTAAGTTTTAAGTTTCTCTTCTATATGAAAAAAGAGAGAAAGTGTATTTCAATGGGCTCAATCTATTGGTCAATAATTCAAATCTTAGCCCAATGGGCACGAAATTAAGCCCACATATTTAGGAGAGGGGAAACTGACCGCGCCGAATTAGATTCAATTATATTCATCTAAAATATATCATGATTCAAACTCACACAAAAAATAAAAAATAAATATATTTTTTAATCAATTAATACACTTTAGTATCATATCGAATTTGATTTACTATTAAACAAATCTCTATCTATATTACCCTAAAATCTAACATCTAAACAATAAATTTTAAACTCGTACATTTAAATACCTATTTCCTAAAGTGGGTCCCTAAACCCTAAAAATAAATCACTTATGAAAACTTTTTGTCTTCATTGCTATTATATGGGATATATACATACATATATATATATATATGATTCGACTCGACTTAAAAATAAAATAAAATTTTTAACTCAACTCGATAAAAAGTCAACTCCAATTGAAATTATATAAACTTGATTCGACTCAAAAAAATTCAAATAAAATTTAGTTGCAAAATAGAAATTCGAATAACTCAAAATTTTTATAATTTGTGGATTAATTTTAAGTTAAGTCTAATCTCTTAATTTTTATGATATATCTATATCAATATAAAAGATATAAAATAATATATATCACAGATGAAAAATATGATAAAATATAAATGTATATCTTACATAATTAAATAAAGTCATTTAAATTAGAATCAAATTATATTATAACATGATAAACAATTACAAATAAATTATATAGGAACTTGAAAATTCGACTCGAGCTCGGCTCTAATTTCATAAACTTGACTCAAATAAAAAAATTCAAAAAAATAGTTTGAGTTGTAAAACATAACACTTCAACCCAAATAACTTAAAACTTTTTACTCGACTCAATCGAACACTTACCTCTAATTATAGGTAAATTGCCTAAGTGACCACCCAACTATTGGGTTCGTCATATTTTGATCATCCAACTAAAATATTAAAAGTCTGACCATCAAACTATTTAAGTGGTCCTAATTAAATCACCGACCATTCAAATTTACGAGGTGATATGGATGTTAATGTAAATTATATAACTATACATTTTATTCTAGTTAATTATTTATTATATTAATTAATTTTGGGCTTAATAGTTAAATAGATGCCCAAACTATACTTATAGCTCATTTTTTGTGCCTAAACTATTTTTAGTTAATAATAGGTGCCTAAAGTTTTCTCCGTTATAATTTTAAGTACCTAAACTTTAACTACTGTTATCTTATAACCGTTAACCATTTAATAATTTACGTGTGGCATTAATTATATTATTTAAATATTTATTTTAAAATTTAAATCTTAAATAAAAAAATAAATTATTTAAAAGGTAAATCATAAATTCAGTAATTATCTTATTTCCCTTTTCATCTCGTCTTTTTTTTATCTTTTTTTTTAAAACTCTTTACCCCATTGATATTTCTAGAGAAAATCTTGATTTTTATCTCATGAAATTATAATTTAAGGTGTGAAAAGTTTTGATTTTTATCCTTTAACCCATAATCTCGTTTTGATTTGTTTTCGAACAAACCCATAATCAATGTAAATCTCAAAATCTTGTGAAGATTTCTAATAATGATAGAAGAAGAAGCGTCAAAACAACAAATTCAAAAGGTAAAGCTTAAATGTTATGCTTGAGATGTTATTTACGAGATTTTTTATTTATAACTTAAATCATTATCTAATATATTAGTTTTGATTGATTTTGTAGAATTCAAACATTAAAGTGAAAGCATTTTTCTGAAGAATCATTCATCAAAACGAAAAAAAAGTGAGGTATTTATATGATTATATAAAGTAATAAGTAAATGAAAAGTTATAAATTATGAAAAATTATTGTTGTTGTTTGTTAGATTTGTTTACTAAAATTAAAAAAAGTTTAGAACATTACCGTAGCTTGTTGATTTTATATTAAATGTGAAAGTATATTTTGATTTTGTAAAAGTTAGATTAGTATTCATATTTACTGTAAGCTTATTGATTTTTGGTTTTGTATTAAATCTGTACTAGTTAATATGTATCGTAGATGTTATAATATTGTTCTGTTCTTTTTAATTGTGTATAACATTTATCTATTTGTTTGGTGATTTATTTTAGAAAATGACTTTGGAGCACGGTGAAATCAGTGAGCATAATAGGATTGATGAAGATGTTGATGAGATTGTAGGTGAAAATAACAATGATATCGATGAGAATATTAGTGAATCAGATTGGGTAGATGAAGATAATATATTATCTAATGATAATGATGATGAAGAGTTAATTTCGCTCAAGAACAAACATACTATAGTGAGCACTAAGATAAAAAATAGAACTATCAGTGTAGAAGAGTTATATCCTGATGTTGTATTGGAGATCGTAAAATTTTCTACCGGACTAACTGAAGAAGATTTAGGAGTTTTGGGTAGTGGAGAAGATACTGAATACCTAGACTCTTTTGATATTGATAGTTACGAGACAGATTCAGATGGTGGTAGTGTTTGTAAGAAAAACGGTAAGATTTTTTTTGATGCTTTAGCTATTAAGCCTAGATTTCAGTTGGGTGATGATTGTTGAAGGATATTCGAATCTCAACAATAGTTGAAGGATGCCCTTTGTGCTTATGCAGTAGCTCATAATTTTGATTTCATGTATGTTTCAAATAGAAAAGAAAAAATTAGGTTGTTTGTAAGAAAAATAAGTGTCCATTTGTGATACATGCATCTTAGGATAAATCTGACGGTTGTTTTAAGCTTAAAACATTAGTGACTCAACATCAATGTTCTGTCATTTATAAGAATAAAAGAGTTGATTTTAAGTTAGTGGAAAAACACTTTCTTCCTAAAATTAAGATTCTACCAAATTTGAAGTACTCGATATAAAAAAGATTGCTAGAGAGGAGTTAAAAATAGAATTACACAAGCACACTTGTTTGAAAGCTAGAAAATGGACTTTAGAAATGATAAAGGGAACTGTTGTTCATGAGTTTAATAGGTTGTTTGATTATGTATTTGATTTGAGGAGTATTGATCCAAATGAAACTTTTGATCTTATGGTTGAGAGGCCTATTAATACTGTTACACCAAAATTTAAGAGGTTATATGTATGTTTCATTGCTCTTAAGAAAAGATGTGAAAGGGTTTGTAGGCCTATCATTTCATTATTAAAAGGTTCATTTAAGTGAAATTCTCTCGGTTGTGCGTAGAGATGATAACAATCAGATTTTTTCTATAGCTTGGACAGTGGTTGAGGTGAAAAATAGAGAAACTTGGGTATGGTTCTTAAGATATATTCAAAAAGATTTTAACTTATGAGATGGCTCTAAATTTACTTTGATTAGTGATATGCATAAAGGATTGATTGAAGAGGTTCAACTATGCTTACCGAAAGTAGAACACAAATTTTATGCTAGACATATGTATGCTAAATGGAAAAATTCACATAAAGGTGGCGATCTTCAGTTATTGTTCTGGTCATGTTGTAAGACAACAACTCAGCCTCAATTTGATCAATATGCTTCAAGGATATTCAAGTGGAAGAATAAAGCATTCATGATCTTATGGAGAAAGACCCACAACATTGATCCAAAGCCTTCTTTTCTACCAGATCTAAATGTGATGCCACAGACAATAATCACTCTAAGGCATTTAATTCTGTCATTTTATGGGCTAGATTTAAGTCCATTATCTCAATATTTAAGGATATTAGACATTATATTATGAGCAGGCTAGTCGAACACAAGAAAAAATCAATTAGTTGGAAAGGTGAATTGTGCCCTCGAATTGAAAAAAAAAATAAAACTTGAAGTGCATAAAGTTAGTAGTGCTTTTTGCCTTGTAATTTGGAACGGGGCTGAAGGATATGAGGTCATGTGTCATGAAGACATATTTGTAGTTGATATTAAAGGTTGGAGTTGCACTTGTAGGGTGTAGGATCTAACAAGTATCCCTTGTCCTCAAGCTATATGTGTCATATTATATAGAAAGGAAAGACTGAAAGATTATGTACTTGTTTCATACAATAAATATGTATATAATGACTTATATAATGTTGTCATGCCCACCATCTCAAGTGATAAATTTTGGAAAAACGTTAAAATGGACAGCCTTGATCCATCATTGAAGAGAAAATTACCAGAAAGACCAAAGCATAAAAGAAGAAGAGAACAAGGTGAAGTGCAAAATATAAATAAATGGACAAAACGAGGTATAAAGATGGCCTGTAGATTATGTGGACTTAATGAACATAACATAAGAACATGTCCAAATAAAAAATAAATCAATGTAAGTTTAATTATTTTTAAATAAATTTATATGGTATATATGTCTCTTATAAACTAATGTTTATTTGTAATTGATAGGTTCGACTGAAAATGTTCAAATAGGATCTGCTCAATTGGTGCAAAATAAATCTTCTTCACCAATGTTAATACCTACTCAACTTGCATCTATTAGCCAAGCAAAGCCTGCACTTATAACGCAAGTAACGTCAAATAGGACACTAGAATTGTGCAGGGCATTCAGATACAATGTAAGCTTTTGTTTATTAATTAATAAATTATTATAATAATCGATGATTTTAATATTTTTTTCATCTATGATACGTTTCTTTAACAACTTCAAAATAAGATTTCTCAACCAATTGTATCATCTCAACAATAGATTCTTTCTTCTGAGTCTCATGCATCACCTTCTCAACAATGTATTATTGCCAATAAACGTCTTGTAATGAGAGCTACAAAGTTTATTGTAAGGAGGCCTCCTCCTAACTCAAGCATATAAAAACCTTCAAATATTAATCAACTATTATTTTTGGAATTCATATTTGTGTTGTTGTTGTTAATGTACAAGGTTATTTTCTTGTATATTTTTACTACTTAAACAACAATATTCAGATTTATACTTTTTCTTTGTTAGAGTTTGTTTAGACAACAAGGTTACTTTCTTGTATATTTTTACTACTTAAACAACATTATTTGAATTTAAATTTTCTTTTGTAAGAATTTGTTTAGACAATATTATAGACGTAAAAACATTTTGTGAAATTTATATTTAAATTTTTAATGTGAAAGTTGCTTCAAAATGGATTATGAATGTACAAAAAATTTTTTTATATCAATAACTCTTATTATTTAGTCAATAAATCTTTAAATTATACTTAAATAATTTATTATTTTATTTTTATCATTTATTTTATTTAATATTTAAATTTTAAAATAAATATTTAAATAATATAATTAATGCCACATGTAAATTATTAAATGGTTAACGGTTATAAGATAACGACAATTAAAGTTTGGGCATTTAAAATTATAACAGGAAAAACTTTAGGCACCTATTATTAGTTAAAAATAGTTTAGATATCAAAAATGAGCTATAAGTATAATTTGAGCATCTGTCTGACTATTAAGTCTTAATTTTATTAAATAAATAAATTACTTAATTAAATTCTGACATGTATCATAACCATTAAATCAGTCGAATCACACGCAAATTCAAACTCAAAATAAAAATTATTAAAATTAAAAAAAAAATCCAACTCAAATCTCATTAATATAAAATACTATTTAATTAAAAATAAAGATAATGAATTGCGTAAATTTTATTTTATGGGTAAACTATATAAATGATCATTGAATTTTTGGGATAAATTCATTTTGGTTATTATATTTTTAAAATATTTAATAAGGTCACTCAATTTTTAGTTCGTATTTGATATAGTCACTCAATTTTCAGTTTGCATTCGATATGGTCTCTCCCGTTAACATCCATTAAAAATCATCGATTCTCCTTAACAAAAATGGGCAAACTTTAATAATCATCACTCATCTTTCTTCTCGCTCCTATTTTGGTCAATAAAGTTTAAAATTTTTTAATTCAATAATTTAAATTTTGAATTATTAATATTTTGGTCACTCTCAAATGACATAGTTAAAAACTTTTAAGTTACTAGAGTTCAAAAATTTTCAATCCAATAACTTAACTTTTAAATTATTCATATTTTGATCACTCTTAAATGGCATATTCATACAAATAGAAAATTTTGATTAATCCTTAAAAAAATATTTGAGTAAACTATATAAATGATCACTAAACTTTAAGGTATATTCATTTTGGTTACCGTACTTTTAAAATATTCGATAAAGTCACCTAATTTTTAGTTTATATTCATTAAGGTCACCATACTTTTTGTTTGTACTCGATAAGGTCCCTCAAGATAACATATGTTAAAAAATGTCGCTTTCCCCTTAATAAAAATAGGTAAACTACAACAATCATCACTCAACTTTCTTCTCACTCTTATTTTTGTCACCAAAGTTTAAATGTTTTAATTTAATAACTTAACTTTTGAATTGTTAATATTTTAGTCACTCTCAAGTGACATGGCTAAAAAATTGAAAAACTCGATTAATCCTTAAAAATTCATGAAACAAATTTTTATTTTTCTTATTAAATTTACCATATTATCACATTTTATATTTTAATAAGCAAAATAAAAAAATTACTCGAATCAAATATTCCAATTATCCGATTAATCAAAAAACTTAAACTCTAGTGACTTAAAAATTTTTAGCCATGTCATTTGAGAATGACCAAAATGTTAACGATTCAAAAATTAAGTTATTGAATAATTTTTTTTTTTAACTTTAGTGATCAAAATAGGAGTTACAAAAAAGATAAGTGATGATTGTTGTATTTTATCTATTTTTATTAAGGAAAAATCAACAATATTTAACGGATGTTAATAGGAGGGACCGTATCGAATGTGAACTAAAAGTTGTGTGACTATTTGAATATGAACTAAAAGTTGAGTGACCTTATTAAATACTGTAAAAATATGATGACCAAAATGAATCTATCCTAAAAGTTCAATTACCATTTATATAATTTGCCTTTATTTTATACAAGTCTGTAAAATCAATCTGTTGAATCAAATCTTAAATTTCTAACCATGAACTTTAACAACTAAACTTTAGACTGTATCTTAAATTTTAAATCCTAAAATCAAACCCTTAAAATTTAAACTTTAAACTAAACCCATATCTCCTAAAACTAAAAAAATACGTAAAGTTTATGGAATATATATAACAAAGTTTTTTTCATAAAATATATATCAAAATAGAAAAATATTTCATGTATTTATAGTAAGAAAATTTCCACAGACAAGTTCACCTAAACGATTAAGGGTTTATAGTTTAAAATTTAAGATTTTAGTATTTTTAAATTAGGATTTTAGTTTAGAATTTAGGGTTTATTGATTGAATATTTAAATTGTAAGACTTAATTAGATATATTTGTGAATCTTTAAATGTTTGTTTGTGCATCAAATATTAACTTCTAAAAATCTTATAAAACTAACAAAATGAATATTTAATTAAAATATAATAAAATTAGTTGAAAATTTACATTTAGGAGGCGAGCATTCAAGGTTGAAATGAATAGTACAAAATAATTAAGTTATTTAAGTTGATTACTCATGCTATATCTACTAAATTCGATAATTCATTTAAAAAATGTATCTTACTGAATTATTTTATATATTTAGTTTTCATATATTATTATTTAAACTATTTAAGGGACTTAACCAATACAATATATTATATTGTATAAATATATTTAAAATATTACATATATGTAAATTTCTGATTGGGTTAATTTAAATACCATTGTTTGTATCTGCACTAAATACCAAGGGAAGAAGTGAGATAAATAAAAATTAAACCATTAGATGGCATCAAAATTGAAGTAGGCAACCATCATGTGAGGCAATGTAAAGGGATCATGCTAAGAGTCCCTACATTTTCCCCAGGGAGTAAACAAAGCACATGGTAGGGGCAGCAGACTTACCAAAAAAATAAACAATAGAGCACTGATGGGTTCATTTGAACCAGCTCATGCATCATGTATAGCACCAACGGCAACAAGCTGAGCTTTAAGATTGCCTTGCTTCTACATCCATTTCGACACCACCAGGGACACGAGGTAGGCGAATCATATCAGACGGTTCATTGAGCACATTCTCGAACCCTCCGGGATCATGGACAGTGCCTCCCCAGCTCAATATCAATACTTGTTTTCATATGGATTGTCGGAATCCGATGCACCAACTCCTTCATTTTCATGTGTTGGATAGAAGCAAGTAGGTCAAGAAAAGCGAATAGTTGTTCGGATATAGATTCGAAAAATATAATTACATGTTACATTATTGTTATGGTGATTCTTTTTTTTCTTTTGTTTGACTCATCTTTTCTTTACTTCACCTAATAATACTCTACTGGGGTCTCCGGACAGCTTTCATCTGATACATCTTCTTTACTAAATGGTGGGGGTACATATGGTGGGGTTGTGCATCTGAGCAAGGCCCAATTGACCCCTTGGAAGAATGGGTGGTGCTTGATGGATGATGCACCCATGGTGGACCCTAACCGTCTTCCAGGATCCTTTGTCAATAGTTGGGATATAAGATCTTTAGCTGCTGCTGACACCGTGGGTTCTTTCGGGAACTCAAGGGCTCTAGCCACTATGTTGGCCAAGGTGAGCTCATGGTCCATGCCCTTGAACGGTGTTACACCATAGAGCAGTTCATATATAAAGATCCCCAATGTCCACCAATCCACAGGGCTACCATGGCCCTCACCGGACACAATTTCCGGTGCCAAATATTCATGTGTCCCTACGAAAGACATGGACCGGACATCAATGGGCTCGGCCACAAACTCAGGCCCACCGCGATGGGTGGTCTTCTTTTTGCGTTTGCGTTTCAAGTGGAAACATGACACAGCCGGTACTATACAGTGTGGGATAATGCATGAAGAGGATGCAAAAGGAGGATTATCAGTAGGATGGTCGTTTTGCGGACCTAGAACAAGCGGTCTTTGATCGGAAATAATCTGTGGCGTCGATGTAGAATCATCGCACTTCAACGAGAGGTCGAAATCCGTAAGCATAATGTGACCATCCGATCGAACCAACACGTTTTCGGGCTTTAAATCACGGTAAACAATCCCCAGCATGTGAAGGTACTCTAGAGCAACCACCACCTCTGATGCATAGAACCTGCAGACACCAATAATAAACAAAACACTCAACTAGCAATAATTTTAACAACTTTCATCATTATCTCATTAAGTTAATTAAGATCAACAACTTCATAATACCACAAGATCGAGCAAGGGGCCATGGATAGCTAGTGTTAAAAGGAACAAGAAAATAATTGATATGCTCGAAGTGTCATGAACTTTTAGGATCACATTAGCCAAGGGACATAAAGGACCTACAACCATTATCATTCATCCACTGCAATTTGAAGCTTGGTTTACACAATAAACTAAAACAATAAATCATTTTTTTTCAACCTCTACTACATTAACTAGACTAATGGGGGCCTACGTGTCTCTTTTTCTAGATTCCTCAGGGGCAAAAATCTTCAACAGGGAGAAGTAAAGCAATCAAAAGTTTCTCAAACTTGTGTCCTTATATTGCAGCATATTCTCTTCCTATATGTTCCCTAGTATGCTGGGTGTCTTTGAATGACATAATGTTGAAAAAAAACAGGGAGCATAGGACATGTCCGTGTCTGATTCATTTATAGTGGAAATACTAATAAAATCATGGTGGGTGAGAATGATCTAGCAGAACAAAGAATTACATCATTAAGAAATAGATGAAAAAAATAGATGACATGATTTCACAATCATGTAAGATTGCATAATGCATAAAGGAAACATTTTCAATCAATCTAAATGCTCATTGTGAAAGGTGGGAAGATCTGTTGTTATATATTTAACCTTACATGAGTTGGACCTGTTTTATAAATAAATGATAATGATGGTTATATAAACATCTCATCAGCATTGACACGGACAGGACACTAACTAGGGAGGGGCTGGAAAAATGATTAAAGATTAAACAAACAAAATCCCAAAAATCCTGAAAAAAAGAAAAAAGGGTGATATTCGAATCCAAGTATCGATCATTATAAACCACTATTTTCTACAATAACAGTTTCAGACGACACTACTGCCCCGGTAATACTATTCTCATAAGTTTTCATTATCAATTTCACACATGTGTACATAGTTTGAGTGTTAAACCTATTAAAAACTCATCATAGAAGCATATAATACGTGATTTACTTAATTAATATAGCAGGAAAAATACTAAATGGTGGGATCATAATACCTCTTGGTCTGCCTACTTTCAGAATATAATAAGGCAACCAACAAGGAATTTAATAGGCCCTTTTAAGTTTTACCTAAACTTAAATTAAAACCGGCGTGGATCCGATATTGTAGGCACTATATTCCATAATTTACGTGTCCCAAAATAATTGGTTACTATTTTAATACCCTAATCAATCACCGGATCTACCGTCAATCTTAATTAAACAGTGAAATGAATGAATCTAACCAATTCACGGTAACGGAAAATTGATTCGGCCCTACCCTTTTGTGCTTCTTTCCCCCAAATATCCAAAGCACAAAGGTTATCGGAGACGACATACCTAACGGCGGAATCGGGGAAACGTGTGAGAGGTTGACGTTGTCGGAGAACATGAAGGTCACCGCCGGGACAAAACTCCGTCAATAAACAGAGCCATTTAGGGGAATCTACAACCGCGTAAAGCGAAGGTAAAAAAGGATGATCTAATAATTCCAGTATTTCCATCTCGGTCCTCGCTCTCCCTTCTTTGCTCCTCGACGCTAGCTCTCTTTTGTCCATCACTTTTGCTGCGAAAACGACCTCGTCTTTGCCGGTTTTTGTGGCAATGGCATTGGCGTTGAGGGGTACGGGTTGAGACTTGATTTCGGCTAGGTATACTGATCCTATATCACCGGAACCGAGACGGATGGTGAAGCGGATGTCTGACAGGGAGAGTGAGCCTGTACGGATGGTTTTTGAAGAGAATGATCCGTGAGTAGAGGACGAGGCTGAATTTGAGGCCGAGCCAGAGCTTGTGCTTCTGTTTATGGTTGCCGTTGAAGTTGATGTGAAGCTCAAGCTTTGTAGATCTTCTGCTAAGTCTTCTAGACCAGGCTCCATTGTTTAGCAAGAGAAGGGTTGTGGAAATTGGAATGGTATCAGTGAGAGAGAAGCTGTCTTTGATATTTGAAGAGACGCTGTATCGGGTTTGGTTTTCGGGTGGTAAAGGGGCCCATATTTGTAGTATTTTTCATTTACACGGTGAATAATTATAATTTTAATTAAAAATAAAATATTATACTCAATCTAAATTATAATTTTAAAAATTTAATTTTTTTAAAAAATAAACTCGAAATAATAAAATACTCTCATTTTTTAAAGATATTTATTAAATTTCAAAACTAACACGAACTTAAAGATATTTAAATTAAAATATTTAGTTCAACTAATTGTAGCTTAATTTTTAAAAGTATTAATTTTTAAAAGGACATGGATTAAAATGTCCTTTAGTAGAGGGACTAAAATAATTTTTCTGATATAATAGATGGACTAAATGTTTCTTTCCATAATAGAGAGACTAAAATAAATTTTTAGATATAGTACAAAGACTTTTAATGTAGTTTCCGAAAAAATATATATGATTATAAAAATTTATATAAATTAAAATAAATTAATTCTATAATATTAAAATACATATGATTAAATTTGAATATAAATAATTAACTCAACTCGAATTTTATAAACTCAAAAATATTTTAAATAAAATTTAAATTATAAAATAAAATTTATCAATTCGTCTAACTCAAAAAATATTCGACTCGATCAAATAATTACCCCACTAAAATCTAACTTTTATTTTTCTGTTAAGCAATATTTTTTAATAAATTGGTCCTCTTTCTATAATGCTTTAGTAAGTTTACTTCTTGATTGCGATGTAATAATAATTTTTTTATGAATTTAATAAAAAACAGTAGTATTTGTCAAAAAAATTTATAAAGTTTATCCATCATTATCTTAATGATAACAACTATTAGTACTGGTAATAAACTTTAAAAAACTACTTTAAAAAAAAGTGTTTGATCAATAAAAGAAATTGAATAATAATTTTTTATTTTGATTTCCTCGTATTTTATTGTGTTTGATCATTGTTTTTATGTATGATTTTTTTATCTCGTAATATAATTTTTATCTATTTTTATAATAATTTAATGTTCGTGTAATGATCATCATGACACAACCTTTTTAATAAACTTGTCAGTCTAATATGATTATATCTCCATTTATAGTTGTTTGTCGACTTAATCAAAATTATTATCGTATTTTTAAGATTACCCTTTTTTTATTGTTAATTAAATCCAAATTTTTTTTAAACAATAGTGCTACCAATCTAGAGATATTATATTATTATACAAATAGATGAATCAAATTAGTCAAATAAAATTAAAAGAGTTAAATCTCAAATCTCAATATGGTAGGGACTGAAATAATAATAAGACATTAGATACCCTATTTTAGGGATTGTTTCAAGGAATTTATGATTTTTTTCTGGTTAGGCTGATAGATATCTAAAATTAAAATTAAAATAATGCATTGATTAATTAATTGCATTAATATTTTATGTTTAAAAGCTAGAAATATGGAAATTTTGGAGCTTTCAATCTCATTTTAAATTATTTATTTTATGAAAATTCCACAACTGTCATGAAACATCGTCGAACATTATTAAATTAATTAGTAAAAATTAAAAATTTCAAGAACTCAATATATAATTATAAATTATTTAAAATAAAATTTTAATTAAATTATTATTCAAATATATTATATAGTTTTTTAATTTTTTTAAATAATTAGATCAAATATTAATTTTAGTAAAAATAAAAATAAAAAAACCTAAATTGTAAACCCTAATATTTGATCTAATCATTTAAAAAAATTAAAAAACTATATAATATATTTGAATAATAATTTAATTAAAATTTTATTTTAAATAATTTATAATTATATATTGAGTCCTTGAGATTTTTACTCTTTGTTAATCAGTTTAATAGTATTCAACAATATTTAACATTAATAATGTTCAGTAATATTCGACGCATGTGATAAATTTATCCTTATTTTATAATCTAAATATGTTCATTTTATTTATATTCACAATGAGAAATATTATTTGAGAATATAAAAAATAAGAACAATGACTTGTTCAATAGATTAAAAAATAATCTAATAAAAGTATATAACTTTTCATACATGCTCATGCCGTGTACTGAAGTACACCATTAGATACCCATCCCCTTCACCATTATGGCCCTTAAGGACGTCCCAACAGCTCCATCAAAGCGATGTGGGATACTTTGTCCAAATATACCAAGACAAACAATGCTTGGTTGTGGATTGAAATGCTTGAAGAGTCCATGTCGATTGTTAATGCTTTGATTTGATCTGCTCGGATTATCATACCCTTGGGAATATTGGGCTATTTTCAGTCATGTTTGTAAAGGAAAAGGACACACTTTGACTATGGAATGGGAGTTAACATATGGACAGATTGTCGAACAGAGAAACAGACAGCGAAATTGATGTTATTAACAAAAACTAGTAGTAAAACCATGAGGTATTTTATTATGTATTGAAAGGATTCTTTCTACCTTGTTGTCATGATACATGGAATTGAAAACAATGCTCAATTGGAACCCATACAAGAGACTTCGTCTCCCTATAGGGTTGCAGGCAGGGCGGAGTTAGAAAATTATTTTAGAGGTGTCATCTTTTAATTATATTTAACGGGTATCAATTATTTATAAATTGATGTTATTTATTAATTTTTTAAAAAAATTATATATATATAAATCATATAAAAAAATATTGATTCAAAAATTTTGGGGTGTCATTTGACCACCCATTGACAAGGGTGGCTCCGCCCATGGTTGCAGGGAAATAATAGGGACAGAGGAATTACGAGCGAGATAGACCGATTAATTTTAAAATAATAAGATCTTAACAAAGTAATTAAATCATAAAAATTAAAAGAAAATAAACTTAATTTTATAAATTTTAAAATTAAAAGGTCTTAAAAATAATTAAACTAGAAAAAAAAGAGTTAAAAAGTTTAATTTTATTAATTTTAGTTTACATCATCCTAAAAAATAAATTATAAAAATTTTAGGAGGGACAAAGAAAGGAAAAAAGACTTAATTATAATAGGTTTAAAACTATGAAGGCCTAAAAATATAATTAACCCGTAAATTTTGGGATGGACAATTTCATCTCCCACATTATATATATATATTCATCTTTAGGCACTAAAATAGAAAGATAAACGTTTATTGAAAACTAAATTAAGGATTGTTTATGATTATTGTGTTCGGTGAACGACCGTTTACTTAGTAAAATATAGAATGAAAAATATTTAGGTACATGTTAGGGTCGAGGTCAAATCTTAATAAAATAATTTTAGGGGTTTAATTAACTTTATATAAACTCTTTAAAATAAAAAATAGGGTGTAATTAAATATTTTAAAGATTTTGAGAGGTACAATAAGATAAATTTGAAAGGGCTTAACTAAAAAATTTTAAAATTTCTAAAGCTTAATGATAAATTTTAAAATTTTAGAATCTAATTATTTTTTTAAGATTTAAGACATAATTCATTTTTTTAATAAATATCTTGGGCCTAGGCCACCTTAACCCTGTTGTGACATGTCTAGTTACAACACTAACAACAACAATCAACGTCCATTTCCCCCATATAAAATGGTTGTTTTAAATATTTTGATTTGATGCTGTTCAGCAAACAATGTAGAAAATTTTTACAGAAAATAATTTTGAGGCATATGTTTAATAGGTAAACGTGAAGATTTAAATTATGAAATTATTATTATATATATTATTTTATAATGATATTTATATGTTTAAAATAATTGAGCGATAAATTAGGAATTAATACTTAAAAATAAATTATTTTTGAATGTGTTAAGGAAAATTAAAAGCATATATATCACATGGGTGGGAGAGATTATTAGGTGAATCCTATTCACCACGTCATGCATGATCCAAGCAATCAAAACCGTTCATTTTTAAATAATCATCCACCCTTTAATTACATATAGAAAAAAAGTGATGATTCATCTTAAAAAAGTTAAGATGAACGATTCTAATTGCTTGAGATCACGAATAACGCGGTGAACAGAGTTCACCTAATAATTTTTTTATGGGTGGATATCAAGGGTGGTACGCGTTTACATACAATCCACTTTGGAACTCTTTGAATGTCTTGAGTTGAGTTTGTGTCTTGTGCGCATGTGTGAGGCTTGCAAATCAAGCTTGTTGAGGTTAGGGGCGCACTTGCATGATGTTATGCAATACGAATGTTTAGATTAAGATTATATTAGACGTGATAAATCACGAACTATTTAAATCTGATTCAATCAAAATTCAGATAACATTTTACTTGGTTCATTTTTCACCCTTATTTTTTTTGAAAAAGATCATTATATTAATAGCCATAAATGACATCCTCAAAAAAAAATTCAATACGACTTGGAATATCAAAAGAAAAAGAAAAATGGCTATCTAAATAGAGTACTCAATGAGCCAATTTGTGAGCAACACAATTTGTCTGTCTGTTTACATATATAACACTAAAGTATGGATTCGAATGGAGCAAAACATGTGCCTTCCTTAAGATAGACAATAACCAAAGATCTATCTAGACTTTAAGCATTAATCTTGTTAACAAAAGCCATTGAGTCTCCTTCAACAATCACTTTTTACCAACCATTATCAACAAGTTTTTAATTCAGTAGCAAAAGCAGACGCTTTCGCTGTTTCTACCGAATGGCAACCCTACAACATAATAGTCATACCATCAAGCACCAAGCCATTGTTATTCCTAGCAATGACTCAAATCGCAGCTCGTCCAGAGGCCTCTAAGAAAGCAACATCTACACTTATTTTAACTTCTCTAGCAGCTGGGCAAGACCAAGTCAATCTTCTATTACAAAGAACTGAAGAGGATAAGACATTATTTGCCTAAAAAAAAAATTTGTTGAGAGAATCTGAGCATAAATCACAACGATACTGGAAGAATTCAAAATACCATTATGTAGCTAGTTATTCCTTCTATTTCATATATTCCATAAAAGAACTAAAAAGAAAGTAAATTGTTCTAAAGACATTGCAGTGAGCACCAATTCTAATCACTCCTTATTCCTAGAAGCCGAACCTTGTGGAAGGATAGAGGATAATCCACTTAAGTTGTAAATCTCCTGAACCTTTTAACAATCCTTCAGAGCATGTAATAACGATTCCTCCTCTGCAGAATACATCTTGTACAAACCATTCCCAGCATCAGCCAAAGTTAACTTCTGCCCAGTAGGTAAAGCATTGTGATCAACCTTCCAACCAAAAATTTTAATTTTTGGTAGGATTTTAAGCTTAGCAATAGTTCTCCAAATGGGAGATGAGTCACTTTTCACATTATGCTGCTCCAACAACCATTTATGAGCTGATCGTGTCACATATTTCTTAGATGGATGATATCCCAAACTAAAAGATCCAAACTTATCTTTGCTATTGGACACTTAAGAACAACATCATCATTCTCTAAAGATAACACTTGATTGACTTTCCTAACATCCCAAGAATTACTTCTTTCTTTCATAAATTCTCTATAATTCACAAGATTTTATAACTGTTATATAACTTCCAACAAGTGACACATGTTTATCTCCCCAATTAAAATTAAACATCTCAACTTTACTATTCATTCCAATTCTCCAGTGAAAACTATTCTTTAAAGCTTTCTTTGTTATAAAGATACTCCTCCAAATGAAAGAAGGTTTATCACCCAGCTTTGCCTCTAAAACTCTTCTATCTGAGAAATATTTAATAGATAAAACTTTAAAGCATAATGACTCCTTATTGACAATTAATCTCCATACTTACTTCCCCAATAAAGCAACATTAAACAATTTAAGATCCCTCAAACCGAGGACTCTGTAACACCCCAAAAATCAGGTTAATAAATGATTCGAATAAGTAATAAATTAAAATTAATCAAGTGAGTTTGGATTAGAAATAAGGGCTTAATTGAATTAAATTAAGAAGATGAGAGTTGCATGATAAATTCATGGATTCCATAAACCACCCCTAGTGATAAAATAAGTTTAGACAATTCATTAAGGGCAAAAGGGTCATTTTAGCACCCATTATTGGTCAAACAAAAGTGGCCAAAATTTTGTTCTTCCTCCCTCATTTTTCACGGTAACAACAAAGGAAAAGGAGAGAGAAGACTTCATCTTCTTCCTTGCTCCACCACCATAACTAAAAGAAAGAAGAATTTGAAGCTTTGCATGGCTAAGTTTTTGGTCTAGAAAACCTAATCCAAAGGTCTTGGTAAGTTTTCCTTCTATAATCGAAACTCTTTGGTGTTTAAGCTTTGGATTTTTTGAATATTTGAGACATCTTATTGTGGAATAAGGTTGTAAGAAGATTCAATTTAAAGATAGTGTTTATTATGTTATAGGTTTCTTGAGGCATGAACAATGAGTTAGAGATTGGAATTAGGATTTTGTAAATATTGCATGTGTGCCATTTGATTTTATAAATTGATGAAAATAGAAATGTGTTGATGATAATTGGGTGTTGAAGGTTCTGGAAATCCATGGAAATAAATTGGGAATTTGGGGATTGAACATATAGAAGGGAACTTAGCCGAAAATGCTTAGAAATGTCATTCCGGGTAGTACTTTTGAGAAAATTCCCTAGGGATCGTATGAGGGAGTTAGGAGCTGAAATTTTGCAGTAAGATACTCCAATATACCTAGTTTAAGGGAAAATTTACGTAACCTCAATCGGACTTCGATAGCAAAAGATATAAGTGTTTCCGTAAGGGCTGTCCGAACAGTCCCGATTCTGGACAGACTTGATCCGAATGAAATCTGGAGCTGATCGAATAGGAATTAAAATATAAGGTTAATTGGTCCTTGTAGAGGATTCTTCTAGCTTTCCAAAGAGGTAAAATGGACTAAAATCGGATATCGGAGTTGGGAGATATAAGCGATTCTTTAAAGGGTAACGAAATTGTTCCTTAGGAACAATTGCACTTGTTTACATTGTTAAGTATAAGACCATTTAGAATTTGATGATTGAATGTATCCTAATAAATGCTATATGTGTATGAATTGCTAGAGAATACAAGGGAAGAAAATATCGAGGAGCAAGAAGGGCTCGAACTATCGAGGAAGAAGGGCAAGGGGATCGCGATTTACAACCCCTAAATAGCTCGGAATTAACTGTGAGTGTGGCAAACCTTACAATCTATTTGTTTACTTGATTCAATTTTATTATGTAAATAGACTAAATTATATTCAGTATAAGGGAAGGAGGCTAATGTTAATGAATTGGTTGATATGATATGTTTGTTAAGTTGTTAGTACTAGCCTAGAACATATGCATAGCTCGGAAATGCCGAGGTAAGTATGGCACGCGGCTAAGGATGCCAGGTACGCGAATCATGCATGAAACATGTACAAATAGTGATATGAGCTTTGACTTGATAACATGATATGCATGTTTATATGTACACATGATGTGAATGAAATGATAGAAGCATGATAATTGCCTTTGTATTAGCATGCATTAACTTCTTGCTTTTGATATTGTGAACTTGGTTACATGAATTGGATAAGGAATAATGAATATTGAAAACGATATTGAGCCTTGGTTGATAGTTGGTCATAGGTAGTACGGCATGCCTAGGGTCTTGAGCTCATTGTTTAGTGCTACGACACTCTTGTTTAGTACATCGGTACTCTTGATTGGTTTGGTGGTTAGTCACCAATTGTTAGATACCATGGGTATCTCTTGTTAGTACCTTTGTGGTACTCTTGTTAGTTGTGGTACTCTTGTTAGTGTCTTCGTGACACTCTTGTTGACTCGCTTACCTAGTCCTACTATACCAAGGCATTAAACGAACATAATTGAAAGATTGAAAGGATTAAATGTGAACTATATGTATATGTAGTACTTGAGGAGCATTGATACATAATCATGTCTTGATATAGATTATCGAATATAATTGATGCTAAAGGTAACACTTGAATGTGAAATGGTTATTGATATTGGAAATGAACAATTGGCTATAAGTAGCCCTTGAAATGAAATGTTTATTGAAAACTTGAAATTGGAAATTTATTAATGTATAATATGCTTTGATTACATGTTAGATATTGCTTGACATATAGAATATGAAAATTGAATAGTATACTAGATTTGAAATTGATATGAGAAGCATGTCAATCTTGTATATTGTTTGATGTAATGCCATAGATTGACTTATTTGCTATATTGAAGCATGTCACCATTGATGTTATGTACTCGGTATAATGCTAGTCTTGAGCATGCTATTGTTTATGTTTTATATGTCTAATATGGTTAGACTAGGGCTACCTCACTAAGTACTTCATAGTACTTACCACTCGTTTCCCCTTCTTCCCAACTAACAGGATATCGAGCTAAGGAGCTAGATCGGGATTGATCGGGAGCAAGGACATCAAGCAAGCGATGTATGGTATTTTGTGATGTTTTGTTAACTCCGAGATGATGGTGGCATTAGTGGTTATAATATGTTAGCATTTTGCATTTGAGGGCTTGTCCCATGATTTGTGCATATATGGTTTTTATGAATTGTAATCGGTATGTAAGCCTTAAGGCTAGAAGTGTTTAGACTTGCACATGTATTTTGAGTATGGCTTATTGTTGCAACTAGAATGACCCTTGTCTTGGTAGGTGTGCATGCATTTAAGCTAAGTGGTTTAGTTGATTGCTATGGAAAAAAAAATGAATTAGTATAAGTGTTGACTTGATTAATGGTTTGAATTTAGGAACCTAGACTTGGTAACTTGTTATGAATGTCTAACATGTTAGAAATGCCTTTAATGTTAAGGATAGCTCGAGACCTGATAGGTGGTCTTTGGTGGAGTCTAAGTGTTTTAAAAAGCTAGAAAATCTGGAAATTGGGCAGGGGTATCGATACCACTTACATGGGTATCGATACCACCCTTGGCAGATTCAAAATGGCATTGAAGCTTGGTTCGATGCCAAGCTTCGTTAAGGTCCCCCTGGTTCGATACCAGTATCGAGCCAGGCCACTATAACCTTTAGACATTGAGTCCATAGAGTAGACCAGCATCGATACCTGGTTCGATACTGGGATTTCCAGTAACGAAATGGCATCGATGCCAGTATCGAACCAGGCTACTCAACCTTAGTCAACAAGTCAACGAGGAAGACCAGCATCGATACATGGTTCGATACTGGGGCTCCCAGAAACGAAATTGCATCGATACCTGTTTCGAACTAGGCTCCCCAGCCATGGTCAACGAGTCAACATAGTTGACCTGTATCGAACTAGGGTTCGATACCCCTATTCCGATACCCCTCTATAGGAGAAATTATATCATGGGTCAGTCCCACCACGTCATCCATGGGACCGACCAATGATAATCATCCACCTCATTATTTTTTAATTTTTAAAGTGAAGATTCACTTGGAAAAAAAATATGACATGGAAAAGTTGATGAAGTGGGTAGTTATCATTGGTCGGTCCCATGGACACGTGGTGGGACTGACCCATGATATAATTTTTCCCTCTATAGGGAGTATCGATACCCTTAGTCAATTTTGGTTCAACTTGAAAATGAGAATTTACTTGATCAATAAGATATTATTAATGATGATTAAATAAAATAAAATTGATTAGAAGTTAAGATCAATATCAAATAGAATTAAAATTTATAAACGAATGGATTATACGAATCGAATTGGTAAGTTGAATAAGTGCGAAAAAGTTTTAAATTATTCTCAAATCTAATAAGTGTTACAAGATTTTGGACTCGTTCAGTTATACAAACGAATAGAAACGCCTTACAATTGAATAAAATGTCTTACAATTAAATACAAATTCGGTCTAAATTACAAGTTTGAGTGTTCGGTCGACTTCTCCGTCTCCTAACTCGGGACGAGAGTGTCACAGCCTCTATCTCTCTTTGGTCTACACAAATTACTCCAATCCACATGTGACCATCCCTTTTTTCAGCTTTCTCAGATCACCACAAATTTCTCATAGTAGATATTATAGGAAATTATACAATCTCAAAGAAGAAAGCACATCATAGCGTATGTAAGTAAAGCTTGAGCAACCGATTTAATGAATATGATAAAAATATGGTAACATATTGTATTAATGACTCATTTAATTCAGATATTATTTAAATAATCTTATTTATGAATATATTCGAGAACATATAATATCATACCTTTAAAATCAATAATAAAATCTATTATTTTACTCAATGATTTTCAAAATCCTATTTTAACCATGTATAAATAAATTTTTATTATTTTATTCTATGATTTTCGAAACTGTTTTACATTGATAAAGGAAAATAATATTATAATTTTGTGATTACCGTAAAAGTATTATTCCCGTGTTCGTCTCATTGTTATATCGTTAACATAAACGTCAAATATTTCTCAAACATCATAGGAGCAGATGAATTTGTCTTGATAAAAATATGTTTCACAGACATCAACAAATTCACTCATCAAGTATTTGTTTTTATTTGAATTTGTTGTTTGATTCTATTTCTTTCCTATTTATGTTGTAATTTCTATCTCAAAAAGATTATATTTGTTTTGTTAAGTTTTGTCATTCTTCTTATTTATAATCCTTGTGAGGTTTAAGTCAATTTTTGGTAAAAAGATTGACTTGTTTGTAAAGGTTATCCCTTGAACCTAGAAAAAGATTGAATTCTTAGCGAATTGAGTTAAAAATCCTTAATGGGAGTTAAGGTAATGGATGTAGAGCTTGTTCTAAGCTTGAAATACTCTAAATTCTTGTGTCTTTAATTTTTTCTATTTTCCAAATTATTCCACAAATTTTAAAAGTGTCAATTCACTCCCTCTTGGCCAAATTTCATTGATTGACCCACTCAACAATAAAACGATAATTAAATAAAGTATCAATCTTTGGGCGGTGTGGGGATGATAACACTTCTCATTCGTAACTCCTGGACCTCATTTTTCAAAATCTCTAGTTTTACGGTGTCCGATCTACTTAAACGGCCGATGGCGACTCCAATTTTCAAAAATCATTTTTAAACCAAAATCCCCGTTAAGAAGACATTAATGTTCAAAACGACATAAATATGTTTTCCAAACACCGAAAAATGAATTTTCAGTGACACTAGCGTAATTTTCTATATCGTTACACTTACTAAATTATTATCACTGATTTAAAATATCATTATACTTTAAAACATTTCATTTATTTTACTCTACTTGAGTGAGCAAAACTTGATTCGATTCGAAAAAACCGAATAACTCAACTCGTCTCGAATTTCTTAAACTCGAATCGAAAAAAATTCAAATAAAATTTGAGTGGTAAAATATAACTCGTTAACTCGAATAATTTAAAATTTTTTAATTTGACTCGACCAAATCAAATACTCACCTCTACTATAAACTCTTAACGCAATCGTTAACTCAAAATAACATTATTTTGTTAAGAAAATAAATGATAGAAATTCATGCAGTTGAAGGGATTTTAATCTAAAACCTTCGTATATAAAAAATAAGCCTTAACCATTAAACCAATATAAAATTATATAATATTTTATCACATTTGTAAAACTACACTTGAAATTAGTTTAAATTATTTTATAAAATAAATAATATAAAACATATTATTAACATATATCTATATATAAAAATAAAATATACTATTTTTTATATTTTTATATATTATTTATAATACAAATATATCGTTTAAAAACATCCAAAATATTCATACAAATAATATATAAAAACTATCATTACAACAATATAATTTTTTATTGACAAATTGATAGTGATAAAAAATAATTTGGTCACAAATATTATTTTTTATAACATTTTTTGTGCGATAGTATTAGTATAAGTAATTTTGACGAACTTTTATTTGGTCACCGTAACCGTAATAATAGTAATTGTAACAATTACATTTTTTTTTTAAAAAAATTATCTCTAAAAGACTGTAACTGTGACCTAAAATTCATTGTCACTAAAACTTTGACACACAATAGTGACGATATGTGAAGTGATCATTATTATTTAAGATTTGTTGGGATAATGAAATTACTTGTCACTTAAAATTTCTTTTTTGTTGTGATAAATTTTAGAAATAATAAAAATTAAAAGTAATGACAAAATAGAAATTGTTACAATAATAAATATATTTTTTATAATTAGAAAAAAATAAAGTTATCATCAACTAGTTGTCAAAAGGTAAATTATTTCTATTAGTCTCTATTATGTATAAATTGTTGTTTTAGTCAATCTATTTTGATTAACTTTAATCCCTATATTTTTCAAATTTTAAAATTTATATCATAATCCTAATGGGACCAATAATATGACTAAATTATAAGGACTAAAAATGATCAAATTAAAAAAAATAAGTAACTTATGTATAATAAATTTAAAATTTTTAATTAACATATTTATAGACTATCATTATGTTAAGATCGTAATTTTAAGATTTAAAAAGTATAAAAACTTAAAGTGACCAAATTAAAATTTAAGGACTAATATATAATTTTAACGTAATATATAGTTTATGTACTTATAATAGTTTAGGGCCTATTTTGGCTAAATAATAGTTTAGGTATTTAGAGAGAAAAACTAGATTAGGGGTTGAATTTAAGTTTAAGAAGTTTATTTAAGGTGAGATTTCCGTTATCTCCGAATGATATAAATTGGGGACATAATGACCATTTCGAGGACAAGTTCAATCCGATTTAGACTCAAAGTCGTTAAAAATTTGAAGGGTTTTCACATCTAAGCAGGAAGAATAGAAATCTCAGGTTATCTCTCTTTCAATCTTCGCTTTCGAATCTGATTGAAAACCAGTATGGGTGTTTAAACGGTCGATTCAGTTAACCGATTGAATCGAACTTTCAAACTTTATTTAATCGATTTTTTTTTGTATTAACTGTTAATCGATCTAAAATTTTTCGAAAATTTTTAACCGAACCGAAAAAAACTCGGTTAATCCAATTGGTTAATTCGGTTAACTGAAATTTTTAAAAACAAATTGGATAAATTACACAAATAATCACTAAACTATGTTAAAATTATTTTTTTAGTCATTGAACTTTTAAAAATTATAAAAAACATTAGACTTATCAAATTATTACATTAATTCATCGTACGTTATAAATTATTGATAAATATTAAAAATTTTAAAGATTATTTTCTTAAATTTAATAAATTTAATTATCATTTTATGCTAATTTTATAAAGTTTATGATCGTTTTATAATTTTTAAAAGTTTAATGATAAAAAATAAATATATAAAATATACAATATATAATATATAAAAATTTCAGTTAACTAATCGATTTAACTAATAACCAAAATTTTAAAAAATAATTAATCGTTAACCAATCTAATCTAAAATTAACCTACCGATTAACAAAAAAAACGTGGTTGAAATTGATTCTTCCTTAATAAAATAATAGGCAAATTATAATATTAATCACTCTAACTTCTTTTTACTCCTATTTTAATACTATTTTTTTAATTAAATAATTTAACTTTTGAATTATTCATATTTTGACCACTATAAAATGACATGATTATAACAAATTAAAAAATTCGATCAATCTTTAAAAAATTTAGGAAATTATTTTTATTTTCTTATTAAATTTTTCGTATTATCATATTTCATATTTTAATAAATAAAGTAAAATTTATTACTCGAATAAAAATATTTCAATTATTCCAATATTTATTATACGAATATTTAATATCCAAATAAAAATATTTTGATATTAAATATCCGATAAAAATATTTGGATATTAAATATTTGAATAAAAATATTCGTATATTAAATAATCAAATATTAAATATATTAATAAAAATATTCGTGTATTAAATATTTGAATAAAAATATTTATATATTAAATATTCTAATAAAAATATTTTAATTAATTAGTTAATAGATTATTTCATATTGTACAAATTAAATAAGATAATCGAAATATTTAATTTGAGTAATAATTTTTTAATATTCGAATAAAAATATTTAGATATTAAATATTCCAATAAAAATATCCATATATTAAATATATAAATAAAATATCCATATATTAAATATTTGAAAACTAAATATTCTAATAAAAATATTTAGATTTTAAATATATGAATACAAATATTTTGATTAATTGGTTAATAGATTATTTCATATTGTAACAATTAAATCAGAGAATTGAAATATTTGATTCGAGTAATAGTTTTTTACTTATTAAAATATAAAATATGTTAACATGATAAATTTAATAAAAAAATTATATTTATATTTTTTAAAGATTAATAAAAAAAATTCAATTTATAGAATCATGTCATTTGAGAGTGACCAAAATATGAACATTTCATTTCAAAAGTTAAGTTAATTAATTAGAGAAAAAATTTAAGCTTTAGTGACCAAAATAGAAGTGAAAAGAAAGTTGAGTGATGATTGTTGTAGTTAACCCATTTTCTATTAAGGAAAATAAAAATTAATGTCATTTTTAATTGAATTTAACGGTAGTGACCTTATCGAATGCTAAGTAAAAGTTGGGTGACATTATCGAATATTTTAAAAGTTCGGTAACCAAAATAAATATAACCTAAAAGTTCAATGATTATTTATATAGTTTATCCTTGCTTGAAAATCCCCTAAAAACATTTAAGTGGGTTTTAATGAGAGAGGTGACAAACAAATTATTTGGTTTAAACTTGGTTTAATTTATTTTAGTTCTCACTATAATCTGTTTAAACTCAATTCAGATTAATTCGAGTATGGTTTAAATTTTCAGTTTTAGTTCATGTCTACATTGATTTTGATTTGTGTATCGGGTCCAGTCAGTTGATTTTTAATTCGATTGAGTTTCGATTTAATTAATATCAATTTGATTATTTCGGGTCAATTAATTTTAAATCAGATCAATATCAGATTAATAAGAGTATGTATATATGATTTTTGATGAATTGTGGGATAATTCATATCTTATTTTTTTTCTTTATTTTAATATATTTTCTTTATTCGTGGTTACCTTCAATTCGAGTTCATTCAGTTCAATTAAAAATTGATTTGGATCCATTTAGTTTGATTAAAAATTGGTTCGGATCTATTTTTCATTAAACTAGAACTCAAATCGATTTTGGTTTAATTCGGTTTGGTTCAGGTTTCAAGTTAAATTCAGATCATCACATTTAAGTTAATTTTAAGTCTCAATTCGGATAAATAGATTCGATTTTCGGAACTCAAGACTTTTTAAATTTGAATTCAGGTCTGTGTGTAGTAAAAGTGTAAAACATGCTTACTGCGGCTTCTCCGAAGATTTTGAACATTATAAGTAGTTTTGAAATGCTCTGCTGTTAGTGCAAGTGAAACTGATTCATTTTCATTAGCATAAATTGAAAATTAGCAGGCGTGGGAGGGGGATAATAGGAGTTTGGGTTTTCTGGGGACTAAACTGAACAAAAATAAAATTCTTACCTTTCATTTGGAGTTGTAGTTTCCGTTAACAAAACAACATGAGTTACTACGCCTGGAACTGTTGTTATTTACTTCGCATCCCAACCAGCAATGTCATAGATTTCCTTCTTGCTTTTGACCACAGAATGACTTTTTGTCTTGAAATCGAGTTTATCCAAGTCACCTGCAATTCCCAAGTAGCCATATAGCACGTCTGTAACCTTGTTTAGTGACGCTTTCTGTGGTTCTCCATTGTTGTGATCGACTTGCAGTAACTCGGCCCTCCCATGTTTGTTCTCAGCGTACAACTGATCAAGTCTCTCTGCATCTCGTAGCCCCAAAAAGGTTCCATGGAAGATCACTACCATAATACTCTGATTTGCAGGTTTCCCACGACAGACCTTTGATATCTGCCGGCCAAACCCCGTGTCTGCAATTGGATCAAAGGCAAGAAACAAAGAGGATAGAAAACCGGTACATCGTATAAGAATTGATAATACCGTAACACTGGACTAATCATGAAATATCAACTTGTTATGAAGGGAAGAGATAAATTCAAGTGAGTTTTGAAGGAGAGAGATCCATGATCAGTCAAAATGACAAGCACATAGCTCGGTGTAAAAGACTAGGCCATCCCAACATAAAATCATAGTGAGTAAAGTTTAAAATCCGAATATTTGTTTCTATCATGATTCAAAACAAGGGAAATGATGAAAATGTTGCAAAAAATAGTTCAACAAGAGAGACAAAGTGCTTTTAGGACCGGAATAGTAGGTTGTGCAAATTCTTGTATATGAGGAGAGGAGACTTGATAGTCAGAGTCAGAAATGCTTTTAGGACCCATAGACCATCAGAAACAGCCATCGCGTCCCATCCCATCAACAGACAAAGTGCTTTGTGCAAACCCAAATGCTCTACTCTATGCCGCCGAGACCTTTGCGATGTGAAGGCATGCATTACTAAGCTTAGAGTATTGACAAAATCTTCAGATTTGCTGATAGATCAAGACAACGAAGGACTTGTTAAAAGGGTATGTTTAAACCTAAATCATATGACAAAGGAAGAAATTGTAGAAGGCTAGAACAAAATTTGCTCAAGGTCTCTAAATAAATAGCGAAGGTGTAGATGACAGACCTGCCACATACACAGCATTTTAAGGTCTTGACTTCTCCTGTTTCAGTGTATTTCCTTCTTTGAGCCGGGTTCTCATTCAACACTTTGACAAATTTAACATATGCACCATGAATTAATTGCTTGAACTCGTCTGAGTCCTCAGGCGGCTCAGTCCTTCCATGTTTCACAGTATGCGAAATGACATCTCGAGCTTGAACCCCTTTGTGAAACTCATTAATGTTTTCCTTCATCCGTTTGCTGAGTTTATGCCTTTCAACCCTAGGCATAGCAATTGGACTATGAACTTCATTAACATTTTCCATCACCAGTTTCCTCCTTTTATGCCTTCCAATTCTAGGCATAACAATTGGATTATGACTTTGACAAGGTGGACCTGGATGTGGTTTTATACTTCTATTATGATGAGTTTGGCAAGGGAGTCCCAATCGTTCCTTAATGCTTTTCCTATGTGGGGGAGAGGGATGGTTTACTCGATCAGACCGCCCCAAACAATGCTTTATACTTTTCCTATTAGTAGGTTGTGCAAATTCTTGTATATGAGGAGAGGAGACTTGATAGTCAGAGTCAGAAATGTTCCATTGAAGACCGGAATCTTCACCACTCCATTCACCTCCATGATTGATACCAAGAATCTCATCATCTAAGACATCTGAAGTTTGGGTTAATGTACTAAACGGAGTCTCCCTAATCTTTCTCAGATCGATAATATGTATAGTAGGAGGTTGCATTGCAGACTGGCTATTGATGCCTACCACATCTGTTGATGAAATATGTTGATTGCTACCTTCATTGGTAGGCACATCGTCATCCATAAACAAGGGCTTGATCCAATCTTGTTGCAACTGCAGGATTTCACCATGAAAATAAGTTTCGTTTTGATCCTGAGGATAACACACTCTTGAACCAAGAACTTCCGTTTCATGTTCTGTCACCTGCGATTCTCCATTTAAACCAAAATGATGATTTGGTAGGAGAAGGCTGCAATCTTGCGAAGCGTTTCATTTTGTTTAGGCTGATGGTTCATCCAAGAACCCAGAAGCCCATTTTCTAGTTGTTTGCCATTTGGTTCATCCGTCCCTAACTCCAGCTTTTCACCTTCTGAGAGCACCACCTTCTGGCCCTGAGGACGATTCATCCTTGAACTGAAAGGATCATTTGCTTGCTCCATTTCATGTGGTTCTCTGCCAAAATCAACATAAGTTTGAGGTGAAGTATGGCCATAATCTTCTGATAACTCCTGCTTCTCAGCATGAAAAGGAACTCTCTTTGGACTCTGGTGACTATTCATCACCCTAGAATCCAAATCTTCATTATCTTGTGCCATCTCATCATGTAATTTTCGACTGAAATGAGCAGAATGTTGAAACTGCAGGCTTCCACCAAAAGAAAACTCCCAATTTTGGCTCTGATCACCATTAAAAGGGCGACAAAAAACCTCACTTTTCTGCTCGCTCTGTTGCCTATGTGACTCATCGTTTACTTCATGGCGGAAAAGACAATCATTCATCCCAAGACCCAAAACTCCTCCACTAAAATCAACAAGACGTTGAGTTAAACCATGGCGGCTACAATCTTCCTTATGAAGATGCCTTTCCCCATGCAAAAGTTCCGTCTTTTTCTCGCCCATATTTTGTTCTCCGTCCAACTCCGATACCCTTATTCCCCCTGAGTCATTAACTTCATCTACAATGGAATCAACATCACTGGCTCTCGCTCTTCCACTTTCCAACTTCCTATGAGATGATTCAATAACTTCCTCAGTCCTCCTAATCCGGTTCATGGCCTTCTCAAATATAACGGATGAACAATCAAAATCCAATCTTTCTCCAAACCCACCGAAACCAACGGCCTCGCCGACCATTCCCTCGTTTCCCACACCTGGGTATTGAAAATCGGAAAAACCCGGCTTCCCTTCCTTCATTTGTAGTGGTCTTGAACTAACGAACTGGCTTTCTTCCGTACAATCAACCCCCATTGGACTCATCGAATAAGGCGACACCTTTCTATCATCCAACATGGTTGGCTCGGGATTACTAGACACCGCTTCCGCCGCCGCCGCTTTCTTGAGATTATGGGATAAAAGATGGTTCCATTGGAACTTGGTGGATGTTAACAGTTGTTGGCGCCGCAACGATTCGTTAAACTCTGAAAGTTCTTTTAGGCAGAGTTCATTGTCATTATCTTCATGTTTACGCTTTTGATTCTGTAGTTGTTTCTCCATTTCCACTCGTTTCAAACCAGGCAAACGGTCCTGGTTATGCGAACGAGCATGTAGGTATCTTGAATCCGATTTCTTCGACGACATAACTATAAAGAAAATTAAAAAATAGGGATAATAGGATCGACCGAAATCCCTAAAAGTGACGCGGGAGAAAGGAGAATTTGAAAACTGTAAAGAAAATAAGTGCTGATTTCATGGCGAAGGTCGGAGTGTGAGAGATGTAGGGGAAATGGAGGATTATAAAGTCATACTTTCAAGGAGAGGCTTGCGGAACACGCTTGTGAGTTGGGCTTTATTTCATCTTAGAATCCGATCCAAATTCGAATATTTTAATCATTTTATATAACTTGACATTAGAGATGAGCACGGGTCGGGTTTTTGACCCACCCGCACCTGATCCGATTCGTTTTTAGGATAAAAATTCAATTCGACACGAATTGATTTTTAAGTTTTAAAATCCGATCCGAACCGACTCGAATCATTAAAAAAATAAATTTTAGGGACTTAATTATTAAAAATTTTAGTGACCTAATTATAAAAAAATAATAGTGACCTAATTGTATAAAATATATAAAGATGGATCATTATTACAAATATCCCTAAAATATATATGGACACTATTAGTCTCAAGTCGGGTCGAATTTTTTCACCGTAAATCCAACACCGACCAGATCCGAGATCACCCTTGAAAAAACCCGACCCGATCCATCCCAAATCCTAATTTTCTACCAAAAAATTCGATTAGATCAAACCGGATCAGGTCAAACCTGTCGAGTTCAGGTTCGGTGCTCATCCCTTACTTGTATATAAACCCAAAAATAATAGTTTAATTTTAATATAAAACCGAAACTGAATTGAATTAAAGTGAAATTGATTTAAATTTTAATTTGATTGATACAAGTTTGAACTGATTTTTATTTGAATTGAAAATAATTTATAACAAAAATAATTTAAATTTAATTTATTTTGATTGATTTGTATCAAATAATAACTTGATTTTAGCCTAACAATTAAGTCGAAGTAAAAATAATAATTTTATCATTATTTATTTTTAATGATATGATAAATAATAAAATAAAATTATTCATTATACAATTTTCCTATTTCATGTGATTAACTTAAATTGACGTCAAATAAAAAAAAATCATTTAAAAAGTGATATATAGTTATAAATCTAGCAAAAGATCAATAAAAATATTATTTACCAATAAAGATTTTCTTAATAAAGTGGTAAAAAAAACTTTTACAGTATAATATAGACAAATAATTTATGCATAAAAAAATTTAATGGAAGAAGGGTATCGTTAAAATCTCCTGACACTTTCAACCCCAAGGAGAGTTAGAAACCCCTATGGGAAAAAGACTACCCCTAAAATTTTATTAAGAGAGTTAAATCTCTCAGAGGAAATCTTTATAAAATTGGGCATGTTGGAGTCAAAGTGAAGATTACATAATGTGCGCATGGCCCTAGATGCAAGACTATTGGCTACATTATTGACCCTTCTAGGTACATAAGAGATCCGACAATTAACTAAATTCCTCATAGTGGTGCGAATCGTGAACACCAAAGGCTGTAAAGATGAGAGATCTGGTCCACCCTGGTTGACTTTATTTGCAATGGAGGTTGAATCTGTCTCAAAGGTAATATTTGTCTAGCCTTTCTGAGATGCAAGTCGAAGTCCAGCTAGGATTGCTTGTGCTTCAGCTGAAGCAGCGTCAGGACATCCAACAAGAGGAAGAGAAATTCTTCCTAAAACCACACCGTCCGAGTTATGTTCTACAATACCAATCGTAGCTGTAATCACCGGAATTCGTCCGGGGAGTCGCCACCAATCGTTTTTACCCATGCGATTGGAACACCAAAAATAAGGGTCTA
This sequence comes from Abelmoschus esculentus, assembly GCA_035048815.1. Classification (NCBI taxonomy): domain Eukaryota; kingdom Viridiplantae; phylum Streptophyta; class Magnoliopsida; order Malvales; family Malvaceae; genus Abelmoschus; species Abelmoschus esculentus. The sequence continues at coordinate 6,960,403 of JAUCBN010000063.1, read as the reverse complement.
CGAACCAGAGCTGGATCCGGGAGTCTGTTACGTATAGGGAAGGGTTAGCACCCTTACAACGCCCGAAATCGGCACCTGTCGGTTACACGATATTTTATATGAACGAAAATATATACTCGGTTTAACTTTAAAAATTGTGATCTCATGTTTTAACTTATAAAAAAAAATGATGATAATGTAATAATAATATAACATAATAATACTAATACTAAATTATAAGAAAAGGTAACACGCAATGTAAATATTTATATAATAGTAATAATTAAAAGGTAAAACAAAACTTATAATAATAATAAATATATATGTGACGTAAAATTTATATAAAATATAATAATAATAATAATAATAAAAATAAAATAATCATATAATATGTAATAAACATAATATAAATATGATATAGCAAAAACATGGATGAAATTGCATGAAAAATAAAGGTTGAGTGCCAAAAACATGATAACAGTGACGAAATTATAAAGAAACCGAAACTGGAAGACCCAAATGCAAGGATACTAAGCATGCAGGGACCACCACTGTAATTTTCCCTTTGATCCGGGTTAAACGCGGGTCTAGGTCGGTTCGGGTTGATCCACCGGGGGTCCAGGTCTTGAAACGGCGTCGTTTTGGATGGAATTAACCTTTGCCAAAACGACGTAGTTTGGTAATGAATATATAAGCCATGTATTTGGCTTCATGGAGCCATTTTCTCATTTCATCTCAGAATTAAATCTGAGAAAGAGAGGAACTCTCTGTTCGCTCGTCTTCAGTTGCCGGTTGGGGAGGATCCGCGGCGGTCGACGGCGGCCGCCGCCGCCGGAGGTCATCGGAGACACAAAAGTTTACCTTTTTCCAGAGGTCTTCGACGTGGGGAGTCTAAATCTAGCCTCGGTTTCTCGAAAATGTGCGTGTATCAACGTAGATCTGAGAGGTAAGATTCGAACTAAATATATTTTTTTACCCTTTTTTTCTTTCTTTTTGGCTTCCGATCACTCTCTCTTTTTTTTTATCGAATGAATGGTATTTGTGGTCCGAATATCTGTTTTTTTTTCATTCCATTCGGTGAAAAACCGTTCATTACATGCATTTGTTTGGGATTTAAATACCCAAATATTACAACCATATTATAATATTTCTTAGCCTATTCAGATATCAACATGTAGATCTAATGATGTTTTCTTTTATTATTTGTAGGTGATTTGGGCGGTGGAGTCAGGCGGTGGTAGATCTGGGCGGTGGCCGGTCTTCTCATCCAATGGTTGGGCGCGTGACCACCACGCGCGTAGGGGAGTGGCCGGCGGCGGCGGCAGCAGATAAGGGAGGCTAGTGTTTAGTTGATAATGTTAGGGTATTAGGGTTTCCATCATAATTAGGGTTTGGGTTATTGTTGGGTCATTTGATTGGGTTTAATGGGTTATAAATTTGGGTTGTACTATTGGATTTGATTTTAATGTATGAAATGGGTTATTACAGTAGTACTTCCATAAATAGGATCAAAATCCCCATCCGAGTTTATTTTAATAGATCTAGGACATGGTTTTTGCCAAGTTAGGTATTGAATAATGGATCTATGTGAATTTGTAGTAGGGGAGGTAATATTAGCATTTTGGTAGTCATTCAATAAAGATTTGGCGTTTGCGAAGGTTAACCAAGGTGTTTGAAAATGGTTATTGTGAATCCAATCATTTCTTCTGTTCTAAATATTCCAAAGAATCGTTAGAAAAAGTGTAAATTCCTGTTTGTTAAGTTTAGCGGCTGCAATCTCCATCCAGTGGAGGGAAGATGTAAAAGTACATGATTGGATTAAAGTAGGAAAACCTTCTAAGCGAATAGTTTCATGTGCACCAGGACAGTCGCGCAAAGCATGCATCGTAGTTTCAATCGTAGTGGAACAATATGGTCAGATGCCATTACCAAGATTAGCATTCAATAATTTGGATCCGGTGGAAAAATCATCATGACCTAAACGTCATCCAAAGGCTCTGACATTTGGTAAGGTTGATATTTTAGAGATGGCTTTCTAGATACGTGTCGGTCATACTTAGAGGTCCTTGTGGTTTTTGAAGGAATAAATAACCCGATCTAAAAGAATAAATTCCACAATCATTGTTCATCCATATGGTCGTATCTCTATGGTCATTAATGATATGGATGTTTAAAATAGCGTTGGCATCCTCTCTATCAAAGAAGGAACGTATTTTAGGCTCATCCCTTAGGGTTGTCCAGGAATCATAAAATCCCTAGCTCGCATTGGAATTTCAATAGAGATTTCAAATTCTCCAAAAAGTTGAATACGGGAGAAACCTCCCCATATATCATGGAACATATTGATCTTACTATTAATTCCTGGCCTTGTAACAAAACTATGGAGGAGCTTTTTCAGAGACGTACAGATGCCCTTCTAACCAAAAGAATATTGTTTTTTCGAAGTTGCGTAGAGGATGTTACCAAATGGGTAGTATTTAGCTTGATATACCTTACCAAGGAGGTTAGATGGTTTAGAGAGTAGTCTCCATATTTTTTTCCTAAAAGAGCGATATTAAAGTTGTGGAGATCGCGAAAACCTATGCCTCATGCTGATTTTGGTTGACATACAACCTCCCAAGAGAGCATGTGCCAAACATTTTTGTTACCTTTCCGTGACCACTAGTAGCGTTGAATAGAATTGGTCATATTATCGATAATGTTGTGTGAAAGAAGGTAACATGACATGACATGACATATTGTGGAAGAGATTGAATGACAAATTTTATGAAGACTTCTCTACCACTAAAGGATAATGGATGTTTATTTCATTTTGAGAGACTCGAGTTAACTTTATCTCTGATAAATCCTAATGAAGTTGTTTTGTTTTTGCCAATCAAGAGTGGGACACTAAGGTAAATTCCAGGGTTACTAACCTCTTGGACTTGGAGAATATTGTTGACATTAGTTCTTTTTGATAAAGTAGTTTTGGGGGAAAATAAATTGTTGATTTCTCAAAATTTATCGCTTGGCCAGAAGAGGTAGCATATTTGTGTAGTGCGTTTTTAAGATGGTTAGCTTTAGTGGTGTTTTTTTATGAAAACTAAACAATCATCAACGAAAATGAGATGATTGATTTTTGGGCCATGCCGACTAGCACCGAGACCAAGTAGGTTATCGTTAGCTTGTTACGCATTTAGTATTGCTGATAAACCTTGGGTGCAGAAGAGCAATAGAAATGGAAAAAGTGGGTCTCCTTGTCGGAGACCTAGTTGTGACCTAAAATATTAAGATAAAGAGTTGTTGACACGGACTTGGTAAGAGACAGTAGTGACACATCTCATTATGGTAGAAATCCATGTATAGTTGAAACCCATAAGTTGCATAATTTTTTGTAATAAAGGTCATTCAACTCAGTCGAAGACTTTTTTCATATCTAACTTTAGACTAGCACCTTTAGATAGATGAGAGTCTCTCTTGTTGAGAGTATGAAGTAGTTCATGTGCAATTAGGATATTGTTGTTAATGTTTCGACCTTGTATAAAATTCGTTTGTTTTTTGCTAATACATAATGGTATGAAGGTTTTGAGACGGTTGACTAAGACCTTAGCTACAATTTTGTATATAATAGTGCAAAAGCTTATTGGACGAAGTTGCCTCATTGTCGTTAGTTTTTTTTTTCGGAATGAGGACAAGAATTGTACGATTAACCTCATCCATGCTGGATGTGCCTGAGAGGAGATCAAGACATAATCATATTATATCCTGACCAAGTGTATCCCAATGTTGTCGGTAAAAATCGCTTGGAAAACCATCGATCCCTGGAGCTTTTCTAGGATCAATATCTCGAAAAGCATTAATAACTTCTTCTGTGAAAGATCGATTTAAATTTGCATTCATTGTTAGTGTGATTATAGTTGGAATATTATCAAGGATATCAAGGGAAGGAATGAGATTTGATACAGAGAAAAGATTTTGGAAATAATTTGTAGCAATTGCTAGAATGTTGGAATCATCCGTATATCAGGTGTTGGATTTATCAAAGAGACCTTGAATAGTGTTTTTTTATGACGCTCATTGGCTCGTGCATGGAAAAAAGAAATATTTTTGTCTCCATGTTGTAGCCAGTTAATTCTTGAGCGTTGGGCCCAGTATATTTCATTGTTATATTAAAGTGCATGTAGTTATTTCTTTGCTTCAATGATGCGGTGTTCCTCTAAAGGTGGTATTGGATGTTGTAGACTATTGTTAATGTATGTAGTTAGATATTTAAGGCATTCATTTATTTTTTTTCCTTTGAGAATTCTACCATGAATTTAGACGGTTGCCAATCTTTTTTATTTTGTGTAAGTTGTTCCCATTCGTATTGGTCCAGATATCCTTGATTAGTTTTTTTTTTCATCATAGTTGGCCCAACATTCCTCAAAGCAGAAAGTTTTCTTAATATTTTATTTTCTAGCATATGTAGTAGGAGAGGTGTCGAGCATAATGGAACAATGGTCAGATTTGGATTGGAAATGCGAGGTTATAGTATAATTTGGATACATTTTTATCCAGTTGGTTGATCCAACGAATCGATCCAAGCGTTCAAAGATAGGTTGTGAGTTAGGTCCATGTTTAAACCATGTGAACCAACCCGAGTTAGGTTTACAATCGAAGAGTTCATTTTGAGATAAACATTCTTGAAAATTAATAATTTAGGAGCGTGCACGTCGGCATCCTCCTTATTTTCATTGTCATGTAGAATTTCATTAAGTCCCCACCTAGTAGCCATAAGAGGTTTGAAGACAATTTTAAAGAATCTATTAATTGTCATGTTTTGTATTTATGGTTTGTATTAGCATAACCATGTAACCCGGTGAAATGGAAATTGGAATTGTCATGGCTAACAATACAATCGATATGGCGATCAAAGTAAGAAAGTAAATCAGTTTGAATTTTATTGCTCCAAAGTAAGGCTAGGCCAGTACAAGTTGGTCTATTTTCTACCGATAAACATCCTAGCATATCAAGTAATGCACTAAGAGAATTACATCGAGATTTATTAATCTAGTTTCGCATAGAAATAAAACACCAGGTTCATATTTGGTAATTACTTTTTTGAGATTTTGAACTGTCTAGGCTTTACCAAGGCCTTGACAGTTCCAACACATGATTTTCATTTGGTTCGACAGGCTTAAGTCGTGTCAACCTTCGCCGCAGAGTTAATAAATTGAAGAAAGCTCATATTTTGGTTCATTCATTTTCTTTTCTTAATGTTTCTCATGTAAGCTGAGAGGCTAATAAGGTTGCTCATCGATTAGCTCACTGAGCACTAGATTTGGTCGATCCTTTTTATTCTTCGTTTGATATTCCTTTATGTATTGAAACTCTTGTTTTAGAGGATGCCATTTTTGGCTAAGTAATATATCTATTTTTCATCAAAAAAGAGAGTAAAATATTTCTTATTATGAAACATTAAATATCTAATTAAAAATTTTAATCGAGGATATTCACGAATGATATTTTTATATTAACACGATTAGAAAATAATAAAGATTAAAATTAAATTAATGATATTTTTCTTTAAAAATATGGTTCTAATCAACTCAAATTCAGGTAATTAGCAAATAATTAATTATATTAATTGATTTCATTAACTAATTAAATTTAGTTAATTGCATAAAAAATGCTTTATAAAATTAATTAAGAGTTTATAGTTGTTTGATCATTTAAACAAGTAAAATAACAAGACATAATTATATTTAATCCTTATTTGAATAGTTTATTAGTTATAAATATTTTATAGCTATTAATATTAATTAAATTATAAAAATTAATCTTTTAATATAACATTACTCAACTATATATTATTTTATTATTTAGATACTTACTTTTAATATATTTTAATAAGGAGTATTATAATAATACCAACACTAATATGTTTTTGAGTTTAGGATGAAAATGCTATTCTCTTTGTTTTCTTTAGTATTATCTAATTTCCATTCCTTTTGACCCTAATGCACGTTAATAGAGAAAAAGAATTTCTTTGATTCTATATCAATTGATTATTAGGTAAGTTTTTCTGCTTGAGATTTTGATTTTTGAATTAATTTTTATTAAAATTTTATGTTTTTTAGCTTTCTTTCAATCTATCGTGATTTTTCTTTTGTTTCTAAAATTCTTAAAAGAAAAAAAAATTATTTTATTTTCTTTGAGTAAATCATCAAAATATTTTAGATATGTTTTGTTCAATCAAAAAAGTAAAATTTATGTCAATTTTAGATAATATTTTTGTTTGTTTTATAAAATTTTATAAGATCCTAAATCAGAATTAAAAAGAGGTTAAGAAAATCAGAGGAAAAATTCTAGAGAGAAGGAGAATTGATAGAAACAATAAAAAACATTTCATTCCATATTTTCGATAAACAAAAAAGGTATAGATAACCATATTTCACAATACTCAGCCCCTCGCCAAACGACACCATTTTAACATAAAAACAGAATTGAAAAAAAACTTTAATGGCTACTCCAAAACCAATGACCAGCTCAGCATAACAGAAAAGTAAATAAATCAAAAAAATAAACAGAAATAGTTCCCTGACAATACTTCCCCCTTGAAAATATCCTTAAATTCAAGGATCAAATCATGGATATTGTTGTTGTAACTTGTAAAGCAGTTCCCAAGTAGCATCTTTCGAGAAAGAATTCGACCACTCCACAAACACTTCAGTCACTGCTCGAGTTTTCTTTTTAATTATTCTCCTCTCTAGTATCTTCTTGAGATCCTTTAACATAGCACCATCATTTCCAAACACTAAATCTAGTTTAGTATTACAACTTCGTATTGAAATAAGTTCATACCAAGCGTAAAATTGTTCAAAAATACATATTAAGTTCAAAGCATCCTTCTGAGAAGAATGATTCTGAAATTGTTGTAATTGTATTAGATCTAATAATATTTCATTTTTAACAACCTGTAGAAATGTATCTCTAATTGATTTTAGTCTCCATTCACTTGTTGTAGTTATCCAATAAACTTGAAAATGTGGCCTAACACCCAAATGATAAAGAATATTGTTTTTTTTTTTCCTGCTTATAATATAAATTCTTTCTGCAAGAATCTCTAGTAACATATCTTGACTGAAAAATAATGATCCATGTCCTCCTAACACCTATTCTAACAATAACATTATTTGTAATTGTTAATATAAATAGTGTGTTCAATGAACGCTGCAAAACAAGAACAATAGTTGATCCACTTGATAGGCTAAGAATAAAAGATCCTCGCCATAAAGAATTAAACATATTTTCTGAGCTATTTCCACACTTACAATTAGCTATGTCAACCACCAATTTATTCTTAGTAGAAATAGAATGCATAAAATGTGTGCATGTCTTAACTCTTTCACACTCTTCTGATAAAAAAACATTATATATCCTTCTATTCGAACTATAATTCAAAGAAAATGTTCAATCATCCTCTGCATAAAAAGAAACCCTTCTCCTCAAAGATTTAATTGAGAAACTTTAAAAATTTCAGCTCCAGCAATACTTTCCAAATAAACACTATAAACACAGACAATTAGCCTAAAAAAATAACTGCATGCCATGAATCCCAAATGCAATACAAAAACAAATTTATTTTTTCTTTCTTTGATCAACAAAATCAGAAGTGTTATAGAAGTCCTCTTGGACAGAAAAACTAACTACATTTCTATCAAATTTAATATTTTTGCTCATCATCAATAAGAGCCAAAATCTATACGGGTTATTCAATGCAACAAACTCTTTGAAATTAAATAACTCTGTAAAACAAACTCGTGCAAACTTCCCAAATTGTTCATCCTCCAACTCATAAATAAACTTTTTCAATTGATCTCTTAAAACATAAGGACCGTTAAGTTTACCAATAACAATACCAAAATTAATCTCATTAGGAGATCTCCGAACAATGACATTTCCCCTCTTGGTGTTAGGGAAATAGATAACCTTCAAATGTTTGGGCATGTGATAGGCCTCTGTTAATGTCTTTGGTTGCAATAACTTGACAAATTGGCTAATTTACAATCGTAGATGATTCTTAAAATGCTTAAAATTTAGGCATCCAGAGGGCGTACCTGGTTGAGGAGAATAATGAATTCCTCGTAGAATTGATTTACCAAATCTGACTGCCAGAGAGCTACAAGTTCGAAAAATGGGTCATCGAATCTATTCGGAGCAAAAAGATCCCAAAGTAAGGTCAAATACTGATTCCAGTTCCAAACTCCTAAATCCGCGTGATCTTGAGTGATTAGTTGATGTCACTGAAGAGCCTTCCCCTCTAGGTCTAACATAACCAATCTAACTTTAGCCCCTTTTGGAACTTTCTCGGTTTCAAAAAATTGTTGTAGCTTGAAAAACCATCCTCTGAAATCTCATTGCCGTCAAACCTGGAACATAAAAGTTTATAGGCAAAATTGGTCTTTGAGACTGAGTTTGAATTAGAACACGCTCTTCATTGAAAATCACTAGCATCGGTGTCGATTGAATTGGGTTCGGAGGTGGAGCTTCTGTGAAGGTAAAAGGGTTTTGGGTACCTCCCGTTGCAAGATTTCTCAAAAGATTGGGTGGAGCTCCGAGCACTCCTTCTGGGAAAGGACTTTTTCTCAAAGCAATAACTATTAACTTTTGAAGTTCGGTCATGATGGAAATTCGTAGCGAAGACATTCAATCCTCCATTTTTTCATCTAAACGAGCAATATCCGCTCTCAAGGTCAAGACCTCTCCTTGTAACCAGTTTTTTTTGCCGTTCTGGTAAGGGAGGAGAATTCGGATTTGCGGCTTGAGCAATCGTGGCTAACTATTCCGTCTATGCATGTGTGAGAATACCGTCAACCATACTATAGGATTAATGTTGGCTTTGATGTCTTTGTAAGATCTCAATTCAAAATTAAAAAGAGGCTAAGAAAATCAGAGAAAGAATTCTAGAGAGAAGAAGAATTGAGAGGAAGAAGAGAAAAACATTTCATTCCATATTTTCGATAAACAAAAGAACAAAGCAGCCCAACCCTATTTCACAAAACTCATCCCCCTCCCCAAACAACATTGTTTCAACATAAAAACAGAATTAAAACAAATTCTATGGCTAGTCCAAAACCAATCGCTAGCTCAGCATAACAGAAAAGTAAATAAATCAACAAATAAACAGAAATAGAAATAGGTCCCTGACAAATTTCTTTGATAATATTTGAGTTTTTTTTAATTTCTATATTAAGTTTTCATTTTGATTATTCTATGTAATTTTTGTTTTTTAATCTTAGTTTTTTTTAAGTTGAGATTTCAAGTTCAGTATAAAGTGTTGGTTAGGTATGTTTTATCATTTTATCACTCTTGTTAAATTAGATTTAACCATGAAAGAAAATCACTATTATTGTGTACATGTTATTTTGATCATATTAGAATATTTTGAACTCTATGTTCATAAAATGAAATATATTGATTTTTTATGCCAAACAATTGATAATTATGTGTTCTTCTCACTTTTATGTGGTTAAAAGTCAAAACAATATATTTATAAAAATAGATAATCATATCTTAAAAATAAGAGTTGTAAGTGATATTTTCTATTTACCAATAAAAGTTTAACTGGTTAGCAATAAAATATATCATAGGGACAATTTGGTAAAAGTTACTTTCAATTAATCTTATATTCCCTCAACCAAACACTGTCAGCTTATATTCTTGTCAAACAAACTAAACAAGGTAATGTAATATTCCCAGTAATGTAGCAAATAATCTTATATTTCAGTAATTCTATTCATAAAGGTAATCTTATATTCAATAAACCAAACGTACCGTAAAAATGATTCAAACCTTTAATTTTATCCTAAAAAATGTTTACTAAACATACTAATTTTTTTATTCTCACACATTTATATTTGTATTTAAATAATTCACATATACTTTTGGAGTAAAATAAACATACTCTTATATATAATTTAAATAATGTTATGAATATCTTTATTTATGGTGGATATTCATATATTAAATAATAATTTAATGTACGTTGTTATTAGAGTTTAATTCCCATTGGAATTAGAAATTTTATCTTATGCATATAAATATAGACTTTTAGAGAAAGTATTGTACACAATCCTACTTTGAGAATATAATACAAGTCTCTCTCTTTTGTCTCTCATCTTTGTTCATCTATTTTGTTCTTGTTCTTTACTTTATTCATAACACGTTATCAGCACAAGACTCTAACCAATGGAGGTGTTTTTCGTTCGAATTTTAAAGGAGTTATTGAAAAGAATTTGTTACTAGCATAAATCAAAGATATGTTCTTCTCCCTCTATTATATTTTAATTAACGATTATTTTTCTCTTTTGATCTTTAACTTGATTTTTAATTTTTGAAAAAACATTGGTTATTTGGTGTTTTTGTAGCCATAAAATTGCTTAATTACCATGATTCTTATCGATAATTCCCGAAAAAGATTTTAACAAGATATTAGTGACTAAATCTACCATTTATTCAACTTAACATGAAAATTTTGGGATGATTGTTCAAATCGCGGAATTAACATCTATTTAAAACACAATGGAACATAAGTGAAGTGTTTTTGCACCTATTTAATTTGAGTTAAAGTTTGTGTTTTTAATTATGTTTTAAGTATTACATGATATTGGAACAAATATTGAATTTTTAATTAATTAATATGTCCTCTGTTATGTTGTTTTAATCCGAGTATATTGGTTGGACATCTCATTCTGCGAGGCTGCTGGTCTTAAAGAAGGTTTTTAAAGGACCTTGTGGATTGGTTTAACAATGTCGCGTATGAGGATTAAATTTTTGTTCTTTGTATATATTGTATATATTGATTGATCAATTACTATTTAATAATATGAATTTTATAAAGTCTATATTTGCTTGAAAGCAATATTTTTTTTTGTGTATAAAAACTAGACTATAGACTTCTCCCAAGTTCAAGTTACGAAAATTGTTTTGATCCAAGAATTTTTATGGGAGGCATTCTTTGAAGTGAATGCATGCATGATGCTTATTCCATGCAATTATCGGATTTATGTCATTCCTTGAAGTGAATGCAAGCATGATGTTTATTCCATGCGATTATTGAATTTGTTTCATTCCTTAAAATGAATGCAAACATGATAATTCACTATATAGTTAGTGAATAAAACTTTTTTATGTGTCAGAGTATCACTGATAAGGATATGTTAGAAAAACATACTCCACTTTTCACACATTAATGTTGTCCTATTGACACAATATCGTGAAAAGGTTTTAAAGACCTATTGGCTCAGCTCCATTCCCTGAAGTGAATATGACATTTTATAGCGGAAAGAATAAATACCACATTAGTAATTGTGGTCGCGATTGAGGTCATAAAATAGACATGCATAAAATGATTTTTTTGAGAATGCTTACATCCACCAGAAGTGAGATTATAAGAATGAAAAGAATGATAGAGATCATATCAAAATCTTTATGTTATCAATGCAATGGTACAAACTATTGTACTCGTACTTGTCAAACGCCGAAGTATTATGGAATTTATCCGTAATCATGAATGATAAATGAAAGAAAATATAAACAGATTTTTTTGTGGCAAAAATAATTATGGTCTTATTGGTCAAACTCAAATGGAAATTGATAATTTTCTCATAATCCTCAAAGGGAATAATTTGTCATTTATTTTATTTTCTCATAATTTCCTCTAGTGCCTTTACCTATTGAAATAATTTATTTTTATTTTTATTAATTTAATTTATGTTACTTTATTTTTTATATTATTTATTTACGCTTTATGTTAATTTTTCTTTGAAGAATATGATTACTTATGGAATGAAATATGCAATAAATATGCAATAAATTGTGGCTATTTATACCAAACAAACAATCAAAGTACTAATACTGTACTTAAGCATAAGAAATATTTTCACATTTAAATTCAAGGGAAAATATGAGTACTATATCTCAAAGTACCGAAATATCAATGCTTCGGAAGAGCTCTTGAGAGTTTATCTTTGATAGATATCTGATTTGATATGATGTGCTATATTTAATATTTTTCCATTACCCAAAGTGAATGGTACAAAGTACATATTTTTCATTCCCCGAAGCGAATGAAATAAAGCACATGTTAAAAGGTACAAAATTATGCATATTTTTCCATGTTAAATGTAAGAAAACAATGTAAGTACTATATCCGAAAGTAGTAATATCACAGAAGGCTCCGACTGAGCAAATATGTTATTGCCAAATGTAACTTTATTTCATATTTACAGTACATCATACTCATCAAAGTCGCAAAAAGACTTATTGAGTTTTAAAGATATTTGCAGATATATATTGAGAATATTAGTCAAGGGGATGCTGACTATCTCAATATTATGAGTATAACTCAAGGCAATAAAAAAATCTTGAAAAAATTATATGCACTATCATCCATATTGTACTATAGAAGAATTAGTACAAATTGAAGCTCATGCTATTATAAACCAGATGTTTACTGATAATTTTATTTGGCATGACCGATTAGGTCATCTCGGTTCAATTATGATGCAAAAAACTATTGACACTTTCATGTGGTCATTTATTGAAGAACTAAATTTTTCTTTAAGGAAATTTTTTTCATGTGATACTTGCTATCAGAATAATCTGACTATTCAACCATCTTCAACTAAGATAGAGTATAAATCTATTAATTTTATGGAATGGATACAATGTGATATATATGGACTCATACACCTTTCTTATAGTATATCTAGATATTTTACGATTTTAATCGATGCATCGACTAGATGTTCATATGTAGGGGTGGGCAAAAAATCCGATTACTCCGTCCCGGTCCCAGACCCAATAAGACCCGATAGATTTTTTTTCTGGTATTGGTTTCGGTGGGACCGGGAATGGATCCAAAATTTAGGACCTGGTCATAACTGAGACTGAGACTGGATCTTGAATTTTTGGACTCGGTAACCGGTGGGTACTCAATAGAATTAGGACCAATACCAAATATCCGTTATTAGTTTATTTTTGTTTATTTTTCTTATCAAACTTTCTCTTTATGTTTGAATATTATGATTATGACTAATTTTAAAGTTCTAATTTTTAAGCTTGCAATGTTCTAATTTTATTATTTAATATTATTAATGGTGGTTGAAAATTTTTCTTCAATTACTCATTTTTTAAAGAATAAACTAATTGACCGGGTACCCGGTATTAGAACCGGTTCCCACCAGTAATGGAACTGGTTCTTAAAATTTAGGACCTAGTGTGACTAAGACCGGGACTGGTTCCATTTTTCAAGAACTGGTGGTTACGAGGATCGAGACCAATTCTATTCAAATTGATCAGGTACCCGGTATTGCCCACACCTAGTCATATGTATCCTTGTTATTAGCACTCATCTTGGTGTTTACGAGACTACTTGCTCAGTTGATAAAATTACGAGCATATTTTCCAAATTATCTTATAAAGACAATTGGTCTTGATAATTTTGATGACATATCATTTTATATGTAGTATCACTAATTCGCATCAAGCCAACAAATGATCACAAGTTCTCCCTATTATAAATGTTTTTTTGGTCAAAACCAAATATCTCTTATCTTAGATTTTTTTGGTGTCGATATATATTCTAATTTCTCTACCACAACGCACAAAGATGAGTTCTATTGGGAATATATGTCATATTTAAATTTCCTTTGATAATTAAATATCATGAGCTTTTGATAGGGAATTTATTTATAACTCGATTTACTGACTATCATTTTAATGAGTTAGTTTATTCAATAGTAGGCGGAGAAAATAAAATAGCTGAAAAAGGAAATAAGTTAGAATAAATTATCATTTTTTTAGTTTGATCCACTATTCAATAATGTGAACTATAAGTTCAAAGGATAGTTTATTTAGCAAATCAATTCCTAGATGATTTTGTTGACCCTAAGAGAGTGACTAAGTCACGTATAGCAGTTATGAATGCTCTGATTAAATTTGATGTCCTGTAAGGACAAACTCTAGCTGCTAATAAGTCTAACTTACACCTTTAGCGTGGTACAAAAGTAGGTTCCAAAGATAAAAATCCTCGGAAAAGAAAATGATCTATATTTTATGATGGCCTAATCGAGAAATTAATGTATTATGAAAATCTCTAGAAGAGATTAAATGGTCTCCAATATAGACATTGAAATGACTCAGGTACCTGATAATGAAGAGATCTCAATAGATTATGTCATGTCTGGTAATAAGTGGAACTGAAATTAAATCGACATCGATAATATATTTGCATGCAATATAGCACTAGAGATTTTATTTGATGATGTGGACCATGAATTATTGTCAATTGGGCAATAAAAAAAGAAATGATTGGACAACACGAAAAGAGACAATTGAGGCGAAACTAAAATCTCTTTCGGAAAGAGAAGTTTTGGGGCATATAGCCCATAATTGAAATGTGTAAAGCTTGTGGAAATAAATGAGCCTTTATGAGAAAGAGAAATCAAAAGGGAAAATCACGAGATATAAGCTCATTTGGTTGCACAAGGATTCTCACAAAGACATCGATTATGAGGAAAATATATTCCTCGGTGGTGGATGCAACTACTTTTAGATACTCTGGCAATAAATGAAATGACTTAGTTTCGTTTAATGGATGTTGTTACATCTTATTTGTGTGAGCCTCTTGATAACAACATTTACATGAAGCTTCTAAAAGGATTTAGACTTCTAGAAGCAGTTAATTCAAGTTCTTGAGAACATTATTCAATCATATTGAATATATCTTTTATGGCTTGAAACAATTTAGATGTATTTGGTATAATCGCCTCATTGAATACTTATTAGCATAATGCTATATGAATTATTTAATTTCCCCAAGTATTTTTATTAATAAATTTAGCTATGGGCTTGTCTTTGTTTTTATTATTGATGATTTGAATATCGTTGAGACTCGTGAAAATATCTCCTCAAATCATTGTGCATTAATCGACATACAAAAAATTGTTTAAAGAGACTTTACATACATAACGCATATTCATTGATCACCCTTATGGTTGCTAGGTCTCTTAATGAAAACAAAGATCCATTCTGCCTAAAGAAAAGGGTGATGATATTCTTGGTCTAAAAGCATCATATATACATTATTTGATCTGGAAGCATCGTAACTTAGTTGGTCTAGAAATACTATTTAAGTACCACAAGATCATTACATTTAAACAAATACCATGTTTAAGGCAAAGATGAAATATGTGTTTGGCTAGACATATTCAGAAGATATATGAATTGTTTTCACAAGATAAGATTCAAGTTATCTTGTGTAGAGATAATGCAAAATTTATATCTCAAGGTGGATATATCAAATGTGATAAAACGAAACATATTTCTCTAAAGTTTCATCCCTTATGATTTTCAGAAGAATAATATTCGATGAATCATTTCAAAAAATAATTTAGAAGATTTATCCACCAGTGCATAATCTACTTCAACATTTGAAGATTTTATTCAATATTGAATTATGAAGATCCAAAGATCTTATATGATATTTTCATGAGGGGAGTAAATACGCGTTGCATTCTTTTTCCCTTAACCAAGATTTTGTTCCAATGGGTTTTTTTAGGTAAGATTTTTAATGAGGCAACATGTTATGTGTGTCAAAGATGTGTATACTCTTTTTCTTTCACTAAGAATTTTTTTTCCACATGATTTTTATCTTAGTAAGGTTTTAACGAGGCACATTATCTTCATGAATATCCAATGGGGAGTGTTATAAATATCTTTATTTATGGTGGATATTCATATATTAAATAATACTTTAATGTACTTTGTTATTAGAGTTTAATTCCTATTGAAATTATGATTTTCATCTTATGCCTATAAATATAGACTTTTTACAGAAAACATTGTACACAATCCTACTTTGAGAATATAATACAAGTCTCTCTATTTCGTCTCTCATCTTTGTTCATCTAGTTTGTTCTTCTTTACTTTATTCACAAAAAAAATAATTATTTTTTTCTTCAAAAATATATTATTAATAAATATATTCAAATAATGAATTAAATTATATTCAAATAATTATATAAATAATAAGTTAATATATAGATTCTTCAAATATGCTTAGTAATGTTATATTAAAAAAATATTTTTATAATGTAATTAGTATTAATAGATACAAAATATTGATAATTGATAAATTATTTAAATAAATATTAAATATAATCATGTCCTTATATATTATTTTGTTCGTTTAAATAATTAAATAATTATTATTTATCAATTAATTTTATCAAACACTTTTATATAATCAACTAATATAATATGTTAATCAAATCTACTATCAACTAGGGGTGATAATGAGCCGAGCTCGAGCCAGACCAGGCTCGGCTCGGCTCGGAAACAAGTATATTTGGGCTCGGCTCGACTCGAGGCTCGCCGAGCTCGGAATTTTAGGCTCGAGCTCGGCTCGAAAATGATATTATTGGGCTCGGCTCAGGCTCAAAGCTCGTCAGGCTCGGCTCGATTTGGCTCGAAATGGACAATTTTTTTATATTATTGTGTTTTATTATTTATTTATTTATATTTTATTTTTTATTTATATTTTTGTAAATTTGTTTTAGTTGATGATATTTATTTTATTTATTTTTAATGGATTTATTCTCAATTATTTTATTATTTTTCTTTGCTAAACAAATTATTTTTAATATATATATATATATGTTTATATATAATTATTCCGAGCCTGTTCACGAGCTTTTCGAGTCGAGCTTGAGTAAGCTTGGTTCGGCTCGTTTAGATCCGAACCGAACCCGAGCCCGAGTCGAGCTCACTCGAGCTGAGCTCATTCGAGCCGAGCTTTGACCTAGCCGAACCCGAGTAACTCACGAGCCGGATAGGCTTATTATCACCCTCTACTATCAACTATCAACTAAATATCAAACAAGACATTAAAACTTTAATCAATCTCACTTAAAAAAACTTGTACTATATATTAGTTGCCTATTTCAAACCCCACTAATTTGACCTAATGTGAACATTGGCTTCCACCTAAAACTAAGGGTGCACATAATTATCTGATGGATATCTAAAAGTTCAATATCATTTTTATTAAATTATATTATAAATTTATTGGGTCTTTAGTATTCATTGGATCAATTATGAACACTAATATCCAAATCCCATTACACTATAAAATTATTTAAATGATATTTTCATATTTTCAAAAACACATCTTCACAATATTAAAAAATTAAAAATAATATTAGTAGTAAAAAAAATATTTTTTTCATAAATCACTATAATTTAGAGTTTAAAAATTTAATTTAAAAATTAACGTCTAAAGGTAGAATTTATGGTTTAAGGAACACGCTTGCGTAAACAAATAACTATTTCTAAATCAAATATTATTTTTTTTACAAGAGCTTAAAACTAAGTTTTGTTCAAAGTGAAAAAGATTTACAAACACTAATTATTAAGAATAAAAAATATATTAAAGCATAAATGATATGGAAGACAAAGAAACATTATTTTTTAGAACAACTTACATGAACTTTAAATTAAAACCCAAATTATAATCTATTTCAACAAACTTTACAAATTAAATAATTTTTTCACTACAAAGTTTACAACAAAATACGAAGAAACCGTTCGCGTTCTCAGGCAAAAAAAATATCGTAAAAATATTTAACATGTTACAAGACAAACTAAAATTATGATAAAAATATATAAGTACGACATAAAGTTGGTAAAATGATTTCTAAAAAAAACATAAAACAAAATAACACTAGAAGAAACCATTACGTTATTATCTTTTATATTGTATTATAGTGAAATTATGAAATTTTGAGCTATGTAGCTACAAATCTCCCCTTGTGTAGGTGACCACTTCATGCCTACTCCACAAAATAAACACTTAACCCACAAGCATTCCTTTACCAATACCCTTTACGACCCTTCACCGAATATATATACATACTTATAAAATTACTCCAAAATTATTAAAAAAACATTTACATTTTAGTATTGGGAAAATGATTTCTACACTAATTCATCGTATAGTTATTCATATATCCACTTTGCGGTGACGAATTTATAATTTTTTTGTAACTAATTAATAAGGTTGATTCAAGTGGTAAGCAATTTGATTTCATTTAAACAAATTCTGTGTTTTAGGTATTGTGTATACAAAAAAAAAATTGTTAAGAGACTCACGCAACAAAATTAAATGTGTGGCGTGAATCGATCTGAATTAAAGCAAAATATAAATCGATGCACAAATGAAAATAGTAGCAGTAGTTGATTGGACTTAGTCAATGGACCGGATTGATTCTACTCCAATCAAAGTTTTAGAAAACAATACTTTGGAAACAAGATTTTAAAAACTTCTGAATTCCGATTAGTTTATAATTTAATTATAAAATTATACTAATATTCGATTAAGTGTAGGGTTTAAATTTAAAAAATAAAAATAAAAGTTAAATTTAAAATTTAATTTAAATATTTTTTTAATATAAGACATAAAAAAATTATAATCAGAATGAAAAGATTTTTGTTCATGATTATAAAGCAATCAGACAAATGCATTTTGTCAAGAATCATCTTTATTAATAATTCAATCACTTTCTTTTATGTTAAAGAAATGTATTTGGTTGATTTCATATCTTTAAAGCTCACCATCCTTGCATTAATAACCACCGAAAGAGAGCTACCAAGCACAAGAAGGAAAAAAAGATGGCATCAATGGGCCTGGGGACGCCAAAGCAGCAGACAAGGGAACAACAGCAACCGCAGTTGCAGAAAGTGAAGAACTCGATGATCGAAGGAAGTCCAACAGACGATGATAAAGAAGAGGAGATGACAGAATCTGCATTAGCGTTGTTTCGAGCCAAAGAGGAAGAGATCGAGAGGAAGAAGATGGAGGTTAGGGACAGAGTTGAGGCTTATATGGGCCGTGTCGAGGAAGCCACTCGGCGCTTGGCCGACATCCGAGAAGTAAGTGAGATCAGATCATTGTTTGGGAATAGAGCAAATGAAATTCATGAATATGATTCTTGCACGTAAGGAGTCATAGTTTGAATTGATGAAAACATGTTGCAGGAGCTTGATGAGCTTATAGATCCAATGAGGAAGGAAGTTGCAATTCTACGTAAGAAGGTAGATACTGTTAGCAGGGAGCTGAAACCACTGGGACAGACATGCCAGAAGAAGGTACAAATTTCATTTCCTTAACGAGTAACTCGAGTAGAAAGGAGGATGATATTTATTTTAAGAAACCCAAATTCCGACACTTATATTTAAAAAAAAACTCGAACATTTACTGTCATGTAATCACAGGAAAAAGAATACAAAGAATCCCTTGAAGCCTTCAATGACAAGAACAAGGAGAAAGCACAACTCGTTAGTAAATTAACAGAGGTAAATAATATATATTATGTTCTTCAACATTTGCATTTACATGAGTAACATATACATGTTAATTTGTTCATATTTAGCTGGTGAGTGAAAGCGAGAGGTTGAGGATGAAGAAACTGGAGGAACTGAGCAAAAACGTCGAAACCCTTCATTGAATTGAGCTTGACTACAGCAACAAGATATGCTTTTCTTTTCTGTTTATTTTTTTTTTTTTAATTCTCCCTTGATGTTTGATTTACTTGATCCATGTTCTTCACTGACTCTTTTAATGGTATGTAAAGTAGTCACTGAACAACTTTTGCCACCAAACAGGGACAACTTTCTTGGGTTGGATTTGATGTATGTATTTGCTTAGTTTCTCACTCTTGATTGCATAGTGAATTCTTCTTATTTTGTGTTACTACCTCCATCTATCTATAAAAAAGGCCATGGATCTATTTCAAAATTCGATAAATGATGTGATGATCTAATTACACGATGTAAAACTCAATTAATTTTAAACTAATACATGACCATTAAATGGGTGAAATGAAAAGATGAAATTAAACACTCTTCTATTTTTTTTTGAATCAGATACAGTGGTTACAATAGTATCTGTTCTAAAATATATTTTCAATCATTGTACATTGATCGCTCAATCATTGTACTGCATTACTAGTGCTCAAACCCGTAACCTCCAGAAACAACAATTGTCCCCTTAACCATTGAGACAAGATGATTCATGCAAACACTCCTCCATTTATCTCTTAAAAATCTCATCATTTTAATTTTTAATCTTATTCATCTATTTGACTCATCAATGTTCATGAACTAATGTAAAACTGATTGAGTTTTACATCATATAAGTGGATCCATCAAAACAAAATCATTGTTTTACATATTGCATAATGTTACTTAGACAACCTTTCGGAATAAATCACGAATATAGGAGAATAAAAATCTCTATAATTTCGAAAGAATATAAGAGGAAGAATAACTTGATTATAATGAAAACATGTGTAACAAGAAAATCTATCCAAACTAAGTTTCCTACTTAATCAATGTAAAGTGGAATAAATCTAATCAATTTAGATTTGCCATTTTACGCCAAAATCTAATTGGTTATATGCCTATATGATGAGTACAACTAGTTTTTAAACATTAGAAGAATCAAAGATGCATTTTAGCTGTATGGAATGGATTCATGGAAAAGATAGTAGAAAATCTTTCCAAGGTCCTCAAGTGAGAAGCTAGGAATGCAAGATTAAAACCATTTGCTTTAGTTCTAAAATTATAAGGTGGGAAGAAAGTGAAGAGGGTTTTGAAGGGTTTGCCGGAGCTACAATGGAAGCCTTTGAAGGTCTTGTTGATTTAGATGGATGCTTGTGAATTACTTGTAAAAAAAAAACAGTGAGAAGTAATTTATTGGTTCTTATTTTACTCCATGAGATCTTTATAGTGGTATCTCATATGCTTAAAATGGTTAAGTGATGAATGAGAAATTGATACTCAAAGTAAGAAGGTCGTGAATATAGTAAGGAATGAAACCCATTATCCCACACGGATAGGATAAATAAAGTGGAAAGTGTTTATATATACTTACCCACATAAATGTTATTGTATGTTTTAACTTTTGGGTTGGGGTGCAAGATGTGAGTGATGCAAATGTTTGGATTGATTAAGTTTTTTGTGGGCTTATGGATATTTACTCATTGTGATTAAATTTTTTCTTAAATTATTTATCTTTTTTAATATTCGGTAAGAGTTTGTATTTTACTTAAATACAAATTAAGAATATTAGATAAGATAAAATTGATTATTCATAGTAAATTCGAATTTAATTCGGATCAGAACTCTCACTTGTTTTGACCTAATTTTTCCCTATAAATAAGAATGAAAATCTCAGTTTCAAAACACACTCAAAAATCATTTTCTTCTCTCTTTTTTATTGCAGTGCTTGGCGAAGACAAGAACAATTCAGGATCTCTGCAGTTGTGCTAGTGTTGAAGTTCCTTTTGTTGTTGTATCTTGGGAGACAGACTACCAACAAACTTAAGCATCTCAGGAGTGGTAGAAAATATGTCTTAAATAAACTGTGTTCGTGCAGGCCTCAACACGATTTTTACTTATCTTTTCCAACATGAGTTTAATCTAAAATATTTATTTATTTTATTTCATATTTTTGAATTTTCGTTCTGTTCATTAAATAATAATATTTATTTTATTTTATTATTATTTATTTATTTATTCTTGGATTAACCTCTATTTTCTAATAATCTTAAAGAAAGATTTTGATTGTGTAATCCATGACCAACATATTATCGTGATCAAAGTACCACAATGAACTTTTCACACGGATGAGAATTCTTGAGAAAGGTCTTTGAATCAAAATGACAACGGAAAACGGCAAACCATGTTCAATGGAAATTGTTAGATGTGGACAAGAGACATGTATACGTAAACCCAAAATTTTCAAGATTCATGTGTTAATGGAAATGGTTACATGCCTCGAAAGATAGAACCTGTGAAAGCATATTTTAAAACAAGATTTTTGAAAGATTAAATCGGATTCGGTGAATTTATTCTTCGGAATAAAATGAGATGGCAAAAAATTTATTTCAGTAACTATCCTATCGTTTTTAAACGGGTTTGTTAAAATCTCAAAATTAGAACAAATTTATTTTTACAAAGATTATCATAAAAAAGTAACTAAGGTTACGGATTTTATAAAATATCAAAATCAAATAAACAAAAATTCAATTTTCGAATTATTAGAATTATAATTAATTCCAGGTCTGTTTCCTTTATTAAAAGAGAACAATAGACATGACAAACTTTGATTTTTGCCTTACGTGAATACTTAGTTGCATGTATTGGTAAAACCTTATTCTTAGAAATAAAGGTTTGACTTTAGACAATATCGTCTATTGATCAAATATTGTTCAGTATATGATTAAATTGCTTATTTGATAAGAAATATGATAATATTAAAACCATATATTTAAATTTAAGATAATCGTGGATTCCTTAAATAAGTTTTATGATATCTTTGTGATAATATCATATGTATGAATATTTCATTAAGGTAATATTCCTTAATGATCTAATAAATATATGTGTTCATGTATTATGGTAATTTTAATATCATAAATTATGATATTAGTTTGATAATAATATTTTGATATTATTACGATTAAGGCAAGTTTATTTATTCCAAAAATAATCTTGACCTTAATATTGTATGACATGAAAATGAATATCTTTTTTATGTAAAATAATAATTATTGAGATAATTATTATTTTTGTTTGGAAACACTTTGGATTATTATTTTAATTAATAATTTTCCTTGAGAAAGTGTAAACACAAAAAATGTATTGACTGGTTTGGAAACAAAGATCTTGTAAATAATTCATTTTGGGAATTATTTTCTACCGTTTTAACGTATTTACTTGATCTTCCAAACAACAATCAAAGAAATTAAAAACAAAGGACTAATTCTTTTTGAAGAATTAAGTTGCTTTGATATCTTCGTTTGAGTTTTAGTGTCATTGTTGGGCTTGAAGGGGCTCGATTCACAACCGATTTAAGCTTGCCAAGTGATGGAGAATCGGTAATTTGGGTGTTTATGGTGGAAGCAAAAAGATAGACAATAAGCACAAGGATTTATAGTGGTTCGGTCATGCCTACATCCATTACCTTAGCTTCCCACTAAGGATTTCCCAAATTCACTAAGAATTTCATCCTTTAGAGGCTAAAGGGCTAACCTTACAAACCTCGATTCAAAACCGAATCAAGCATCCAAAGTTCACAACCCAAACTTTAGGAATTCACTCAAACAAGAGAAAACTTAGCAAACTTGTTTAATCCTTCTAACAAGGCTAATGTTTGCAATCTAAGAACTCACCCAATTCCTAATTACACTTGAGCATATATTGACAATTAAGCTCACAAGTGTTTGTCTAACCAACTAATAGGAAATTAAGCACTAAGACAAATCTTTGACCATATTGTTGTTTACAATGAAGCATTCTTCTTCTCTTGATGCTTGAGGCTTCCTTTTATCATCCCAAATGAGTTTCTAGCCGTTGGTGACCGTTGAGATTGATTTGGAACCGTTTGAATCTTGTTTCAAGGCATATTTCTATTTCTGGTACAGGAGGTATCGAAATGGGTAAAAGAGGTATCAATACCTCTGCTTTGGGAAATAGCCGTTGAACCTGCATTTGAGAACATGTATCGAAATGGGTATCGATACCGCTCCTAGTCGTTCGGGGTTTTATAAAATTGTTTATGACCGTTGGGGGTGTATCGATACATGTAACACCCCAACCCGGGTGCCACATTTGGGCCATAAGCCCAAAACCCGTGTCCATAAAATTTCAAAGTCAAACTCAAGTCAAAGCATGATATAAGACATAATTCAAAACGACATTTTAAATCCAAAGTGATTTAATTAACTCAAAATAACATCGGAGCTCCAAATACACGTTTGATAAAACATTTGAACTTACAACTAAATAAATAGAGTTACAATTACAACAGTGGTCCTACGAATACATAGCCCAAATAATCTAGTAATTGTACTCTACCAACCGTTCAATGTTAAAGTCTCGAAATGATGGTGCTCTGCCACGTCCGCCCGAACGTCCGTCTACTTACCTACGTATGGAAACAAATTCCAAAACGCTAAGCTACGAGAGCTCAGTGGGTACACAACCTATCGACTGTGCTTTCAAGTGAATCATAACTATAACATGCGAGATAAGATAACATGATGATATGACATGCTAATGCAACCAACGCATAAAGTAAACAGATCAAGAGTGAGGCCCACTACCAACCCGACACTGGGGAACTCACCCGACCCAGAATCTCACATCGAGCTAATATACTCGGAATCTCGCATCGAGTCTTCACTCGGAACCTCACATCGAGCAAAGTCATCACCCGGAATCTCGCATCGGATGGCCTTCGATACATCACCCGGAATCTCATATCGGATGGTCTTCGTTGTGTTGCAACCCTATCACTCACTGGGTATCCGGATCCCACCAAACAATGACACAAACCACACAAGATGACACACCTAGGATCTTACACCAAATACAAATCAACCAAGCCAAAACCGAGCATGCAACATAATTCTCATATTAAGACTCTTATCACGACTTACTAACTTAACTCTTGTGTCCAACCCATCATAAGTGTTTTACGACTCATTTCATTGATCTATGATTTATATTTAGTTTTAGTTATCCTTATCGAACCTCATCTACTACTTATCTTGACGAAAGAGGACCCTCCAGCATCGATACTGGTATCGATGCCATTATGCCACTGGAGGATCCGGTACCGAACCATGGTTCGATACCCTTAACCAAACGTTCACTTTCCTCTTAGGGGTATCGAAACCGGTAGCCCGTGTATCGATACCCTTGCACGAAATGCAGGTTTGAAGCTTTAAAATTTTAATAACCTTAATCCAAACTAGTCCAATCGATCCCAAATCATTCCTACTCATTTATGAAGTAGTTTAAGTGAGTTTCTAACCAATTTTACTCATTATCAACAACCATAAGTCAAAACACCATTAAAGCACGCTAAGGCTCTATCCTAGCCAAACCATCACACAATCAAACAAGCATGCTAAAATGATGATGCACAATATTTGGGAGTGTACCAACCTCAAAAACGAGCTGAAGAAGCTCCACAACCAGCCCTCAAACCTTTTCCTTGCCCAAGCCTCTTGAAGGCTCTCCTTGCTCTCCAACTACAAAGAAGATGACCAAACGATTACTACACATTCTAGATGATTTAAGGATGCTAAAATAACCTTAAAATCATCCTAAGACCTTCCCAAAACTTATTCTCGTTCTTACCACAAAATCCCACTAAAACTTACCTCCACCATTTTTAACCAAACTTACCTTGAAAGAAAGATCTCCCCAAGTTGAACAAACTCCCCTCTAAGAGCAAAACGTGATTCTTTCAACTAACACATAAAAACTCTACCTTGGTTGATGGATTTGGGAGAGAAAGATGAGAGAAGGGATGAAAAAGACAATAAAAGAGGTGATGAAATCACCCTCTGCACAATGCAGAGAAATGCCTCCCTCTCCCCCTTTTCCTCCCAAAAGTCCATTTACCAAAACACCCTTGGGCCACCATCCAAAACCAAACCCATCTCTAAACCATTAAGCCCAACAAGGCCCAAGAAGCCCAATAACAAGGCCCACACTCTCGGGTTAACCCGACTCCGAGTTTTGAAACTCGGGTCGTGACAATACAGGTATCGAAACCAAACCTCACAGTGGTGACAGGGTATCGAAACGGGTATCCATACCACTGTGATTTTGTCTTTGAAAACATGGTTGTATCGAAACTAGTATCGAAACGCCTGGGCTAAAATTACTTCTTTAGTTTATTTAAATCATTTAAAACACATTTAAAAACTCTCAAAAACTTCTTAAATATATTTTCAAGTAGTTTGGACATAAGAACCATTTTTGAAATCTTTTCAAATTAGTCCAAAACTATTTTTAATTATTATATCAAAACATTAGTTCTACAATCTCCCCCTTTTAGATATAATAAAACCAACTTGAAAAATTATTTTTGAGATTGCTCCCCCTTTTTGAAATAAAACTTTCAATAAGAGAATAATGATTCAAAAGCATTAAAGCTCTCCGCTCCCCCTTACTCAGTAAACAATTTAAAAAATCAATTTTTCACAACATTCTTCCCCTTTTTGTTATATCAAAAATGGTTCAAAAACAAGTTTGAAAATCTTTAAAGCTCATAAAATAGGAGAGTTTTAAAATGTCAATTGTTTTAAAATCAAATATCAAAACTTAGTTTGTGAAAACAAAAGACTCCCCCTTACTCAAGGCATCACTAAGTGTTAGTTCAACAATTATGATAATATAGTTTAAACAAAAGATAAACAAAATTAAAGCTAAAAACTAGATTTTACCACAATTGAAATCAAGAGAGAATGTGAAGCCTTCCTTCTTCAAGTGTCCATCTTGTGTGTATGGAGCTCCCCCTTAATCTTGCACTTTGATGCTCATACCTCCATCACAACTAAAATGAAACAATCAAGAAATTTTTTGGTATCCAAATTGCTTTGAATCCTTTAACATTAGTAGCACATAATTTAGTCCCATTAGGAATCCATTTTTCAATTTCATCCATTTTAATTGAAGTGATTAGTCCTTTTGGGACCCAAACACTTCTAAAACATTTTCCATTTTCAAATCTAGGGGCACTAGATTGTTTCAAATAGAAGTTTGATTTTCCCAAATTATTTTTTGTTTCAAGTTCTTTGGAAATCAAATCTTTTTATTTCTTAAGATCATCTAAAGCAATTTGATGATCTTTTTTCATATTTTGAACCAAATTTTGTAAATCGAAAACTTTAAGCTCAAAGTCTTTCAACCTTGCTTCAATTTCAAAATTGGTTTTTGAAAGCAAATCATTTTCTAATTTAAGCTTTGAAATCATCTTTTTGTTTTTAGAAAATAAAGCCTTAAACTCAAAAGCCAATTTGTCATAGGCTTCTTGTAACTCATCAAATGAATATGAATTTAAACTAGATGAGTTAGAAGTTACATCCCCCTCATTGAGGGCCATCAAGCATAGGTTGGCTTCTTCATTTTCGGTGGAGTCCTCATCACTCTAAGTAGCCACATATGCTTGTTTCTTTGAATATGATCCCTTTATGATTGACTTGTGGGAATCCTTCACCTTCTTCTTTGATTCATGATTTGAGGATTTTTTTACTTTTGTTCCTCACGAATCGATCGAATTCTATGAAGAGTTGGGCAAGCTCTTCATCTCCTTAGCTATCCTCCTCTCTTTAATCTTCAAGGTGGATGCACTTGGAGGACTTGAGAGCAATGGTGTTGACATTTACACCAAGCTCTTGAACCTTTTTCTTCCCAATCGATCTAATCTCTTCCTTCTTCTTCTCCTCTTGTCTTTCTTTTATCATAATTTGATGTGTGAGGAGGGACCATATGAGTTCATCAAGCTTGAGAGTCTTGAGATTTTTGGCTTCGATGATGGCGGTCCTTTTTGAGTCCCATGACTCGGGAAGAGAATAGATAAGCTTACGAACAAGCTTCTCCTCCGGAATGATCTCTCCATATCCTCTAAGTCCATTGGTGATGGTGGAGAGTCGATCGAACATATTTGCTATGTCCTCTTCCGAATTCATCTTGAAGTTCTCATACTCTTGGTTGAGGAGTCCGATCTTGGTCTCTTTTAATTCGTTTGTTCCCTCGTATGTAACTTCGAGCTTGTCCCAAACTTCCTTGGCACTATCACAAGAAGAAATTTTCTCATAGATTCTTGGATGGAATGCACAAACAAGAATGTGCAAAGCCTTGTGATTTAGCAACATCTTCTTGCGATCTTCCACGCTCCATTCTGCCTTTGTTCCTTTTGGCACAAATGGTCCACCTTCCCCTATATCCCAAAGCCTTGTAGTCTCCTGAATTGATGAAATACTTCATCATTATCTTCCATTGGGAGTAGTTGGACTCGTCAAAGAAAGGTGGCTTGTCAATGGATTGAGCCATGAATTGTCGGTTGATAGATAATTGGTCGAGCTCGCCGGATCTTCTCAATAGGATGTTAATCCCTCTCGATTGAGTCTCGCTCTAATACCAATTCTTAGGCTTGAAGGGGCTCGATTCACAACCGATTTAAGCTTGCCAAGTGATGGAGAATCGGTAATTTGGGTGTTTATGGTGGAAGCAAAAAGATAGACAATAAACACAAGGATTTATAGTGGTTCAGCCACGCCTACATTCACTACCTTAGCTTCCCACTAAGGATTTCCCAAATTCACTAAGGATTTCGTCCATTTGAGGATAAAGGGCTAACCTTACAAACCTTGATTCAAAACCGAATCAAACATCCAAAGTTCACAACCCAAACTTTAGGAATTCACTCAAACAAGAGAAAACTTAGCAAACTTGTTTAATCCTTCTAACAAGGCTAATGTTTGCAATCTAAGAACTCACCCAATTCCTAATTACACTTGAGCATATATTGACAATTAAGCTCACAAGTGTTTGTCTAACCAACTAATAGGAAATTAAGCACTAAGACAAATCTTTGATCATATTGTTGTTTACAATGAAGCATTCTTCTTCTCTTGATGCTTGAGGCTTCCTTTTATCATCCCAAATGAGTTTATAGTCGTTGGTGATCGTTGGGATTGATTTTTAGCCGTTTGAATCTTGTTTCAAGGCATATTTCTATTTCTGGTACAGGAGGTATCGAAACGGGTAAAAAAGGTATCGATACCTCTGCTTTGGGAAATAGCCGTTGAACCTGCATTTAAGAACAAGTATCAAAACTGGTATCGATACCGCTCCTAGCCGTTGGGGGTTTTATAAAATCGTTTATGACCGTTGGGGGTGTATTGATACAATTATCGAAACCAAACCTCACAGTGGTGAAAGGGTATCGAAACGAGTATCGATACCAATGTGATTTTGCCTTTGAAAACATGGTTGTATCGAAATTGATATCGAAACGCCTGGGTTAAAATTACTTCTTTGGTTTCTTTAAATCATTTAAAACACATTTAAAAACTCTCAAAAAGTTCTTAAATATATTTTCAAGTAGTTTGAACATAAGAACCATTTTTGAAATCATTTCAAATTAGTCTAAAACTATTTTTTAATTATTATATCAAAATATTAGTTCTACAGTCATTAATATCAATGTTTAAATGAAGATGTAAGAGAAATAAATTATTGAATTTATTTATTTGATAAAATATTGCGTTGATTCTAATTTTTGTAAGGAAAATAAATCACAAATTTATATTAGATTTATTTTTTTTGGAATCTTCATGATTTTAACTTAGAAATAAATTAGTAAATTTGTTTCATGTAAAGTTTGTAAAGTAAGATACAGTAACTAAATTTGTTTTCAAAATTTAATCATGTCGTTATAATGGATTTACTTAATCTCCTTTTCAAACAAAGTGAACGAATCTGTTTTAACAGAATTTGTTAGTGGAAGTAACATTGGTTACTAATTCTATAATTTTGATTCGACCAAGGTCTCAAATCAAAGCATAGAAGAAAGTTGTTCTCTATGTTAAAATTCTTAAAGCATATTCTAATGTATGTTATGAAATACACAGTGTTTAAAATTGGTTTAAGAATTATGAGGGTCAATGGACCATAGATGGAAGATGTTAGTGCTAAGAAATTCTTAGTGATTGATTCCAAATTATAATGAATCAAAGGCATTGACTTAATTGATCACTCAAACTTGAATGATTTCAAGAACTTCCATAAATGGGTGATTGAAAGGAAATTTAAAAGTGCATGTCTAGGATTGGTTATTTGAAAAAATTTGGTAATTAAGCGTACCTAGTGCACCACCTCTCTTATCATAAGTTACCTACCTGGTGCACTGTTTAATATTATTCTTTCTATTAAAATCGTGTGAACTTTTGTTTTAGGTTTCTAGTTTACTTAAAACCCTATTGTTTAACAAAAGTTGAAAATTATAATTTTTTTCTTCTGATTTTTATTCCTTAACTAAATTTCTGATGTTTAACAAATTTATAATATTTTGATTGTGACTATCTGACACAATCAATGAAATTCATGAAGAAGAATTTCAAAACGTGACAACAAAGATGTTGTATATTTGATTATGATAAACTTGATCAGAAAAAGATCCTCCTAGTACTAGAGAGGATGAGGTAAATATTATTACCATCTTTTGCTAAGAAAATATTACTATGAAAATATTGCTAGAGCAAATATATTAAAAGTTAAAAATGACCTCAAACCACGAATTAGGTGGTGTATCTCAAGAAGCTAAATTTCATGAAGAAATGTTTCAATTGTTATGATATATGAAATAAGTATTTGGACTATATACTTCCAAATGAGATCAATATTATGATAAAATTTTGTCATGGTAATTGATATAACGACCAATTGTTTGAAGGAAATTTTATTACCTTCATGATAGAACAATTTTGCTGAGAAACAAAGCTGATATAGGGAAATTATTCCTTATAAGAAGGATGTTGAAACCCAAATTAATTAATTTAAGGAGAAACTCTTTGTGAGTAATATTGCAACATCCAAAGGTACAATAATTTTGAAGATAACTTCTGAAAAGAATTAAATCTTCAAAATGTGCCTAACATGTGGGAGAGTTATTCTATCAACTAAGTGCAAGACACCATATGAGTTATGGAAGGAAATGAAACCTTCCTAAAATTACATAAAAATATGGGTGTGTCACACTAAGATAATATTTTATTACCAAAGAAAATGAAAATAAGTGGACTGTATTTTCATTGGCTATGCGAAACATAACAAAGAATATCATTTTTTTAGAAAAATATGATAATGAAAAAGAATGACTCATTTTTTAAAAATGCACTTCCTAGAGAAGTTGATCCAAGTTTCATAAAACGAACTATGAAAAATATTCCACAATTTCAACAAATGGTTGAAACAAAGTGATGGAGGCTCGGAAGTCCTTTGTTTTTCCACCTTTGTCAGATTGTAATACTTTAGGTTGTCAAACCCACAGGGACTGTGTCGACTTCACTACCTCTTACGGCTGCACTATAGAAAGTAAAAACACAAGTAATTGTTGAGTTTGATATTACTAAATTAACTACTAAAACTAAACTAAATATCGGAGAAAAAAGATTAATAAAGTGAGGCTAAGTTGAGTGCTTTGTAGAGGAGAATCCAGTTGTATTAAGTATCCACTTATTAATGCAATGGGTTGAATTGCCGCCTCGGCGGGTCGCACAAAGGGTCGCCACCGCTGCCTAGGCGGGGTTATGCCTTGTCGACAATTCAACATTCCATAGTTCGACAGAGCATTGATAAGTGCTTAATTCACTATCACTTTTTACAACTTTCATGAACAATAATCACTTAATCTACACCTACTTGAACTAAAGCATGTATTTAATGTGAGATATTTAGATATTTTTCTTTTGTGACTTATAAAGATGATATTTATAGAAAATGCAGGTTTTACGACACCTTTTATGCAATTGCAAGAATATCTACTGTCGCGGTAGTAACTGAGGCCGAAGCAGAACCTGAGGCCGCGACAGAAGTTGAAGAACAAGTACCGATATTGTAGGCGAACTGAAGAGAAAAATGAGGTGGACGTTTCTAGACAAGCAACACAAGGATCGGAGCTGGGAAGCGAGCAGAAAGCCTAAGTCAAAGGCCACGCAGAAAAGAATCCTTGTGCGAATAAACTTGGAAATAAAACAAATATTTTATTTATGTACTTGACTTGTGTTTTACTCCAAGTTGTATTCCTACTTAGGAAAGGTTTGCCCTAGGCCAAGCTTATATAAACCATAGCCGTCCAAGGAGAAGAATACATAACGCAGGAGAGAAAAGAGTTCTCCATAGATTTTTAGAGTTTTCTTTGTTTCCATTATGTTCTAAACTTTCTTAGGGTTTAGGTGAAGGTTGTTGAGTATTTGTGAGAGAAGATTGAACTTTGTTTTCTTGTTTTATGCAATAAAATATTAAGGTTTGCTTATTCTTTGCTATTCATTGATCTTGCATTCAAGCTCAGGAGAGAAGTTTGTGAGAGATTTATTTATCCAATATCGGGAGAGTTGGATTCACGAAAGGAAGAATTACGGTATTTTTCTAGCTGGAAAATACTAACTCGGCCTAGGGATAGGTTTCAGCGGCTAAAAGAAGTGTGAGATTGGTTGGTGGTTATCATTGATTCACGCCGGGAGGTATCATCAAGGACTAGTCATCAACAGTACTCCGACTTAGGGATAAGCGAAGTCATCCAAGGACACTTTGTCGAACCTTAAAGAAGTCCACCCAAGAGCAAGGGATTGCCGCGGCGGACGCTGGTCTTCACTGTCGAGGCAGGAAACTGCAGTTCTGCCGAGGCAGTGTTACATTATTGCACAGAACAGAAACAAGTCAATTGAACTCACAATACGATTCAACTGGATCCTGCCCATTCTCTAAACTTGATCTTATTTCCATTCACCATTCTTCTTTTATTTCTTAGTTATTTTAGTTTTTAAAACAACCAATTTAATCTATGTCTTTTATTTCTTTTACAGAGCGAGAAGAGAAAAAAGAGCATATTAAGTACACCAACCCCTTTATTACTTGCGACGTGTACACTGGCACTATTTGCGCACTCTTTTTACACGCAACAAGTTTTTGGCGCCGTTGTCGGGGATTGGCAACTAAATTTTTGTTATCTTTATTTTCTTGTATCTTAATTTTGTTTTATTTAATTTCGGTTTTTACTGGTGTATGACCAGAGCAAACCCAAGCAATCCATTATACGAGCTAGATCCAGATATTGAACGCACGTGTCAAAGGTTGCAAAGACAAATCCGATTAGTTATGGCAGATCATCCGACAGAACAAAACCTACCCGCTGGCAATGGAAGGCTTCTGCCGCCACCAGGGCCGCGACAACTTACTGTTCGAGATTTTTTGGAAGAGGATTTGAATGGGTTAAATCCAGGAGTCGTTACACCAGAGATCGAAGTAGCTCACTTTGAGCTAAAACCTGTCATGTTTAATATGCTCAATACTATTGGACAGTTTGGTGGGTCAGTAACTGAAGATGTTAGGCAACACCTCAAATCATTTATGGAGATCCGTAATTCATTCAAAATTTAAGGAGTCCATGAAGATGTGTTGAGGTTGAAATTGTTTCCCTATTCACTGAGGGATAGGGCAAAAACCTGGTTAAATAGCATTCTAGTAAGATCAATAGGATCTTGGAGTGAACTCTGTCGTGATTTCATTACACGTTTTAATCCTACTAATTTATATGATCGTATACGTAATGAAATTACTTCTTTTTGGCAGGCAGATGATGAACCAATGTATGAGGCATGGGAGCGCTATAGGGAGTTACTGCAAAAGTGTCCTTTGCATGGATTTCCATTGTGGACACAAGTGACCATGTTCTACAATGCAACCAATGCCCCAATAAGAATGATGTTAGATGCCTCTGCCAATGGGACACTCCTTGACAAGCCACCAGAGGAAGCTATAGAAATTTTTAAAAAACTTGCAAAGAATGACTTCCAATTCCATACATCTAGGCGAGGACGGATGAGACGTCAGGCCATAGTACATGAATTAGAAACATCCAATTCAGTCGCAGCACAATTGGCAACTCTCACTAAGATGGTCCAAAATATGCAAATGCAACATAATACCCATGAGGTCAATGTAATAGATTCTTCATGTGATTTATGTGGAGGTAACCATAACTCTTCTGAGTGCATGCAAAATCAGGAATCTAGCCTTTATGTGGGAAACTATAACCGGAACAACAACATGATGTCCAACACAAACAACCCATCATGGAAAAGGCATCCAAAATTTTCATGGAGCAATCCCAATAACGCTTTGAATCCGACTACTCAACCCTTAGGTTTCCAGCAATCAATGCCAATGCAACACCCGCCGTAGCAGCAACAGCCACTGCCGCCGCAGCAGATGTCGCAACAGCAGCCTGCAAGTTCATTGGAAAATTCTCTTAAGGCATTTATGATGAAAACTAAATCATACATGGCTGAGAATAGTAACTTCATTAAGAGAACTGATGCTTTCATGAACAGAACTAAGATGAGGTTGCAAAACCAAGAGGCAACCATTAAGACACTGGAAACTCAAGTTGGACAGTTCGCTCAAAGTCTGAACACTAGACCTCAAGGAGGATTACCCAGCAATACTGAAGTTGCAAAGGGAATGGGCCATGAGCAATGTAAGGCAATTACTACTAGGAGTGGCCTACAACTTAAGGAGATGTTAGGAAACTCAGTAGACAAAGTCCCACTAGTGGAACAAGAAGAAACAGAAAAAGAGGACTTGGATGCTGAAATAAGTGATCATGCCACAACAATCCTAGAAAAAAGCACTGCCTCGGTAGAAAAATCGGCAGTCCCTAGATAAGTGGCCGAGACAGCAGGAAAACCAGTGGTGCCAGGCATTAAATTCCAGACCAATGAGACAATAGAGGAGATGCGACCACCACCACCTTTCCCACAAAGTTTGAAGAAGCATAAATAAGACTATCAATTTAAAAAATTCTTAGACATCTTGAAGCAAGTGCACATTAACTTGCCATTTGTTGAGGCAATAGAACAAATGTCGAATTATGCGAAATTCTTAAAAGACATTGTGTATAAAAGGAAAAGGCTTGGTGAGTTTGAAACAGTGGCTGCAACTGAAGGATGCATGGCAATGCGTCATAATCGCATGCCTCCTAAATTTAAGGATCTTGTATGTTTTACTATACCTTGTGCGATAGGAAACCACTATGAAGGAAAGGCATTATGTGACCATGGAGCAAGCATAAACTAGATGCCAAAATTTGTTTTCCAAAAACTTGGAATAGGAAGGGCAAAACCTACAACAGTAATGCTCCAATTGGCGGACAGATCATATGTGCAACCTGAAGGAAAAATCGAAAACATATTTGTAAGGGTGGATAAATTTATTTTTCCAGCTAACTTCCTTGTTCTTGATTGTGAAGCAGATGACAATGCACCGATCATCTTGGGGAGACCTTTTCTAGCTACTGGGCGCACTCTTATTGATGTGGAAAAAGGAGAATCGACAATGAGGGTTAATGACCAGCAAGTCAAACTCAATTCTTTCCATAACTTGTAAAGACATGATGATCCAGAGGAGTGCAAGGTTATCTGCACCACAGATTCAGGGAGCAAAATATCTTGTCTCAAAAACCACTGCCTCGGCAGTACGCTCGGCAATGCTGTGGATAATAGTTACAACAGAGTCCTGGATAGTGTTGAAACATCAAAGGTGAAGAAAGCCAATTGGACAACACACTTTCTAGGCAAACTTAGATCCAAATGGTCAGAACCACATGGTGCAATAAAAATCAAATCAAGAAGGGATGGGCATGAGTTCAAAGCGAATGGCCAACAGTTGAAGCTTGATACTGGTCAACATGAGATGAGGACTATAGAGACCGTCACTTTAGGAGATGCATTTGCATGCACTCCTTCTGTGAAATAATCTCTTCATCGTCTTTTTATTTTATTTTAGGATTAGTTTTAGTTTAGAGTTAATCTTTTTATTTTTTTTCTTAATTTAATTTTTGTTTGGTGTTTAATAATATTTTTTAGGGCAATAAGCAAGAATGAAGGTGAAGAAGTTCATAGCAGGAAATTTACTACCGTGGCAGTGCACAGTGTCAGGGCTGCAATAGTCCTCAACGGGTAGAACAGTGTAACGGCTAGTCTGCCGAAATTCCCGCCGCGGTAGTAAAGGCCAACGGCTACAAAACGGCTAGTGAAACTCTCCAAGATTATCTCCAAGATCTTCAGAAACTCTCCACTGTTTATCCATGGCTACCTACAACAGATTTACCCCCGCCGCTGTTGAAGAATGCTTCAACAGATCTTTCATTGCAAGGCAATTATGGGAGGAACAAGGATTCCAGCACTCTGATGAAGAAAATTATGGTATCGAGCATTACTTGTTCGACAGAATAAAATATCAAGAATGGAAAATCTTTTGCTTGCAACCTACCCAGGCCAATGCAACAATAGTGCGGGAATTCTACGCTCATGGGCCGAGCAAGGACTCTATGTATGTCCACTGCCGAGGCAATCCGGTCAGACTTGATGCTGAGACAATTAATCTGTTCTACGGCCTAACCCCTGATCGTGATGACCATTCTGCATTATGGAGGACATCACCAATGAAGATTATGAGCTGACCAAAGAGGACCTTTGCTACGACAATACTAATTGGGAAATCGGTGCTCATAGAGGATCGGTAGCAAGGCAGAACTTAAGGCTCGAAGCCAAGCTGTGTAACATATTCGTCAAAAGACGCCTCATCCTACAACAGCACCATCGACCGAAGAAAATTGGTTCTCATCCAATCCATCATCAACAAACGAAGCATCAACGTGGGAGAGATAATCCTAAGGGAAATTTATGAGTGTGGTAAGAAGGACAAAGGACCCCTATATTTTCCTTATTTAATTACGGGTATTTGCACTGCTGCAGGTGTACCAATGGCGGACACGGACGAAATCACTACACAAAGGCGTGGGTGGACTAGGGAATTTTGCCACAAGGTTATGCAAATAACCCAGGCAGAACCAGTCCAGGAAACTCCACAACAATTCACTGCTGACATCACTGCCAGGGCCCAGTACACGGCAACCGTACCTGATGCTGCCCAGAGCATTGCCGCGACAGATCCCTACCAGGAACTACTATGAAGGATAGAAGCCATTGATCTAAGACAGCAAAGATACAAGGAATACCAACGAGACTTTAACAACACACTTGCCCAGATGATGATCAACAACTTTCTC
This sequence comes from Abelmoschus esculentus, assembly GCA_035048815.1. NCBI lineage: Eukaryota > Viridiplantae > Streptophyta > Magnoliopsida > Malvales > Malvaceae > Abelmoschus > Abelmoschus esculentus. The sequence continues at coordinate 6,923,688 of JAUCBN010000063.1, read as the reverse complement.
AGCCAAGGGGTGCAATTTCCAGAATTCCCTACCAACATGTTTGTTACAGTTGCACTCTACACCGAGACCACTCTAGCTCCAAGAGGAACAAGGCCATTTTACACTATTGGCCCTCAACAACAATTTCATGCCGCTGGCCCATCCCGGGCAGCAGAGCCTGCCGCGGCATCCTCTGCTAGCCGACGACCATCCAAGAGGAGAGCAATTTTCAGCACGCCACCAGGATCTCCCATCATCATGGGCAGTCTCTCGGAAGAGATAGATGCTTATGTTCATCAAACTTCAACAGCTTCCGAGCCAAGCACTCATCATGCTTGGGAAGACCCAATAAATATGGAAGATGAAGGCGGGACAGACATAATGGCCACTAAAGAAATTGTTGAAGAAGAAGAAGAAGGAGAAGAAGTAAACGCTCCAATGCAACGAACACCACCTACAAGAGTTCAGCCGCCCCGACAAGCCAAAACTCAGCCATCACCATCACCAAAAATGAAACAGTCAGCAGCAAGGCCACGAAAGCTTATAGTTACTAGCAGTTCTTCGGAGTCCATTTAGTTTCTAAATCTTTCTGCTGATTTTATATCTTTACTGTTCTTTTTCTTATTTTGTTTCCTGCTGTGTGCCATGATCATAAGCATTGAGGACAATGCTTGGTTCGAGTTTTTGGGTGTAGATCTACTGCCGAGGCAACTCACTACCGCGGCCTTGCCATGAAAGGAAGTATTTAAGTTGTTTTTAAATTTTTTATGTCCACCACCTTACTTGAAATATTGTCCATACTTTTGCACTGCTCTACATCAGTATTGCCTTAGTTTGTTCTTTTGAGGCTATAGAAATCTTTCTCCCTACCATGGTTAGGTCCTGTTTAGAAGGCCTAACTTTAGGATACTTAAGGAAAAAAACTTAGAATCTTGCTATAAGGTTGATTTTAAGATCACTTTTGGGACTTGTGTGATTTTAGGAATTCTTTTAATAAACTTAGGTGATAAAGATTTGGATTTATGGAATGATAACTAGAGGTGCCTGAAATTGGCTCTAATATATGCTTAAAAAAATTCTTAGCTAGTAATAAAACACAAAACTTGAGGTGCCTGAAATTGGCTCAAATGTTGATACTATAGGAAGAAATCATAAATTTCAAAGTCTATTTGTCTTGAACTTAGAGTTTGTCTAAGAAAGTCTTTAATCAAACTTGTCCACAAAAACGCACACACTCACAAAATCTTATAGCTTGATTCCGAGTAAGTCCTTGGGTAACCGAAAGATTAAGGCTTAAGAATAGGCATAGTTATGGTGGGGAAAATAGATGAAAACGTAAGACCAAAAGAGAATAAGGTTTGGCAATTTGATGGTTTGCATTGCTTGAGGACAAGTAATAGTTCGAGTTTGGGGGTGTGATAAGTGCTTAATTCACTATCACTTTTTACACCTTTCATGGACAATAATCACTTAATCTACACCTACTTGGACTAAAGCATGTACTTAATGTGAGATATTTAGATATTCTACTTTTGTGACTTATAAAGATGATATTTATAGAAAATGCAGGTTTTACGGTACCTTTTATGCAATTGTAGGAATATCTACTGTCGCGGTAGTAATTGAGGCCGAAGTAGAAGCTGAGGCCGCGGCAACAGCTGAAGGACAAGTATCGATATTGTAGGCGAACTGAAGAGAAAAATGAGGTGGACATTTCTGGACAAGCAGCACAAGGATCAGAGCTGGGAAGTGAGCAGAAAGCCCAAGTCAAAGGCCACGCAGAAAAGAATCCTTGTGGGAATAAACTTGGAAATAAAACAAATATTTTATTTATGTACTTGACTTGTGTTTTACTCCAAGTTGTATTCCTACTTAGGAAAGGTTTGCCCTAGGCCAAGCCTATATAAACCATAGCCGTCCAAGGAGAAGAATACATAACGCACGAGAGAAAAGAGTTTTCCATAGATTTTTAGAGTTTTTTTGTTTCCATTATGTTCTAAACTTTCTTAGGGTTTAGGTGAAGGTTGTTGAGTATTTGTGAGAGAAGATTGAACTTTGTTTTCTTGTTTTATGTAATAAAATATTAAGGTTTGCTTATTCTTTGCTATTCATTGATCTTGCATTCAAGCTCGGGAGAGAAGTTTGTGAGAGATTTATTTATCCAATATCGGGAGAGTTGGATTCACGAAAGGAAGAATTACGGTATTTTTCTAGCTGGAAAATACTAACTCGGCCTAGGGATAGGTTTCAGCGGCTAAAAGAAGTGTGAGATTGGTTGGTGGTTATCATTGATTCACGCCGGGAGGTATCATCAAGGACTAGTCATCAACAGTACTCCGACTTAGGGATAAGCGAAGTCATCCAAGGACACTTTGCCGAACCTTAAAGAAGTCCACCCAAGAGCAAGGGATTGTCGCGACGGACGCTGGTCTTCACTGTCGAGGCAGGAAACTGCAGTTCTGCCGAGGAAGTGTTGCATTATTGCATAGAACAGAAACAAGTCAATTGAACTCACAATACGATTCAACTGGATCCTGCCCATTCTCTAAACTTGATCTTATTTCCATTCATCATTCTTCTTTTATTTCTTAGTTATTTTAGTTTTCAAAACAACCAATTTAATTTGTGTCTTTTATTTCTTTTACAAAGCGAGAAAAGAAAAGAGAGCATATTAAGTACACCAATCCTTGTGGAGACGATACTTGATACTTATCACTTTATTACTTGCGACGTGTACACTTGCACTATTTGCGCACTCTTTTTACACGCAACAAGCATCCTTGTATGTCTTCTTCCTTATCCCTAAGCGAAGAGAACTGTTGAAACCAACGTCTTGATGATACCTCCCGGCGTGAATCAAGGGCGGACAACAACCAAACACATGCGTCTTGTTAGTTGTTGAAATCCTAGGCGGTTAATCTCTTAACTGGATTAGTCAATGCCCATGAGCAAAGACCGTATTCTCTCGTTTCGTGAGCCTAAGTCTCCCGATATTAAACAAATAGATTTTTCTTCACATACTATCATCTCGAGATCATATGCAAAGAAGAGTAAATGCCAAGAGAGAATAAACTATGAAATAAGTTTTGCATTAATAAATATCTAACATAAGACAACCATCTTCTCCAACTACTCCACAAACAACCTAAACCTCCGAAGAAGTTTAGAACATGATGTAGTCGGCGGCTAAAAGTATTTTCTAGGGTAAACTCCGAACTCACTTCACACCCATAAACCTTAACCTAGTGGGTGCTTATATAGGCCAAACCCTAGGTTAAAATCTTCCATGCAAGGAAAGAGTTCTAAAGAGGAAAAAATATAATTCCTATTTAAACTATAACACTTAATTTTTAATTCCTAAAATAACTCTTCTTTCCTGCACTTGTCTTTGACCAGGGTTTGACTCCTTAAATTGGATCCATCTTTTTCTCTCTTTATGCCCTTTAGAATCGACATATTTTTCTCTATCTGTTGAGCACCAGTTGTCATCTTCAATTTGCTGCCGCGACATCCAAAGTGTTGTCGTGGCGGGTGCTTCATTTGCATTTCAGCTTCTTTTCCAACATCCGTCTTCTTGTTTGGCCATTCATATGATGTGGTTTCCTGCCTAGGAAAGAAAACCATCAAATACATCTGTTTTATGCAAGATAATAGATAAATTCGCATTTTAAGTATTCGGATGCTTAAATATGGAAAATAAGCAGAGTTATCCAATATTGCCCTTAAATTTGTCCTTTATTGGCAATAATTGAGTGGGAAAATGATATAAAAAATAGGAATTTTATGCACGCATCACAAAGATATTTTCATGATGAAAAATAAGTGTGATAAATGATGGTATGCCAAACAAACTAGGATATATGACCATATGTTGATGACGTACAATGAAATGGTAAATATACCAAAGACCTATCAATTCAAGATTGATATAGAAAATATGAGATTGGTAGATTTGATTCTGTGTATCTAAATCAAATAATCACTTGAATATCTCATATTGACACAGTCACACTGCATGAAGAAGAAGTTTGGCTAAGACTTTTTCGGCATAGCTAGAACTCCAAATAAATATGAGACAATACTTGTTGAAATGGAATATGCAAATGTCATATACAACCAAGTGAATTGTATTAGACAAAGTAGTGTTTTCACTGTGAGCAGTTTAAGCAGATTCACAAAATAATTCAAAGTCAAACTCTAGATAATAATTATGAGAATTTCGAGATATCTCAGAGATACTCAAGATTGTAAAGCATTATTCCATAATGATTCTTCGATATAAGTGAATATGTTCACATTGAATGAATAAGTTATATCATGTGTTTCTCAAGACAAACATGTACAACCAGATTCATAATAGATTCTGAGTTTAAGATCTAGACAATTCTTGAAAAAGTCAAATGACTTTAAAATGTCTTGGAGGATACTCATGAATGGCCTGAGCATGTGCCAACAATATTTATTGATAGAACATATAGTTTTATGAGCAACGGTAATTTGAGACATATGGGTCATCAATTTAATATCGTTAGACAACTGATCTCAAATAGAGTTATCGCTACTGATTTGATAAAATCAAAGGATAACATTTTGGATTCACTAACCTAAAGGTTAAATTGAGATCAATTTGAGAAAACATCTGAAGGAATGAGACTAAAGCCCATGGAAAAATAAAGGCTCTATGTGAAGGAAAAATCCTGCCTAGTTGACTAAAGATCCCAAGATCTAGGTTCAAAGGGACAACTTAATTGCATAGACCTATGGAGTCATTGTGGGGGTTCCTCTCTCAAGTTCATTCCTATGATGTGAACAGTGACAAGAAAGGTTAAGCAAAAGATTTTAATGACCATTGTGTGTTTCGGTGTGCCGAACAACATAAGTTACCTATGTGAGAGTGAAGTGGGGCTACTTTAAAGAGACTATTGGGCATAGTTCTCTCAAACTCTTGCAGAACCAGGCGATTTCCACGACCATATAGGCATAACCATGAGAGTTATATCTCTTGTCAGAGAGATAGGTGTTTAAAGTATGTCATCGTTTACACCAACGGCTGAAAGTTCAAGGACAACACATCTATTGATTAGCTAGTAAAGTAAATATACTTTCACAAGGGAAGGTTCAAAAGAGGAAACCTACATATCCTATGCATCTATCAATCGCATAGCCTATCACCACATCGAGCCAAAATGTTTTGATAAAATCATCAATTTCATTCATGTAGGGATTATTGGGAAAAAATTGAGAAGTGACCAACTTTGAGTCATATTTTTGGAATAGTAAAGATGGAGATTCGAATAAGAAATTTATTGGTTCTTATTCTACTCCATGAGATCTTTATAATGGTATCTTATATGCTCAAAATGGTTGAGCGATGAATGAGAAATTGATGCACAAAGTAAGAAGGTCATGAATAGAGTAAGGAATGAAACCCCATTATCTCACATGGGTTGGGGTGCACGACGTGGGCAATACAAATGTCTAGATCGGTCGAGCCCTTTGTGGGCTTGCGGATATTTTACCCGTTGTGATTAAATTTTTCCTTAAATTATTTATCTTTTTTAAAATTCGGTAAGAGTTTGTATTTTACTTAAATACAAATTAAGAATATTAGTTAAGATAAAATTGATTATTCATAGTAAATTCGAATTTAATTCGGATCAGAACTCTCATTTGTTTTGACCTAATTTTTTCCTATAAATAAGAATGAAAATCTCAGTTTCGAAACACACTCAAAAATTATTTTCTTTTCTCTTTTTTATTTCGGTGATTGGCGAAGGCAAGAACAATTCAGGATCTCTGTAGTTGTGCTACTGTTAAATATCCTCTTGTTGTTGTATCCTAAGAGACAGACTACCAACAAACTCAAGCACCTCAGGAGTAGTAGAAAATTTGTCTTAAGGAAACAATGTTTGTGCAGGACTTAACACGATTCCTACTTATCTTTTCCAAAATGGATTAGATCTAAAATATTTATTTTATTTTATATTTTTGGATTTCCTTTTTGTTCGTTTAATAATAATATTTTTTATTTTATTATTATTTATTTATTTTTGGATTAACCTCTATTTTCTAACATTACTCATTGTCAACAAATGAGATAGAAACATGAATTAACAATGAAGATAACCAAAAGCGATATTGACAATGTGGAATAAAAGAGATGTTGAGAGAATTTATGGGTTAAATTAATATTTCATCGAAAATTTAGGTGTCAAATTAGAGATAAACTTTTTTTATTAAGGTGAAACATCAACATTCAAATAATAACGCAAGTGACCAAATCATAACTTTCTAATTTTTGGTAAACAAAATTAAATATAAATGAAACAAAAGCGATTAGCATGACAGTTTACCCAATTTAAATTTCATGGTTGACTAGTATATTATAATAATGGTAATCACAAGAAGACTTGAACATAAAGGGATTAACTAAGTTAATTCATCGATTACTTAAAAGGATGAAAAATCACCCTAAGGTAGGCCGGGTTTTGACCAGATTCAATCTGATTCAAAAATATAAATTTTTTATTTAAATTCATTTCGGTTCAACACTTCATAAATTTTTATCCGATTTAAATTTGATCTAAAATTTAAGATTAAAACATATTTATGAGTCGGTTCAGCATTATAATCATTAATTTTATCAGAGTTTTATTATTATTATTATTATTATTTATATTTTATTATTATGATTAGTTTTATTATTATTAAATGTTGTTGGTTAATAATATTATTAAAATATATATAATAAAAATTGATTAAATATATTATTATTTAGTTTTAGTTTTACTAATAATAAAATAATAATTACTAATATTTTTAAGTATTAACTAAAATAATATTATTTTTAATTTTATTATTATTACTATTAATCATTAAAAAGTAGGTTATAAATAAAATAAATAATTAGCCCATTATAATTAATATTAGTCCATAGTTATAAGTAGAGATGGGTATTCGATCGAGTTAAAAAATTTTGAGTTATTCGAGTTGACACGTCCTATTTTATCATTCAAACTTTATTTGAAATTTTTTTGAGTCGAGTCTAGTTTATAAAATTCAAGTCGAATCGAGTGGAGTCAAGTTGAGTTTCAAATTTTTGTACAAATTTAATTATAATTATTTATAATATTATAGTTCAAAATGATAAGGGCTTCTTCGTATGTTTTTTTCATGTGTAAAGAAGATTTTTAATATAATTTAATAAATCAATTTTCATAAAAGAATATATATAATATATTTATAATGATATTTTTATAAGTAATATGTTACTTCATTAAAGTACGGTCTCATTAAAAATCGGGTCGAAAGTGTCACTGAAAAATAATTTCGAAAAAATCAATCTTAAAAACAAAGACAAACAAGTATAAAACATTTATAAAATCAAAGCAAATTGTTCATCATCAGAAATCATAATATAGATACATTCCGATTTCAAACAATTGAGGATAGATTGCAAAATTTTCAAAATTCAAGGTTTGTCGTTCTACTTTATGTGTTTTTCTTAGATTATCTAGTGAGATCTTGAGTATGGTTGGGCTTTATGTGCCATCTATGATGACTTGCATGATTTGAGCATATGTTTAGACGATTAGTGGTAATGCTACGTGTTTTATTATTCTTACCTAATTGCTTATATTAACTTGCATGTTTATGCTTATGATTAACATAAAGTATAGTATATTAAATGTGTACCGCTGAACTTTGTAAACTTAACGCTTGAAATCATTTTTTATCTGAGTAGGCTGATCGTTGGATTGCGGGATCAAAAAGCACTATCGATACAAGATTTTAGCAAAAAGTATGATATTTATATTTACTGGGTTGTATATTTATAAGACCTTACATTCTATAACTCTTATTTTGTTAATTATATTGATTAAGTCATATATTTAAATATTTTAAATTAAATCGAAAGAATTTGTGATAACAGATTAAACATGTTACATTATAATAATTACCCTTAAACATATAAAAAAACTTATACAAATTTCTCAAATTCGATCGGTTTGAATTTTTCACCAACCTCACAACATTAATTACTTTTTCACATGATCTAATCTAAATCTAATATTTTAAAAAATAAATATAAAATTAGATTAAGTCAAAATCCGTGGAATTAATTAATTAAGTCATATCTAGACTCCTATATTAGTTAATTATTTAATTAATACTGGCTCCTGGTGGTGGCTGGGGTTACCGTCGCAGAAAGCCGTCCTGCCCCTAATGAAATGACTTGTAATTCAAATAAATCGTCGTCAATGTTAATGTCGTCATGAAAAAAATATCTAAGGCAAAAGTTTTGTGCTAACGACAAGTGTCACCGAAAATTACTTATCAGCCACAAATTTTAATTTTATTTTAAGATACTCCAAATACAATTCAAACATTTCTTTGTCTGATTAAATAATATAAGTGCCAAGTTAAAGAGAGCCTTTGGGGATAATATTTATTTAATTTTCTTGGTTGATTATACAAAGGGTCTAGAAGTTAGTGTCCTTCAAAATTTAAAAGTCTAAAACAAATAATATCACATTAATTAAATCTTAATAATTAATTTTTATTAGATTAAAATCGTCAATTTTAATATATTTTGATATAGAAAATATTGAATTTTTTGTGTAGATCTTGATTTTTATTTTATTTTTTACTTTTATAATTGTTTTTTATTTTTATTATTGTTATTTTAATAATTATAGTAAATTTAAAATTTAAAATTAAGATATTTATTACAGTTAATATAAAACTCTTACAAAAGTTTGGTCCAAGCCATTCCTTTCGCTTTCACTTTTTTCAACTATTTTCGTCTTTCAATCAATTGCCGGTTTTACGTCATGGAAATAACGAAGGCCTACTCGCCTGTAGACTTTTCTAACCTCAACACAATTGGTAGAAAAATTATTAGATTAAATTTGTTCATTACTGTCATTCATGATTTAATCAATCGATTCGTTCATTTTAAAATAGTTATTTAAATTTATTTATATGTCGAAAAAAGATGATAATTTATCTTAAAAAAATAAAATAAACAAATCTAATTGGTTAGGACAACAAATAACGTAATAAATAAGATTTATCTAATATTTTTTAATTAATACACCACTTATATAAAAAATATTAAAAAAAATTGGTTTATCACCATATTATTCATAATCTTAATAATAAAATTTATTTAAATTAAAAATATTTTAAAATAATTATTTATTTTTTATATATAAAAATAAGATTCACTTTTAAATAAAAGTTATATAAATAAATCTTATTAATTATGATAACGGATAATACAATTAGCTACTAATATTTTTTAGATGTAAAAAGTTTTTTTATTGTACGTTTATTGTTTTTCACTTTAAAATAATGAGTTTAGGGTTTAAAATTAAAAATTAAAAGATACAGTTAAAGTTTAAAGAATTAGGAACATCATATATTGTTTTAACCTCTAGAGTTTAAATTTTAAATTTTAAAATATATTTTAATAATTTTTAATATAAAAAATAGGTACGATCATGAGACATAATACTTTTACTCTATTTCCCCTCTCTTATATGCTCTCTCTCCAACACCAGTATATATACACACACATTGTTTCTGTTCTAATCATCTTTTGAGAGTGTTGGTTGTCTTTTGGTTAAGAGGCTGGAACCTTTTACCAGAATGACAAAGGTTTTTCCAAACGCTACTTTAACCGTCGCTGATTCCATCTCCGAGAACCCTCTGCAACGTAAGCTGTTAACGGCGGCGGAAACAAGGGAGGAGGCGATTCTAACCGTCTGGAAAAAGTCATTGCTTTTCAACTGTAATGGCTTCACGGTGTTTGATTCTAAAGGGGATCTCGTTTTCAGAGTCGACAATTACATGGAAGGCAACAAAGGTGAAATCCTTCTCATGGATGGCGGTGGCAACCCTCTCCTCACTATCCGCCGGAAGGTAAACATTAGGTGCCAATTTCTTCAGTTTAAACGATTTAATTAAGGATGTTCTTATGTTATTTGTTTTCAGAAAATGAGCCTCGGAGACCACTGGTTGGTTTACGACGGAGAAACCACGGTGAATCCCAGATTTTCCGTTAAGAAATCGGTGAACATCCTCAACAACAAGTGTTTGGCTTACGTTAATAATAAAAGGAACAATATCATGTATGAGATCGAGGGTTCGTATTCGCGACGGAACTGCACCGTGTACGATGATAAGAGACGGGTAGTGGCTGAGATCAAGAGGAAAGAAGCTGTTGGCGGAGTGGTCTTCGGAACCGATGTATTCCGTCTTCTTGTTCATCCGGAACATATCGGAATCGATTCCGCCATGGCTGTACTTATCCTTCTTGATCAAATGTTCGGATCTTCAAAACGATGAAGCTTGTTTTCTTCATCCAAAAACAATTCCTCATTGTTTTCAATTCTGTTGGGTTTTGGTTTTTTGGTTTTAGATAAAGAACCTTAGTACCCAATGTGGATGTAAATACATTCAACAGATGACAGAATAAACTTTCTCCATCGATCTCCTTTTTGTTCTTGTGATCTGGGTTTGTTCTTGTTAGAGGAAAAATTCAAGACTATGATAAGTTGTTCTTCTCTAGACTACTTTGTATTAGTGACGACTCAAACTTTTAATAACAACTGAGATGGAATCCTTGTCGACGCAGAAAAGAGAACAGACAGACAAAGCTCAGCTATGAAAGTCGGTTTAAAAATATTTAATTTAACCTAATAATTAAATCAAGTTTCGATCATTTTTTTAGTTGTATATTCAATTTAACGTTTTAATATATATTTTTAGTTTTAAATTATATTTTTATTTTAATTTTTTAATATTTATATTTAAAATTAAATTCAAATATCTAAATTATTTTTATGTATACATTATATATTTTTTAATTTTTCAAATATATTTTTATTAATTTATTAATAACAAAAGAAAAAATAAGATTAATATTTTAATGTTATTTTAATGATAAACTTTAATATATATATATATATATATATTCTAAAACTAACCTAATCATTAATTTTTGTGCTTGGATTATGTATTATGATTTTTTAAATTTTATGTATTTATTATATGATTTTTTTAAAATATTTAAATTAAAAAAATAAAAGTAAGAATATGAATAAGTACTTATTACCTAATTAATTGGGTATCCGGATTTGACAGTTACTCTATAGTGGGTATTCGAATTAAAATAGACAAGATACTAACCGATAATTAAATATCTAAACAAATCGAGTACTTGATAATGAACACCTCTATCTATCTACCATGACTCTATTTTTGTGTTTAACGATCTAAATGAATGTTTATTCATTATCTTTAACGTCTAAAGAGTCATTTGCTAACAACTAAATTTTTTAGCTATTACAAACGGTTATTATAGCACTAACTGTTGCTCAGTTGTAGTAATGACAAATAAATTCCTAATGGTTGGCATTTTTTTAGTGTTGTTTACTATTTCTTATATATTTTTTTTTACTTTTTAATAATTTTTTTATGCACGATTTTCTCTATTTTTTTGTCAAATTTTTATACATTTTCTCTCTCTTTTAGCACAACTTTCGCATGTCTTAATGATCGTTTAACAGAATTAATTGATCAAATAAAAAAATTAATTAATAATTAATGATATTTTCAAACTTCGTTTATCAGTTAATTAGGTTCAAAATTAATCAATTAATCTAATTAATCAAAATTTTTATATTATATATATTACATATGTTTATTTTTTGTCATTAAACTTTTAAATATTATAAAATGACTATTAATTTTTTGATATATTATAAAATGATCTTTAAACTTTATTAAATTAGCACAAAATGATAAATAAAAATTACTAGATTATTAAATATATCATTAAAGTTATCAATATTTATAAAAAAAATATAACATGCAATAAATCAATGATTATTTTGTAATAGTTAGATAAGTTTAATGGTTATTTTATAACTTTTAAAATTTAATAATTAAAAATATCACTTTAACATAGTTCAATGATCATTTATGTAATTTACCCAAAATTTATAATATATTTTAATTAATTTAAAAACTAATCGAATTAACTGATTTTTTTTGACTCGGTTAAAAAATTATGATTTAATTAATGATCAATGAAAAAAATTCTATTAATAAATTTTTGATAGTTCAATACGATTGATTAATCAAATTGACCGATTGAATATCGTTAGAACGAGATATAAACATGGGATCAACCACTAAAAACCATAAATTTTATCATTTTTTTTCCACGTCATATTTTCCTAAGTAAATATTCACTCATATTTACTGTTAATTCATTTTAAAAACAATTTTTTTTAAGTGAAGATTCACATGGAAAAAATATATGACATGGAGGAATTGATGAGGTAGGTAATTTTTAGTTGTTGATCCCATGGACACATGGTGGGATTTACCCATAATATAATTTCTCCAATTAGAACATAATCTTATTTTTTTTTTCCTATTTTTAGGTCATTATATTGGCATAATACCTTCCATTGTTTATAAAATATTCGGTTTTCATTATTCAAAAATAAAATACGAAGACATATTAATTATATCAAACAAATAATACTAATCATCTTAGCTCAGTAATTAAAAGAACGGTTGTTGGTCATGGAAGTTACGGGTTCAAACACTAATATTTATAACACAATAATTAAAGGGATAATATTTAATGATTGATAATATATTTTAAAATAGATAATACTTTTACCCAATATAACTGATTAAAAAAAAAGTTATATCAAACAAATATAAAATCAAAAATATTATATTATTGAAAACTATTAATATATATTTTAAATAGTTATATAACTAATATTTGTTAAAATAATACTAAAATATATTAATATTCCCTACGTTTCCTTACCGTAATTCGGAAAAATTCAGTTGTCATCCCTCACCATATAATTCAGACTGCGAATCTGAATGGTCAGGAAGATTGCGACCAGAAGTAGACAAGACAAATATACTAACATCTCACCTAAATCTAACGTCCGGAAGTTAAAAATTGGAGAAAGTAATTTTTGTTTGTTTTCAAGGAAAATGAAGGCTATATTTGGATTCAGAAGAGCGAAAAAGCTCGAAAGGGAGATTATGGGTTTCTCGGCCACCATTAACAGCGGTTGACGATGGCGAGAACTGGCCGACATCAGACATTTGAGAAAGAGAAAAATTAAAAATCATTATAAAATAGTTAAATATATGGATAAATTATATGGATAGCCACAATACTCTGAGTTTAGTATTGAAATAACTACAATACTTTAAAAAGAATTAAATACACCAAAAAAACTAATAAATTGATATCAAAATAATCATCTGTCGTTAAGAAATTAACGGAAAAGCTGATGTGGTTTAATTTTATAATTTTTTTTTTCATGTTGAATATATAATTATCCACGTCAGAATGTTACGTAATAACACTTAGACAAATAATATAAACAAATGTTAAATTTTTTATTTAAAGAAACTCTAACCCCTAATTTTGTTCATATTCATTCCTTTTCTCTCTTCGTTTTGAATAAAAAAAACGTTCATCATTGTCTAGGCGACAAGAAATCATCATATGAGTCATTTATGCTTTTTTGAAATCGTTCAACACTAAAAACTGATTGAACTGATGAAAATCCTGGTAGAAAATTTTGGGACTGTAAAAATTATGGTAAATTCAATAAGGGTTGTAAGCTTTTTTGTTGGTTTGATCCACCAGTGAATGGTAGATCAAAAACTATTATTGTTGGTTTTTGTAGAAGGGTTGTTTCTTTGGAGAAAGAAAGGAAGAAAGAAAGAATTCTTGGAGTTTTTATTCTTATTTTGGTGTTTTTCTTGGGTTTTGTATTTGAGAAAATATTTTTTTAAAATTTTAAATTTTTTGGGTTGTATAAGTTTGTAATAGAAACTGAGTTTGTTCTGGATTATTTATAATAGAATATGTAAGTTTTTTGGTTTTTCTAGATTGTATGATGAAAATCCAAGTTATTTATAATGAAGAATCTATCTTTTGAATGAAATTCCTTTGTTTTCAATTAAAATCTGTTGGTTTATTGTTTATGTTTGGAAAAAAAAATCTTAATTTAATCTAATTAAAAAACTGGTTTAGAATAGAAAATATGGGTCAATATATTCACTAAAATTGACCCTAAAACACATATTCAAACACATAATATGCAAAACAAAACATTCTAGGTTTGATCTGTTATCCCAATACATTTGTAAACCAAAAATTGTAAATTCATTTCGTAATGTTAAACCAATACATCAATAATGTTTGATCATAATGTTAAACCAAAACACATAATGTAAGACCAAAATACTGTTTGATTGACAAGTACACCAAAATAATTGTACTTGGATGATTTCAGCCGAAATTATAACTAGTAATCCACATAAGAAATTGGTCAAATGTTTGATCTGAACAAAAACTTGTTTGTATACATTCAAGGATCAACTCTTGGAGAAACTTAACTGGTAGTACTCTCTTGATTCACATGTAAACTGCGTGTGGGCATCCATCTAACAGTGTGTACTTAAGAAGGTTGAGATGGTGTGATTCTAGAAGTGTTTCTAACTTGGCTTGTAGTTCTAGGTCTTCTAATCTGTAAAACATATATATTATTAGAGTTATTTTTTGATTCTGAAATTTGTAACTAAAAATGTAATATTGCATAAATTATGGATTTTAAAAATTTATTGGTAGTTTTGAAATTCTTAGGAGCTTTTGTAGAAGATGAAGTGGCTTTTGTGGCTTGGTTTGTTGTTGGAGCTTTTCCCTTACATTTTCTAATATTGTGTCCACTTCATATTTTTTACAATAAATCTTGGTGTCCCTCCTTAATATTTTACCACTTTGTGTTGTTTCATTAGCCTCTCTTTTTTCTTCTTCTTATGTAGTCTTCCTGGGTGTCTTCTAAAAATAGGTGGTAGGATAGGATCCATTGTTGATTCATTTTTTCATTGGTTTTCACCTCCCACTGGACTTATCATATGAGAATAAATAATTTTTTGTATTGATGCATGATAACAAGAATCCATATATTTTTCTAGCCTATCTGGAAGGGATAAAATAACTAAAATAACATGCACACATGAAATGCTGCATAAAACCATGATATAAACAACGTTGTAAACAAAAAATAAACCCATATAATTATTATATAAAATTGTTAGTTCCCCAAAAAAATAAACCTGTTAGTTCCCATTTTCTGTAAGAACACATCCATGCTTGAATATTAACTGCATGCTGAATTGAAGGAACACATGAAACTTGATACATGTGTCCACCAGCATAAGTAGGCCTGTAACCCCTAAAATTAATCTAATTTCTTAGATTAAAAGTTAGGGTTTTCTTTACTGAAACTTGTTTCGCAAGTTAGATTTTATAAAATTAAAATAATAATAATGCAAATTCAGATAAATTGTTAATTAATTAATAATTTAAAATTCTAAAGATAATATAACATAAAAATAATTAATGATTCAACCCTTATATTTAATAACATAAAATATTCTGAAATTCGAAATAAATTTCAAGTCTAAAGTCCATTACATCATAAAATATCAATCAAAATAATATAATAAATCCGAAGTTTAATTCTGAAAACATACGTAAGATGATCTGATTCAGAAACCTCCAAGTACCGTACGTAGCCTAGGTATGAGATCTGAAATAAGAAACTGAGAGGGTGTAAGCTAGGGAACCTAGTATGTCTCTAGTGTGCAGATAAACAGAAACAGAGAACAATATATCAGATGATGCAATGTATGCATGATATACACCCTGAACCACTCTAACTCCAACACACCAAACATAAGTGGAAACTTGACCCGCAGGTGGAGCCACTGAACAAAAGTGGTATCTCGTGGAACCACTGAACAAAAGTGAATTTATCACTAAACTTCCCCCGTACCAATAATCCAAACAGATGCAATGTTATATGCAGATACAGATTCAGAATGCGTGCCTTATATTCTAACAGGGGGCATGCATGGTAATTTCAGAATAAAAAATGTAATTACAGGATGATGCATGATCATACAGAATTTAACATGAATTGCACACACGGAATAACAAAATTAACAAAAGAGAACACATCTGGAGTAGGAGACTCAACGTCGAGAGTGACGTCTACTGGACTCAGCCCTACCACCAGATCGAGCGGGTGTAGAGTCTACGAGTAACAAAATATGTCAGACACACTACTATGCCACTAAACCGGTAAAATACACTAAACAGAGTTAAACTGAAAACTCACGTGCGTGTCCTAAATGTTGATGAACAGGAGGTC
This sequence comes from Abelmoschus esculentus, assembly GCA_035048815.1. Taxonomy (NCBI): domain Eukaryota; kingdom Viridiplantae; phylum Streptophyta; class Magnoliopsida; order Malvales; family Malvaceae; genus Abelmoschus; species Abelmoschus esculentus. The sequence goes on along the minus strand of JAUCBN010000063.1, from coordinate 6,907,432 downwards.
GTCCAAGAGGAGGAGGAGGCAGTTGCTCAGGGTCGGAATCTACGTCACCTGAACCAAACAGAAACAATTTCAGAATCCGATACAAATAGCTTCTAGACAGACATTCGAACATAAAAGCCTTAAAAACAACACTTCGTCTCTAAATTTCAAAAAACGGACAACGCCATTGAACTCAGGACGTCGAAAAACATAAAGTGGGACTGGGTTGAAAAAGTCAACGCTGACGTCAATAGTGACATCAATAGTGACGTCATTAGGTCAATGCTGACGTCAGCAGATGACGTCAGTAGGTCACGGGTCGGGTCGGTCGGGTCGGGTTTTGGGTCGGGTTTCGGGTCGGTCACGGGTTTTCCTAGGATTTTCCCCAGATTTTCCGAGAAAATTCTGAAAAAATCCAGATTTCTCCATGCCTTTATTTCTGATTTTTCTTCGATCCAAACAACCACTCATTCGATTCGAAATAAAAACTCCATACTCGAACACTCTCTTGTTCGGTTTTAAACAAAAACACCACAGATTCAACCCACTACAACCATCAACAACCGAAACAAAACTCTTCTCCTACTCCGATTCAACATAAACAACCACCCATATTCAAATTATTCGAACCAAATAACCTACTCTTCTTTCACTCTTACCGAACCGAAACAAAACAAAACGAATCCAGAAATGAAACCAAAGAACAGTGAGGCTTACCAACCAACGTGAAACGAAGACTTCAAGCACGACTGGATTGGACGAAAGAAAATAGGGAAAAGACAGGGGAGATGAAAAGAAAACAAAAAGCAATAACCCTCATTCAATTTGTTTTCAAGACAAATATGGAAAGGAGAAATAACCGAACAAAAATAAGGAGAAATTGATCTCCAAATAAAGATAGAATCAGTATTCATGAGAAGGAAAAATCAGTTACCAAAGGAAATTGGTAAAATTACCCGCTAAGGGTTCAAAGTTTTCAAAAAATTAAAAACAGACCCTCAGATTTTCAGAAATTAAAAATTAGACACTGACTTCATAAATGGAAATCCCCAATTGTTAGGGTTTTGACTTAAGGATTTAAAATTTTAATTTGGGAAAAGTTTAGGGTGTGACAAGGCCAACAACTATATAAAACAGTCTAGTCCAATTGTTTAAAACAATAATAATCAGAAGCATATTATAAAATAATAATCAAAATTGTATACTAATGGTAAAAGTAATTATACCTATATGCCAATGTGATTGGATGGTCTACTTTCTTTTGAATCTTAGGACATAACAATCCAGTCCAATTGTCAGCTTGATCTTTCTTTTGAATCTTAAGGCATAACAGTCCAGTCTAATATAAAAAAGTTTTGACACAACTTTCATTAACCCCTACAAATAAAAAAGACAAAAAAAAGGTTAAAGATAACTATTACAAAAGAAGTTATAAAATATTATTGATTAAAAAAATAAAATTATCCTTACTTTTTGTCTATCAGTCATTAAGGTGAACTTGTGATAATTATTTATCTCTAAATCATTGGTTAATCTTTCCAAAAATCAACACCAAGAAGATTCATTCTCACTCTACACAATTGTAAATGTTGTTGGATAAAAATTGAGTCACCTTCGTCTATCCGACAGTTGTTAAAAGATGACCTGATAATATCCCATCAAGTGACAACCATCGAAATCAATAATAGGTATACATCCTGTCTTGAATCCATTCTTCAATTGTAACACCCTAACCCGAGTGCCACATTTGGGCCATAAACCCAAACCCGTGTCCATAAAATTTCAAGTCAAACTCAAGTCAAAGCATTATATAAGACATAATTTAAAACGATATTTAAAATCCAAAGTGGTTTAACAACTCAAAATAATATCGGAGCTCCAAAATACAAGTTTGATAAAACATTTGACCTTACAACTAAATAAATAGAGTTACAATTACAACAGTGGTCCTACGAATACATAGCCCAAATAATCTAGTAACTGTACTCTACCAATCGGTCAATGCTGAAGTCTTGAAATGATGGTGCTCCGCCACGTCCGCCCGAACGTCCGTTTACTTACCTACGCATGGAAACAAATCCCAAAACGCTGAGCTACAAAAGCTCAGTGGGTACTCAACCTATCGACTGTGCTTTCAAGTGAATCATAACTAAAAAATGCGAGATAAGATAACATGATGATATGACATGCCAATGCAACCAACGCATAAAGTAAACAAATCAAGAGTGAGGCCCACTGCCAACCCGACACTAGGGGACTCACCCGACCCGGAATCTCACATCGGGCTGCTCGGAATCTCACATCGAGCTAATATACTCGGAATCTCGCATCGAGTCTTCACTCGGGATCTCACATCGAGTGGGGCTCGGAATCTCACATCGAGCTAGGTCATCACCCGGAATCTCACATCGGATGGTCTTCGATACATCACCCGGAATCTCACATCGGATGGTCTTCGTTGTGTTGCAACACTATCACTCACTGGGTATCCGGGTCCCACCAAACAATGACTCAAACCACACAAGGTGATCCACCTAAGATCTTACACCAAATACTATTCAACCAAGCCAAAACCGAGCATGCAAGCATAATTCTCATATTAAGACTCTTATCACGACTTACTAACCTAACATTTGAGGCAACCCATCAACAATGATTTACGACTCGTTCCATTGATCTAAGATTTATATTTACCTTTAATTATCCTTATCGAGCCTCATATACTACTTATCTTGACAAAAGTTCACAAGGGTATCGATACTCCTATATGGGGTATCGAAACACCCTACATCGATACCCACCCAAAGAAGGTATCGAAACATGGGTATCGATACCCTTTGACCATTTCCAAAGTCAACGAAAGAGAATCCTCCAACATTGATACCGGTATCGATGCCATTATGTCACTGGAGGATTCGACATCGAACCATGGTTCGATACCCTTAGCCAAACATTCACTTTTCTCTCAAGGGTATCGATACAGGTAGCCTGTGTATCGATACCCCTACAAGAAATGCAGATTTTAAGCATTAAAAATTTTAAGAACCTTAATCCAAACTAGTCCAATCAATCCCAAATCATTCCTACTCATTTATGAAGTAGTTTAAGTGAGTTTCTAACCAATTTTACTCATTATCAACAACCATAAATCAAAACACCATTAATGCATGCTAAGGCTCTATCCTAGCCAAACCATCACACAATCAAACAAGCATGCTAAAATGATGATGCACATGAAATGCAAAGGATTTGGGAGTGTACCAACCTCAAAAACGAGCTGAAGAAGCTCCACAACCAACCCTTAAACCTTCTCCTTTCCCAAACTCCTTGAAGGTTCTCCTTGCTCTCCAAGTACAAAGAAGATGACCAAACGATTACTACACATTCTAGATGATTTAAGGAAGCTAAAACAACCTTAAAATCATCCTAAGACCTGCCCCAAACTTATTCTCATTCTTACCTCTAAACCCCCCACTAAACCTTACCTTCACCTTTCTAAACAAAGTTTACCTTGTAGGATAGATCTCCAAGAGCTGAACAAACTTCCCTCAAGCACCAAAACGAGATTCCACACTCTAACACTCAAGATTCAACCTTTGGTGGTGGCAAATTTGGAAGGAAGATGATGAGAAAAGGAGATGGAAGGAAGTTAAGGTGGGTGATATCACCCACTCTGCACAATGCAGAAATTAACCTCTTTCTCCCCCTTTTTCCCATTTGTCAACTTACCAATTTGCCCCCAAAGGTCATCAAACCAAGCCCAACCAACTCTAAGCCCAACAAGGCCCAACAAGCCCAACACGAGGCCAACATCCTCGGTTTAACCCGACTCCGAGTTCCGAAACTCGGGTCGTGACAACTCTCCCCTCCTTAAAGAAAATTTCGTCCTCGAAATTTACCTAGGGGAAACAAGTGCGGATAGAGCAACCTCATGTCCGCTTCGACCTCCCACGCAGCCTCCTCGACTCCGTGGTTTCTCCAAAGCATCTTAACCAAAGGGATACACTTATTCCGAAGCTCTTTGACTCCCCTGTCAAGAACTCTTACCGGTTCCTCTTTATAGGTTAGATCCGTATCAACCTCAACATCCTCTAGAGATAACACATGCAAAGGGTCTGAACGATAACGCCTCAACATTGACACATGGAACACATTGTGGATGCGTGCCAAGTCTGGAGGCAAAGCTAACTGATAAGCCACTGACCCAACTCTCTCAAGCACCTCATACGGTCCTATAAACCTTGGACTCAACTTGCCTTTTCTTCCAAAGCGGATGATCCCTTTCCACGGTGACACCTTTAAGAACACTTTTTCTCCAACCTCATATTCGATATGCTTCCTTTTCTTATCCGCATAAGCCTTCTGACGATCGAAAGCAACTTGTAACCTTTCTTTGATGATCTGAACCTTTTACTCTGTTTGCTTAACTAGATCGGATCCCACAATCTGTCTTTCATTGAGCTCGGTCCAACACAAAGGTTACAAGCAAATTCAACCAACGATAGTTGTTCCTCCCAACTACCCTAGAAGTCCACAACACAACACCGAAGCATGTCCTCAAGAATCTGAATGACCCGTTCAGATTGACCATCAGTTTGTGGATGAAAAGCTGTGCTGAAGTGCAACTTGGTATTCAAAGCACTATGGATCTTTTTCCAAAGCCTTGACCTGAATCGCGGATCCGTATTCGATATGATCGAGGACGGCACTCCATGAAATCGAACGATCTCCTTGATATACAACTGAGCCAACCTTTCCAAACTGAAGTCCATGCGTACAGGCGAAAAGTGAGCAGACTTAGTCAACCGGTCAACTACGACCCATATAGCATCATGCTTCCTTTGAGTCAAGGGTAACCCCGTGACAAAGTCCATAGTGACCCGATCCTACTTTCATTGTGGAATCTGGATTGGCTGAAGCAAATCCGAAGGAACCTGATGTTTCGCCTTCACTTGCTGGCAAGCTAAGCACCTTGTCACAAACTCTGAGATGTCCCTTTTCATACAAGGCCACCAATAACACAACCGTCCCTTAAAGTACAAGTAACCACCATCTCGTGCCTCAAAGTCCGTACTCTCACCCCTCTGAACTGCCTCTATCTAAGCTACCAAGTCCTCATCCAAAACTTAGGTCCTCCTTATCTTTTGTACCAAAGTTGGTTCCACTCGAAGCTCGGCCAAAAGACCACCATCATCTGTCAACCTCAAACAAGCAAACATAGCTCTCAAGTCCGCCATGGACTTTCTACTCAAAGCATCCGCCACCACATTTGCTTTACCCGGATGGTACTCGATGACACAGTCATAGTCCTTTAGCAGCTCTATCCAACGACGCTGTCTCAAGTTCAACTCCTTTTGAGTAAACAGATACTTCAGGCTCTTATGATCCGTATAGATGTAGCATTTCTCCCCATAGAGATAATGCCTCTATATCTTCAAAGCAAAGATGACTGCGGCAAGCTCTAGGTCATGGGTAGGGTAGTTCTATTCATGCGTCTTGAGTTGCCTTGAAACATATGCAACCACCTTTCCATCTTGCATAAGAACACACCCTAAACCATTAAATGACGCATCACTAAAAACAACATAGTTCTTTCCTTAATCCGGTTGAGTCAACACTGGTGCCTCGGTAAGATAAGCCTTTAACTGCTCAAAACACTGTTGTCTCTTCTCATTCCAAACAAAAGGAACTCCTTTTTGCAACAACTTAGTCAACGGTGATGCAAAGATTGAGAAACCTTTCACAAACCGTCTATAATATCCCACAAGCCCAAGGAAACTACGGACCTCCGAGACATTTCTAGGCGGTTTCCACTCCACTATAGCTTGGATCTTTTAAGGATCAACCCGGATCCCATCGACTGTCACGATGTGACCCAAAAATGAAACCTTTACAAGCCAAAACTCACACTTGCTGAACTTAGCAAAAAGACGTTTATCCCTCAACGTCTGAAGCACAACCCGAAGGTGCTCATCATGCTCTTCTTCTGACTGAGAGTAGACCAAGATGTCATCTATAAACATCACTACAAACTGATCCAGATAAGGCTGAAAGATACGGTTCATGAGATCCATGAAAGCTGCCGGAGCATTGGTAAGTCCAAAAGGCATTACCAAAAACTCGTAGTGGCCATACCGCGTCCTAAAAGCGGTTTTCTAAACATCCTCCTTAACTACCTTCAACTGGTAGTAACCAGACCTCAAGTCTATCTTCGAGAACACACAGGAACCTCTTAACTAGTCAAACAGATCGTCGATCCTAGGAAGAGGGTAGCGATTCTTTATCGTTACCTTGTTGAGATGCCGGTAGTCGATGCACATCCTCATTAACCCATCTTTCTTTTTCACAAACAGAACTGAAGCACCCCAAGGTGAAACACTCGGTCGGATGAAACCCTTTTCCAACAAATCTTGTATCTGACTCTTTAACTCTCTCATCTCTGTCGGTGCCATACGGTAAGGAGTGATGGACACCGGTGCTGTGCCTGGCAACACCTCTATACGAAACTCAAGCTCTCGATCTGGTGGCAAACTTGGTAAATCCTCTGGAAACACATCGGCAAACTCAAAAACTGTCCGAAGACTCTCCAAAGTCGTAACCTCAACACTCACATCCACCACATGATCTAAGAAAGCCTCACAACCTTGCTGTATCAACCTTTGTGCCGCCAAAGCTGAAACAACGTTAGGAATACAAGGATTCCTTCCACCTTTGACCACTAGCTTAGACCCTTCAACAACTCTCAACTTCAAACTCTTGGTTCTACAACCCAAGCTATCATCGTGCTCAAACAACCAATCCATACCTAGGATTGCGTCGAACTCTTGAAAAGGCAAGATCATAAGGTCTGCTGGAAAGATTGAACCTTGCACCTCGATCGGACACCTCCGATACACCTTATCCACTAACACATCCAAACCCAACGGACTCGTCACTCTAACCCCTATCTCAAGATCCTCAGCCGGTAAACCCCACTCTTCCGATATCCCACTATGGATATAGGAATGCGTAGACCCCGAGTACACTAATGTTACTATAGGTACAGAGAACAAAGAGAAAGTACCTGAGATAACATCGATGGGCTCAAACTCCTCCTGAGCTCTGACTGCATACTGCCTCGCTGGTGCCCTAGCGGTAGACTGAAAGGTGCCCCTACTCTGATGGCCGGTAGTCTGACTCGCAACTCTCCTAGAGAACCCTCGACCCCTCTGAGCCGGATAAGAGGTCCTCTGAGTCTGGACCGGTACGGTGGTAGCAACAGCAGGACAGTCCTTCACAAGATGGTATAGAGATCCACACTCAAAACAAGCTCGGCTCGGTCCCCAACACTCACCACGGTGCCTACGACTACACTGATTACAAACTGGCATACCTGTACTCCCCTGCGAACTCTCGGGACTCATCATGGACGATGATGAAGGCCTCCTACGGCTAGCAGACTCTGACCTGCGATCAGACCTCAAACTCTGATTCGAGCCTCCCCTTCTTTGATTCCAACGACTTCTGTCCCTCCTAGACTGAGACTGAGAGCTATGAGAGGACTGATTCCTCCCACTAACATTACCTTGTCCTCCCGCAGAACCATACGTCAAACCCTGCACCTTCTCTAAAGCCTTAGCACTAGCTATCAACTTAGACAACACCTGCGGTGTGTTAGCCGTCAGATAGGTTTGGATCTCTTTCCTCAAACCTGTCAGAAACCTCTTGCACCTTATCTTCTCGGTAGCTATCAACTCGAGTGCATACCTACTCAACTGTAGGAACTCCTGCTCGTACTCAAAGACTATACGGTTACCTTGCACAAGGTGGGTGAACTGATCTCTCAACCGATCAATGTGAGTCTCACCACATACTTTTTCTCAAACTCATCCAAAAAGTCATCCCATGTCGGCTGATCGGGATACCACTCCATCTCAACAGTTTCCCACCATTCCTTCGTGTTCTCCTTGAGCAGAGAAAGAACACAAGACACTTGTCCTTGGAACTCAACCTCATCTGCCTCATGATCCACCGAGTATCAAGAAGTCACTGATCTGCCTTCACAGGATTTTCTTGGCCAGAACCCAAGAAATCCGTAGCACCCTGCCTACAAACCCTCTCGATAGGTGCTTCACGTGGGGTAGGTGCACGCCTCGGGATAGCCCTCACTATCCGATCCAAAACATGGTGCAGATGGGTGAAATAATTCACCCCTTGCCTAACCCATTCTTCCGACTCATCCACTTCATACGTGTGGTCCTCATCAAAGCTCCCCTCACGGGATCCCAAACTATCCTCAACAACTCTGTCCCTCCTAGGCATGATTCACTTCTGCACAGTCAAACAAAAGGATTACACCATCAGAAATCAGCTTTTCAAGTACTACTAAGACTCATGGGCATGTATTCGCTAGACAATTGTCAGAACTCCCGACTCTTATCCCCGGGGACATCCTAGAACCGACTAAAACTAGGCTCTGATACCACTAAATGTAACACCTCAACCCGGGTGCCACATTTGGGTCATAAGCCCAAACCCGTGTCCATAAAATTTCAAGTCAAACTCAAGTCAAAGCATGATATAAGACATAATTTAAAATGATATTTAAAATCCAAAGTGGTTTAACAACTCAAAATAATATCGGAGCTCCAAAATACAAGTTTGATAAAACATTTGACCTTACAACTAAATAAATAGAGTTACAATTACAACAGTGGTCCTACGAATACATAGCCCAAATAATCTAGTAACTGTACTCTACCAATCGGTCAATGCTGAAGTCTTGAAATGATGGTGCTCCGCCACGTCCGCCCGAACGTCCGTCTACATACCTACGCATGAAAACAAATCCTAAAACGCTGAGCTACGAAAGCTCAATGGGTACACAACCTATCGACTGTTCTTTCAAGTGAATCATAACTAAAACATGCGAGATAAGATAACATGATGATATGATATGCCAATGCAACCAACGCATAAAGTAAACAAATCAAAACTGAGGCCCACTGCCAACCCGACACTAGGGGACTCACTCATCCCAAAATCTCACATCGGGCTGCTCGGAATCTCACATCGAGCTAATATACTCGGAATCTCGCATCGAGTCTTCACTCAGAATCTCACATCGATTGGGGCTCGAAATCTCACATCGAGCTAGGTCATCACCTGGAATCTCACATCGGATGGTCTTCGATACATCACCCGGAATCTCACATCGGATGGTCTTCGTTGTGTTGCAACACTATCACTCACTGGGTATCCGGATCCCACCAAACAATGACTCAAACCACACAAGGTGATCCACTTAGGATCTTATACCAAATACTATTCAACCAAGCCAAAACCGAGCATGCAAGCATAATTCTCATATTAAGACTCTTATCATGACTTACTAACCTAACATTTGAGGCAACCCATCAACAATGATTTGCGACTCATTCCATTCATCTATGATTTATATTTACCTTTAATTATCCTTATCGAACCTCATATACTACTTATCTTGACAAAAGTTCACAGGGGTATCGATACTCCTATATGGGGTATCGAAACACCCTACATCGATACCCACCCAAAGAAGGCATCGAAACATGGGTATCGATACCCTTTGACCATTTCCAAAGTCAACGAAAGAGGATCCTCCAGCATCGATATTGGTATCGATGCCATTATGCCATTGGAGGATCCGGTATCGATGCCATTATGCCATTGGAGGATCCTCCAGCATCGATACCGGTATCGATCATTTTTCTCTCAGGGGTATCGATACAGGTAGCCCGTGTATCGATACCCCCTGCACGAAATGCAAATTTTAAGCTTTAAAAATTTTAAGAACCTTAATCCAAACTAGTCCAATCGATCCCAAATCATTCCTACTCATTTATGAAGTAGTTTAAGTGAGTTTCTAACCAATTTTACTCATTATCAACAACCATAAATCAAAACACCATTAAAGCATGCTAAGGCTCTATCCTAGCCAAACCATCACACAATCAAACAAGCATGCTATAATGATGATGCACATGAAATACAAAGGATTTGGGAGTGTACCAACCTCAAAAACTAGCTGAAGAAGCTCCACAACCAGCCCTTAAACCTTCTCCTTTCCCAAGCCTCTTGAAGGCTATCCTTGCTCTCCAACTACAAAGAAGATGACCAAACGATTACTACACATTCTAGATGATTTAAGGAAGCTAAAACAACCTTAAAATCATCCTAAGACCTGCCCAAAACTTATTCCCGTTCTTACCTTAAAATCATCCTAAGACCTGCCCAAAACTTATTCCCGTTCTTACCTCTAAACCCCTCACTAAACCTTACCTTCACCTTTTTAAACAAAGTTTACCTTGTAGGATAGATCTCTAAGAGTTGAAAAAACTTACCATTTGATGGACGAATCTACCAAGAGATGATAAGGTGTAGAAAAAGGTCATGGACATCAAGGGACATGACTGAAACGGTAAAGGTGCCACGAGAATCCTTATCATCAATTCCCTCATCCTCAAGTCCAAAGGTATCCTCAAAAGTACCGACGTCGATCCTAAAGGTTGTTCCCATAAGACAGGACTTGATAGAGATCACTTTGCTCTTATCCTTAGAGAGAATACACGAGGCATTAGCATAAAATCTGAGGACAAGAGTAGGATAGAACTTGCCGGAGTAGGTGAGGAAGGCCAAGAATTTCCAATCTCTAAGGAGGCGGAAATATCTGAATTGGAAGCGGGGAGAGTTGATAAACCTTATATCAACACAACGCTTCCTCTTGAGCGGATATTGCCGATATAGTTGGAAGTTTTCAAACCTTTCGTGATTGTCCAAACTCCGTTCGATGACAATTTGGAGATTGGATTTGGGAGCACAAGAGGATGACGAACCACCAACCTCGGTTCTTGGACGTTTCTTTGGTGCCATGATCTAAGGATTAAAAACAATTTAAGATTAGGCACAAGAAAAACATGTATGCTATATCAACCTAATTCAATCATATTAATCAATAATTCAAGGTATTTGAGAATTTTGAAAAATTACTTAAAAACAGTGAAAAACCAATATGGTAAAAATAATTTATATTCGAATGAAAAAAAATTTGATTTTGAAAAAATTTTGTAGGATTATGAAAACCCATACAATAGACATTAATAATATAGTCAAAATCTAAAATTTAACATTCTAAAATCAAACGAAAATAGGTATTTCGAAAAATTACCTTAAATTTGGATTAGGATGAATTTGTGGTTTTGTAGCACCAAAATTTGATATGATCTTGGCTTTGATGTGTGAATGAAAATCACCAAAAAAAATTGTTGATTTTTTGGTAAAAAGTGATGGATTTGAGAGGAATTTATAGGGAAAGCCGGGTAGGGTTTGAGAGGAAGGGTTTGGGTATGTTTTAATTTGATTAGAATTAGGTTCAGAGTGTTTTAAAGCATTCTGCCACTACGTGTATCAAAACCGGTATCAGAACAACAAGTTTGATACTGGTATCGATACCTTGGTATCGATACTGGGTCAATACCAAGTTTAACCAAAAAGTTCCCAGATGAACACGATAAACAGGTATCGAAACAGGTTCTAGCTGTATCGATACCACTTAGCTGAGCTTTGCATTTTAGGTTTCTAAAGTACTAGAAATGAGTCTCTAAAGTCCTTAGAAGCATGCATATGATGTTATGACATGATTATAGTGCATAAACAAGTTCATACTCCCCCTAGCAACATGCATAGAAGCAACTAGATGCAAAATAACATAGGCATGAATTCAATCAAGATTCAAGCATAAATTTGCATAAAAACAACACTTAAGAGGTCAAGATAGGCTAGTTAGACCTAACTCTCTCCTAAGGGTCCAAAAACGCTCTTTGTCTAAAGGTTTGGTAAAGATATCCGCTAATTGGTTTAAGGTGTAAACAAACTCTAAAACAACATCATTTTTAGACACATGATCTCTAATAAAGTGATATCTAATTTCTATGTGTTTGGTTCTAGAGTGTTGAATGGGTTTTTGGGTAAGACATATGACACTAGTATTATCACATTCTAGAGGTATAGTTTCTACCTTAATGCCATAATCTAAGAGTTGTTGCTTCATCCAAAGGACTTGAGCACAACAACTCCCTAAGGATATGTACTCTGCTTCATTGGTAGATAGATCTACACTATTTTGTTTCTTAGAGAACCAAGATATAATCATACTACCTAGGAATTGACATGTTACGAAAGTACTTTTTCTATCTATCTTACAACCTCCATAATCCGCATCCGAATAAGCATGTAGATTAAAGGTAGAGTCTTTAGGATACCAAAGACCTAAACAAGGTGTGTCTCTAAGGTACCAAAAAAATTCTCTTAATGGCTACTAAGTTTGATTCTCTAGGACTAGCTTGAAACCTAGCACACAAGCAAACACTAAACATAATATCTGGTCTACTTGTGGTAAGGTAAAGCAAAGATCCTATCATTGATCTATACAATTTAGAATCAACACACTTACCTCCTTTATCTTTGTCAAGCTTAGTTGATGAGCTCATAGGAGTGGCTTGAGGTTTCACATTCTCCAAGCCAAACTTCTTGAGCATATCCTTGATATATTTAGCTTGATTGATGAAGGTGTCATCCTTCCTTTGCTTGATTTGGAGTCCCAAAAAGAATGAGAGCCCCCTATCATGCTCATATCGAATTCACCTTGCATTAGCTTAGAAAACTCTTGACAATAACATTCATTAGTAGATCCAAAAATAATATCATCAACATAAATTTGAACTACTAAGATATCATTTTTAAACCTTTTTATAAAAAGTGTAGTGTCCACCTTTCCTTTTTCAAAGCCTTTTTCAATTAAGAAATTTGAAAGCCTTTCATACCAAGCTCTAGGAGCTTGTTTCAAACCATACAAAACTTTAGTAAGTTTAAAAACATGATTTGGAAACTTTGGATCTTCGAATCCCGGTGGTTGTTCAACATACACTTCTTCATTTATAAAACCATTTAAAAAAGCACTTTTGACATCCATTTGAAAAAGCTTGAAACCATGATAACATGAAAATGCAAGTAACATCCTAATGGCTTCCATTCTAGCTATGGGTGAATAAGTTTCATAGAAATCTATTCCCTCTTCTTGAGCGTAACCTTGAGCAACTAATCTAGCTTTATTTCTCACAATGTTACCACTCTCATCTAGTTTGTTTCTAAAAACCCATTTAGTTCCTATAGTGGATTTTTTACTAGGCCTATCAACTAATATCCAAACATTGCTTCTCTCAAATTGATTTAACTCTTCTTGCATAGCCAATATCCAAAAGTCATCATCTAAAGCTTCATTGATATTCTTAGGCTCTATGCATGAGATAAATTCAATATGGTTCATTAATCTAAGAGAAGAACGAGAAGTTACCCCCTTGGATGGATCACCCAAGATTTCACCACTTTTTACATAGTTGAACTCCCTTGGGTAGCTCACTTCCCTTTCTTCAAGCTTTACATCTCCTAAAGCTTCTATTGGAGGATCTTGTGTTTCCTCATTGGTTGGAACCTCATCCACTTTTGATGCTTGTCCATCATCAATGGTTTCAATGATTCCTACATCATCATCATCACAAGAATCCTTCCTAGGAAGGAGGTTTCATCGAAAACCACATGTATTGACTCTTCTACAACTCTATAAGCCTTTGAAAGTTGAGAATATCCAAGAAAAATGGCTTCATCACTTTTTACATCAAATTTACCTAAATCATCTTTTCCATTGTTTAAAACAAAACATTTGCACCCAAAAAGGTGAAAATAACTAATGTTAGGCTTTTTGGATTTTAAAATCTCATAAGGAGTTTTCTTCAAAATCGGTCTAATCATTACACGATTTATAATGTAACAAGAAGTGTTTGTGGCTTTCGCCAAAAAATACTTAGGTAAATTGTTTTCACAAAGCATGGTTCTAGCTATTTCTTCTAAAGTTCTATTTTTCCTCTCAACTACCCCATTTTGTTGAGGAATGCGAGGAGTCGAAAAATTGTGGCTAATACCATTTTCATTACAAAAATTCTCAAAACTTAAATTTTAAAATTCGGTTCCATGATCACTTCTAATATGAGAAATTCTTTGATCAAGATCATTTTGAGAAATATTTGAAAATGTGATGAATTTTTCTAAGGCTTCATCTTTAGTACTCAAAAATAGAACCCAAGTGTATCTAGAGTAATCATCTACAATAACAAAAGCATATGATTTTCCACCCAAACTAGTAGTTCTAATAGGCCCAAAAAGATCCATATGAATCAATTGTAAAACTCTACTAGTAGAAACATCATTAATGGACTATGCGACTAAGCATGCATGAGATAGGTTAATGTCATCTAGATGCACCATATAAATATTTACTATGCGATGACCTATGAGCATTGTTCTATTGGATTCTATGTCTATTATTTTACAACCATGTTTATCAAAAGAGACATAAAAACCTTTATCACACAATTGACTAATGCTCAACAAATTATGCTTAAGACTATTAACAAGTAAGACATTTTCAATAAGAATAGAGGAGTGGTTACCAATAGAGCCAATACCCTTAATATGACATTTGGAGTTGTCACCAAAAGTTACTACTCCACCACTTTTAAGCTCTAACTCCTTAAATCGTCCCTTGTCTCCGGTCATATGCCTTGAGCATCCACTATCAAGGTACCACATGTTTTGGCTTGAAGCTTTGGCCTTTAAGCAATGCTCAACCTACAAACAAAGATTTAGTTTTTGATTTTTGGTACCCAAATCATTTTGGGTCCATGAGAGTTAGTTCCCAAAAGCTTGGTTCCCTTAGGAATCCAAGATGCAATGGCATGAACATTTTAGAAATAATAAGTTCCTTTGAAAACCTCTTTGTTTGTGGCCATAAAAATTCTTTTTCACATGGTGGGGTTTTCAAGAGCTTCCTTTTTTAAAAGTTGAACTACCAACCACTTTGACTTGTTCTTTGAGCTCATTCACCACTTTATGGTGATTCTCACTCAAGCTAGAAATAAGGTTGTTTAAATCCACATTTTCATTTTGAAAGAAATTTAAATCATAATTTAAAGTAACAACCTTTTCTTCAAAATACAAAATCGTTTTTGTCAAAGAATCGTTTTTCTATTTTAAATCGGAAATGATTTTCTTGTTTTTCAAAACCGATTCTTTGAATTTCAAAACCAACTCATCATAAACATCTTATAACTTGTCATATGCATTATATAATTCATCATAAGATAAATCATTACAAGATGGTTCAAGGGTTACCTTGGGCTCATCAAGAGCCATGAGACAAAGGTTGGCCACTTCATTGTCCTCATCGGATGATGACTCCTCATCACTCCATGTGGCAACATGAGCCTTTTGCTTCTTCTTCTTCTCAAAACCCTTCATTTTTTATTGTGGGAAATCGGTCCTAATGTGACTGGGCTTCTTGCATTCATAACAAATGATTTGATCCTTCTCATCTTCTTTGCCCTTTGATTTAAATTCCTTCTTTCTTTGGAATCTCCTATTCCAGTTTGCCCTCATGAGCCTAGTGAATCTTTTGGCTAACATATCCAACTCTTCAAGTTGATCCTCTTCATTAGTGTCTACTTTCTCTTATGAAGCTTTAAGTGAAATCCTTTGCTTCTTATTTTCAACTTATCTTTTCTCTATCTTCACTTCTTCCTTCTTCTTTTCATCTTCTCTTCCTTTCTTCATGATATCATGGGTGAGAAAAGATCCCCCAAGAGCATCAAGCTTGAGAGTCTTGAGGTCTTTTGCTTCTATGATAGCCGTTCTCTTGCTATCCCAAGACTCGGGAAGAGAGTAGATTAGTTTCCTCACGAGATTATCCTCCGGTATGATCTCACCAAAGCCCTTGAGACCATTCACAATGAAGGAAAACCGATCAAACATCTTGGTGAAGTCTTTATCCAGCTCCATCTTAAAGTTCTCATAATTGAGATTAAGAAGACCGATCTTCATTTCCTTCACATCATTGGTGCCCTCATAAGTTGTCTCCAAAGAATCCCAAACTTCTTTGACACTTGTACATGATGACATCTTGGAGTAGATGTCGGGACCAAGAGCACAAAAGAGGATGTGCCAAGAACTTATCAAGAGGCAGTATTGAGCCCAGACTTTGAGAAATGGCTTGAGGCCATGAAATCTGAGATGGAATCCATGTCAGTCAACCATGTATGGACATTGGTTGAATCACCTAAAGGGGTAAAACCTATAGGGTGTACATGGGTTTTCAAGAAGAAAACCGACATGGATGGAAACGTACAAACATACAAGGGGCGACTAGTCGCTAAGGGTTTTCGACAAGTTCATGGTATTGACTATGACGAAACTTTCTCCCCTATAGCTATGTTTAAATCCATCCGGATCTTGCTTGCTATAGCTGCATTCCATGATTATGAAATTTGGCAAATGGACGTCAAAACCGCTTTCCTTAATGGAAAACTTGAAGAGGATGTATATATGACACAACCAGAAGGTTTTGTCGCTCCAGGAAATGTTGGAAAGGTTTGTAAGCTACAAAGGTCCATTTATGGACTAAAGCAAGCTTCTCGAAGCTGGAATCTTCGTTTCAATGATGCGATCAAAGAATTTGGTTTTATCAAGAACGAAGATGAGCCTTGTGTTTACAAGAAGACTAGTGGGAGCATTGTTTCTTTCCTAATCTTGTATGTAGATGACATACCTACCTTACAGTCAGTTAAGACTTGGTTAAGTAGTTGTTTCTCTATGAAAGATTTGGGTGAGGCACCATATATCTTAGGGGTTAAGATCTATAGAGATAGATCTAGACGACTTCTAGGTCTGAGTCAAAGTACATATATAGACAAAGTTCTGAAAAGATTCAGTATGAAAGAATCCAAGAAAGGATTCTTACCTATGAGACATGGTATATCTCTTTCGAAGGAAATGTGTCCTTCAACTCCACAAGAAAGAGAACGAATGAGTAAGATTCCATATGCTTCGGCTATTGGTTCTATCATGTATGCCATGATATGTACTCGACCAGATGTATCGTATGCCTTAAGCATGACAAGTCGATATCAGGTAAACCCTGGTTAAAGTCACTAGGTAGCAGTAAAAAACATCCTTAAGTACTTGAGAAGAACTAAGGATACATTTCTTGACTATGGAGGCAAAGAAGAGCTAAGTATAAAAGGTTATACTGATGCTAGTTTCCAAACAGACAAGGATGACTCAAGATCGCAATCTGGATTTGTGTTTTGCCTTAATGGAGGTGCTGTAAGCTGGAAAAGTTCTAAGCAAGACACAGTAGCTGATTCTACGATAGAGGCTGAGTATATTGCAGCCAGTGAAGCAGCAAAGGAAGCTGTTTGGATCAAAAAGTTCATATCCGAACTAGGGGTTGTTCCAAGCATATCAGATGTTATAGAACTCCGTTGTGACAACAATGGAGCCATTGCACAAGCAAAGGAACCTAGATCTCATCAACGATCCAAACATATTCTTAGACGCTTCCATCTCATTCGAGAGATCATAGATCGAGGAGATGTGGAGATATGTAAAGTACACACGGATGATAACATTGATGATCCCTTGACGAAGCCTCTGACACAACAGAAGCATGATCGTCACACTGAGTCAATCGGTATTAGATATGTGAGTGATTGGTCTTAGTGCTAGTGGGAGATTGTTAGAGTATGCCCAAAGACCAATCATATGATGATTGTAAGGATACTTTTATTTATCAATTTTATTGAATAAAGGCATTGCCATTGTTGTTTTCAGATATGTATCAATGTATATCATAAATTGAGAAACAATAAGGTCCATATAATAATATATGTATTATTATTAAAAGATCCTTAGTCAAGTATTATTATGGGTATGGACAATAATAATACGCTTAAGACTAACATGTGATTAATTGATGACAATGAGTTGTCATTGACATAGAGTTGTCAGAATTAATACATGAATATATTAATAGAGAATAATATATTGGATTGACCCACTATGAGCATATATCTTGGATTATTATGTGACGGTCACGATATTGCTCATAGTGAAAACTATATCTATAGTCCTTAGACTTGAGATTATTACTATCTCAACATATGTTGTTTTATGTTTTGATGCAGTTAAACGTGTCGCGTAATTAGTTACACTATAAAAACTGACATTGGACATATTACAATGTATGTAGTGAGATGTGAATAATCAAGATAGGATTTGTCCTTCCTACATAATAGGAAAATATATCAAAGGCCAGTTGATTGAGACTAGAAATGCATGACCATGCTTGAATACGTTGATATGAGATATCACAAATTATTCATTAAAAGTAGTCCAATCTAGATATCAAGAAACATTAAAATAGGCTATAAAAGTGTGACTATTCCAAGACTTGTGCCTATTAAAGATATAAAAGGACAAAAGGATATAATACATTAAGATAGTTGGTCACGGACATGATATATCGAATCATGATCTCTTATTACTTAAATGACAATGATATATTGCTAGATGTCACTCATTGTTTGTAATATTAGAATTGTTCTAATATTACTACTAACGTTACAATGAGCCTACAGGGTCACACCCAATGGTTGAAAAGGAGCAAAAATATATATAAGTATAAGAAGAATATATTTAATCCCGAATTTTAATAAAGGATATAATTAAAGTAATTATATCGCTTTTAAATTCGAATTAAATATATAGATTCCGAAATTTAAGGAAATAATTAAAGTAATTATTTCCTATAAACAAATTCGGAATCAAACTCTTATACCTAGGGTTACACCTATATAAAGGATCTTTGGTCTAGCAGCCATAACATAAAAATTCCGAATTCCAAACCCTAGAATCACAAAAAAATAGTTTTTCGAGATTTGCTCTCTCAACCGGGTGAACTGAGTAGAGGCCGAGACGATATTCGTGGAGGCTAAATATTCGATTGTTGAACGATCGTAACTGCAGCAGATCTCGTTGTTGTCTTTGTTGTTTATCAAGGAACCCAATGTAAGTTATCGCATCTCTTCCTCCCGATTTCGGATTAAACGTACATGGATCACTGGAAAGACTATCGTAATTTTGTTCTGCTGCGCCATGGGGTGTGTCGGCGGTCCCAACAGTGGTATATCAAGAAACATTAAAATAGGCTATAAAAGTGTGATTATTCCAAGACTTGTGCCTATTAAAGATATAAAAGGACAAAAGGATATAATACATTAAGATAGTTGGTCACGGACATGATATATCGAATCATGATCTCTTGTAACTTAGATGACAATGATATATTGCTAGATGTCACTCATTGTTTGTAATATTAGAATTGTTCTAATATTACTACTAACGTTACAATGAGCCTACAGGGTCACACCTAATGGTTGAAAAGGAGCAAATATATATATAAGTATAAGAAGAATATATTTAATCCCGAATTTTAATAAAGGATATAATTAAAGTAATTATATCCCTTTTAAATTCGAATTAAATATATAGATTCCGAAATTTAAGGAAATAATTAAAGTAATTATTTCCTATAAACAAATTCGGAATCAAACTCTTACACCTAGGGTTACACCTATATAAAGGATCTTTGGCCTAGCAGACATAACATAAAAATTCCGAATTCCAAACCCTAGAATCACAAAAAAACAGTTTTTCGAGATTTGCTCTCTCAACCGGGTGAACTGAGTAGAGGCCAAGACGATATTCGTGGAGGCTAAAGATTCGATTGTTGAACGATCGTAACTGCAGCAGATCCCGTTGTTGTCTTTGCTGTTTATCAAGGAACCCAATGTAAGTTATTGCATTTGTTCCTCCCGATTTCGGATTAAAAGTACATGGATCACTGGAAAGACCGTCGTAATTTTGTTCCGCTGCGCCATGGTGTGTGCCGGCGGTCCCAACAACTCTCGTGTAAAAACACTTAAAAAATATCTTTAAATTTCTTGGTTTGACTTGAAACAAAAGTTTGACTAAGGGACTTAAAAAATTATTACACAATAGTCCTTTAACATAATTGTTATATCAAAATCAATTTTAGTTTTACATCTAACTTGCAAACTATTGTGGTTCCTGGATTGAAACACCTAACCATACAGGTTTGCATATTATTCATTGTGGTTCCCATACAGTGTTTTAAGTGCCAAACGTTTGGCCCTAACACACTTGTTCTTACCAACTTTGATACCCCTTTATTTTTGTAAAACATGTTTTAGAGATGTTATGCTAAATGTGGGGTCAACATAAAAATGATAGAAATACTTCTGTGCGAACTACTTAGAAGTTATATTAGAATTCAATAACTTCCTAACACAATTATGTTTACCCTTTATTGACTTAATCTGCCAAGAATCTGTACAAGAATCTTCATCATTAATTGGAGCTGCTCATTGATGAGTGCCTAAAAGTCCTATTCTTTATACCAATTTCCCACTCGATTATATCAATTTTCTTTTATTTTCTCTTTAAATCTCATTATTTTTTCATGTTTTCTTTTAATTGGAAGGAGGTTGGATCAGGTTTGGAGTTAAAAATTCATTCAAACCTTTTAACTTATAGTTTTTTATTAAAATTCTCAAGTATTTGATCCATTACAATGTTTATAGATTTTGATTTGATGATTTAATGTTTTTAATTAAGATTCTTGACTTGATTTTGGAAAATCCCATAAAGATTTAATATATAGTTGATTTGAGTTGGAAAATAAATATTTCTTGAATTTTTTATGGTTTAATTGATGGTTTATAAGTTATTAATCTGGGACCTTGAGTTTTAGGTGTGTTTAAAGGCTTTAATCTATAGTTCTTGTTGGTTTGAGTGTGCTCTGTTGTTGTTGGCGGTTTATGTACTTTAGATTTGAGTTTTTATGAGGTTTTTGGTGTGGAGAAGAGCTTAATCTTGTTGGTTGTTGGGTGGGAATAGTTTAGTGATGTTTCGGTGTAGTTTTCAGTTATTTTGTTAGAGTGCAAGGGGCTATTGTGAGGGTAACGATTTAGATATTGAATTGATGTTTTCCTAGGTATTAATTCCTCTATTTTTATTGTATGGAAGCAGGACAAATTGAATAGTAACATCTTGAAGAGTTTCGGTAAGAGTTAGAGGGGTGTTGGCCTCGACGAGCTACGTTTGCTTAAGCGGTGAGTGGCTACCCTATCGATAGGGTATTCTAGTGGTTTTTGAAAGTTTTGAGAGTTTTGGGAAGGTGTGATAAACCTTACTTCACTCGAAAGTAAGTTGGCATGTTTAATCTCTGTTGCTGGTATACAATTGTCCCATGATTTTTATGATTTGTGTCATGTTCTTAATGTTGTTTTGCTTATTTGTTTATGCATGATATAAAATGCTTTATCATGCTCCCATGTTTTGGATTTGAACAGATATTTCATATTTCGGTTTAATGAACATGTTTATATACACTATTGATGCATGAGATTAACGGAATGCATGTGAAAGAGTTGTCTTGAGTAAATATTTTAAGCATTGGCTTGAGATGATATTGGACTAAAATGTGATTGTTGAGTTAGAGGGATATATTGATCGATCAATAGGGTCTAGGATGCACTATAAAATGAAAAGTTGTACGTATTGAAAAGTTCTTGTATGAATCTTATGCTTGGTAATAAGAGAACCACAAGCCTATTACTTCTGATTGGAGGACCGCAAGTCAATTCGGACATCAAGGTGTATGGACATAATGGAGGACCACAAGCCATCACGTGTATGGACATGATGGAAGACCGCAAGCCATCATGTGTGTTGAAGAATCGCAAGCCAACACTTGCCTGTATATCCTATTTGATTAGAAGAACCGCAAGCCTAATCTAATCACATTGTCAATATATTAAACATGGTTTCAATTACAAGTTTAATGGTATTTGATATTGCATATGGTTCTTACGTATAAATAAATATTTTTTTTGCTATATGATGCACATGAGAAATTAGCTTAAAGCATTGCTTGGTTTGAAGCATGTAAGACTTGAGATAATGCACGGGATGCATGAGTTATGATGTTGAGACTTGTTGTTTTAATTGGGCTTTGGAAAACCATGAATTTCATTTGCATTGAGCATGGAATGTTTTTAAGAACAAGTTTATATTGATTGATTATGGGTTGTATTACAATGGTTGTTTATTTAATGTTGACACTTACGCCCTCTTTTACCTTGCAATGCAGAGAAATAGATTTAAGGTAGCCCAAGGAAGGAAGCACTAGTTTAGCAAACCTATTATAGCTCAAGTATGAACTTTGTAAATGCTAGTAGTAGTGTAGAGCAATGTGAGTTTATATTCATGTTGAAAATTGTCTTGCCATGTTTTGGTTGGCTTTGTTTTGTTGATACTTGATTTGATTGTATTGATTTTGTTGATCATAGTGAATTGGTTGAATGGTGTGATGGTTGCTAGGATGCTTGCCTATAGTTGTGATTGTTATGCTATGTTTATTTTTGATGCAAGTAGGTTGTGAAGCATCTAGCTTGGTTGATAGATAGCAAATGGTTGAAGCACGTTATTTGGTAGTTGATATATGCTTAATGGCTTGAGTATGCTTAATTGATGAATAGAGTATTTTAGAACCTTTCTATGTGTTGTTGGAATGCTTTAGATGTTGTCTTGGAGGTAGAATTGCCTAGTGGTATCGTAATAGCGGGTGTTGTTTCGATACACGGTCTTGAATCTAGTTATGAAGGCATGAAATAGGTCACACGTTCTAATACGCCTAGCCCATGTACCAAAATGAGTAAGTCATTTTCATACAAGCATTCCGATACACGAGGTCAGTTTACCGAAATCGGTTTTTTTAGTGTCAAAACATTCTGATATGGAAGCCCTACCATATCGAAACGACTGACCGTTAAATTGGTTAAGAGTCTGAAATAAGTTTGTATTCTTTTTATTTTGGTTCTTGAATCTTGTATGCTTAATTACATGAGTTATGAGCATCGTTTTGATTTGAAATTTCACCAGTGAGCATGTAAAGAACTTAATTTCAAGTTGAAAATTTTTATTTGTTGAAATTGGTTTAAAAGTTTTAGAAATTACGATTTAGTCCTTTTTACTTTTGTATGTTCGAATTAAGACTCGAACGAGTTTTGTTTTCGTTTCCAGTGAGCATAAGCTATGTATGAACATGTAGGATCTAAATGAAGCACTTAGATAAGATAAAGTAAAAAATTAGGTTCGTTTCGAGATGGGTTTTCGGATTAGATTTGGTATTCCTCGTGTAATCCGTTTGGGTCGGATTTTGTCTAGATCGAGTCGAGAGGGTTACACAAAATTTTTCATATATGTTTCTTACTATCCATTTTATTGATGTTGATTGGAAATTGTGTAAAATGATTTTAAACTTTTTTTCAATTGCCGGCTATTTTGGAAAACTTATTTATAGGGCTGTTGAAAAGTGTCTACTTAAGTGAGATCTTAAAAGAATAATGATTATAACTGTTGATAATGCTAGTTCTAATGATCTAGCGATCAAGTATTTGAAGCAATTCCTTAACTTATGTGATGATAATGTGTTAAATGTTGAATTTTTACATATGAGATGTGCTACACATATTTTGAATTTAGTTGTTAAAGATGGACTAAAAGATGTTGATATCTTAGTTATAAGAGTTCGAGCTGCTGTGAAATATGTCAGATCTTCTCCTGTAAGACTTCAAAAGTTTAAAGCTTGTGTTGATGATGAGAAAATAAATTCTAAATCTCTTGTTTGTTTGGACGTTGAAATAAGGTGGAATTCCACTTTTTTTCATGCTTAAAAGTGTTTTGATGTTTAGAAAGGTTTTCAAAATTTTTAAAACTAATTATCTTTCTTGCACAAAGGAGCTTTAAAAGGATGGTGGTCTCTAGATAATGAAGATTAGGATAAAATTATCATTTTTTGCCTTTTCTTCATATCTTTTATGATGCTACATTTAATTTCTCCAAATCAAGGTATGTGACTGGTAATATTTTTGTAAAAGAAATTTATGATATTTAGTATACAATTAATTATTTTGTTGATGACTCAAATGATGGGGTTAAGTGTATGAAATGTCAAATGAAATGAAATTTGAAAAGTATTGGACGAATGTAAATAATGTGAATGTACTGATTTCATTGTTTTAGTTCTTGATCCTAATCATCAGTTAAGATATGTTAAGTAGATTATTCTTCGTTCTTATGATCTTAGCGACTCTTTTAACTTGTGTTAACAGATTAAAAGTATTTTGATATCATTGTTTGATTTTTATACTTCTTCGCATCATGATTCAACTCAAGCGAGATCATGCTCTTTCTATCATTACTCTAGTGGTCATAGTGGCAGGGAGAAATAAGAAAGTTGAAAGGAATAAATTTTAAAAAGGATTATGTGACTGAGATAAAATTGAATGATACTTATGAAACAATTAAGATAGACAGATACTTAGGGGATAAATGTTCGTGATAATGATAGTTTTGATATCTTGAGTTAATGGTCTATGCAAACAAATAACTATCATATTATTATGAGCATGACACGTGATATACTTGTCATTTCGATTTTTACCGTTGCTACGGAGTCTGCTTTTAACACAGAAGGATGTGTTCTTGTTTCTTTCTGTATCTCTTTAACTCCTAGATTGGTGAAAGCTCTTGTTTGTACGTAAGATTGATTTTGTGTTTCTCATAACCCATTATTGTAGAGGAGTTTGCTAGCATTGAAAATTATTGAAGAAGATTAGTTTTTAATTTTAAATTTATTATTTTTATTTATAATATTTATTTATACTATTGTTATTTTATTTTTTTGATTTATTGATAATTGATATATATTTAAAAAATTTATGTATAAATTCAATACTTGGTTTTAGAGCAACAAAAAATTATAATTGATGAGACAAACGAAGTTTTAGAGCAATGAAAAACATTTATTTAGTTGCATTTTGATGATTTAATGTAGTTTTAGTCGCATGTTGTTTAAACTTTTAAGTTTTATATTTAAATTATGTAATTTGAATTTTAAACTATGTGATGTTTGAAACTTTGAATTATGTAATTTGAATATTTGGATGTTGAAATTTAGTTTCGCGGTTTAAATTGTTGCTTAAACATTAAGGTGTTTTCAAAAAAAATCGGGTACCCTATTACCCTGATTAGGTACCCGATTTTCATGGGCCAGATAACAGGTCAAGACTTTAATACCCAAAAATTTCGGGTACCCGAATTCCCGGATACCCGGTTTTAAACACTCCTAGTATGCATTCTAATAAGCATACACTATTTCGACAATGTTTACATTTCACATGCATCATCGAAGAAACAATCAAAATCAATGTTTATATAATTGTCGCTAATTAACTCATATTGAAGCATATAAATTAAAGAAATTGGCAACTAATGTTTAGGGATGAGCGCAGAACATGAATCTGATGGGTTTTGACCTAATCCTATCCTATCGAGTTGGATTTTTTCATAAAATAATTCAGGTCGATGTTTTTCAAGGTTTATTACGGTTTGCGTCAGTTTCTAGTTTAAGGTAAAAAAATCTGAATCTAATAGACCTGAGATTAATAGCATAATTGTTCATATATTTTTAGGGATATTTGTAATAATGATCTCTCCTTATATATTTTTTATAAGCTTAAGTCACTAAAATTGATTTTTTTAAAAAATTTGTCACTAAAATTTTATTTATTTATAATTAAATCCTTAAATTTTTTTTACAATTAAATAACTAAAATTTAAATTTTTTAGTAATTTGGATCGAGTCAGGTTTTAAACCTTAAAACTCGGGTTGGATTTTTTCCACCCTAAACCTGGCGGGTCGGGTGATGGGTGGAAGGTGTTGATACTTGGTTCGTGTGACGGGTAAAAGGTGTTGATACTCGAATCGAGTGCGGGTGAGTCGAAAATAAGGTCTGTGCCCATCTCTACTAATGTTTACCTTGAGGCGAATAGTGAGGAGAGGGTTGCCACCGACATCCATGATAAGGATTTCACCTTTTTTGCAGATACGATACAAGGATTTAGAAGGAAAAAAAATAAACACAAATATTCAAATTGAGTTTTACAAAGGTTCAATATAGAATAAATCTTTCAACTTAGTTGTCTTCATCTACAACATAAGATTTGAACCTTAAGCTTAGTTAAAACAATCTAACAATTCATCTCGCTACAATTAACTGTTGGATATTTAGAACATACTTTGATCTCAATTAAAATAGAAATATAATGAATAATATTTAATGCAGATATAGTGAGTTTTTACAAATAGTATAATTTAATTTAAAATTTTAAATCTAAATCTCTAACCTTAAAACTTAAACCTTAATTCTAATTTTAAACCTTAATCTCTAAACCTATAAATTAAATCCTATGAAATAAATATTAGTCTTAAGATTAGAGATTCGAATCATGATATTATGAATAAAATAATTAAATTAAAAGAATCATTCTTATAATAAATCTCTAGTATACGGTGAGAATAACCAAGTAGGTTAATTTAGATCCAATCATTGTAACAAAAATTCTAGGGATTGAAATTGGTAGGAGTGAATGGGTAGAAATTTTAGTGTGTGAGGAGAGACCCCATGATTTAATCAAGCTTGAGGGTCTTGAGATCTTTGGCTTCGATGATGTCGATCTTTTTTGAGTCCCATGACTCGGGAAGGAAGTAGATAAGCTTTCGAACAAGCTTCTCTTTCAGAATGATCTCTTCATAATCTTTAAGTCCATTGGGGATGGTGGATAAGCGATCAAACATCTTTGCAATGTCTTTTTCTGGATCTATCTTGAAGTTCTCATACTCTAGGTTGAGGATTTCAATCTTGGTCTCCTTTACATCATTTTCCCCTCGTATGTAACTTCGAGCTTGATCCAAACTTCCTTGACATCTTCGTAAGAGGAAATATTTTCTTAGATGTCGGGATGGAATGCATAAAAGATAATGTGCAATGCTTTACAATTTAGCATCATCTTCTTACGATCTTCTACGCTCCATTCCACCTTTGTTCCTTATGGCACAAATTGTTCATCTTCAACTATATCCCATAGCTTGTAATCTTTAGCTTTGATGAATTATATCATTCTTTTTTTTCCAATGAAAATAGTTTGGCCCGTCAAAGAAAGGAGGTTTGTCAATGAAAAGCGTCATGGATCACCAGTTGATAGATAATTGGTCTAGCTTGCTGGATCACCTCAATAGGATGTTAATCCTTCTCAATTGAGCCTCACTCTAATACCAATTGTTAGGCTTCAATGGGCTCGATGCACAACTAATTAAACTTGCCAAGTGGTGGAGAAATGATAATTTGGGTGGTTTGTGGTGGAAGCAAAAATATAAAAAATTGGACAAAAGGATTTAGAGTGGTTTAGACTTCTAACCCAATTCCTAAACCCACTAGCTTAGCTTCCTAATAAGGATTTCCCAAATTCACTAAGAATTTCTACCTTTTTAGGATAAAGAATTAACCTTGAAACCTAGATTCAATTCCCGAATCTAGCATCCAAAGTTCACAACCCGAACTTTGGGAACCCTCTCAAACAAGAGGAAAAAAAAAGCAAACTTGTAATCTTTCCAACAAGGAGAATGTTTTCAATCTAAAACATTTTCCATTTATAAATTTAGGGGCACTAGATTGTCTCACATAAAAATTTGATTTTCCCAAAATATTTTTCTTTTCAAATTCTTTGGAAGTCAAATCATTTTGTTTCTTAAGATCATCTAAAGCAACTTGATGATCTTTTTCTATCTTTTGAAGCAAGTTTTTTATATCAAAAACTGTAAGTTCCAATTCTTTCAATCTTACTTCAAACTTAAAATAGGTTTTTGAAAGCAAATCGTTTTCTAATTTTAGCTTTGAAATCATCTTTTTGTTTTAGAAAATGAAGCTTTAAACTCAAAAGTCAATTTATCATAAGCTTCTTGCAACTCATTAAAAGTATAAGAATTTAAAGTTTTAGAGTTAGAATTTACCTCCCCCTCATTGAGGGCCATCAAGCATAGGTGGATTACCTTATCTTCTGTGGAGTCATCATCACACCAAGTGGCCACGTATGCTTTTTTCTTTGAAGATGATCCCTTTTTGTATTTCTTGTGGGAATCCTTCATCTTCTTCTTTGATTCGTGCTTTAAAGATTTATTCATGTCGTTCCTCACGATTCGAGCAAAGTCCATGAAAGTTGGGTTATCTTTTCATCTTCTTCACTATCCTCCTCACTTGATTCTTCAAAGTGAATGTACTTGAAGAATTTGAGAGCTATGGTGTTTACATTTACACCAAGATCCATCTTCTTCTTCTTCTTCTTCTTCTTTTTCTTCATCAATCTTGTGTCTTCCTTCTTCATCATCTCTTCTCTTCCTTTCATCATAGTTTGGTGTGTGAGGAGTCACCCCATGAGTTCATTAAGCTTGAGGGTCTTGAGATCCTTGGCTTCGATGATGGCGGTCCTTTTTGAGTCTCATGAATCGAAAGGGAGTGGATAAGCTTTCGAATAAGCTTTTCTACTAGAATGATCTCTCCATAACCTTTAAGTCTATTGGTGATGGTGGAGAAGCGATCAAACATCTTTACAGTATCTTCTTCCGGATTCATCTTTAAGTTCTCATACTCTAGTTTGAGGAGTCCAATTTGGGCCTCATTTACTTCATTTGCACCCTAATATATAACTTAGAGCTTGTCCCAAAATTTCTTGGAATCTTCACAAGAGGACATCTTTTCGTACATGACTGGATGGAATACACATAAAGAATGTGCAATGCTTAACAATTTAGCATCATCTTCTTGCGATCTTCTACGCTCCATTCTGCATTTTTTCCTTATGACACAAATTGTCCATCTTCAACTATATCGCATAGCTTGTAATCTTTAGCTTTGATGAAGTACATCATACTTTTTTCCAATGAGAATAGTTTGACCCGTCAAAGAAAGGAGGTTTGTCAATGGAAAGCGCCATGGATCACTGGTTGATAGATAATTGGTCGAGCTTGACAAATCGACTCAATAGGATGTTAATCATTCTCGATTGAGCCTTGCTCTAATACCAATTGTTAGGCTTGAATGGTTGGATGCACAACCGATTAAACTTTCCAAGTGGTGGAGAAATGACAATTTGGGTGGTTTGTGGTGGAAGCAAAAATATAGAAAATTGGACACAAGGATTTAGAGTGGTTTAGACTTCTAACCCAAGTCCTACATACACTACCTTAGCTTCCCACTAAGGATTTCTCAAATTCAC
The DNA here is from genome assembly GCA_035048815.1 of Abelmoschus esculentus. Taxonomy (NCBI): domain Eukaryota; kingdom Viridiplantae; phylum Streptophyta; class Magnoliopsida; order Malvales; family Malvaceae; genus Abelmoschus; species Abelmoschus esculentus. The sequence goes on along the minus strand of JAUCBN010000063.1, from coordinate 6,878,290 downwards.
TAAGAATTTCTACCTTTTAAGGATAAAGGATTAACCTTAAAACCTAGATTCAATTCCTGAATCTAGCATCCAAAGTTCACAACCCAAACTTTGGGAACCCTCTCAAACAAGAGAAAAAATAAGCAAACTTGTAGTCCTTCTAACAAGGAGAATGTTTGAATCTAAGCTCTCACACAATCCTAATACACTTGAGCATACATATACATTGAGCTCACAAGTGTTATCTACCCAAAGATAAGATTTAAGCTCTAAGACATATCTTTGATCATATTATTGTTACAATGGAAGCATTAGTCTTCTCTTGGTGCTTGAGACTTTCTTTTATCATCCCAATTGAGCTTCTAGTCGTTGATGACCGTTGGGATTGATTTAGAGTCATTTGGAGCTAATTTTCAGGCCAATTTCTGCTTATGGTGCATGTGGTATCGAAACGCGTGATGGTTATTTCGATACTGCCACTTTGTGAAAAAGCCGTTGGATCTACAATAAATGAATGTTATCAAAACGCCTACGAAGCTTGTTTCGATATGGCTTCTAGCCGTTTTTTTATAAAATCGTTAGGGTTTTGTAAAGTTGTTGGAGGTTTATCGAAACACCTAAAATAGGTTTCGATACTAGCGTATCGAAACGGGTGTTTGTTGTATCGAAACCAAAATTCATAGTAGAAAATTATATCGAAACAATCCTAGATCATATCGAAACGCTTGTGTAATTTTGCCTTTGAAAAGTTTAGCAGTATCGAAGCACCTAGGAGGTGTATCGAAACGCCTGAGTTAAACAATGTTCTTTAGCTTCTTTAAATCATTTTGAACACCTTCAAAATCTCTCTCAAAAAAAACTCTTAAATATATTTTCAAGTTGTTTGGACATAAGAACTACTTTTGTAATTATTTCAATTTAATCCAAAACTATTTTTCAATTATTATATCAAAACATTAGTTCTACAAATTATAATTTTAAATTAATATTTTATTAAAAATTATAATTTTTAAATTTAAATTAATATTTAATTTAATATTTAAATTATTGTAATTATAATTAAAATGAAATTTAATTATAATATATTTAATTAAAATGTTAATGTCATAATATGTACAATTACATATTCAAATTCATATCAAAATTTTGTGTATAATTATATTTTATCAAATTTTATTATATATTAAATATATTTAAATTGAATTAAGTTATTGAACATAAGATTTAATTAAGATAAATTAACATCTAAAAAGCATAAACTACAAACATAATTAAAATAATTCTAAAATTAAATATAGATTTTATTAAATTAATCTAAATTATGATTCAATTGAATTAAACCAACACAATTGATAAAAAAGAAAAAAATAATAATGAAAAAGGGAAACGAAAAAATTTTGGAGGGAAATAAATCATTCATTTTTTAAGTTTTGATTAAATTACTTTAAGTGTAAAAATTTTGGAGGATATAAGTTATCCAAAATTTTGAAGAAAATTATAAATAAACTTTAATTATTATATAAAAAAGAGAGAAAAGACAAAATTTTGAAAGGAATTAATATATTAAAGTGTATATATATTAATATATTAATACATATATTAAATTATTATTATTATTATTATTATTATTATTATTATTATTATTTAAGTATATATTAATAAATATACATTAATACTATATATTATATTAAAATATATATTGAAGGATTTTTAATATATTAAAATATATATTATATTTAAATATATATTATTACTATATACATATACATTAATACATATAAATTAAAATATATATTATATACATATACTTTAATATATATATTAAAGTATATACATTCATGTATCTATATATATTAAAGTGTATATATATTAATATATTAATACATATATTAAAGTATACATATATATATATATACATATATGTATGTATATTATACATATATACATACAATATAATATATTAAAATATATTATATAATTTATATAAATATAATTACAATACATTAATAAATATATTATACTTATATATTATATACATATATAATATATTATACATAGTTACATATATTATATACATGTATATGATATATTATACATCTAATATATTAATATATATTAATGTATTATACATATACATACATACTTATATATTATTTACATTAATGTATTATAATGTATTATGTAAATAATATATAAATATATTATCGTATATAATATATTATATATATTATTATGTATACATTAAGGATTTAAAATATACATTTAAATCTATATTAAAGTTCACATATTATAGTATACATTCTATATATATTAAAAAATCTATATATAATATGCATTTTATATATAGTATATATTAAAGAATATATATCTATATTCCAATTTTTATATATAGTATATATTATATATATTATATGTGTATATTAAAGTATATTATATATATTAAAGTATATTATAGAAAAATATATTGTATATGTATATTGTATTAAAGTATATTATACATACATACTAAAATTTAACTATATTTTTATTCATATTAGTCCCTAAATGTTTAAATTTTCACTGAATTTTATCATTATTATTTTATATTTTTGCAATTTAGTTCATTATTTTAGATATGATCCATTGGATGATTTTTTGTTAATTCTAGTCCTTACAATTTTATTTTAATTCTAAATTGTCTATTATTTAATTTGTAATTTAGTCCAGTATTTTTATTAAGATGATATGTTTATTTTACTCATGTTTTTTTTAATTTTAAATTTAAATTTATTCCTTAATAATTTATATTTTTTTTAATTTAGTATAATTTTTACTCTTTCTAGTCCCAAAACTTTATTTTTAGTTGAAATTAATCTCATTTTTGGGATAATTTAGTCCAATATTTATTATTTCAATTTTATATTTTGTTAATTATAGTCCCTAAAACTTTGTTCTTATTCTAAATTGACCCCTTTTTTTTTATAATTTAGTCTAGTGTTTTGCAATGTCATGATATTTTTATTTATCTCCGAAATTTGAATTATTATTATTTTTTTTTGTAATTTAGTCTAATTTTTAAGATATGAATCATTTGATGATATTTTTGTTTAGTCCAATGCATAATATTTATTTTTAATATGATTCATGCTAGTGAAAGACGTTAGATATTAAATAATTAATTCAAAATGAACGATCAACCTAAAGTCTATTGACTCTTTGTACCAAACTCAAACTTAATATGGATTCAAAACCCGAATTAACTCAACCTGAAATAAAACCGAACTGAAATAAACTTGACCTGAAATGAACTTGTCAATTATCTGATTTTGACTCGAACCGTTTGAACCTGACCTGAAATGAACCCGAACTAAAATAACCCCGAACTGAAATAAACCCGACCTGAAATGGACCCATACCCGACCGAATTGAGTTAAAACATCAAATCAACTTGAAAATGATGTATATCCAATTTTAGTTAACCTGATAGTACCCAAGCTAAAAGCCACTCGATTAACTTTTTTACATCCCTAAGTAGGATCACAAATTTGGCATGATAATTTCAAATTTCAGTGTTAAATTTTTTATAATTTTTGTTTCTAATCATAACCGGTCAATTTTAAACCATTAAACATAAAATCCTTAATATCTAAAGTCTAAAATATAATCTTAAATCCTAAAACTAAGATACTTGTAAACATGGGCGTAGCCACCCTTTATAAAGGGTGGTCAAATGACAGCCCAAAAGTTTTTGGTTCACCTCTTTTCATATAATTTATATATATAATTTTTTTAAAAAATAAATAAATAAATAACACCAATTTATAAATAATTGACACCCATTAAATATAAATCTAAAAAATGACACCCCTTAGATAATTTTCTAGCTCCGTCCCTGCTTGTAAAAACTTTTTTATTTTTGTTGTATTCATTATTTATATAAGTTATATTTTTGTAAATTAACAACTTAAATCCTAAATTCTAAAATTCTAAATACTAAATTCTAAATTCTAAAACATACAATTTATATCTTTAAATTCTAAAACTAACTTAAATCTTTAAAACTTAAAATTAAAATATTTATATAAATTTAAAATTATATATCAAAATATTATTTACCATATTTAGTTTTTTTTTTTAAGATAATGGATTAGAAAATAAAAGGGTGCATAAATGAATGAATAAATAGACGAGGTGAGGTCACATGAAGCGGCGGTTAGGAACCCATCCATCCGCTCTGATTTAAAGTGATGAGTATAAATCTAATTTTTTCTAATTGTGTTTTTTCTTATATTTTTTATTAAAATTTTTTTAAAAAATAAATTTTAAATTCTAATATTAATTTTTTATATCTTAAATTTTAAGTCCTACACCTTAAAAAATATATTTTACCTTTAATTTTTTAAATTTTAATTACAATCACTAACATTAAACTCTAAATCTTAAACCTTAAACCTACTAATTTAAAATAAAGACACTAATAATTATACCTTACGATATACCCATTCTTTAAATGCCAGCACACCATTTCCTTTTACATGAAAATTGAAGTAAAAAGGTAGGGTAAGTATAGATTGTGATAAGTTTATAATACAGGTAAAGATGATAAATTTTAAAATTTATTTAAAGATTTAAATTGTTAAAAAAATTATAATATTTTAAACTGATTTTTATATTTTTAGATAAATTTCGATATTTATTTTATAAGTACTAATATTTAGTTTTTATAATAACATTTTAAGTTTTTAGAAAAATATCGATACTTATTTAAAAATATAAAAAATTAACCTAAAATATTATTTAAAAATCTAAATATTTTATTTTTTAAATAAATATTAATTTCTTTATTTTTTATGGTAACTTCATTCACTTCTCCAACTCGGCATTGGCACATATGTAATTTGAACATCGAATTAAGTTTGGATATACGAGTCTATCCTTAAAAATATTTCATATTTTATATCAAAACTAAGATAAAGAAAAATATACACTGTCATCAACTGTTAATTGGTCTAGTAACATAAAATATTAAAATTTTTAAATAAGGTCAAGAATTCGAGTTTTAGAGTTAAGCATATAATAAATGAAATGAGAGGATTGTCCTCAAAATAAACTTTTAAAAATATTCGATTCGTATTAGTTAAAAATAAATTAAATATCAATAATTAAACCAAATAATAATTATACAATATTTATAGACTATCAAGATTTATCCTCATCCTTCAAGTATACTCGACAACCCAACCTTTTATACGTTATACTGATGATAATATTAAAGAGAATTGATGTATATTTTATCACTAAACCAATTAGGTATCTTCGATTTATTATTAAAATAAATAAATTTAATTTTTAATTATCTTAATTATAATATAAACTAAAGTATATTCATCGGATAATTTTTTTCTAATATAATACTTTTAGATTATTAAAAGTATATGTTTTAAATTCATTTTTAATATCTATTTTTTTATTTTTCTCTCTTTAATTTTAATTAAATATTAGTCAACAATATAAAAATAATTAAAAATAAAAATAACATTAATAAAAAATATATAAATAAAAACTATTATTCTTAATAAATTAAAAAATAATTTTTTTAATAAACATTATTTTTTTTAATTTTAATTATTTTTATATTATTATCAAATAATTAATTAAAACTAAAAATAGAATTTATAAAACATCAATTTCAATAATTTAAAAATATTATATTAGAAAAAAATCCATCTCATAAATATAATTTAATTTTAGTTTTAATCGAGGATAATCAAAATTTAAAATAATTCAATTTAATATTTGGATAACTACTTTTTTTTTATAACTAACTAGTTTAATGATAGGTTGTTTTGTATTTTATATAAAAGTCTTGGGTTTGATTCTCCTTACCCATTAATTATTTTTTATTTTTAAAATATAAAAGTATTTAGCTTTTTCATGTACAAGGTTTGAAAAATATAACTAAATTATTGTTGTTTGAGTTTTTTTATAATATTGTACTTGAATAATATTTTTAAAATATGATTGATTTTATGGTAAATTACCCTAGTGACCACTCAATTAATTGAGGATACCTATTTTGGTCACCCAACTAAAGAACTCGTCAATCAGGTCACCCAACTTTTAAACCCTACCTATTTTGGCCACTGTCGTTAAAATTCTGACAGAAAAGTTAACAATAGAGACGTGACAGTAAAATAAAATCTGTATAATTACACATTCAATCCCTATAATTTATTTATTATTTTAATTTTATACTAATTTTAAATTAATAAATAAAGGGTTAATTACTGTAAAAGTCACATTTGTTTGCTCCCAGTACAAATTTGGTCACCAATTTTGAAAATCAACCAATAAGTTCACTTACGTTTTCGGGTTGTAAACTTTTGGTCACTTCGACGTTAGATACCGTTAATGGTTGACGGAAAGATGATTTGACATAATAAAAAATAATAAGTCCCTAAATAATTATTTTATCTTTATTTATTTTTAATTTAACCCTCAAAATTTTAAATTTATATATTTTCACCATCTTTCTCAAATAAATCTTCATTTCCTTCTAGACACCTTTACACGATGAAAACTAAGGATTGCAGTAAAAAAATTGTGGTGGTGCGGGATCCCGATGAACTCTTGAACCATATTACTCTGGATCTCTTCTTTGGATTACGCATCATATTACTCTTGTTGTTGGCCGCTTGACCGACATTTTTTGTTGAAACCGAGTTTTGGTTTAAATTTTCCGGTCTTAGTGGAACCTGCTGCATCAATGAATAAGTGGTTCTACTTTGTACTTGTTGGTTGGTGAACAGCTGTGGAGTCGTGAATGTCGCCGATGAAGAAGCCATGTACCCATTAAGATCAATGCAATCAGGTTCAGATCTTAAATTTTGGGATCAAATTAAATCAAGGATCGAACTCAGATTCACTATTTTTGAAATTCGTAATAATTTTGATAAAGAATAACGATCCAAATATAATAAAGGATCGAACATAGTCGATGCAGAGTGGCTTGATAGCGACTGCACCGACGGCAGCGACGATGGTCGGATACTCAAAAGATCATGCCCATAACCGATATGACTTAAAACAACTGAGATTGACCTAAAGCGTGAATCATATTCATCACTTGTAAGGGTGAAGGAAAAATAGGCCTTTTTATTGTCTTGAGGAATAAATATTCTCTCAAAAATCATCAGAAAGTAGTCATAAATATATTGTCTTGAAAGCTCTAATCTGTTTGTTATGTTTTTAAACAAAGATTATGAAAACTGAGTATCAACGGGAAAAAAAGAGATAAAATCAAAGCTTAATGTTAGACTTGTAAGGGTGAAGGAAAAATAGGCTTTTTTATTTATGAATATTTTTTTTGTTAGATTAAAAGATATTTGGTTCATCTAATCTGTTGTTTGTGGATTCACTCATGAATAGATGAGATCATGGTGTGTTCGGGTGAAAATGACATTTGTGAGTCTGAAAGGAAAAAAGTAGGAGAAAGGAAAAAAAATTATAATTGTTGACAGAAAAATTTGAAGCTGCACAAGAGAAGGAAATGAAGATTTATTTAAAAAAGATGGTGAAAATATATGATTTTAAAACTTTGAGGATTAAATTAAAAATAAAAATAAAATAATTATTTAGGGACTATTTAGGTAATTAATTCATTTTTTATTATGTCAAATCATCTTTCCGTCAACCATTAACGGTATTTAACGTGGAACTGACCAAAAGTTTACAACCCGAAAATGTAAGTGACCTTATTGGTTGATTTTCAAAATCGGTGACCAAATTTGTACTGGGAGCAAACAAAAGTGATTTTTACAATAATTAACCCATAAATAAAATTAATCACCCAATCAATTGATAACACGTGTCATCATCGGATTAAAGAAAAATTAAAAGAGTTAATTGCTTTTGGTGGGATTTGAACTTGTGATCGCAAAACTAAAGGTCTCACCATTGGAACAACCAATGCTTATGACACTAAATGCATCATAATATATATAAATCGTATAAAATAATAAATGTTAGAGAAAAAAACAAGACAAATTTTATTTAACTGTCACGTCACTGTTGTTAACTTTTTCGTCATAATTTTAACGGCAGTGACCAAAATAGGTAGGGTTTAAAAGTTGGGTGACTTGATTGACGAGTTCTTTAGTTGGGTGGTTAAAATAAGTATCCCCAATTAGTTGGGTGGTCATTGGGATAATTTACCCTTGATTTTATGATAAAAATAAAGTTGGATTTATTAGAATTCGACTTTGAATATAAATTTATTTTTTTCATGTTAAAAAAATAAATTTAGGAAAAAAATTCTAACTTTTAAATAGTAAAAACTAAAAACATTAAAATCAATAATAAGAGACTTTAATTTAAATAACTTTTTTAATTTAATTATTATTCATAATCGAATTTTAATAAATTCGAGTTCACTCGTACAGTTTTAAGTCATTTGATCCGTAAGGCTTAGGTTTGATTCCCTCTAAATAAATGTTTATATATATATATATATAACTTACCCATCAAATTGGTTATAATTAACTTAATATAAACATATAAAATTACACGGATACTTGTCGCATTATCAATTCAATTTACGTAAATACATCAAATCATAAAAAAAAATTTATCTTAATAAAATTATTTTAACATAAATATATTATCATTATATTGTAAAATATGTAATTAAAATATAATAAATTAAATTGATCTAAGTGATAAATAACATAATATTATTTTAATAAGTTTTAAGTTTATATCATTATGTGTACACAAAATGTTATAACGAGAGACACTTATTAAAATTATGCGTGTAATACGAGTTAATTTAAATTAGTCAATAAAAATATTGTTTTAATATATCTTTAACATTTAATTTAGGGTAGACTACTCCAATAACCACCAAAATATATGAGTATACTTATTTTGGTTACCAAACTATTAAATTCTTCAATCAAGTTATTAAACTTATTAAATCGACCTATTTTGACCACTTTCGTTAAAAAATAAAAAAAAAATTAACAGACTATTGATGTGGTAATTAGTGGAAATTTATAAAATGATATATTTAATCTTTATTATTTATCTATTATGTTAATTTGATCTTATTTTTAATTTAATTTCTTAAAATTAATCAACTAATTTGATGACGATATATATGTCATCGTCTTAGATAAATTTATTTTAATGAACTAAAAAATCAAAAATCAAGGGAAATGCTTTGCATAGGGATTAAACTCACAATCTCATGATAGAAAGCCCAGTGCTTTTACTACTACGAATTTTTGTAATATAAGTTGAGTTATTTAAAATATATCTTATAATGCAATAAATGTTAGGAAATAATAAAGTAAAAAAAGTTGATAGAGGATTCAAACTTAAATCATTTGAATATTTAAAATCTTATAAACCATAAAAAATATTAAATGTTTGATTTAACATATTCGTATATTTTTTCTTTTCATTTTTAAATTAAATCGAATATTGAAAATAGTTCTATAAATCAAATATATTAAATCCAATATTAAATTGAACATTTTAAAATAATTTTTTTAATATTATATTTAATTTAAATATGAAAATATTAAATATTCGATTAATATATATTCAAATATTCAAAATGTTTGATTTAATATTTGATTCAACACATTCAATTTATAAAATTACTTTAAATATTTGATTTAATATTCGATTTGATATATTTGATTTCATATTTGGTTTAACATATTTTATTTAAATTGAATGTTTAAAGTAATTTTATAAATTAAATATATTAATTTAAATATGTTAAATTAGATATTTCATCAATTGATTGGAAGGAAAAATATATTAAATATTAAATAAATTAAATTAAAAATTATAATAAATGTATCCAATCAGGTGATAAAACATGTTACCATCTGATTTATTGTTTAATTTTCGAAAATTAAATTAAAATTAATACCAATTTAATATAATATATTGTTATGAATATCTTTATTTATGGTGGATATCCATATATTAAGTTAAACTTTAATGGGATTTAGTATTAGGGTTTAATACTCATTGCAATTAGGGTTTCTATCTTATGCCTATAAATATAGACTTTTAGGCAAAGCATTATACACATCTCTGCTTTGAGAATATAATACAAATATCTCTCTTTTGTATCTCATCTTTGTTCTCATATTTTATTCTTATTCTTTATTTTATTCACAACACGTTATCAGCACGAGACTCTAACCAACGGAGATATTTGTCGTTCAAATCTTAAAGGAGTTATTGAAAAGAACTTATTACTAGCATGAATCAAAGATAAGTTCCTCCCATTTTATTTTATTTTAATTATTGATTATTTTTCTCTCTTAATTTTTAACTTGATTTTTAATTTTTGAAAATTATTGGTTATTTGGTGTTTGTGTAGCGATAAAGTGGATCAATTACCGTGGTTCTTGTCGACAATTCCCGAAAAACATTTTAACAAGATATTGGTAACTAAATCTACCATATATTCAAATTAGTGAAAAGTTCGGTATGTTTTACTTATTTAATTTGAGATTTTTTTTAGTCTTTATTTATAACCAATATTTGTTTATTTTATTATTATTATGAAAGTTTACGTTTTAATAATGTTCTAAGTATTACATGATATTAAAACAAATATTAAACCTTTAATTAATTAATATGTTTTCTGTTATGTTGGTTTAATCCGAGTATATTGGTTGGACATCCCGTTCTGAGAGACTACTGGTCTCAAAGGAGGTCCTTTTTGAAGGACCTTGTGGACTGGTTTAACAACGCCGCGTATGAGGATTAAATTTTTGTTCCTTGTATGTATTGTATATATATTGGTTGATAAATTACTATTTAATAGTATGGATATTATAAAATTTATATTTGCTTGAAAGCAATATTTTTGTCGAAAAACTCGACTATAAACTTTTTCCAAGTTCAAGTTACGAAAATCGTCTTGATCCAAGAATTTTTATGGGAGGCATTCCCTGAAGTGAATGCATGCATGATGCTTATTCCATGCAATTATTGAATTTATGACATTCCTTAAAGTGAATGCAAGCATGATGATTATTCCATGCGATTATTTAATTTATTTCATTTCCTGAAGTGAATGCAAGCATGATGATTATTCCATGCGATTATTTGATTTTTGTCATTCCCTGAAGTGAATGCAAGCATGATGTTTATTCCATGCGATTATTGAATTTGTTTCATTCCTTGAAGTGAATGCAAATGTGATAATTCACTATATGGTTAGTGAATAGAACTCAATTATATGCCAGAGTATCATTGATGAGGATATGTTACAAAAACATATTCCACTTTTCACACATTAAAGTTGTCCTATAAACACAATATCGTGAAAAGGTTTTAAAGACCTATTGGCTCTACTCCATTCCCTAAAGTAAATGTGATATTTTATAGCAAAAAGAATAAATGTCACATTAGTAATTATGGTCATGATTGAGATCACAATATAGGTATGAATAAGATGATTATTTTGATAATACTTATATCCACAAGAAGTGGAATTATAAAGATGACAAAAATGATAGAGATCATATCAAAATCTTTATGTTATCAATGCAATGGTACAAACTATTGATCTCGTACTTGTCAAACACCGAAGTATTATGAACTTTATCCATAATCATGAATGATAAATTAAAGAAAATATAAACATATTTTCTTTGTGGCGAAAATAATTATGGCGTTATTGATCCAACTCAATTGAATATTGATAATTTTCTCATAGCCCTTGAAGGGAATAATTCGCCATTTATTTTATTTCCTTTATAACTTCTAAAAGGAATAATTGATCTTTTATTTTTTTATATTAATATATTTTTATTTATTTATGTTAATTTACTTTTATTTATTATTTATTTATGTTAACTTACTTTACATATTATTTATTTATGTTTTATGTTAATTTTTTCCTTTAAAAGAATATGATTACTTCCGGAATAAAATATGCAATAATTTATGGCGATTTATGCTTAGCAGACAGTGCAAGTACTCATACAATACTTAAGCATAAGAAATATTTTCCCATTTAAATACAAGGGAAAATATGAGTAGTATATCTCAAAGTACCGAAATATCAATGCTTCGGAATAGCTCTTGAGAGTTTATCTTTGATAGATAACCGATTTGATACGATGTGATATATTTAATATTTTTCTATTCCCCGAAGTGAATGGTATAAAACACATATTTTTCATTCCCCGAAGTGAATGAAATAAAGCACATGTTAAAAGGTGCACAATTATGCATATTTTCCCATTTTAAATGCAAGGGAACAATGTGAGTACTATACCCGGAAGTACTAATATCACAGAAAGTTCTGACTGAGCAAATATGTTATTTCCAAATGGAACTTTATTCCATATTTATAGTGCATTATACTCGTCAAAGTCACAAAGAGACTTATTGAGTTTTAAAGATATTTGCAGAAATATATTGAGAATATTAGTAAGGGGATGCTGAATATCTCAATATTACGAGTATAACTCAAGGTAATAAGGAAATTTTGGCAAAATTACATGCATTGTCATCCATATTGTACTACATAAGAATTAGTACAAATTGAAGCTCATGCTATTGTAAACTAGATGTTTACTGATAATTTTATTTGGCATGACCGGTTAGACCATCTCGGTTCAATTATGATACAAAAGTTTGTTGACACTTTCATGTGGTCATTTATTGAAGAACTAAGATTTTCTTCATGGTAATCTTTCATGTGATACTTGCTATGAAAGCAATTTGATTATTCAATCATCAACAGCTAAGATAGAATGTAAATCTATTAATTTTCTAGAACGAATACAAGGTGATATATATGGGCCCATACACCTTTCTTAAAGATCATCTAGATATTTTACGTTTTTTATTGATGCATCGACTAGATGGTTATGTGTATCCTTGTTATTAACCCGCAACTTAGTGTTTGTGAGGCTAATTGCTCAATTGATAAAATTACGAGCACATTTTCCAGATTATCTTATAAAGACAATCGGTCTTGATAATGTTGATGATAAGTAATTTTACATGTAGTATCACTAATTCGCATCAAGCCAACAAATAATTATAAGTTCTCCCCATTACAAATGGTTTTTGGTCTAGAACCAAATATTTCTCATCTTAGATTTTTAATGTGCGATATATGTTCTAATTGCTCCACCACAACGCACAAAGATGAGTTGTTGGGAATATATATCATATTTAAATATCTTGAGCTTCTAATAGGGAATTTATTTACAACCAAATTTACTGACTATCATTTTAATGAGTTAGTTTACCCAACATTAGGGGGAAAAAATAAATAGCTAGGGAAAGAAAAAAATGGAATGAATTATCATTTTCTCATTTTGATCCACGTACTACACAATATGAACTATAAGTTCAAAGGATAATTCATTTAGCAAATCAATTGCCAGATGATTTTGCTAACCCTAAAAGAGTGACTATGTCACGTATACCAGCTATGAATGCTCCGATTAAATTTGATGTCTTGAAAGCACAAACTTTAGTTGCTAATGAGTCTAACTTACGCTTGAAGCGTAGAAGACAAGTAAGTTCCAAAGATAAGAAATCCTCGAAAAAAAAGGAGCTATATTTTATGATGGTCTGATCGAAGAATCAATGAATTATGAAAATCTCAAGAAGAGATTAAAAGGTCTCCAACTGAGACATTGACATGAATCAGGTACCTGATAATAAAGAGATCTCAATAGATTATGTCATGTATGGTAATAAGTGAAACTAAAATTAAATCGACGTCGATAATATATTTGCATGCAATATAACACTAGAGATTTTATTTGATGATGTGGATCATGAACCATTGTCAATTGGACAAAGAAATGATTGGCCAACATGAAAGAGGCAATTGAGACAAAACTAAAAATTTTTTCGAAAAGAGAAGTATTTAGGCCTATAACCTGTACATTGAAATTTGTAAAGCTCATAGATATAAACGAGCCTTTATGAGAAAGAGAAATCAAAAGGGGAAATCATGAGATATAAGCTCATTTGATTGCACAAGGATTCTCATAAAGACATGAAATTGAATATGAGGAAAATATATTCCTCAATGGTGGATGCAACTACTTTTAGATTTTGATCAGTCTGACAAGAAATAAAATTACTCAGTTTCTGCCTAATGGATGTTGTTACATCCTATTTAAATGGGCCTCTTGATAGTAATATTTACATGAAACTTCCGAAAAGATTAAATTGCCATAAGCAGTTATTTCAAGTTCTCGAGAACATTATCATATTGAATATATCTTTTATGGCTTGAAATAATTTAGGCGTATTTGGTATAATCGCCTCATTGAATACTTATTAGCATAATGTTATATGAATTATTTCCCCGAGCATTTTTATTAAGAGTTTTAGCTCTGAATTTTTATTGTTGTGTATGTCGATGATTTGAATATCGTTGAGACTCGTGAAGAGATTTCCTCAAATCCTTGTGCATCAATCGACATACAAAAAAATATTAAAAAAGACTATATGAATAACGTATATTCATTGATCACCCTTATGGTTGTTAGGTCTCCACTACAAACAATATGACATATAGCTACGGATACAAATCCATCGGTAAAACTACAATTACCCGTCGGTATATGGTTTGAATACCTTTACCAAAGGACAGAAGACAAATTCCGACAAACAATATGTCGTTGGTAAAATGCTAGTCGGTATAGACCTATACCGATGGATACAACTATCGGTATAGGGTTTAGTAAGATATACCGACGGACAAGTCTGTAGGTATATATATGGACTAACCCGACAAACCTATATACCTATAGCGACGGACTATCTGTTGCTACAATATGTATCTATAGCAACGGCGTATCCGTCGGTATAGATAGCATGTAGATGTGTAGGGTTTTAGTAAGATATACCGACGAACATATCTGTAGGTATATATTTGGACTAACCCGACAATTTTATATACCTATAGCGACGGGCTATTTGTAGCTACAATATGCATGTTTAGCAACGGCCTGTCAGTCGGTATAGATAGGATGTAGATATGTTTTTTAATAGACATATATCGACGCTCTGTCCGTCAGTATAGATTTAGTTGACATTAATTTATTTTATTTTAATTATTAAATTTACTAATACGAGTAGAATAAAAAAAATTTCTTCTGTGTAAAGAGAAAAATAATAGACTTGAACTTTAAATAAAATAAGTTTCTAATACATGTACAAGTCTGTTACAAATAGTTAAAATAAGCAAGCAAATATTTGTGTTTCTTAAAAACTTAAATAATAAAAACTAAAAAAAGTCAAACATCTTTTATACTCTAAATCGGATCATTCACGGATGATCTTTTTCATTTCATGATAAGACCCTGGCAAAGTATTATCATCAGGCAATGCAAGCTTTAACAACTCCAGTAAAGAATTGAAAGACTTATTTGTCCACCCATTAAAACATTTAATGTGGAACAAATAAATGATAAATGGCAACTTCGAAAAAAATTTACAATTGGGATAAAGTGGTACTTCTGCATCTTTCAGTAAATCATAAAACTTGTCTCTTTGAAGTCTATGATTATAATCCCCAAGCCTTGTACTTGCATCTCCCGAATGATTTTTACGTTCATCATTATTCATAACTCGTTCTGCCATTATGTCATTCAAAAGGTTATGAATATCATGTTCAAACTCTCTTTCTTCTATATTTGTTGGAATTGATGGCGTAGATCCATCACATCGCTCACCATGAAAAATCCAACAAACATAACCCTTAAGAAAACCATCACATATTAAGTGATCAAATGCATCTCTCCTAGATACTCTATAAGTGTTTACACAATTCACACAAGGACACCAAATTTTTTCATCTTCAGTTCTTTCAAAAGCAAAATTTAAAAAACTAGTAACCCAACTAATGTATTCTTCACTTGCTCTTGATCTAAGATTGGTCCAAGTCTTATCCATCAATGATACCTGTATTAGCAATAAAATAATAACATTTTAATTTTGATTTATTTTTCATTTATTTCATGTACACATATACATACACTCATGTTAGATTTATATCGTATACATTACAAGTATATCATGAGTATGTGCAGTTAGGTTAAACCTAGCATGCAAAGAGAATAGAAGCACTAGGGTTAGTGTCCTGAGACTAGAGTTAGTCCTTGAAATCTTAAAAGGAATTCGGGTTTAACAAATCTACATAAATAATTCACCAAACATGATGGGTATTTACTGAATGTAAAGTCAAAAAACATGGTAATTGAAAATATGAGCGAGAACAAATGCACAAGAAAACTAATACTCAAAAGAAAACTTCAATTTGGTACAAACTTCAATCTGAATAAATAATTCAGTTTTCAAGGAAAACATAATTCATGCCCAGTCTATCATTTTTAGCCATGTTATTAGACTTCTGATATCTGTGCATGAATATATTTATAAAGTAAATATGACCATATTTGACCTCCATTTTTTATTCTGTTAACCTGCTAGTCTAAAGGAAAATAATAGGCTTCGATTTATTTATAAAGAAAATATGACCATATATTAACTTTTAATTAGCTAATTTATGATTTTAAACATGCATTCATAGGTTAAAATTCCTAGAGGTATAAACTTGTAAATATACATTATAAAATATTATGTCAGAAACTCTAGATTCATAGCTAATTTATGTCGGAAACTCTAGATTTAGGTACTAAGGGCAGAAATGGGCAAAGATTAAAGGGGAAAGAACATACAGGTACTGCAAATGCTCAAGCTTCCCAAGCTCAGGTACCAAATGTCCAGACAAGTTGGAATTACCTAAATCTCTGCAAAAGGAAAAGGAAAATGTCATTTCAAAATATATTCTTCTTTATGTCAAATGTTATAAACTTCCACAAAAACAAACACTCAAAATATCTAATGATCTAAATTGAAGAATATACAAAAACTAAAACCACGAAAAAAAGACAATCTTATACTTTGTAAAAAAGGGAAATAGAGATCAACATACATATATAGTTCTTGTTCAGGTACATAGATTCAATGAGACCATATTATTCAATCAATTTTCTATATGTTTAGGACATTAGTTCAAATACCACAGGGAGTGAACTTCGTGTCTTCCCTTAGTGGATGAAGGCACTCAAAGTTCATGAACCTATGGGACGATACCAATAAAATGTATGCCAATATATTTTACATTACTTGTCAAATGAATCCCTGCAGGTTTATTTTACAACGAGGGTTGTATTTTTAACATAATCCACCAACACGATTATGGAAAAAGAAAATGGACAGAAAAATAAAAGAACCAACACAATAAGTTGGCAGCTACAGTTTACGAACCACTTACCATTTGAGATGGCATAACAAAATCCCAAAACTTAAATCCTTATAAACTAAATTAGTCAGGATAAAGCCTTATAAACCAAATTGGTCCGGGTTTACATGTTAAAACATAAATTTACTATCCTAAAACTTAAATCCTAATTTATAAACCTTAAATTCTAACCATGATTTTTAAATCTTAATTTATAAACCTTAAATTCTAATAGATATATGTGAACAAGGTAAACGATTTGTACCAGCAAAGTAGAGGGTAGTATCTGCATCACGCAATGCCTAAACTAGGTGTCGAGAGGTCTGGTTGTCGTGTTCCTGCAATGAATGAAAATTCCTTTGCAAATAATTTCATAACCCTACAAAGACACATCCATTAGTACAATATTGAGATAAACCGAATTGGTAAGCAAGTTGAATTAAAAAAAAACTGCGATTAGGAAGCAAGTTGAGATTGATGATCTGAAATCGAATCCTTGTTCAACGGCGGATTGGGATTGAAATCGTTATTGAGATAAACCGATGGAAACTAAAAAGTAAGAAGCAAAACTTAAAGAAAATAGAGACAAATTGATTGCTTAAATAAGGAGAAAACAAAGGCAAACCTGGTAAAAGAAACTGATCGAGAAAGTTTTAGTATCACTGCAAGAAATCTTCAAATGGATTGCTTAAAGATCACCGGCCGATTGGGAGAGAGTTTGAGTTTGAGAACGATTCACTCAGTAATTAGGGCTTGAAATCGGGTGGGAGTTTGAGTGAAATTGGGAGAGGGTAAAACGCTGAGTTTCAATAAAATATCTCAAAAATTAAAAAAATATATATATACCAACGGACAAAATAAATCGTCTCTATAACCAATCTTTTACCAACGGATTAAATAAACTCTGTCGGTATATCTTACATATATAGCGACACATTAAATATACCATCGGTATATTATCAACCTATACCGACAAACAAATTAACCATCAATATAAAGTAACCTTACTCCGACGGTTTCTTGTTATGTGTCGGTATAACTAATATATATACCAACAGATTTGTATCCGTCGGTAAGAAATCAAAAACCTTTAGTGATGGTTTAAGATTCCGTCGGTATATAGTGTATATACCGACAAATGTTGTCCGTCAATATAAGCAAGCGTCGACATATGGATATTTTTTTGTAGTGCTCTTAATGTAAATAAAGATTCATTCTGCCTCAAGAAAAGTGTAATGATATTCTTGGTCCAAAAGCACAATATATACATTATTTGATCTGGAAGCATCGTATCTTAGCTAGTCCAGAAATATTATTTAAGTGCTATGAGATCATTACCTTTAAATAATTGTTATGCATGAGGCAAAGCTGAAATATGTGTTTGGCTAAACATATCTTGAAGATATGTGAATTGCTTTCACAAGATAAGATGCAAGCTATCTTGTGTAGAGATAATGCAAAATTTATATCTCAAGGTAGATACATCAAATGTGATAAAATGAAACAATTTTTTTTAAAGTTTCGTCCCTCATGATCTTCAGAAGAATATTCTTCAATGAATCATTTCAAGTAATAATTTGGAAGATTTATCAACTAGTGCATAATCTACTTCAATATTTGAAGATTGTATTCAATATTGAATTATGAAGATTCAAAGATCTTATGTGATATTTTTTGAGGGGGAGTAAATACGCGTTGTACTCTTTTTCACTTAACCGAGGTTTTGTCCCAATGAGTTTTCCTGGTAAGGTTTTTAATGAGGCAACATGTTATGCGTATCAAAGATGTGTGTACTCTTTTTCCTTCACTAAGAATTTTTTTCCCCACAGGGTTTTTATCTTAGTAAGGTTTTAACGATACAACACATTATCTTCATGGATATCCAAGGGAGAGTGTTATGAATATCTTTATTTATGGTGGATATCTATATATTAAGTTAAACTTTAATGGGCTTTATTATTAGGGTTTAATACCCATTGGAATTAGGGTTTCCATCTTATGCCTATAAATATAGACATTTAGGAAAAACATTGTACATAATTTTGATAATATAATACAAATCTCTTCTTTATTTTATTCACAACAAATATATAATTTTTAAAATTATGATAATCGTTACATCATTAATCTGCCGTCGTTAATATTTTAATAATAATAATAATCGAAATAAATTAATTTAATAAATTCAATATAATTCAATGATTATTAAAATAATTCATATTTTAATTTATTATTTAACTAATGTAAATGAAAAACAACTCACCCAGTTCGCTACAAACAGTCCCCTTCCCTTCCCTTACCCTCACTCACTAACTCACTCAGTCTCACAGTTTGCCTTTTATACTATCTCCTTGCCTTTATTTGTACTAAAATGTCCGAACTCAGACCATTGCTTCCTTTTTATCATCTCTGCTTCTTCATCATCTCTCGAAACGTCTATCTTTTTCAGACACACTAAAAGAATCACTGCTTTCTTCCTTTCTTTTCAAAACCCAGATCTGTAATATTCATCTACAACATCTAAAAGATATGACCCACTAACAGATTCCGCACTTTTCACTCTTTCTAATGTCGTCTTCTCAACCCAAACCCAGCCCTAAACCTCCCACTTTGCCTCCAGCTCCCGATGCGCCTCCCGTTCCGCCCTCTTCTTGGGCTAAGCGAACTGGGTTTAAGCCAAAGTTCTCAGGGGAAGCTAATGCCAGTGATTCCGGTCAAATAGCGTTGCCTACCAGGGCTAGAGAGAACAATAAGCAGACTGATCTTGAAGCGGGTAGGGCTAGGACAGCACCACCGGCGGTGAATGATGAGCAGAAAACGGCGGAGAAGAAGAGGAGGGAGGATGATGGGGCGAATAAAGGGGGTTCCGCTTCCGCTGCTAACGGACATACAGTAAACAATGCGGCGGCGCCACAGCCACAGCAGCCGACTAGGAGGCCTCCTAGGAATGAGGAAGTGGTGGATGTGTTGCCGCAGAATGTGGATGATGAAGGATTCGTCGGAAGGCACTCACACATGAAATATGAGCTTAGAGATACTCCTGGTCTTGGTAATTTTCACTGCTATTTTTCATTTCTCTATTTTTATTTTCATTTTTCTGAAGTTTGTTGAGAATGAAAGATTTTTTCCTCTTCTTTTTAGTCAAATGGGTAAAAGATGTTTTTTTTATATATAAAAATATCTTTTTTAGCCTTTGTGGTTTTCTTGTACACACAATTATATTATTCTGAATTGACAACTGAAGTGGGTGTGCTTGATTTTCATTTTTGGAATATTATATGCTTTTTATTTATTTTTGGGGTTAAAAAATGAGTGATTTAACCATTTTGGGTGTTTCCAATCTGCTCTGCACTTTGTTTAATGTTGTTGATGAATTTTTTTGATAATTTTGATGCATATTTGCTTGTAAAAATGTGATGATGAGGCTGATGATTTGGTGCCAAACTAACAAATTTTGCTATTTATTTATGTTCATTTGGCTTGAGTAAGAATAATTCGTGATTGGCTTGTATATTGATGACTATTAGTTTCTATCAGGACTTTAAAATAATGTGATTTTTGGTGATTTGAGAATAATTGTTTCGACTGTTTCTTTTTCCTTTTCAGTCCCAATTGGTCTTTACGGGTTCCAGCATTATCTTTCCATGTTGGGTTCATTGATTCTTATCCCGCTCGTTATAGTTCCGGCAATGGGTGGCACTTATGTGGGTGGTTAAATTATGTTTTATTTCAATTTGAAGCACATACATTTAATGTAGATTGTAGATTGCTTGATCTGATTGGATTTAGTGCTTGTAGGAGGATACTGCAAATGTGGTGTCGACAGTGCTCTTTGTGTCTGGAGTGACCACACTATTGCATTCATTCTTTGGGTCACGGTTGCCTCTGATACAAGGTTCATCATTTGTTTTTCTGGCTCCTGCATTAGCGATAATCAACTCTCCAGAGTTCCGAGGACTAAATGGAAATGTATGCTTCTATTTTCTGGTCGTAGATATGTTAGTAAATATGTTAATTTTCATTTATCAACCATTTCAGTAAGTATTTATTTGTATGTAGCTGCATAAATTCTAAATTATTTGATTAATAGATATTATCATTTCATGTATTCAACTTTTTTTCCCTATTAGGATTTACATACATGATATTGCCATGCAAAGTAGGATTGTAGTTTCCAAAGAATTTACACAAATTAAGGAGTATGGATGCTGAAATTAACACTGTATATTGAGAATTTCTGGTGGAAAATGATTAACGAGAATGTGGAGGGCATAAAATTTCAATGTTGGAAATCAGAGTTAGATTTTGAACCTGGGTTTTGAGGTTTATACTTTGTGAGTAACTTCGATAATTGGGATAGAAGATTTAATTCGAATGATATAACCTCAGGCATTGCTGTTTTCTAACCAAACAGCATGTTGTCTAAAATATTACGAATTTCTGGATACCTTTACTGTTAATAATCTTTAGGGGTTGGATTTATTTGTAGTTTACTGACTATTAAACATGGGACACCAAGCTGCATATTAATGATATGTCCTGGATATGAACACCCTTTTTAATCTGTTATGCACAAATCAATGAGTAGAACTTGTTTCCTCAGTACTTGACTGACATGGTACTGGCAAATTGATGCAAGCAATTATTTGATCCAGTTATGTGTAACTCTTTTGTTCTGTAAAGGGATGAAACCACCGCTTCTCTAGTGTCATTGTTGTTTCGGACAAGTTAAAATTAAGTTTTAAATGCTATGTAGAAATGAATAATGTTGGCCACAAATTGTTAATTAATGGCTTGGTGATACAATGCAAGAACACAGAAAGTCTTTAATATGAAAGATTAATCTTTGTCCCCGTCTCTCTCTCTCAGACATGGAAGTAAGTTAAGTGATACTACTTGAATTGTTTTCTACATGAATACTTCCTTTTCTGTTTTTTAAATTTCATTTTATGGGATGAGAAATTTGAGATTCTTAACATGTACGGTGTTGACTCATTTCAAATTGGCAGAAGTTCAAGCATATCATGAAGGAGTTGCAAGGGGCAATTATCATAGCTTCAGCTTTTCAAGCATTACTCGGATATAGCGGACTGATGTCATTATTTTTGAGGTATATTTCATTTGATATTCTTCAAATTCAAATTCACCTCTACATTATTATCAGTCCTTTTACTGTAGAGAATTGGGAATACGAATTGCATAGGATAGCTATGACTGACCATGAGTGTTATTATAACTTATAATATCAATAGTGAAGGGGTTCTATAGTAAAAAGTTGTATTGAGAAGGATTAATGTAGAATGCCTCTTCGTAATGTCCTTGGATCCATAAAGGTTTTGACATTTAGGTTCTTTTATTTTTTTAATTTAGGTTCACGTCAATAATCGCGATACTTGTTTCATTATTCATTTACTCTGTTTGACTTTGTTTTGATTCTGAAATGGCGACTTTAGCTTCTCCAAAGCAGACAGTTCAATTGCTACCCTCCACCTCTATTCCAAGTTCTGCAACTATGAAGTGGCGTTGAGCTACTTTATCAAGCCTACAAATAAGATGCATCAACAGAAAACATAATGCAAACCTGATTCTGAAACAGCTTATATTGCAACTTTTTGGCAACAAATCAGATTAACATTCTCTAAACATTACATCAAATGACTTGTATTAATTTAGCTGTTTGATCATAATGTACTAATTCCGCATGCACTAAAATTTGCCCATTGAGTCGTAATTATAAGCCTAGTTCATTTGTGTTTCTTTTTTCAGGTTAATCAATCCAGTAGTTGTTGCCCCTACCATTGCTGCTGTTGGACTTTCTTTTTATAGTTACGGTTTCCCACTAGTGGGGAATTGTCTTGAGATTGGTGTTGTGCAGATATTGTTGGTTATTATATTTTCTCTTGTAAGTTTCTGAAGCTCATTTTACTTTCTTTTTAGTTTTTGTTCCTTCCTAATTACTGTCTATCATGTTATTGCTGACTGAATGCCTAAATATTTACAATCTGAACATTTCTCTGTTACTTATTTGTGTGAGAGAAAAAATCTAAAACTGTCTCATTTTTGCAGTATCTTCGTAAGATATCTGTTCTCGGCCATCGTATATTTCTAATCTATGCTGTAAGTTTTGCAACATCATCATTCCACACACTTTGTTTTAGCTTTTGGTATGCATTTTTAATGCATTGGAACATGTGTTTTCTTACCATAATATGGATGTTTTACCAACTGCCAGGTCCCGTTGGGCCTTGTAATCACATGGGGAGTTGCTTTGCTTCTCACTGAAGCAGGAGCCTATAGCTATAAAGGTTGTGATGCCAATATACCTGCCTCAAATATAATATCTGAGCATTGCAGAAAACATGTCTCGAGGATGAAACATTGTCGGGTTGATACATCTCATGCATTCAAATCTTCCCCATGGTTTAGGTTTCCTTATCCATTACAATGGGGAATTCCTGTCTTCCACTGGAAAATGGCCATTGTTATGTGTGTGGTTTCAGTAATTGCCTCAGTAGATTCGGTTAGTTTCCTATCATCTATAACATTGATACATCTACTGTAGGTTCATAAATTTGTTGCAATTGAAACTCATGTCATAGATTCTAATTCTTTTTCCATGAGTTGCATCTGTACTACTGCGGACAATTCATGTTATCTGTTGTGGGCTTAACATTGGCCACTTGGTTTTGAAAGATCCTGAAATTTCTAAGCAGATAAAAGTGCTAAAAGATTTTTGGTTCAGATCTAATGAGAGATGGATTTTTTTAAGAAAAAAAAAAAAAAAAACTTAACCATGGTGCTGGAAATTGATCAGTCTGAAACATATTCTAAGACTGAATTCTTTTTGAGATCTATCTGAATTGTGTGGTGATCTATATCTAGTGTTAAGATGGTAAACTTAAGGGCAGAGATTTTAGGTATTGAAATATTCACGAGGGAATAACAAATTGTTGTAACCATTCTTCTGTTGATTGAGATGTCAGTTCCTCGTTATCCCATTAAGTGCTAATCTATGAGCATAGGTTCTTTTTCTAACACCTAATGAGCATTTTTGTTATATTCTTTTTAGTGTTTGTTATGTTCGGGTAATGTAACATTATTCCCGTATAATAAGATTCCGAAAAGGTTCCCATAGTTGATACTGTTTAGGAATATAAGGTGTAATTTCATTACCTCCTATTTCATAATGTTATATTATGATGCTTTTTGGACAATTTCATCCCCCAGGTATATAGCTTTTGGCAACTTAATCCATTAAACCAAATAAAATACTAAATACAAAAATTGGATTAGGTACCCTAAAATTGTTTTTAAACATTATTTAATATATTACTAATATGTTAAATGTAACATTAAACAGTCTAATGGAAAGTGCTCGATGAACTTTCACATCGATATCTTCCAATTTAATGCTGAAGACTAAACTTGTTAAAAATCTATCACGAGGATAATATAGTAAAATGTGTTTTTAGTTGAGCTTACATTCCAGCCATATGAACCAAACAAGTAATGTAACATACCCAATAATGTGTAGGCTTGTGGATGATAAAATTATCCATTCTATCATATTCATACATGTTTATCTTTATGCCTTCATATTTTGTGTAGTTCTTGAAGCCAAACTGACTACATGTGGGGCCATCGTACCATAAAAGAATTCAGGACCTCAAGTAGCAAAAGATTGAATTAAGGAAACACATGCATCGTTTGGAAGCTTGTAGATGATTGAATTACCAAAATCTAGCATATTTTTGCATGTATCCCTGTGGTCGAACTGGTTCCTGTATTAACTAAACTGACTTACGTCTAGTGGCTTTAAAGCATAAAGAAGTTCTTATCTACCTCAAGTTGCAATAGATTAAATTTTCCCCCCAGTTTTTGTAGAAGGATGTGTACTTTATGTGATTTCAGCCTTTACACATCTTTGTTTCCATTTTGTTGTTTGAAGTTGCTTATATGACCCTGATATTGCTGAATTTCTTAGGTTGGTTCATACCATGCATCATCATTGCTGGTGTCGTCCAGACCTCCAACTCCCGGTGTTGTTAGCAGAGGAATAGGTCTTGAGGGTCTATCCAGTATATTAGCTGGTCTCTGGGGTACCGGAACAGGATCCACAACACTTACTGAAAATGTGCATACAATTGCAGTGACTAAGATGGGAAGCCGCAGGGCTGTTGAATTGGGTGCATGTATTTTGATAGTATTATCCCTTGTAGGTATGTTTTAATCATGTTACTTTCTGAACTTTGAAGATTGTTTCCTGAGCTAAAACTTATAATAACCTTGATAATCTATTAAAGCTGATGATATGTTCTTGTTCACATAGATCAAATTGTTAAGAGAATTCAAATTAACTTTTAAGACTGCTCTGAAGATTCTATTCTGTTTTATATTGATACTTTTAGAATAAAACCCAAGAACATAACAATAGGAGCTTATTACTAGGAATGTTTCTTGCGTTTGATTTGCAAAGTACTTTCTTATCTTACACCATCAGAAAATGACAGCCTCTTATAACATTGATTGTGGCATTGAGCAAACAATATGGAGAAATGTTATTGCATGGGTATAAATGGTTCTTTCTATAGTAACGCTGTACATTTGTTGTCTACCTTTTAACTTTATGTTTTTCATTACATTTGGTTCTTTTTCATTGAGTTTGGGAGGGAGGGTGGGTGGGTGGGTTGGAACGCGGTTACCTTCACAATGACAGGCTTAACTCGGCCATTAACAGTCTGGCTTTGTATTCTTTGGTGGATAATGTAAGGGGAAAGTGAAGGAAATCGCCTCATGTGAGGTGAAATGTGAGTCGATCTATTCCCTGAGCCGATATGCATTGCTTTGGCTAAGATTTGGAATTATATATGCAAGGGTCTGAGGGTGAAGGTTAGGGACCATGAACTTGATGTAGCCTAATTGTAACCCATGTTAAAGAAAAAAAATCAAATATAATTGTTGTCTCTTGAATTTGCAATGCCTTAAAGCAGTTCCATTACAAAGCATTGATGAGGAAAAAGAAATGCATATGATTTGGGTACAATTGGTTCAGATTTGAAGCTTTTTATCCTCTACTTATTTTTCTTCCACAATACAGGTAAAGTTGGAGGGTTCATTGCTTCCATTCCTGAAGTCATGGTTGCTGCCCTCCTGTGCTTCATGTGGGCGATGCTTGCAGCGTTGGGTTTGTCAAATCTGCGTTATAGTGAGGCTGGAAGCTCTCGGAATATCATAGTAGTTGGATTATCTTTATTCTTTTCCCTCTCGATTCCCGCTTACTTTCAACAATATGGCATCTCCCCAAATTCCAACATGTCTGTTCCAAGTTATTTTCAGCCATATATCGTGACATCTCATGGACCTTTCCGAACTAAATACGAAGGGGTAGGCTTCTTTTTTAACTTTGTTTGACTGTGAATTTGGTATTTGCATTTTCCATTGGTTTTATATACTTATTGGTGAAAAACAGAAAGCCGGGAAACGAAAATCAAAGACCTCTGAATTTCTTCTCAGTCTTTGTATTTTATCTTTCTGTGCAGGTAAATTATGTTCTGAATACATTGCTATCGTTAAACATGGTAATAGCCTTCATTGTGGCCGTTATACTTGACAACACTGTACCTGGAAGTCGGCAAGAACGCGGAGTTTACGTATGGTCCGAATCTGAGTCTGCAAGAAGGGAACCAGCAGTCGTCAAAGACTATGGTTTGCCTTTCCGGGTTGGCCGGATTTTCAGATGGGTAAAATGGGTTGGTCTTTGAGAATTGTTTTTTCCTTTTTATGTTCCAAGTTCATGGTAGCCAGCCATTCTTGTGGATGAGTGCTCCTATTGGTAAGTAAATAGATTGAACTGTTCCTTTTTTCCCTTACACGATGGAACTGTTTCTTTGGATCTACAGATTTAAGTTATTTTGTGTACATTGAAAAGATCTAGAGGGATCAAGTTGTGTTGTAATCGTACAAGTATTAAAAAAAAGGAACAAGTGTATGTAAGTTTTGTTTGGCGATGAAATTGTCCTTTAGGACAGGTTCACTTTTGCTCAATACTTTTCGGGTAATCTCCTTTTTTTTTTTTTTGTATTTTGTAGATCCTATTATTATTATTATTATTATTATTATTATTATTATTATTATTATTATTATTATTATTATTATTATTATTATTATTATTATTATCTATGTTCATAGAACGAGATTACTTCTTTTAATACTATCGTTTCAAAGTTTGAATTTGCCTTCTCTGGAAAATACTTACATTATTGGATAAACTTTTTATTCGGGATAAACTATCCATTTACTTTTATGTTTTTGTTTTTATCACTTTAATTAAATTTTTAATAAAATAATCTTTAACGTTATATTTTATTTTAATATCTAATTGTAAAAATATAGTCTCGGTTAGTACCTATGAAGTCCAACAATTTTTTTATAAGTCCTAAAAAATATTTAAATGATTAATTAAACATTTTTTAATAATGATATACTAAATATATTAAACAAAAATATTAATTTTATTTTTTTCATTAAAATTATTTAATAATTTCAATATAAACAATTTAATTTAAAAATAATAAAAATTAAATGATGTAATTTGAATAAATTTTATGATTAAATGAAAGTGTATATTAAATTTAATGATTTAAAAATAAATTACTCTATTTTCAGAGATCAAATGAAACCTGATATTTTTAAGTCAATTTTGTGTTGTAACATTTTTTAAAGAGAATATATTTGTCTATATAATGATATCATGTCAACATGCACTATCATATAAGCTTATCGTGTCATTTCAAGTCATTTATCGTCAACTGACTACAATTTTCATTCGCATAAAGACTATTTAGACCCAAAATGAATATTGAGGGTTGAATGACTTCAAAATAAAAGAATAAGAGCCAAAGTGACTTTTCAGTTATGATAGAAGCTTTTTTTTTTAATTTTATGTCAAATCAAAACAATCAATTTAAGTATTTAGAGTGCCACCGACTTAACTAACTATACCGTAATAAATTTATTAATAAAGTATAAAAATGGTTACTTTATTATACTAATATAATGTTTTTGACCATTAAATTTTTAAAAGTTACAAAAATGATCATTAAAATTTTGATTCAATTACGAGATGATGTTATTTGTATTTTTCAAATATTATAAATGGTCCATTATACTTATTGAAATGTTAAAAATATCAATTTTTATAGAAAATTTATCACTAGGAAGGACCATTTTGTAACTAAATAAAAAATTTAAGGATCATTGTATAACTAAATAAAGAATTAATGATCATTTTATAATAAAATCAAAAGATAATGACTATTTTATAACTTCTCAAAATTTAGCGATAAAAAATGATTTTAACATAATTTAGAGATCATGTGTATATTTTAAACTAGATTTATTCCAAATATTTTAAAGAGTCAACTAATGTTAAAAAATAATTGAATAAGGAAAACTAACAATTTATTCATAAAACAAAAAGAATGCAATTACAAGAGACTCAAAAATAATAGGGAACAAAGGATGAGAAAAATATAGAGCATAATTTTTTATAATTTTTTAATAAGAAGCATGAAAAAAAAGCAAGTAAGAGATTTCTACTCCAAATTAAAACCAATTCAAATGAAAAGACTTTGAGCCATCAGGAAACAAAGGGACATGGTTGGATAAGAACAAAGCCAACATTTTAAAAATCTATAATTGCATGTCTATCCTGATGTAATATGAAAAACTTCAAGAAATAAAGAAAAAGAGTATCAGAAATACAGAGGAATTAGGTTTCAGAAGAGAAAAGTTCAAAATGTTCATTCAACAAGATAAGTTTTTTCAGTACATTCTTCCATCCTAATAACCAGAATAATGCTAACAGATTTCCTTTTGGTGAAGGCTCAGAAGTCCTATATAATTTCACGTTTCGCCAAATTGTAGTATTTAAGATTATCGAACCCACAGGGATTGGATCGACTTCACTACTTCTTAATCCTGCACTAAGAAAAGTAAAAAACACAAATAATTAGGTGATTGAATTAACTAAATTAGCTATCTTAAAAATTAAGTAAAGGAAGAGAATAAGAATGATAGAAGTGAGTCAAGGTTGAGTGCTTTTGTCGCGTGTCAAAAGTGCGCGTTTAGTGCAAGTGGACACATCGCAAGTAATAAGTGATAAGTATATTATCGAGTTATCGTCTCCTCAGGGACCGGTATACTTAATATGCTTTCTTCACCTCCTTGTTTTGTAGAAAGATAAAAACACAAATAAGTTGATTTGATTTATCTAAACTAAAATAACTAAAATAAAAGTAAAAGATTAAAATAGTAGAGAGAGATGGGCTAGGATCCAGTTGCGTCGTATTGTGGAATTGATTGACTTGTCTCTGTCCAATGCAATCGTATATCACTGCCTCGGCAGCACTGCAGTTTACTGCCTGGGCAACGATAACACTGTCTGCCGTGGTAATCCCTTGCTCGTAGGCAGACTCTACCAAAGTTCGGCAAAGTGTCCTTGAATGACTCCGCTTATCCCTAAGTCAGAGTGCTGTTGATGACTAGTCCTTGATGATACCTCCTGGCGTGAACCAATTATACTCACCAACCAATCTCACACTTCTTTTAGCCGCTGAAACTCTTAACCTATCCCTAGGCCGAGTTAGTATTTCGCGATTGAAACACCGTA
Organism: Abelmoschus esculentus; assembly: GCA_035048815.1. Lineage (NCBI taxonomy): Eukaryota > Viridiplantae > Streptophyta > Magnoliopsida > Malvales > Malvaceae > Abelmoschus > Abelmoschus esculentus. The sequence goes on along the minus strand of JAUCBN010000063.1, from coordinate 6,848,345 downwards.
CTTATCCCTTTCGTGAATCTAACTCTCCCGAGCTTAGATAAATGGATGATTCACAATATCCTCTCCCGAGCTAATTGTGAAAACAAAGAATAACAAAGGACAAGCAAACCTTGATAACTTTATTGCATTGAAAGAAAGACAAAGTACAATCTCCTCTCACAAATACTCTACAACCTTCACCTAATCCCTAAGAAGGTTTAGAACATGATGGAGAGGAAAGAAACAAGAGTAAAAGTCGGCTCTCTCCTTAGATATTTCGTGTCTAGCACATTGGGTGGCTAGGTCTTTATATAGGCTAGACCTAGGGCAAACCTTTCCTAAGTAGAATACAACTTGGAGTAGGGAACAAGTCAAGTAAATAATAATAATATATTTCCAAGTTTATATTCGGCTAAGGGGCTTTCCCGCGTGGTCTTCCTTTGGGCTTTTCCTTATGCTAGCCAGCTCCGATTCATGGGCTTCAAGTCCAGACACGTTCCTTGGATTTTTGTCTTTCCATCGCCTATAGTCTTGCTTCTTGTCTTTCTGCTGCTGCCTCGACATCAGGTCCTGCCTCGGCCTTGTCTCTGCCACGACACTGGTTCTCCTGCACATATATGAAAACGTAGTAAAACGTGCCTTTTCTATAAATATTATCTATATGAGTATAACTTCTAAATATATCACATTGAGTGCATGCATTGGTCCGAGTGGGTGTATATTTGGTAAGTAATGCCTATAAAAGGAGTAAAAAGTGATAGTGTGTTGAGCACTTATCACACCCCCAAACTCGAACTATTGCTTGTCCTCAAGCAATGCAAACCATCAATTTGCCGAACTTTACTCTCTCTTGGTCTTACATGTCCATCTATTCTCCCCACCATAACTAGGCCTATTCTTGAGCCTTAACCCTTCGGTTACTCAAGGATTTACCTAGAAACAAACTATAGGAATTGTGAGTGTGTGCGTTTTTGTGGACAAGTTGATTAAAGGTTTTCTTAGATAAACTCTAAGTTCAAGACAAATAGACATTGGTTAAGTGTTCTCTTCTTTTTCAAACCCCAAATCTTGAGCCGGTTTCGGGCACCTCAAAGACTTGTGTTTTTCTTTTCACTAAAATTCTTCTTTCTTTTTAATATTCCTTAACACATACTAGAGCCGGTGGTAGGCACCTCTAGTTACTTTCCAAAAATCTAAGTCTTTATCACCTAAGTTCATTAAAAGAATTCCTATAATCCAACAAGTCCCAAAAGTGTTTAAAGTTTAAAGTTCTTCCTATAGTAAGCTTCTAAGTTTTCATCCTTAAGCATCCTAAGGTTAAACCCTCTTAACAGAACCTAAACATGGTAAGGAGAAAGATTTCTATAGCCTTAAAGAATAAACTAAGGCAATACTGATGATGAGCAGTGCAAGAGTGTAGGCAGTGAATTCAAGTAAGGCGGGGAGCATAAAAAATTGAAAAAAAAATCACTGGAATACTTCCCTTTTTTTTGGCAAGGCCGCGACAGTAAATTGCTGCTGCCTTAGCAGTGAATCTGCACCCCCGAACTCAAACCAAGCATTGTCCTCAATGCTTTATATTTGGAAGGAATAAACGGCAAAACAGAATATGAATTATATGCAGTAAGTAAAAACAGTAAAAGCAATTTATATGGAATTAAGGACAAAGAAATTTAAAGCGACTCCAAAGAGCTGCTTGTAACAATTTTCCTCCGTGGCCTTGATGCCAAATGCTTTGTCGTTGGGGAGGGCGATGATTGTGCCTTTGCTTGCCTCGGCGGCTGGACTCGAGTGGGTGGTCTTTGCATCGGGGCTTCTACTTCTTCTCCTTCTTCGACATCCGCTATCTCTTCGGTTATCATCACGTTCGTTCCTCCTCCCATTGCAGTAGCTCCTCCGGTGTGGTGTGTGCTTGGGCCGGCGGCAGTGGAACTTTGGTGCACATAGGCATCTATCTCGGCGGATAGACTGCCCATTATAATTGGCGATCTGGGTGGAGTGCTGAAGACGACCCTTCGCTTGGATGGCCTTCTGCTGACAGACGAGGCCGCGGCAGAATCTGTCGCCCTAGATGGGCCGGCAGCCTGGTATTGGGGCTGAGGGTCCGGATGGAAGAATGGTCGTGGTCCTCCCGGGGCTGGTGTCGTCTCGGTGTAGGGTACGGTGGTGACGAACATGTTGCTTGGGAACTCCGGGAATTGTACGCCTTGGTCCGGGAAGGCGTGCAACATCATCTGGGCTAGAGTGCCATTGAAGTCCCGTTGGTACTCCATGTACCGTTGTTGTCGAATATTCATTGCTGCCATTCGCTGCAAGATTTCTTGGTATGGGTCTGCTGCGACAGAGGTGTGGGCAGTACCAGGCATGTCTGCCGTGTACTGGGCCCCGGCAGCAGTATCGACAGTGAACTGCTGCGGCGTTGCTTGGACAGGTTCTGCTTGTGTGATCTGCATGACTTTATGGCAGAAGTCCCTGGTCCATCCCCGTCGTGGGGGCGTGTATTCATCCGTTTCTTCAATGGGTACACCTGCAGAAACACATAAACCCGTAATCAAGCAAGGGAAATACAATGGTCCTCTATCTTTCTTACCGCACTCGTGAATTTCCCGGAGGATGATTTCTCCAACATTGATGGTCCTCTTGTTGATGATGTATTGGATAAGCACCAATCTCTTGCGATCCACCGTGCTATTGTGTGATGTTGGGATGAGGCGTCGTTTGACGAAGGTGTTCCACATCTTGGCTTCCGGCTTCAAGCTTTGTCTTATTACGGATCCTCGATGGGTACCGGTTTCCCATGGAGTGTTCCCGTAACATAGATCGTCTTTGATGAGTTCATAGTTCTCGGCAGTGATATCTTCCAAGAATTCGGCATGGATATCACTGTTTGGGGTGAGGCCGTAGAAGTTGTTGATCGTCTCGGCATCGAGCTGGACCGGCCTGCCGCGGCAGTGGACGAATATGGAGTCTTTGCTGGGCCCATGAGCGTAGAACTCCCGCACAATCGTGGCGTTCGCCTGGGCAGGTTGTAGACAGAAAATTTCCCAATTCTGGTACTTAATTCTGTCATAGAGGTAGTGTTCAATGCCGTAGTTTTCTTCATCTGCATGTTGGAAACCTTGCTCTTCCCAAAGTTGCCTAGTGATGAAAGATCGGTTGAATCGATCTTCAACGTTGGCTGGGGCGAATCTTTTGTATGTAGCCATCAAGATAGAGAGATGTGCGTTCTTGGAGGTTTTTCTTGAAGAGAATCTGGAGATTGTAGAAGACAGAGAGTAATTGAGAGAGAGATTGTTATGAGTACTAAAGAAAACAAGAAAGTAAGAGTGAATAGTTCAAGAGGAAGGAGTTTCTTATATAGGCCTCGGCCTTGTGACCGTTGAGACCACTAGCCGTTGTAACCGTTTCCTTTTTCTGCCGCGGCAGGAATCTCGGCAGACTAGCCGTTACACTATTCTGCCCGTTGGGACTGCTGCAGCCCTGACACTATTTAATTGCCTCGGCAGAGTTCCTGCTGTGAACTATTTTTCCCTTATTCTTGTTTTTTTTATTCCTAAATAAAACACAAAAGAAAAATACTGAAAGCGAAAATAATTAGAAAAAAATAAAAATAAACTACTAATCCTAATATAATATTTAAAGAAAAGAGGAGAGGTTAGGTTACTAGTGGAGAGCATGTAAATGCATCTCCCAAAATTATTTTCTCCCTTAGGCCCAATTTATGTATCGGTTGTGGGCCATTCCTTTTTGCTGTCTGTCCATCCATCTTGGGCTTGATTTTCTTTTCGAATATTCTGCCGAGCATACTGCCTAGGCAGGATATCTTATTGTCCACTGTGTGGATGGCCTTGCATTCCTCTGGATCATCATATTTCTTTAAGTTGTAGAATGCGTTGAGTTTGACTTGTTGGTCATTGACCCGCATAGTCAACTCTCCTTTTTCCACGTCAATTAATGTGCGTCCAGTTGCTAGAAAGGGTCTCCCAAGGATGATCGGTGCATTGTCATCTGCTTCACAATCAAGGACAAGGAAGTCGGTAGGAAAGATAAAATTGTCAACTCTTACCAGTATGTCATCGATTTTGCCTTCAGGTTGCACATAGGATCGATCCGCGAGTTGGAGCATCACTGTTGTAGGCTTCGGCCTTCCAATTCCAAGCTTTTGGAAGACTGATCTAGGCACGAGGTTTATACTGGCTCCAATGTCGCATAGGGCATTTCCTTCATAACTCTTTCCTATCGCACAAGGTATAGTGAAGCAACCAGGATCTTTTAACTTTGGTGGCATGCGGTTATGCAGCATTGCCATGCATCCCTCGGTAACAGCCACTGTTTCAAACTCACCTATTCGTTTTCTCTTTGACACCATATCCTTTAGGAACTTGGCATAGTTGGACATTTGTTCAATAGCTTCAACGAACGGTATGTTGATGTGGACTTGCTTCAAGATGTCGAGGAACTTCTTGAATTGCTGATCCTGTTTTTGCTTTTTCAACCTTTGCGGGACAGGTGGTGGTGGTCTCATCTCATCCAGGGTTTCTTTAGTTTGAAGTCTTATACCTGGCATTACTGGAATTGTTGCTGCCTCGGCAGGCTGCTCAGGCGCTGCAGTGCTCTCTACCGGGGCAGTGTTGTCAGCTTCAGTTTGCTCAGCCTCTTCTCTTGCTTGATCTGCTGATTGAGTTTGGCTCTCTAAGATCTTCTCCTTCAGCTGTAGACCACTCCTAGTAGTGATTGCCTTACACTGTTCATGGCTTATTACCTTAGCAACTTCAGTATTGCTAGGTAGGTCTCCTTGTGGTCTAGTGTTTATGCATTGAGCAAACTGCCCAACCTGAGTTTCCAACGTTTTTATGGCTGCTTCTTGATTTTGCAGCCTCATCTCAGTCCTATTCATGAAGGCATTTGTCCTCTTGATGAAATTACTATTTTTTGCCATGTATGACTCAGTTTTCATCATAAAGGCCTTTAGCGTGTTTTCCAACGAACTTACCGGTTGCTGCTGCATCTGCTGCGACGGCATCTGCTGTTGGACTTGCTGCTGCGGCATCGGCTGCTGAAATCCTGATGGTTGGGTGATTGGGTTTAAGGCATTGTTTGGGTTACTCCATGATAGGTTTGGATGCCTCTTCCATGAGGGGTTGTATGTGTTGGACATCACATTGTTGCGGTTGTAGTTCCCAACATACATACCAGTTTCTTGATTCATGCAGTCAGAGGAACTGTGGTTACCTCCACATAAGTCACAGTATGAATCAATTACCTTGACCTCACGGGTATTATGTTGTATCTGTAGGTTTTGCACCATCTTGGTAAGAGAGGCCAATTGTGCTGCCACTGAACTTGATGAATCTAATTCATGTACCGTGGCTTGGCGTCTTACTCCTCCTCGCCTAGATGTAGGAAACTGAAAGTCATTCTTTGCGAGTTTGTTTAATATTTCAATATCTTCCTCAGGTGCTTTGTCCAGGAGTGTTCCGTTTGCCGAGGCATCTAACATCATCCTTATCGGGGCATTCGTGGCATTGTAAAACATTGTCACCTGTGTCCATAGGGGAAATCCATGCAGCGGACACTTGTGCAATAGCTCTTTGTAGCGTTCCCATGCCTTGTACATTGGTTCGTCTTCAGCCTGTCGAAAAGAAGTAATTTCATTACGGATTCTATCATATAGATTAGTAGGATTAAAGCGAGTAATGAAATCACGACAAAGTTCACTCCAAGATCCAATAGATCCTGCTGGAATGCTATTTAACCAAGCTTTCGCCCTATCCCTCAGTGAATAGGGGAATAGCTTTAATCGCAAGACATGTTCATGGACTCCTTGGATTTTGAAAGAGTTGCAGATTTCCATGAAGGATTTGAGGTGCCGCCTTGCGTCTTCAGTTGCAGACCCACCAAATTGTCCAATTGTATTTAACATATTGAACATAACGGGTTTGAGTTCAAAATGGGCTGCTTCAATCTCTGGTGTAACGACTCCTGGGTTTAATCCGTTTAATTCCTCTTCCAGGAAGTCCCTGACAGTGATCTGCCGCGGCCCAGGTGGCGGCGGAAGTACTGCATTGCCGGCAGGTAAGTTTTGTCCTGCCGGGTGTTCTGCCATGGCTCCTTGGATCTGTCTCCTCAACCTTTGCCTTGTTCTTTCGATCTCTGGATCTATTTCGTACAAGGGGTTGGCTGGATTGGCCCTGGTCATACACCAAGAAAAACAAAAGTAAAATAAAAATAAAAATAAACAAGAAAAATAAAGAAAACAAAATTTAGTTGCCAGTCCCCGGCAACGGCGCCAAAAACTTGTCGCGTGTCAAAAGTGCGCGTTTAGTGCAAGTGGACACATCGCAAGTAATAAGTGATAAGTATATTATCGAGTTATCGTCTCCTCAGGGACCGGTATACTTAATATGCTTTCTTCACCTCCTTGTTCTGTAGAAAGATAAAAACACAAATAAGTTGATTTGATTTATCTAAACTAAAATAACTAAAATAAAAGTAAAAGATTGAAATAGTAGAGAGAGATGGGCTAGGATCCAGTTGCGTCGTATTGTGGAATTGATTGACTTGTCTCTGTCCAATGCAATCGTATATCACTGCCTCGGCAGCACTGCAGTTTACTGCCTGGGCAGCGATAACAATGTCTGCCGCGGCAATCCCTTGCTCGTAGGCAGACTCTACCGAAGTTCGGCAAAGTGTCCTTGAATGACTTCGCTTATCCCTAAGTTAGAGTGCTGTTGATGACTAGTCCTTGATGATACCTCCCGGCATGAACCAATTATACTCACCAACCAATCTCACACTTCTTTTAGCCGCTGAAACTCTTAACCTATCCCTAGGCCGAGTTAGTATTTCGCGATTGAAACACCGTACTTATCCCTTTCGTGAATCTAACTCTCCCGAGCTTAGATAAATGGATGATTCACAATATCCTCTCCCGAGCTAAATTGTGAAAACAAAGGATAAGCAAACCTTGATAACTTTATTGCATTGAAAGAAAGACAAAGTACAATCTCCTCTCACAAATACTCTACAACCTTCACCTAATCCCTAAGAAGGTTTAGAACATGATGGAGAGGAAAGAAACAAGAGTAGAAGTCGGCTCTCTCCTTAGATATTTCGTGTCTAGTACATTGGGTGGCTAGGTCTTTATATAGGCTAGACCTAGGGCAAACCTTTCCTAAGTAGAATACAACTTGGAGTAGGGAACAAGTCAAGTAAATAATAATAATATATTTCCAAGTTTATATTCGGCTAAGGGACTTTCCTGTGTGGTCTTCCTTTGGGCTTTTCCTTATGCTAGCCAGCTCCGATTCATGGGCTTCAAGTCCAGACACGTTCCTTGGATTTTTGTCTTTCCATCGCCTATAGTCTTGCTTCCTGTCTTTCTGCTGCTGCCTTGGCATCAGGTCCTGCCTCGGCCTTGTCTCTGCCGCGGCACTGGTTCTCCTGCACAGATATGAAAACGCAGTAAAACGTGCCTTTTTCTATAAATATTATCTATATGAGTATAACTTCTAAATATATCACATTGAGTGCATGCATTGGTCCGAGTGGGTGTATATTTGGTAAGTAATGCCCATAAAAGGAGTAAAAAGTGATAGTGTGTTGAGCACTTATCAGCTTTGTAGAGGGGAATTCAGTTGTACTAATTATCCACTTATTAATGCAATGGGTTGACTTGCTGCCTCGGCGGGTCGCACTAAGGGTCGCCGCAGCTGCCTAGGCGGGGTTATGCTTTGTGGCCAATTCAACTTTTCATAGTTCGATAGAGCATTCTTGTATGTCTCCTCCTTATCCCTAAGCGAAGAGAACTGTTGAAACCCACAGCTTGATGATACCTCCCAGCGTGAATCAAGGGTGAATAACAACCAAACACATGCGTCCTTTTAGTCGCTGAAATCCTGGGAGGTTTATCTCTAAACCGGATTAGTCCATGCCCTTGAGCAAAGATCGTATTCTCTCGTTTTGTGAGCCTAACTCTCCCAATATTAGACAAATATGTTTTTCTTCACATACTATCATCTCGAGCTCATATGCAAAGAAGAGTGATTGCCAAGAGAGAACAAACTATAAAAATAGGTTTGCATTAATAAATATCAAATATAATACAACTTTCTTCTCTAACTACTCCATTAACAACCTAAACCTCGAGAGGGAATTAGAACATGGTGTAGTCGGCGACTTAAGGGTTTATGCTATGAGATTCCGACTTTCCCCGTCTATCGATATCTAGCCCTAATGAGTAGCTTATATAGGCCAAGCCCTAGGTTAAAGTTTTTCATGCAAGGAAAGAGTTCTAAAAAGGAAAAAAATACAACTCCTAATTAAACTTTAACACTTTATTCTATTTCCTAAAATAACACTTCTTTCTCGCGTTTGACTTTGACCAGGGCTTGACTTCTTTAATCTGTTCCAACTTTCTCTCTCTTTATGTTCGTTAGAATCGACATCTTTTTCTCTATCTATCGAGCACCAGTTGTCATCTTCAGTCTGCTGCCACGACATCCAAAGTGCTGTCGTGCCGGGTGCTTCATCTGCATTTCAACTTCTTTTTCAGCATCCGTCTTCTTGTTTGGCTATTCCTTTGATGTGGTTTCCTGCTTAGGAAAGAAAATCATCAAATGCATCTATTTTATGCCAAATAATAGATAAATTCACGAATTAAGTATTCGGATGCTAAAATATGGAAAATAAGCAGAATTATCCAATATTGCCCTTAAATCTGTCCTTTATTAGCAATAAACGAGTGGGAATATGATATAAAAATTAGAAATTTTATACACTTATCAAATACCCCCAAAATCGAACTATTGCTTATCCTCAAGCAATGCAAAAGATAGATTTAAGTAAGGAATTTTAAAGTAATATACTGTCCTGCCTGTTGCGGCAAAATTCTTTTGTTAACTTGGCCTCTTCTAGGTTCTAGGATTTCCTCGAAACTGGACTACGAGTCTTAGTGGGTGTGTGCGTAGCTGTGTCGTAGTTGATTTTCTATGTTCTAATCCTTTTTTTAGCTCAAGACTTCCGAATTAAATTTTTATTTGAATCTTTTTGTTTTCTTTCCCCCTAATTGTATATAAATATATATTGTTATATACTTATACTACTTGAGCCAGTTTCGGGCACCTCAAGTGTTTAACTATTCCTACTAGAGCCAATTTCGGGCACCTCTAGTAAGTGGGAGAAAGACTAACTCCTAGTGGCAGTGATAGGCACCTCTATGGACTAAACTAGAGCCGGTGATAAGCACCTCTAGTTAAAATCTAAGCCTAAGTCCTTATTGCTTTTCAAAGAAAAGAACTTGTAAAATCAACTAAGACTAGTAGTGTTTAATTATTTTCAGGCTCATAGTCTAATCCTAAGTACAAAGCCTAGCAAACTTGTCTGATTTCAAGTTTGTTGAATGGTGCATACTACTACGACGGTTGGATAATATATTGCTGTCGAGGCAGTTTCAATAAAATTCAATAAACTTAAAATTTTTTTTGCATCAAATTATAAAAGCTGTTAGGTCAGAGATTAAGGCAGTAATAAGATAATCTGACTACTTTCTATACATGGCAGGTATTTACATTTTACAAAATAAGATCAATGTTCCCCCAAACTCGAGGGATGCATTATCCTCAATACATGTAAAGTAAACAGATAAAGACAAAAGAAGGCCGAAAATAAAGAACAAAAGAGAAAAAGAAAAGACTACCGCCCTTTCAAAATGCCGAGGAGACAAAGGAGTCCTCGAAGTAGCTGTCGATTAGGAGTTTGCAGCGGCTCTTCGGTCGCTATTGTACTACCGCCTTCAGTGGACTGGTAGATTTCTTCTTGGCAGACCGGGGCAGTTGGACTCGAATGGGAGTTGGATTGTTTCTTACCTCCTCCTCGGTTTCGATGTTGATTGGAGAGGTCGTTATGGCAGAATCGAAGGCCTTCCTCTTTCTGCCGGTGGAGATGGAAGCAATGTAGCTTTGCTGCATGTCATCAGAGGAGCTGCTCCACTCTAAAGGGCTGGAGTCTTCTATAGTAGCTTGGTGTGTGGAGGTTGCCCTCTTGACTACTGCTGCTGAATCAGCAGAAAATGGTTCGGTTGCAGTTGCTGCAGTTGTGGCAGCAAAAGATAAGGGTACCGTGGCGGAGGCAATGACTGTTGGAGTAGGAGCAGGTGGAGGCTGTTGGGGCACTGAGAGGTCGACTATGAATTCTGGAAACACAGTCGAACATGCTGGGATTTCTTTGTGTATGGTGGTGATGATTGCGCTGTTGAAGTCCCGAATGCAGGTCATGAAGGTCAACTGCCTTCTCTCTATCCGGTGCAGGATTTTTAGAATTCCTTCAGGTGCTGGTGTAGCCTTTGCTGTTGTCGGTTGTTCTGCTTCAGCAGATGGTGCCTCAGCAACGTGAGGGATGTAAGCATGTGGAATACCTTCTTCCACCTGTATTCTTTTGATGTAGACATCCCTTGTCCATCCCTTCCTCTCTAGGGTCTATGAGTCGGTTGGCAGCGTCGGTACACTTTCGCATCTTCCCAAGGTAGTGATTAAACATGGTAAAATCTGTGTACCCCTGTCTTTGGCGGCGCATTCAAAGATTTTTTCGCTGATGATACGGCCAACATCAATCATTCAATCATGTATGATGGAATGCATGAGTGTTAGTCGTGGCCGATCTACCGTTTGATTATGAGATGTGGGTAGTAGGTTCCTCTTTATAAAAGTGTTCCACAACATTGCTTCTGGCCGTAGTTCTCGGCGGCTGACTGATCCTTGGTGTTTCCCCGTGTTCCATTTTGCTCTCGGCATGCAGAGTTTCGCTTTCATCATCTCATAGTCGTCGGCTGTCAGGGCAGCTACGAACGTAGCGTGTTCGTCAGTTTCAATGTGAAGGCCGAAATGTGCTTTGATGATGACGTCAGCGATGGGGATTGCCCTTTCTCGGAGGTAAGAGTAGGGATTGTTCACCACTGGTCTGTGTGCATAAAATTCCTTTACCCATTCGATGTTTTTCGTTGATGGTTGCTTGGCAAATGTTGCGTGTCAAAGGTGCTCAATTGGTGCAAGTGCATAAAATCTCCACAGGGATTGGTCTACTTAATGTGCCTCCTTCGTCTTCTTGCTCTGTAAAAAGAAATAAAGACACAAGTAATTTGGGTTTCGATGAAACAAAATAAATTGAAATAAAGAAAACTAAGTAAAAGGATGAGATCTGATTAAAAGAGAGAGGGTAGGATCCAGTTATGTTGTATTGTGGATTTGATTGACTTGTCTCTGTCCAATGCAATTGTACATCACTGCCTCGGCAGTACTGCAGATTACTGCCTTGGCAGCAACGATACTTGTCCGCCGCGGCAATCCCTTGCTCATGGGTGGACTTTATCAAAGTTCGGCAAAGTGTCATTGGATGACTCCGCTTATCCCTAAGTCGAAGTACTATTGATGACTAGTCCTTGATGATACCTCCCGGCGTGAATCAATTATACCCACCAACCAATCTCACACTTCTTTTAGCCGCTGAAACTCTTAACCTATTCCTAGGCCGAGTTATTATTTCGCGATTGAAATACCGTACTTATCCCTTTCGTGAATCTAACTTTCCCAAGTCTAGATAAATAGATTACTTACAAACTTCTCTCCCGAGCTTGAATGCAAGAACAAAGAATGGCAAAGGATAAGCAAACCTTGATATTTTTATTGCATTGAAACAAGGAACAGAGTACAATCTCCTCTCACAAGTACTCGAAAACCTTCACCTAAACCCTAAGAAAACTTAGAACATAATTTGAGAGAAAGAAAACAATGTGTCTTAGGGTGAACTGTCTAAGAATCGGCTCTCCCTATTCCCTTGGATGGCTAGGTCTTATATAGGTTTGGCCTAGGGCAAACCTTTCCTAAGTAGAATACAACTTGGAGTAGGGAATAAGTCACGTACATAAATAAAATATTTCCAAGTTTATTCTAAATAAGAAGCTTTCCTGCGTGGCCTTGTCTTGGGCTTTTCCTCGTACTAACCAGCTCCGATTCATGTGCCGAATGTCCAGAAACGTTCATTGTATTTTTCTCTTCCAATCGCTGTGACACCCCCACCTCGGGCCGGTAGGAAAGGGGCGTCACCGATCCTTGAGCACTCCGATAACCCGGCCCGAACAATGGTTTACCAACTTAACTTAACCCGAAAGTACCGATTTTAGGGGTAAATTAAAACTTTTTCCTATTACTAGGCCTTTTAACCACTTAGCAACTTATATTCATTACTAAAAATTACCGAAACCTATTGTTCATTCAATAGTTCGATAATTCATTTATCCATTCCATATAACAATATCAATAGTTCGTTCCATTCCATTCCATAACATGCAATCCATTACAAATATACATACATATTAAACGTATCAAATATGTCATCATTCTTAAGTTATACAAATCTAAGCCCGAAGCTACCAAAATGTGGTTCACTATATACAAACCATCTAAAGTAATCAAAATGCATGGTCTAACAAAACAAGACTAGCCACCACTAGGAGATTTCAAAAAAAAAAAGCATACTTGGCTTGTGCTGCTGTTGATCCGAACGACGGAAAACCGGGACCGAGCTAATAATCGATCAACCTGAAATGTTGGGAAGAGCGAAGGGAGCGGGCGTAAGTACATAAGGTACTTAGTGAGGTAACGGAAAATCAAAACAATCCAAGACAATCCAAACATGTATCATATGCCATGTTAAGTTCACATATACCATAACATACCAAATTCAAGTACACATATACCAAATTCAATCGAGCATATATCAGTCCAATAAGTTTACATATACCAAGTCAAGTACACATACCAATTCAATGTATAACAATCCAATTCAAGGATCAACATGTGACAATCCGATTACATGTATCGATTTAATGTTCACTATATGACAATCCAAATGCATGTAACAATCCAATGTTCGATATATGACAATACGATAAGTAGTATGCCAATAACAAGTACATTTTCATAACAAGTAATCATGCTTGCATTTAACTAACAATTATAGTGCAATTTAATTCAAGTTAATTAAAATCATTACAACCACCTTGGTATTTAGCTAGAAGATAATCGAATCTCCAACCAACTGTCGCCACAATAATGCACCTATAGTGCTGGTCAAACCCTCCTACTGTCGCCAATGACCCAAAACGTACCCTCCGTCTGTCGCCAATAAGGGCCAATTGCCCCGGACCGAAGTCCTACCCGATACAATGAGCTTTAGATTCTAAGGCATGCCTTCCTATCTAACTAACTAGCTACCAAGGTTGTCGATTATCATTTTAAGCATATCAATCCAATATTCAATGTCATTTTCATCAATATGGTCCTCATAGACCGAGCCTCTTAGGCCAACGTGCCTAGGCTCACATGAATTCATTTTCATTTCATTTCATGGCATATCAATCCAACAATCCATATCATTACATATACAATCCAATATACATTCCAAGCACAAGCAAAATCAGAACTTTAAATGCATGGAACATATGCATGTACACATACCTTGCATCCCAAGCTTAAGCATGCCATTCATACCTCGGCATATGCAATGCATGGGTATGATTAGCCAAGTTTATGTTAAGTCATATTTCATACCGGTTTAATCATAAACACTAAAAATCAGAATTGGGTTAGGACCTAGTCCCAACCCCAAAGAAAGTTACACTGACAAACAATCCAAACAAAGCTTCTAAGGATTATGGATGATTGTCCCCTTGTTTCTTCTTTTGGCAAGCTCTTGCCTCAGCTCCTCCTCACTATCCACTTCTTTAGAAGCCTCTAAAACACACAAAAGCACATACACATCATCAAAATACATTCAATTCACACATTTCATAATTACCAACTCCAAAATAACCAAAACAGTATGGTTACATCCCAGGACAGATTGTGCAATGCTCACTAAACTATTTTTATCTTTTGATCCACATGTCCAAAATTTTCCTACTTTAACTCGTTTTAAAGATAATGAAACCATCTTTTAAACCATATAGAGCTTGAATTTTTCTTACGAACCCATTAGTACCAGTTTTCGATTAAAGACAAGGCAATGTTGTTTCAGGACAGTCTGGACCAATCTTTTTGTTTCTCTTATATCTCCTAATTTACAAGGGCAAACGAGGTGAGGTTTTTTTAATTAAAGTAGACTCATCCAAGTTATAGACTGATCATTTCCAGCCCTAAATTCCTTGTACATTATTCTAGGGAATTTTTCAAAGTGACTGTCCAGAACAGGCCTATTCTGGACAGATTTCACCTACATCAATTCTAGCTCAAAATTCATCAACCTTATCACCAATTCAACTCAACCAATACTTGTGAACTTTAGTAGGCTCAATTTCAAGCACATTTTACCTATGCAACCATTTTTAATTATGCAATTCAACAAAGTTATCAGCTCATTTTATGAAGCTACCAAAATGTCACCTATAAACTAGCCCAAAGCACATTACCAATTCCTATCACTTTCTTTCCTTCATCTTTTCAACCAAAGCACCTATAATTTAATTTCCACACTCTTAAAACATTATCCTATGAATTCAACATTAAATTTCCAGATTCAACAATAACAATTAAGTCCATCAATTTCTCAATTCTAGCAAAACAGTCCAAACAATACATTTAGCACTTAATTCACTACCAAACTTTCTCATGCTTCATTCTACTTCAAATCAGTCCACATAAGACCATTTTAAGCATCCTAACATCAAAATCCTTCATAAATTTAACCACAAAACAGTCCCTACAACTTTCGATTTCATGCAATTAAATCCTCAAGCTCAAAGTCTCAACCAATCACAACAATACCAATTTCCAGCAACCTCCATTCAAGTTCTAACTTAAAAATAAACTAACTATAAGCAACATACTAAATTTTCAGCCATGGAATTCAAGCTAACAACATCTAACTTCAATTTTAACCAAGTTTTCAAGAAGAAAAAAAATACCTTACCTTGCTTAGGAACCTTCCTAACTCAAGAATCTAGCTTCAATCCTTCAAAATCCCTCTTAAAATCTCACATGCAAGATGAGAGAATTTTTTTCTCTCTAGGAAGCTTCATGGCCGGCCAAACCAAAGAAAGAAGAAGGGTGAATAGTGGTGATCTTCTCTCTCCCACTAACTTAAGGTAATTGTCATCTTTTTTCTTACTTTTCCTAATTATTTTAAATCAAACATAAATTTTAATCACATGGGACAAGGGTGGCTGGTCAAAGGAGGTCTTGACATGTGTCCAAGGCCACCATTTCCCATTTTATTACATGCAATCACCCTTTTCTTGAATTTTCACTTTTTGGTCCTTTTTCAATTTGGCCTCTAATTTTCAATTTCATTCAATTTAGTCCTTAAATTTTGAATTTTATTAAGCTTTAATTTAATTGATTTAGTCCTTAACTTCTAGGCTATGTTTAGGGTATTACAATTCTCCCCCTTTAAAGGAAATTCGTCCTCGAATTTGTACCTGAAGGAAATAGATGTGGGTATTGCTCTTTCATGGTTGCTTCCAGTTCCCACGTAGCTTCCTCTACCTTGTGGTTTCTCCAAAGAACTTTCACGAGAGGAACAGACTTATTTCGAAGCCTTCTGATTTCTCTGTCAAGAATCTGAACCGGTTCCTCTTCGTAAGATAAGTCCGGATTCAATTCCACATCTTCAGGTTCTAGAACATGAGAGGGATCAGATCTATACTTCCTGAGCATTGAGACATGGAAGACATTGTGGATCCTGTCGAATTCAGCAGGGAGTGCTAGTCGGTAAGCCACGGGACCAATCCTCTCAATAACCTCGAAAGGCCCGATGAAACGAGGGCTAAGCTTGCCTCTCTTTCCGAACCGAAAGATCTTCTTCCATGGTGATACTTTCAAAAAGACTTTATCTCCCACACTATGCTGAATATCTCTCCTTTTGAGGTCCGCATAAGATTTTTGCCTATCGAAGGCCTGTTTCAATCTTGCATGTATGATCTTGACTTGCTCTTCAGTTTCCCGAAGCAATTGAGGCCCTAAAACTTTGCTTTCACCCAACTCGGACCAACATAAAGGAGTTCTGCACCTCCTACCATATAAAGCTTCAAACGGGGCCATCTGAATGGAAGCTTGGTAGCTATTGTTATATGCGAACTCCACAAGAGGTAGAGATTTCTCCCAGTTCTTTCTGAAGTCCACAATACAAGCTCGTAACATATCCTCAAGGACCTGAATAACTCTCTCAGATTGTCCATCAGTCTGAGGATGGAAAGCTGTACTCAAATGTACTCTAGTTCCCAAAGCTTCCTGTAGAGATCTCCAAAACCGCGAGGTGAACTTAGAGTCTCGATCAGAGATGATAGAAGTAGGAATTCCATGCAGACGTACCACTTCACAAATATACAAATCGGCCAAAATATTTGAACTCACGTTCACTTTGATCGGGATGAAGTGAGCTGACTTAGTGAATCTGTCCACAATTACCCATACGACATCATTCTTTCTCGGAGTTAGTGGAAGACCCGTCACAAAGTCCATTGTGATCTTTTCCCATTTCCACTGAGGGATTTCAATTGGCTGAAGCAACCCAGCAGGGACTTGATGCTCAGCTTTGATTCTCTGACATGTTAAGCATTTAGACACAAAGTCTGTAATGGCTGACTTCATGCCTGGCCACCAATACAATGGTTTTAGATCTTTGTACATCTTTAACGATCTAGGGTGAACCGATAAAGAACTCTGGTGGGCTTCTTGCAATATTTCCCTCTTCAATTCTTCGTCATTAGGGACACAAATTCTATCTCTGAAGTACAGAATGCCATTCTCATGAATAGAAAAGTCTTGGTTGGCCTTTGAATCAAGCTTTGACATGATAGCCTGAAGTTCAGAATCGGTTTGCTGGAGGTCTTTGATTCGGGAAATCAAAGTAGATTGAACATGAAGTTCTGACAAGAACCCTCGCCTTCGATACACTCGAAGATGAGCATTAATAGCATTAGGAGCTACAAAAGAAATTTAGGAAATCAGACATTTACTTAGGAGGAAAGCTTTCAATTTAGTAAGGAATTCAATTTCTTACTCATAATTGGTTTGCGACTAAGAGCATCCGCAACCACATTGGCCTTGCCAGGATGATAGTCGATGACAAGATCATAATCTTTTAATAGCTCCATCCATCTTCTTTGTCTTAAGTTGAGATCTTTCTGAGTCAGAAGATACTTGAGGCTTTTGTGATCGGTGAACAAGTAGCACCTTTCACCATACAAATAATGCCTCCAGATTTTGAGTGCAAAAACAATCGCAGCTAGCTCAAGATCATGAGTGAGATAATTAAGTTCATGGGGTTTCAACTGTCGTGAGGCATATGCCACCACTTTCCCCTCTTGCATTAAGACACATCCTAATCCCAACTGCGATGCATCACTATACACGGTGTACTCCTTCCCTGATTCTGGCTGAATAAGAATAGGGGCATGAGTAAGAGTTTGCTTGAGTTGATCAAAGCTTCTCTGTTGTTTCTCCGACCAAACGAATGGCTCATGCTTTCGGAGCAGCTTTGTCAAGGGAGCAGCAATGGACGAGAATCCCTTAACGAAGCGCCTGTAATATCCGGCCAAACCAAGAAAACTTCTGATCTCACTGATATTCCTCGGAGGCCTCCAATCCAGAATGGTCTGTATCTTTCTCGCATCCACTTTGATTCCTTGTGCCGAGATAACATGGCCAAGGAATGAAACTTCCGATAGCCAGAACTCACACTTTGAGAACTTTGCAAACAACTGGCGTTCTTGGAGAGTTTGCAAGACAATTCGAAGATGCTCAGAATGTTCCTCCTTATTCCGGGAGTAGACAAGTATATCATCAATGAAAACCACAACAAACTTGTCTAAATAAGGCTTGAACATACGGTTCATGAGATCCATGAAAGCAGCCGGAGCATTCGTCAATCCGAATGGCATCACAAGGAACTCGAAATGACCATAACGAGTCCGGAAAGCTGTCTTAGGCACATCCTCATCCTTTATTCTCATCTGATAGTAACCTGACCGCAAGTCAATCTTTGAGAACACTGCAGCATCCTTAAGCTGATCAAACAGGTCCTCAATTCTAGGCAAAGGATACTTGTTCTTGATAGTGACTTTGTTCAACTGCCTGTAATCAACACAAAGTCTCATTGTGCCATCTTTCTTCTTCACAAATAAGACTGGAGCACTCTAGAGAGACGAGCTAGGTCTGATGAAACCATTATCTTGTAGCTCCTGGAGTTGCTTCTTTAGCTCTTTCAACTCTATCGGTGCCATTCTATAAGGAGCGATGGACACCGGACTTGTCCCATGCTGGACCTCAATTCCGAATTCCACTTCCCTGTTCGGAGGAAGACCAGGGAGTTCCTCGGGAAAGATATCAACAAATTCGGGTACAACCGGAATAGTAGGCAACCCGAAGTCATACTCGTCTTGTAGAACCATGGCGGCAAACACTGAGGTCGGTTTCTTATCAATGAGTAAGATAGACTCCTTACCCAAACCCCGAAGGTAGAGTCTCCGATTTTGGCAGTCAATCCAAGCCTCATGCTTAACCAACCAGTCTAACCCCAAAACCAAGTCAAACTCACATGTCGGTAGCACGAACAAGTCAATCCAAAAAGGGATATTCCGAATCGTAACAAGGGAGCTCTTACAAACACGGTTAATATTCAATAGACCTCCTATAGGGTTTGACACTACAAGACCCCTAGTGACTACCTCAGGTTTCAGACTTGCTTTTGCAACCATAGCAGAGCAAATAAAGGAATGAGTAGACCCAGAATCAATCAAAGCATATGCAGGACTCGAATTTAATTCAATAATACCTGCGATTACATCCGGGGATTCTTCATCATCTTTTCCTTTGATGTGGTAGATTTGTGCAGGAGCCCGAGATTCCTGGTGTGTGGCACTCGAAGGCTGGACCTTATTCTTTCCCTGACTACCAGATTGAGCCTGTCTGGAACCCTTGTTTCTGACATACAGAGAAGCACAGTCCATTACAGAAGCTCTAGCAGGAACCTTGTTGGGATTTTGAGGACAGTTCCTGATGTAGTGATCGGAAGCTCCACACAAATAGCACAGATTCTGCTGAGTCCTACACTGACCCGGATGATGTTTCTGGCAGAACTTGCAGGCAGGATACTGAGTGTCTCTGTTAGAATTCCCTGTGCTATCAATAGAAATGACCGGAGCTATGTGCCTGGATGCTGTCTGAGGCTTCGGTATGTACCCATCTCTCTGAATAGAGGTATAACCAGAAGGAGACTCCTTGGTCTGCTTCGACTTCTTGTTCTTCCAATGAGGCCTATCATCGGTTCTAGCTCGTTTGTCCTTCCAAGAACTACCACCCTTGCGTTTCTCGGAAGCTTTCATCTTTGCCTCTGTCGCAATGGCCCGATTTACCAAGTTCTGGAAGTCGGTAATCCCAAGGGCCGTGAATATTGGGCTCAACTCATCGTTAAGACCATCGGTGAACTTCCGGCATTTCTCTTCCTCGGTCTTAATATACTCGGAGCCATACTTACAATATTTGCAGAAATCGGCCACATACTGCTCGATCAGCCAGTTGGCTTGTTTCAGATACAAGAACTTCTTTCGGCGCTCGGCTAGATATTGCTCACTGATATATTTCTTCTTAAATTCCTCAACGAAGAACTTCCATGTAACAGCTTTTGCCGGGGCAGTCAATGTAGTCGTTTCCCACCAACTCAGAGCTTCATCGGCCAACAGGGCTATGGCACACTCTAGCTTGTGCTCGTCTAAACAATGTAGCTGGTTGGTCAGAATCTGAGTGGTGCGTTCTAACCAATACTCTGCATCCTCTGGTTTCTCCTCGCTAACACCCGCAAATGTATAAGCCCGATACCGAGCAAGCTTATCTATCGGAGCACAACTGGGTGCATCAGGGGCAGGAACATCATGCTGATTTTGCTTCAGATTCATTAGAAGCTGATCGAACATCTCCTTCATGCTAAGGAGACATTCGTGCTGAATGTTCTGCATTGCCGGCGTTCCCGGTTGAGGAGCAACAGGGGGCGGAGGAGGTGGAGCTTGTTGCGGAGGGTTCTGACCCATTTCCACACTGTCTCCGTCGGTCGAAGAGGCCGCGGGATTCGGGTCATCCACCGCCAACCTCGTATCGGACATTCTATAATTGACAAACAAACAAGAAAGAGTTTAGATCGAGCAAGCACAAGCACATTATTATGTATAACTCCTAGGTGGCATAGTTCGATCCTATATGATGCATGCGGACTCGGTTTTAGTCCTAGAATCCTAACCTAATGGCTCTGATACCAAGCAAGTGTGACACCCCCACCCCGGGCCGGTAGGAAAGCGGCGTCACTGATCCTTGAGCACTCCGATAACCCGACCCGAACAATGGTTTACCAACTTAACTTAACCCGAAAGTACCGATTTTAGGGGTAAATTAAAACTTTTTCCTATTACTAGGCCTTTAAACCACTTAGCAACTTATATTCATTACCAAAAATTACCGAAACCTATTGTTCATTCAATAGTTCGATAATTCATTTATCCATTCCATATAACAATATCAATAGTTCGTTCCATTCCATTCCATAACATGCAATCCATTACAAATATACATACATATTAAACGTATCAAATATGTCATCATTCTTAAGTTATACAAATCTAAGCCCGAAGCTACCAAAATGTGGTTCACTATATACAAACCGTCTAAAGTAATCAAAATGCATGGTCTAACTAAACAAGACTAGCCACCACTAGGAGATTTCAAAAAAAACAGCATACATGGCTTGTGCTGCTGCTGATCCGAACGACGAAAAACCGGGACCGAGCTAATAATCGATCAACCTGAAATGTTGGGAAGAGCGAAGGGAGCGGGGGTAAGTACATAAGGTACTTAGTGAGGTAACGGAAAATCAAAACAATTCAAGACAATCCAAACATGTATCATATGCCATGTTAAGTTCACATATACCATAACATACCAAATTCAAGTACACATATACCAAATTCAATCGAGCATATATCAGTCCAATAAGTTTACATATACCAAGTCAAGTACACATACCAATTCAATGTATAACAATCCAATTCAAGGTTCAACATGTGACAATCCGATTACATGTATCGATTTAATGTTCACTATATGACAATCCAAATGCATGTAACAATCCAATGTTCGATATATGACAATCCGATAAGTAGTATGCCAATAACAAGTACACTTTCATAACAAGTAATCATGCTTGCATTTAACTAACAATTATAGTGCAATTTAATTCAAGTTAATTAAAATCATTACAACCACCTTGGTATTTAGCTAGAAGATAATCGAATCTCCAACCAACTGTCGCCACAATAATGCACCTATAGTGCTGGTCAAACCCTCCTACTGTTGCCAATGATCCAAAACGTACCCTCCGTCTGTCGCCAATAAGGGCCAATTGCCCTGGACCGAAGTCCTACCCGATACAATGAGCTCTAGATTCTAAGGCATGCCTTCCTATCTAACTAACTAGCTACCAAGGTTGTCGATTATCATTTTAAGCATATCAATCCAATATTCAATGTCATTTTCATCAATATGGTCCTCATAGACCGAGCCTCTTAGGCCAACGTGCCTAGGCTCACATGAATTCATTTTCATTTCATTTCATTTCATGGCATATCAATCCAACAATCCATATCATTACATATACAATCCAATATACATTCCAAGCACAAGCAAAATCAGAACTTTAAATGAATGGAACATATGCATGTACACATACCTTGCATCCCAAGCTTAAGCATGCCATTCATACCTCGGCATATGCAATGCATGGGTATGATCAAACCAAAACAAATACTTAACAAGCAATTCATATACATTCAACATGCTAACAAATAACATGGCAAACAAACAAGTTCTCATAACATTTCACTCTTCCCTTAAAGATTAGCCAAGTTTATGTTAAGTCATATTTCATACCGGTTTAATCATAAACACTAAAAATCAGAATTGGGTTAGGACCTAGTCCCAACCCCAAAGAAAGTTACACTCACAAACAATCCAAGCAAAACTTCTAAGGATTATGGATGATTGGCCCCTTGTTTCTTCTTTTGGCAAGCTCTTGCCTCAGCTCCTCCTCACTATCCACTTCTTTAGAAGCCTCTAAAACACACAAAAGCACATACACATCATCAAAATACATTCAATTCACACATTTCATAATTACCAACTCCAAAATAACCAAAACAGTAAGGTTACATCCCAGGACAGATTGTGCAATGCTCACTAAACTATTTTTATCTTTTGATCCACATGTCCAAAATTTTCCCACTTTACCTCGTTTTAAATCTAATGAAACCATCTTTTAAACCATATATAGCTTGAATTTTTCTTACGAACCAATTAGTACCAGTTTTCGATTAAAGACAAGGCAATGCTGTTTCGGGACAGTCTGGACCAATCTTTTTGTTTCTCTTATATCTCCTAATTTACAAGGGAAAACGAGGTGAGGTTTTTTTCTAATTAAAGTATACTCATCCAAGTTATAGACTGCTCATTTCCAGCCCTAAATTCCTTGTACATTATTCTAGGGAATTTTTCAAAGTGACTGTCCAGAACAGGCCTATTCTGGACAAATTTCACCTACATCAATTCTAGCTCAAAATTCATCAACCTTATCACCAATTAAACTCATCCAATACTTGTGAACTTTAGTAGGCTCAATTTCAAGCACATTTTACCTATGCAACCATTTTTAATTATGCAATTCAACAAAGTTATCAGCTCATTTTATGAAGCTACCAAAATGTCACCTATAAACTAGTCCAAAGCACATTACCAATTCCTATCACTTTCTTTCCTTCATCTTTTCAACCAAAGCACCTATAATTTAATTTCCACACTCTTAAAACATTATCCTATGAATTCAACATTAAATTTCCAGATTCAACAATAACAATTAAGTCCATCAATTTCTCAATTCTAGCAAAACAGTCCAAACAATACATTTAGCACTTAATTCACTACCAAACTTTCTCATGCTTCATTCTACTTCAAATCAGTCCACATAAGACCATTTTAAGCATCCTAACATCAAAATCCTTCATAAATTTAACCACAAAACAGTCCCTACAACTTTCAATTTCATGCAATTAAATCCTCAAGCTCAAAGTCTCAACCAATCACAACAATACCAATTTCCAGCAACCTCCATTCAAGTTCTAACTTAAAAATAAACTAACTATAAGCAACATACTAAATTTTCAGCCATGGAATTCAAGCTAACAACATCTAACTTCAATTTTAACCAAGTTTTCAAGAAGAAGAAAAAATACCTTACCTTGCTTAGGAACCTTCCTAACTCAAGAATCTAGCTTCAATCCTTCAAAATCCCTCTTAAAATCTCACATGCAAGATGAGAGAAATTTTTTCTCTCTAGGAAGCTTCATGGCCGGCCAAACCAAAGAAAGAAGAAGGGTGAATAGTGGTGATCTTCTCTCTCCCACTAACTTAAGGTAATTGTCATCTTTTTTTCTTACTTTTCCTAATTATTTTAAATCAAACATAAATTTTAATCACATGGGACAAGGGTGGCTGGTCAAAGGAGGTCTTGACATGTGTCCAAGGCCACCATTTCCCATTTTATTACATGCAATCACCCTTTTCTTGAATTTTCACTTTTTGGTCTTTTTTCAATTTGGCCTCTAATTTTCAATTTCATTCAATTTAGTCCTTAAATTTTGAATTTTATTAAGCTCTAATTTAATTTATTTAGTCCTTAACTTCTAGGCTATGTTTAGGGTATTACAATCGCCTACAATATTGCTACTTGTCTTTCGGTTGCTGCCTCGGCATCAGGTTCTGCCTCGGCCACGTTGCTGCCGCGGCAATAGTATTTCCTGCACAGATGTAAAAATGTAGTAAAACTTGCCTTTTCTGTAAATAGCATAACTTCTAAATATATCACATTAAGTATATGCATTGGTCCAAGTGGGTGTAGATTTAATGATTAATGCCCGTAAAAGGTGTAAAAAGTGATAGTGAGTTGAGCACTTATCACACCCCCAAACTCGAATTATTGCTTGTCCTCAAGCAATGTAAGCCATCAATTTGCCAAACTCTATTCCCTCTTGGTCTTATGTTTCCATCTATTCTCCCCACCATAACTATGCCTATTCTTTAGACTTAACCTTTCGGCTACCCAAGGTTTTACCTAGAAACAAACTATAAGATTTAGTGAGTGTGTGCGTTTTTGTGGACAAGTTTGATTAAATGCTTTCTTAGATAAACTCTAAATTCAAGACAAGTAGATTTTGGTTAAGTGTTCTCTTCTTTTCTAAACAACCAATTCTTAAGTCAATTTCGGGCACCTCAAGGATTGTGTTTTTCTCTTTACTACTTCCTTGTTTCTTTTGATATTCCTTGTAGCGTACTAGAGCCAATTTTGGGCACCTAGAGCATGAAGAAGAGTAATTCCTAGAGCCGATGATAGGCACCTCTAGTCACTTGTCCAAAAATCTAAGTCTTTATCACCTAAGTTCATTAAAAGAATTCCTATAATCCAACAAGTCACAAAAGTGTTTTTAAAATTTCTCTTATAGTAAGCTTCTAAGTTTTCATCCTTAAGTATCCTAAGGTTAAACCTTCTTAACATGACCTAACCATGGTAAGGAGAAAGATTTCTATAGCCTTAAAGAATAAACTAAGGCAATACTAATGATGGGCAGTGCAAAAGTATAGGCAATTGATTCGAGTAAAGCGATGAGCATAAAGAAAAAAATTCACTTAAATACTCCCTTTTCTTGGCAAGGCCTCGGTAGTAGATTGACTCGGCGGAGGCTCTACACCCCCAAACTCGAACCAATCATTGTCCTCAATGCTTTATATCAGAAGGAAACAGTGGACAACAATGATATGAAAAAGAAACAAGCAACATATAAAGAGAAAAAAATAGTGAATATAAAAAAAATTTAAAAGGACTCCGAAGAGCTGCTTGTAACAATCTTTCGTCGGGGTCGTGCTGCTGATTGTTTCGTCTTTGGTGATGGCGATGGTTGAGTTTTGCTTTCCGGGGTGATTGGACTCTCGTTGGTGGTGTTCGTTGCATTAGAGCATCCACTTCCTCACCTTCTTCCTCGTCGGCGATTTCCTCGGTGATCATGATGTCCGTCCCACCTTCATTGGTTGCGTCTACCCTGGCATGGTGTATACTTGGTCCGACAGCAGTTGAGCTTTGGTGTACATAGGCATTTATCTCTGTTGATAGACTGCCCATGATGATGGGGGATCGTGGAGGAGTGTTGAAGACTGCCCTCCTCTTTGATGGTCTTCTGCTGGCAGATGATGCCGCAATAGAGTCTGCTGCCCTAGATGGGCCGGCAGCATGAAATTGTTGCTGAGGCCAGTTTGGAAAAATAGCCTCGGTCCTCCTGGAGTTGGTGTAGTTTCTGTATAAGGTGCAGCTATGACAAACATGTTGGTGGGGAATTCCGGAAACTACACCCCTTGGTCTGGAAAGGCATGGAGCATCATTTGGGCAAGTGTGCTGTTGAAGTCCCTCTAATACTCCAAGTATCTTTGCTGCCTCAGATCCATAGTTGTCATCCTTTGAAGTATTTCCTGGTATGGGTCTGCTGCGGCAGTGGTGTAGGCAGTGTCAGGCATGTCTGCCGTGTATTGGGCCCCAACATTAGTATCAGCAGTGAACTGCTAGGGCGTTTCCTAGACGGGTTCTGCCTGTGTGATCTGCAAGATTTTGTGGCAGAATTCTCTTGTCCACTCTCTCCTATAAGCTGTAAATTCGTCTGTCTCGGCCGTAGGGACACCTGCAGCATTGCAAATACCAGTAATTAAATAAGGGAATTATAATGGTCCTCTATCCTTCTTACCGCATTCGTAAATTTCTCGTAGGATAATTTCTCCAATGTTGATGCTCCTTTTGTTGATGATTGATTGGATGAGCACCAATCTTCTCTGATCCACCATAGTGTTATGGAGGTTGGGATAAGGCATCTCTTGACAAAGGTGTTCCAAAGCTTGGCCTCAAGTTTCAGACTTTGCCGTGCTACTGATCCTCTATGGGCACCGGTTTCCCAAGGAGTATTCTCGTAGCAAAGGTCGTCTTTTATCAATTCATAATCTTCAGTAGTGATATCCTCCATGAATTCAGCATGTACATCATGGTCATGTGTGAGGCCGTAGAATTGGTTGATGATTTCGGCATCAAGCTGAACAGGCGTGCCTCGATAGTGGACAAAAAGAGAGTCATTGCTTGACCCGTGCGCATATAATTCTCGCACGATGGTGGCATTGGCCTGGGCAGGTTGTAACAAAAGATTTCCCAATCTTGATACTTGATTCTATCGAGCAAATAGTGCTCGATGCCGTAATTTTCTTCGTCGGAATGCTGGAACCCTTGCTCCTCCCATAAATGCCGAGCAATGAAAGACCTGTTGAATCGGTCTTCAACATTGGCTGGGGCAAAACGTTTGTAGGTGGCCATAAGGATTTTGAGAGTTGAGGTTCTTGGAGATTTTCTTGAAGAAATTCTGAAAATTTCAAGAAGGGTTGTGAGTAGGCAGAGAGTATTGTGAGAGCAAGATTAGCAAATATTCTAAAGAAAACAAGAATGCAAGAGTGAATAGTTCAAGAGGGAGAGATTGCTTATATAGGCCTCGGCCTTGTAGCCGTTTAAACCACTAGCCGTTTTATAGCCGTTAAACTTTTACTGCCGTTTTCAATTACTGCCGCGGCGGGAATCTCGGCAGACTAGCCGTTACACTGTTCTGCCCGTTGGAACTGCTGCGGCTCTGACACTGTTTTCTGCCTCGGCAGAATTGCTGCTGTGAACTATTTATCCTTTCTTCTTGCTTATTAACCTAAATAAAAATTAAACTCAAACTAGAAAAATAATTAAAGCAAAAGCAAAAATTATTAAAAGAAAATATAAACTAAACTAATCCTAATATAATAAAAAGAAAGGTGAGATATCATGTTACTGGTGGAGTGCATGCAAATGCATCTCCCAAGGTGATTCTCTCTCGCTGGCCAAAGTGGCTTTTTAAGTGTTGGCTATTGGCTTTATGTCCATCTTTATTTTTCCTGATCTGTACCGCACCCTGTTTGACTGGACAGTGTGTTGTCCTGTTGGTTTCCTCCACATCTGCCTTGCTTTTCCTGCCAAATATTCTTCCATAACGTATTTCCATTTTCCTGCCGAGCATACTGCCAAGGAAGTGGCTGTTGAAACAGGATGTCTTTGTGCCTGCATCTGTGCTGTGAAAGACTTTGCACTATTATGCATCATCATGCCTTTTCAAATTGTGGAAGGCATTGAGTTTGACTTGTTGGTCATTGACCCTCATTGTCAACTCTCCTTTTTCCACATCAATTAGTGTTCGTCCAGTGGCAAGGAAAGGTTTCCCCAAGATGATCGGTGCATTATCATTTGCTTCACAATCAAGGACAAGAAAGTCAGCGGGAAAAATAAATTTGTCAACTCTTACTAGTATGTCCTCGATTTTGCCTTCGGGTTGCACATATGATCGATCCACAAGTTGGAGCATCATTGTTGTAGGTTTTGCCCTCCCTATTCCAAGCTTTTGAAAAACAAATTTGGGCATTAGGTTGATGCTTGCTCCGAGGTCGCATAGGGCCTTGCCTTCATAGTTATTACCTATCGCACAAGGTATGATAAAGCGTCCAGGATCCTTCAATTTTGGTGGCATGGGATTATGTAACATTGCCATGCATCCTTCGGTAGCAGCCACTGTTTTGAACTCACCTAGTCTTTTTCTCTTAGACACAATATCTTTAAAAAAATTGGCATAATTAGGCATTTTTTCAATTGCCTCTACGAATGGTAAGTTGATGTGGACTTGCTTTAAAATATCAAGAAATTTCTTGAATTGATGGTCCTATTTTTGCTTTCAACCTTTGTGGGAAGGGTGGTGGTGGTCTTATCTCATCCAGGGTTTCTTTAGTTTGGAACTTAATACCTGGCACCACTGGGGTTGTTGCTGTCTCGGCAGATTGTTCAGGAACTGCTGAGCTCTCTGCTGGGGCAGTGTTATCAGGATCAGTTTGTTCAACATCTAAATCCTCTTTTTCAGGTTCTGTTGATGGAACTTGGCCTGCTAGAATTTTAAGTTGTAGACCACTCCTAGTAGTGATTACCTTACACTGTTCATGGCCTATTACCTTAGCAACTTCAGTATTGCTAGGTAGTCCTCCTTGTGGTCTAGTGTTTATGTTTTGAGCAAACTGTCCAACCTGAGTTTCCAATGCCTTAATTGCTACTTCTTGGTTTTGCAACCTCATCTCAGTCCTATTTATAAACGCATCTGTTCTTTTGATGAAGTTGCTATTCTCTGCCATGTATGACTCAGTTTTCATCATGAATGCTTTTAGAGAATTTTCCAAGGAACTTACAAACTGCTGCTGCATTTGTTGCTGCGGCACTGGCTACTGGACCGGCGGCGGCGGCAGATGTTGCATTGTTTGCTGGAATCCTGGGGGTTGGGTGGTTGGGTTTAAGTTATTGTTAGGATTACTCCATGATAAGTTTGGATGCCTCTTCCATGAGAGGTTGTGTATGTTGGACATCATATTGTTTCGGTTATAGTTTCCAATATACAGGCTTGATTCTTGATTCATACATTCAGTAGAATTGTGGTTACCTCCACATAAATCGCAAAAAGAATCAATGGCCTTAACCTCACGGGTATTTTTTTGTAGTTGCAAATTTTGCACCATCTTGGTAAGAGAGGTCAATTGTGCTGCCACTAAGTTTGATGTGTCTAACTCATTCACGGTAGCTTGGCGTCTTACTCCTCCTCGCCTAGATGTAGGGAATTGAAAATCATTTTTTGCAAGTTTGTTCAGTATCTCAATAGCTTCCTCAGGTGCTTTGTCAAGGAGTGTTCCGTTTGCAGAGGCATCTAACATCATCCTTGTCGGGGCATTCGTGGCATTATAGAACATGGTGACTTGTGTCCATAGGGGAAATCCATGCAAAGGACACTTGTGCAATAATTCTCTGTAGTGCTCCCATGCCTCGTACATAGGTTCATCATCTTCCTGTCGAAAAGAAGTGATTTCATTACGAATTCGAAAAATTTGTAGGATTAAAACGTGTAATGAAATCTCAACATAATTCACTCCAAGATATTATTGATCCTGCTGGAATGCTATTTAACCAGGTTTTCGCCATATCCCTCAGTGAATAGGGGAATAATTTCAATCTCAAGATATTTTCATGGACTCCCTGGATTTTGAAGGAATTGCATATTTCCATGAAGGACTTGAGGTGCTTCTTGACATCTTCAGTCATAGACCCACCAAACTGTCCAATAGTGTTGAGCATATTGAACATGACAGGTTTTAGCTCAAAGTGGCTGCTTCTATTTCCGGTGTAACGACTCCTGGGTTTAACCCATTTAAGTCCTCTTCCATGAAATCTCTGACAATGAGCTGCCGCGGCCCTGGTGGCGGCGGAAGACCTCCATTGTCGGCAGGTAAGTTTTTTCCTGCCAGATGATCTGCCATAGCTTCTTGGATTTTTCTCCTCAACCTTTGCCGTGTACGTTCGATCTCTAGGTCTAACTCGTACAAAGGGTTGGTTGGGTTGGCCTTGGTCATACACCAAGAAAAACAACAAAGTAAAAAAAATTAAAAACTAAAAAGCAAGAAAATAAAGAAAACAAAATTTAGTTGTCAATCCCCGGCAACGGCGCCAAAAACTTGTTGCGTGTCAAAAGTGCGGAATTGGTGCAAGTGGACACATCGCAAGTAATAAAGTGATCAGTATAATCGTGTATCGTCTCCACAGGGATTGGTCTACTTAATATGCCTCTTTAGTCTTCTTGCTTTGTAAAAAGAAATAAAGACACAGGTAATTTGGGTTTTGATGAAACAAAATAAATTGAAATAAAAAAACTAAGTAAAAGGATGAGATCTGATTAAAAGAGAGAGGGCATGATCCAGTTATGTTGTATTGTGGATTTGATTGACTTGTCTCTGTCCAATGCAATTGTACATCACGGCCTCGGCAGTATTGCAGATTACTGCCTTGGCAGCAACGATACTTGTCCGCCGCGGCAATCCCTTGCTCATGGGTGGACTCTATCAAAGTTCGGCAAAGTGTCCTTGGATGACTCCGCTTATCCCTAAGTCGAAGTACTGTTGATGACTAGTCCTTAATGATACCTCCCGGCGTGAATCAATTATACCCACCAACCAATCTCACACTTCTTTTAGCCGTTGAAACTCTTAACCTATCCCTAGGCTGAGTTAGGATTTCGCGATTGAAATACCGTACTTATCCCTTTCGTGAATCTAACTCTCCCGAGTCTAGATAAATAGATTACTTACAAACTTCTCTCCCGAGCTTGAATGCAAGAACAAAGAATGGCAAAGGACAAGCAAACCTTGATATTTTTTTGCATTGAAACAAGGAACAAAGTACAATCTCCTCTCACAAGTACTCGAAAACCTTCACCTAAACCCTAAGAAAACTTAGAACATAATTTGAGAGAAAGAAAACAATGTGTCTTAGGGTGAACTCTCTAAGAATCGACTCTCCCTATTCCCTTGTACGGCTAGGTCTTATATAGGCTTGGTCTAGGGCAAACCTTTCCTAAGTAGAATACAACTTGGAGTAGGGAATATGTCATGTACATAAATAAAATATTTCCAAGTTTATTCTAAATAAGAAGCTTTCCCGCGTGGCCTTGTCTTGGGCTTTTCCTCGTGCTAACCAGCTCCGATCCATGTGTTGCATGTCCAGAAACGTTCAATGTATTTTTCTCTTCCAATCGCCTACAGTATTGCTACTTATCTTTCGGCTGCTGCCTCGGCATCAGGTCTTGCCTCGGCCACGTTGCTGCTGCGGCAATAGTGTTCCCTACACAGATGTAAAAATACAGTAAAACTTGCCTTTTCTGTAAATAGCATAACTTCTAAATATATCACATTAAGTATATGCATTGGTCCAAGTGGGTGTAGATTTAATGATTAATGCCCGTAAAAGGTGTAAAAAGTGATAGTGAGTTGAGCACTTATCAGCAAACATTTGTCACCGTTGAAAAGTGATTTTGGACAAGATGAAATTATCTAGCCCAAGATCTTCATCGTTTGTGTAGTGAAACACTTGTTCCTCCCAAACCTGCCGATTTTGAAAATCTCGTTGATATTCATGCTCGACCGTTGGTATGGAAAATCTTCTGTAGTTTGTCATTCCGGTAGAGTTTCGTTGTTGATTCGTCATCGGTATTTTTATGTGGAGAAGAAAATTTGAGAGAGTAACGATACTTAAAAGAAGAGTGAAGGAGGAGAACGTTGCTCGCGTATTTATAGAAGGTAAGCGACGCGGCGTTTGAGGGAGCGGGGGTGTGATTATTGCCCTTGGCGTGCAAGAAACGCAACCCCAGTTGGCAGCCGTTGGCAACGAAAATGACGTAATTTTTGAATCCGGGCGGCATAATTCCCTCCCAGAATTTTCAGCCGCTAGGATTGGGCCGCTAATTTGGTGGACTAATTATCCTTTTTATTTCATCCTTATTACCCTAAATAACTGAAAATCAAATTAATAAATGCTGTGAAAATATAAAAATTTTAGAAACTAATTTTGCAACAATTGAAATCTAATTCCTAAAATATAAAAATAAATTAGGTTACTGGTGGAGTGCAATGGAATGCATCTCCAACAGCAACCATCTTCCCTTTTTTTAATGGAGGATGATGTGATGATCCAGTCAGAGCCTCCTCATCAGGTGGTTTCTTCCTTGTGTGCTTCTGCTCATGGGGTATGCTACCTCGGTAGTGGTTGCCTTGGCGGGTCCTATCTAGGCAGTCCGTTTCTACATCGAAGTTAAATTCAGATTTTACCTCGATTTGTTGACATTCATCGGGTTCATCTAGATGCCTTAGGGCTTTAAATACATTGATCTTTACATGTTGTTCATTCACTCGTATGACCAATTATCCTTTTTCGCAATGGATCAATGTTTTGCTTGTGATTAGGAACGACCTTCCCAAGATGATTGAGGCATTTTCATCTGCTTCACAATCTAAAATTAAGAACTCAACAGGAAATATAAATTTATCCACTCTTACTAGGATATCTTCTATCTTTCCTTCGATTGTACGTAAGAGCGGTCTACCAGTTGCAGCATCACGGTGGTTGATTTTGCTTGCCCGATGCCTAGCTTTTGAAAAATTAACTTAGGCATTAGATTAATGCTAGCACCTAAATCACACAATACCTTGCCCACATATTGATCTCCGATGAAATAAGGTATGATAAAACTACTAGGATCTTTTCTTTTGGTTGTGGCCTTGTTGTGCAGCATTGCCACACACCCTTCTGTTGCGGCAACAATTTCAAATTCCCAAATTTTTGTCCTCTTGAATATGATGTCCTTCAGGAACTTGACATAGTTGGGCATTTGTTTAATTGCCTCTATCAAAGGTATATTGATATGTACATATTTAAGGATGTCTACATTATTGGCCATTTGTTGCACTCTATTTAGTTTTCTCAGGGTTGCTATTGATCAGTTAACCTGGCTCTGGATACCAATTGTAATATGCAAAACTTCAAGAAATAAAGAAAAAAAAGAGTACTAGAAATACAGAGGAATTAGGTCTCAGAAGAGAAAAGTTCAAAATGTTCATTCAATAAGATAAGTTTTTTCAATACACTCTTCCATCCTAATAATCAGAATGATGTTAACAGATTTCCTTTTATTTGTTAGTTGGTTCAACGACCACCTTGAAATAATTGTCTGTGCTCGAGTATAGGATAATTCTCTGATGTTGCTATGCACGTGCTTCATTAAATTGTCCATGTGCTACTGATTTCCCTTTAATTGAAACGCTGTCGTTCTCAGTACTTATAGAAACGGTGTCATTCTTCATTAATTTCTTCTTTTCTTCAGAAACAAGTCCATTTCTTTCCAATTCTTTCGAATCTGTTTTTGAAATACCTAATTGAGAAAAATCCTTGCTTAGGGCCATAACACCTGGGATCACAAAAACATGACATCATTAGATGAAATACAGAGAGATCGCCACCGTATAAACATCTCGACAAGCATGGAGGCATAATCGATGTTAGATGGACCAAAGAGAAAGAACAAGAGTTGAAAATCCCTGGTCGAACAAAATTTTACCTATGGAAGACGAGAGACTCGACCCACATATAATAGGAGATCAGAAACCTGAAAATTGAGACCATAGCATCACCTAGTCGATGGGGAACGAGAATGAAAAGAAATAGAAGGAGTCAAATCTCTCACACTCGTCCACTTGCTTTTGAAATACATAATACCTACCGTAATATATGATTTTGAGTACAGTATATATTGTATTCTATTATTTAGTGATGATAATATCAAATGATTCATGAAGTATTGTGATATACTTGTTAATGCATGGTTTGATGCATTATGAAATAAAATGATGGTTTTGTTGATGCATACCAAAAACAATAAGGTACATGTTGAAAGATGAATTATATTGACAAGTGACATGGTTTAAAATATTATCGGATATAATTGGTCGATTATAGAATTAATAAAGAACTATAAAATATCATATTGGATGTTGAGGGATTGTTTTTGGTACCGAAAACTCCATCCAAATACTCTAATAATTGAGGGGGTTATATTTTATATCGAAGACTCCCGTTAGTGGGTTATACATCTAGCCGATGAGTTGTGTAGAGAGGTTTATATGGTGTACCGAATATTCCATCATGAGTGTCACAATTAGGGGTGTATATTTTGTATCAAAAATTTCCGTGTGTAAATTGAGATTATATGTTAAGTGTTGGTAGAATACTTGTTGAATTTGTGTATCCGATGTAATATTTTATATTAAAAAATTGGTAATTGATCAGTTGTAAGCTAATACAATTGTTTATGTATCATGTGATGGATTATGTAGTATAATATTATTTATACATGTTTTTACTCTTTAAATTTGACATATGGTTGTTATGCATGAGAAGGTGTTGAGTTGATTGATCTATAAAGTTGGCCAAGAGGGGGTGAATTGGCAATTTAAAAATTTGGTGAAAGTTTTTCGGTGAAAGATAGAAAATGAAGAACAGACAATTTATAGTGGTTCAAGCTTTGAAACAAGCTCTACATCCACTACCTTAGCTCCCACTAAGGATTTTGAAACCAATTCACTAAAGAATTCAACCTTTTTCTCGGTTCAAGGGATAACCGTTACAATTCGAATCAATTCTTCTACCCAAGAATTAATTCAACCTCACAAGATAAAAAGATGAAAAGAAGGCAAATTTGAAATCTCTCACAAGATAGATATTGCCCCCAATTACAAATAAACTCTCCCCAAACTCAATTACAAAGAATCAAAATGAAATTACAAGAGTTGGGAGTCAAGATATGCAATAAAGAGCTTTGGAGTTGGATTTTTGTGCTTGGATGTTGCTTGAGGTTCAATAGTTGTTAATGCTGCTCAAAATGCTTCAATTTATACCTTCTCATTGATTTCTAACCGTTGGGGTTATTGGAGATGTAAATATAGACGTTGGAGCCTTCTCTTTCCATCATAAATTCACTCTGATAGAATTGGTATCGAAACACGGGTTACTTGTTTTGAAACAGACCACAAATAGAAAGAGACGTTGTGCATTCATTAAAAGGCGTATTGAAACGGGTATCGATACCAGAAGTAAATTGTGAAGTTTGGTATCGATACAGGTATCGAAACGGAGTAAACACCATTTAAAACTTTAACTGCCACCAACAGTCAACTCATTTAATGTTTAAAAGAACCGTTGGGGATTTTGGGGTATCGATACTGGTATCGAAACACTAAACCTTAATTTTAAATATTTTTAAAATAATTAAAAACTCTGGCCTGGTTCGATAATGGGTTCGAAACATTTGTTGGCAGTGAGGTCCCAATATCGAAACGTGTATCAATACTTGTTCTTAGTCTCAAGAACAAACTTACAAAAACAAAGGGTGGTATCGATACCTGTTCTAGTGGTATCGATACGCTCTTACAAAATCACTTCGAAAATTTATTTCAAAATTCTTGGTTTGACTTGAAACTTAATTTTGACTTGGTAACTTAAAAATTTATTACAAAATAAGTCCTTTAACATAATTGTTATATCAAAATCAATATTAGTTTTACAGAAGACTTAAATTGAGGGTTACATATAAGATTATATTGTTGTATCCATGATAAATATTTGCATATAGTTTAATATAATTGTTACAAAATAAGCATATTTAACAATATTAGTTTAATATTTGGATCCATGGTAACTTAAAAATTTATTACAAAATAAGTCCTTTAACATAATTGTTATATCAAAATCAATATTAGTTTTACAGAAGACTTAAATTGAGGGTTACATATAAGATTATATTATAAGATTATATTGTTAGATCCATGATAAATATTTGCATATAGTTTAATATGCATTTTTAAAAATGTAAGTGCATGATTTAAAGGTATGATAATGTTTAAAAAATTATTTAAGTTGTTTAAAAAATGAACACTTGTTGGTTTAAAAAATTAGTCTTAATTGCATTAATGGTGTGTTATTTTTGGAGCACTCCTCACTAAGCCTAGTGTGGTTATGCTCTCTTTTTCTATCAATACAGAGAACTAAGATTCGGAGGCAATGAGCAAGCAAAAAGAGATTTCAAAGACTTCTGGATGAAAAGTATGAGTTTAAATATACTTGTAATAAGATAATATGATTTAATATTATGTTAGGAGGGTTGATTGCTAGACTTCATGTTTATGCAAGTTTATATTAATTTTTTGGATTTGTAATTAGCCGTTAATGATTGCTTAAAGTTTGGTTTTGAGTTTTAAAAAATAGATAAGAAGCATGCCTATAGCCGATCTAGTGTTTTAAGATATGCATGATTGAGTTTTTAAATATGCTTAAATGATGTTGAATAGTATGATTATGTTGGTAATAAATATCTATGTATGTTTAGATTTGTTTGATTGGATTCAAAGTATCATATTTTAGATTTAGAGATCTTTCCAGGTTTTTACATACCGATATGAGTCCCCGAGGATCGATACGCAGGGTTTGGTGAAGGCTCAAATGTATGAAATAAATTTAGGTATCGGTATACGAGTTCACATACCGGTATGACCTCTTGTGGTTTAAAGACTCGTACATGTGGAGTATTGTATCTGTACACAAAATAGTTACTGGAATATAAGGTTTAAGACTTCTAATGGGGGTATTAGTACGAGATCAAGTCGTACTAGTATGGGTGGATCAATACACCATATCAATATAGAGTCAAGTGTTTTTGTATGCACAATTATTAAATTTGACAAGCTGTATCGATATTGACAAGCTCGTATCGGTGTACCTTGTAGTTTTCTTGCTTAATTGTCAGGTGGAGTTTGAAAATGATACATTTTAGTCCATGTATGTTATACTTTTGATTGCATAAACTTGGATGATATTTTAAATTAATATTTAACAAGTAAACATGAAATTTGATTAATTGAGGTTCGGTAAAAGGAATTTAGGTTAAATCCCTAAAATTATAGTAAATTACATTTTGATCCTTAGAATATTAAACCATGCTACCAAACCCCTTTTTCAAAGCTAAGTGCTTATGTCTTCTTCCACTAATGTATTTTCATTACATGAGTCTAACAAAAATATCTAGATAAGATAAAAGAAAAATAAATAAATAAATACTTTTCAAATAAATCTTTTCAGTTCATCTCGATAAATTTAATATAATTCTTTTAATCGATTAGACCGAATTGAAGGAGTTACATTGAAGATGACTATGGCAAAACTTTCCTCTTTTGTTTGGGAAAAATATGAAAGGTGAATATGGGAGGCTCATTTATCACTTTAACTAAGGAAAGTATTGTTTATTCAATCAGGGATGGAGTCAAGATTTGGGGTTGAGAAGGCAAAACATAAATGTTTTAGAAGTAAGGGTAAATTTATAAAAAAATAATTTTAAAAGAATTTAAATAGAGGAAAAAAATTGAAGAAAAATTCTTCGTGAGTGGGGGGCGATTGCCCCTCCCTACCCCTTAATAGTTCTGTCCTTGTATTCAATTATGGTAAATCGATAGATTTCGAGTACAAATTGTCTATCTCGTAATTGTGCTTCCATTAGTGCATTTACTTTAAATTTGTGGGTTTAGGGTTCAAAGTTCTACTTATAAATTTTTTGCGTACGGAGGAAATCCAATTTAAAAATCATTTATTCTTTTCAACTTTTCCTTAATTCTCACAATAATAATTAGCCTCCAATTTATTGTCATCTTCCTTAATTTATTCACGTGAATGCGAAGAAGCAAGTTGGTGAATTATCTAGAAAAAGGAAAATGTTGAAGGTAGTCCTTCTATTCTCTAAGCTTTGCAATTTCGCCCCCAAACTCAACTTTTATAATTTAATCATTAAATGACTTTCAATTAGTTCAATAAGGTCCTTAAATTATAAATTGACTTAATTAGAGTTCAGTTCTGATGCAATTGACCACACGGTCAAAGTTAATACAATACCTTGACCTTCTTGGTATAGGGTTTCTTATCGTCGAATCCCAATTTCGATTAGATAAATTTTTAAAGTATTACCATTCTTACTCTTAAAAAAATTATCCTTGAATTTTACCTAAATCGAAGAAATGAGGATATTGATTCTTTACGGTCTCCTCTGATTCTTAGGTGGATTCTTCAATTGTACGTCCCTCTAGAGCATTTTGACCAATAGAACGAATTTGTTGCAAAGCTTCTTAATTTCTCTCGTAAGAATATAAATCGATTCTTCTTCGTAGGTCAAATTCAATTAAATTTACACAAATTCTAATTTAATGATGTGCGAAGGGTTGGAACGGTACTTATAAAGCATAAACACATGAAAGATATCGTGGATTCTAGTTATTTTTAAACGTAATATCAATCGATAAACAACAAGACTAACTTTTTCAATAACCTCAAAAGGTCTAATGAATCAGTGACTCAATTTTCCCTTCTTGCAAAACCTTAAAATTACGAACACTCAAAAAGTTTAATGGTTCGATCATCTGAAGACAAACTAAAACTCTTTAAACCTTTCATCGATTAGAAACTAATTTTCATCGAAAGAATATCAAGAAGGTTGTTCGAAGCTTTGCTAGTGTATGGCAAGTGTATAAAAGGATACAAAGTGATGGTATATCTCCGGCAGGTTTGCTCTAACCACTAAGTATCCCAAATCAGGTATTCGGAGATATTACATTGGATTTTATTACTGGTCTACCAAAGTCTATTGGTAAGAAGGTAATATTAATGGTAGAGGATCGGTTAATTAAGTACGGATATTTTTCGCAATTTCTTGACATTTTAATGTAGAATATATTGCCAAAGTTGTTCAAGGGTGTAATTAAACTACATTGAATTCTTTGTACAATTGTCAGCCATCGAGATACAAGTTTTGTGAGTGAGCTATTGAAAGAGATGGCACGATTACAAAGAACAAAAATATGTATGAGCACAACATACCACCCTCAAATTAATGGGTAAATCGAGGTTTTAGATTGATGTCTTGAAATGTACTTGTGTTGCTTAGCGGGAGATGAGCTAACTCAATGAGAGAAGTATCTTGCATGCACAAAATATTGATTTATTATTGCATACCAGGCTTCGATAATTATCATTTCGATTGAGA
Organism: Abelmoschus esculentus; assembly: GCA_035048815.1. Classification (NCBI taxonomy): domain Eukaryota; kingdom Viridiplantae; phylum Streptophyta; class Magnoliopsida; order Malvales; family Malvaceae; genus Abelmoschus; species Abelmoschus esculentus. Next base: position 6,809,689 of record JAUCBN010000063.1, on the reverse strand, counting down.
CAAGATAAAAAATTGAGTTTACGATTTTTCTCAAACCTTATCATGTTCTAAAATAAGTAGGAACAGTGGCATAAAAACTCGATTTTTTAAAATCCACTCACATTCATCCTATTTTCCAATCAATGTGGCAAATTACACCACTGTCATTGTTGCTGAAGATTATTACACCACTGTCAAATTTGGAGTACAAGGTTCTTAAAAAATGGAAAGGCAATGTCAGGAGTAGTGAAGTCGAGGCAACGTTAGTGAGTCAAAAGGACAATACCTAAGGGATTAACTGATTTTGTCTTGCACTAATGTTAGAGTAGTATAAATTAGAATTATGTGATGTAAGAAGTTAAGAATTTTGTCAAGAAAATAATATTTGAATCTAAAACTTCTCCTACTTCTAAATTTATGCGTAGAACAAGTCTAATTTAATTTCATTAAATCAAATTTTATTATCTTAGAATTTATGTAAAACTTTTATTTAAAAAATTAATAGTTTGTTAAAATTTGATAATAATTGCAATACGAAATTCAAGTTATAAGTTATATTATACCTTTATAGGTTTATAGGTTTAGTTTGGATTAAATTAATGATAGTTGATTTCGAAACATTAAATAGTTAATAATTAAAACTAAAATTAATTGTCAAATAAAAATATTTTTACAAGAATATATCAATAATCTTATACATACACGATTGAACATGTACTCAAATAAAACTGAACTGACCCAAAGATTTAGATATTGACTAACAATAAAAACTAATCTATATGATATTGATTTGAACCGAATATCGATCGAACCAATATTAATTATACACTCAAATTATTTAATTCGATATTGATTTGAACCTAAATCAACTGATTTGATATTGATCTGACTTAATAAACCAATTGATCGAATATTATTTCAACATAAAAATCAATTAATTTGATATTGATTCGATTTAATATCTGATAAAAATATCATAAACTCGAATTAAATTCGATAAGTTTGATCAATTCAACTTCCAATTCGATTACTACACAATTAAGTCAAATCCTCCTTTCAATAAGTGAACCATTCCCATAGTTTCTTTATCATAAAATAAACATTTTGCCTGCACAGAATCCAATCCCAGCAATGGGTATCAATTATAAATAACAATTTCTACTGTAAATAATGAAAAGGTTGAAATCTTCCAAAAATACTTAAAAAAACAAGAAAAAAGAAGAAGAAATCTTCCAAAAGAGAAGCATATAATCATCATTTTCCTGTAATAAAACTTAGCCATGATTAATAAAGGACAAAACAAAGAAAAGCACAACCTGACAAACACTAATAAAATAAAGTGTTTCCTCAGTCCCCAACCATTGTTAGTGGGAAACATGAACCATTGTGTTAAACAATGTTTGGACCATCTTTTTTTCCCAAGCAAATAAATTCCTTAGCTTATCAGCACCATGAAAAAAATAAAATATAATTAAAATTATTATAAAAGTTGTAAAAATTTTAATATTAATTTTTCGATACATACTAAAATTTTTATATTTTGTAAAAAATTTAATATTTATCGAAATTCTTATAATTTAAAAAATTTAAACTTTTTATAAAAAATTCAATATATACTAAAATTCTTTTATTTTTTATAAAAAATTTAGTCCGTATCAAAATACCAATACTAAATTTTTATAATTTTCATAATAAATTTAATTATATCATATTTTAATCTCATTTTAATCCATCTTAATATACTCTCATCTTTTCCTCTTGGCAAAGCAACTGGTGATTTGTTAAATGCCTGTGGTTATGGGCAACAACTGTGAGCATCTCCAAAAGGTTGACTTTGGTGACCCTGTTAAGGGTTAAGCATTAATATTTCCATCGATTTCTGCATATTTCTTGGATTTTGGTTGGACCAGTATGATTGTGGCAGACAGTGACTCAAGTCTGACCCTATTTTCTCTCAACACTCATCATAACACCAAAGCAGGAACTCATGAGTGTAGTTTTCCAAGTAGAAGAGCATGCCACCTTTAGACACATCTATAATGAGCTGTGGATATAAAAATATTTTTAAGGGGATAAATATAAATATTTGTAGTCAATTTTAAAGATAAATAAATTTTGATATAATTTAAAAAAATAAAATTATTCAATTTACTGATGTAAAAAAAATACTTGTATTTTTATAAATTGTTAAATATTTTAAATAAAATTTGAATTATTAAATAAAATATGAATAATTTAAAATATTTAATATTTAATTAATTAATTTTTAAATTTGAGTTGAATCTATCAATTATAAATTTAAATAAAGTTTAAATTATAAACGAGAACTTGTATACTAAACTAACTTAAATTTGTTTAATTTGACTCGATTAAATCAAACGTTTAATCCTAATTAGTTTATACATAAATAAAATTTTAGGTTGACATATAAATTTTTTTATGATGAATATAAACAACTAAATAATTAATCAAATTAAAGAAATTCGGATATTAAAATGATGACTTGCCTACCTTATATATAAGATTATAAATTAAAGGGTTTAGTGCCACTGCCACTGCCACTGTCTATAATATATATTTATCCTACGTCTCCCCCCATTGCCACTCAACACTCTCTAGTTGTCTTTATGTGTCAAAGTGTGTTTAGTGGTTGAGCCTAGTGTGTCTAAAGTTGAAACTAAAGCATGAAACAAAGCTTTCTTTTTATTCTTCTTCTGATCTTTATATTCTTCATTTCCTCTTCCCATGTGTACTCTCGTTTCTCGGGAAACAAACAAGGTGAGTTTCTTCTCTTATCCACCTTCTTCACGAATCATGTACCCGATTTAAAAGTTTTAGCATCTTCTGCAGGAGAAGATGAGGTAGAGCTGAGTCAAATTACAGATAAGGAAGACATTGAACTAATGAATGTAAGCTTAAGCTGCATCTGTTTCATCTACTTGCTTATATGTTTTTTTATACTGTGATATAGAAGTGACATCGAAAAGGGACAGGATTTTTGTTCGTTCTATAATGTTCCAATTAATGTTTTTTTCTTCTTCTTCATTTCTTTGCAGCAGCTAATGGGTCTGGAAGCTTGTGATGCAGGAGACGATGGATGCTTGAAGAGAAGAATAATCTCAGAGGCTCACTTGGATTACATTTACACCCAGCATCATAAGCCTTGAGATGTTCCATCTAAACAACTTGCATGATTCCATGTAATTCTCCTCATATATGTCTGATTTTATTACATGAAGTTCTTGTTGTCCTTCATAGGATAAGTCAAATGGTTTTGTTTTTTATTTTAAAAAAAAGTTGATAATCCTATATGTTAGCTGATTAATGTTGTTGGACGATAAAGGATTTGTTGTTTTTCTGTAGAATTTGCAGGCCAAACTTTCTTTGTGTTTTGGGGTTGGATTTGCTTTAAGATTATTTATCTGGATTCAAAATTAAATAATTCGAGAAAAAACTTAATTAAATTGACTTATAATGAACTAAATAAATTAAATTATTTAATTTTTTGAATTTAATTATTTAAAGCTTTTATTTTTTAATCTAGTTAAATTTATAATTTATATAAATTTAATTAATATTTTATAGAAATTATTACTTGAGTTTCTGACAATTTAAAAAGCATAAGATATAATAACATTTTAAAAAAATCTACATATTTTATTTAAGTTATAAAAAGTTAAAAAAATGTGTAAGTCTTAAAAATATATAAAAAGAGTTAAATTAAAAAATATGTTTTGAAAAAAATAAATTCAGAGCTTCAAACGCATAATTTATGAAATATTATCTATTTTTTTCTTTAAAAGCTTTCAAATATATAGCCTTAAATTTATGTATTTTATCTTGAAATTTATTCGTATTGTTTTGACTTATTTTTTTTAAATTTAATTCTAATAAATTTATTTTATTTAAAAATTTTGAAATTAAGATGATAAAATAAGATTTGTTAATTTTAATAATTATTTTTTTTTAATTTATATTACTCGATTCGATTGAATATTTATTTTTATATATGTGTATGTTTGATATATTTTTTAAATTATTTTTTATAATCGTAAAATTATGTTACTAAATATCTATGAAAAGCTTTTTTCGATCATATACGAAAAAAATCGAAGACATGGATTAATATAAGTTTAGACTAATAATTAGGAATGATCATGGGTTGGATTGAAATTTTAATTAATATGTATTCTACTAAAAAATTAACACTTTTATTGAAATTCGATCTAAATCGATACGAACCAGCCACAATATAAAAATTCGATCTAAATCAATACGAGCGAGTCACAATATAAATAATCCACACATTATCATACTATTGACTACACTCACCTAAGCTAAAGCTATTGTATATCTTGGATAGCAATTTCTGAAACCCTAAATTAAAAGGGTTAAGTATTTCACTTGCACTTGGAGAAGAATTAGGGAAAATTATCAAATGGTGTAATCTGCTTTGGAATTCATACGGTGACCTCAAATTTGGTTTTGACTAATCCTAAATTAAGTGTCAAACATCGTATATTATCAAATAAAATATCGTAACCCCTATTTTAGTTACCATTTTTGATATAAAATTGAAATAACTAGTTTTAGACTTCGCTCATCCTCGTTTCAAATTGATTATTAAAATAGAATTTTCAATCTGGATACACGTCGGTTATAGTTTACAAGACACAACCCTTATAATTTGTTTTTTTTCTCTCTAGTAAACCGATAATCTAATATCTAATTCTAGATTCTAATTTTTAGGTTAGACTAACCATATTTATCGTTGTTAGAATAAAACAATTTTAAGATTTAGAAAATCCTTACTTGGACTATATTGTCTCGATGAAAATCGAATTCAATCTTAATTTCCCTTAGCGAATTTGTCGCTAAGTGTATACATAGGAAATCAACTTTGCTATAAGCCGATCTTTCCTCCTAACTATAAATCAGGACAACATTCAAGTTAACGCATGCATTTTAAAATGAAAGCGTAAAGATTTTAATAAAAAAATCGATTATCGATCTAAATTTTCAAAAAAATAAAAATGAGAATGTAAAACGAAATGCTTTTCGATTCTCACAAATTTAATTAAAGCATTGCTTTAGGCTAATAGAAAAATTAGCTAAGGATGATTTTGTACTTAGCATTTTAAACATAAATAAATAAATAAATAAAAAATAAAATAAAGAAAATAATTTTATAAAATTCCAAAAAGTTAGAAATAACTAATAATGAAAATGAAATACAAGAGAAATTATAGTCTCCTAAAACCCTAAAATAACCTAAAAACTAATTAAAGATAAATCTTAAATTATTTGAATTAAATCTTAAAAGTAAAATCTAAGTTTGAAATTCAAATCCAGATGATAAGTTATCTGGACGCGTTTGATAAAATCTTCTACAAGGTTACTGACGTAGCACCACATCAGATTTTTCATGCTTAAATTCATGCACACTAATTCAAGATTAAATCCGGAGAAAAATTATAAAATTTTACTGTATTTTTCAGAATGTAAGTACTGCACAAAAAACACATAAAATACCAGAATTAACATTAAGATCTAACCATGAAAACACAATAGAAGATTAAAATATAATCACTTAAATTATTTATCACTCAGAATCCTTAATTTGAGGTTTAAATATCAAAGAGATTTTTGCTTGAAAATGAAAGTGAGCTATATGAAATTGAAGCTTGTGGCAAGTACTCTTCAAATCTAAGCTTGGATTTAATTTTGATAGCTAGATTTCACGTTATGAAACATGAAGGTATAGAGTCCTAAGAAAGCACTCAACAATGGCGAAAAGAAATGTGCCAAAACGTGGGTTTCCCAACAAATTAGTTTATTTTACATTAAATTTTATTTGCATGATAGTCGGTTGGCAATGATGACTAATCACCGTTGCAAATGGCTTAATTCAAGTTTTTTCTCATTCTAATTTTCCCTTTTTCTTCATTTTAATATTATAATTTTTTAATCTACGATGATTACAGTAGTATTTGTTCTAAAGTATACTATCAACCATTGAAATTTGATTGCTCAATCACTATGCTATATATAATATTGGTACTCGAACCCATAACTTTCAAAAACTACAACTATTGCCTTAATCACTGAAACAAGATACTTGCTTCTTGTATCTAAGGATGTTTTGACTCGATTCGGGTCAGGGGCGGGTCCATTTCAAGTCGGGTTTAAACGATTCGGGTCTAAATCAGATAATTGACAGGTTCATTTCAGGTCGGGTAGATTTTAGTTTGTGTTCATTTCAGTTCGGTTGCATTTCAGATCGGGTTCATTTCAGGTCGATTTTATTTCAGGTTGAATTAATTCGGGTTTTAAATTCATATTAATTAACATTATTAAGTTTGACTTTCGTACAAATAAGTAATTAAGTAAATAACTGATAGACTTTGGGTTGAATGATTGATCATTCATTTCGAATTAATTATTTAATATCTAACGTTTTTAACTAGCATGAATTCTATTAAAAATAAATATTACGTACTAGAGTAAACAAAAATATCATTAAATGATTCATATCTTAAAAATTGGGAAAATTATAAAAATTAATAAGGAATAAACATTAGACTAGAAAGAATAAAGTTTTAAATTAAAAAGGATAAACATTAATAAAATGAAATATCATCTTATTAAAATCACTAAACTAAATTAGAAAAATAAATAATAGTCAATCTTAAATAAAAATAAAGTTGTAAGGACTAAATTGCAAAACTTATAAATTAATAATATTTAAATTCGGTAAAAATTTTAATTTTAATATACTTTAATATATTGTAACTTATACCTATACAATATAGTTTAATACATTTCAAAAATGAAAATATAAAATTTATACTATATATGAAATATATTATATATATAGAATTTATACAATATATAGAATGATATTATATATAGAAATATGAAATGTATACTAAAAATAGAAATATAAAATATATAATACTATATATATATAAATATAATAAGTATATATGTATATGTATATTTATATAATATGTATGTATTTAAGTATATATGTATACTTATATACTATATAATATACATTAACATATGCATATAATATATAAGTACACATTAATTTATACCTATACAATATAGTTTAATACATTTTAAAAATGAAAATATAAAATTTATTCTATATATGGAATATATTCTATATATAGAATTTATACTATATATAAATGATATTATATATGAAAATATGAAATGTATACTAAAAATAGAAATATAAAATATATAATACTATATATATAAATATAAATATAAATATAAATATATAATAAGTATATATGTATATGTATATAACATGTAATTAAGTATATGTATACTTATATACTATATATTATACATTAATATATGTGATGAGTGTTCAAAAGTACTGTTTTTATTACCCTTTTTACTCACATTATTGTTAGACTTAAAGCATATTATTAATTATATTATTAGTCATTCATACATATTTACATAATTTCCTTGTTTGTCATATTTATTTCATGTCTTGATTAATATTTGTGGAAAATGATACCACTGTGGTGTATTTTCATGTTTGCATGATTCCTTCCTTGATGATGAGTTACAAAACGGGTAAAAAATTAGTGGAGATAAGGTCAATGGAAGAGTACATGGAAAGAGTTGGAGATTAAAGCAAAGATAAAAATACTTTATTGAAATCAAATGAGAATGGAAATATTCTTTATAATTATTTCCAATTCAAATTTATTCCATCACCTAAGTCAACCGATCAAGCCATTAAAAAGAGAGCTTGTCATCTACAACAAAGCGAGCCGATCGAGTGAGAGGGATTGACGCAAGAAGGGGCTGCTGATTTCCTTTGTATTTTCCCTTGATATTTTCGAGTGATGAGAAGATTTACTCTTTGGATATTTTGCCCAGCCATAAACTAATTCTAAGTTGGCTTGGTTTATTCTATTATTATGAATTGATTTAGTTTAGTTTCTATCTAAGTTTGTGGTGTGTTCTTAATTAAGGTTTGCTTATTCTTGGTACTTATTTTGTTTGCGAGAGAATTGGGAAAAGACCTTGATAAACGACTTATTTATCCAGATTTGGGAGAATTGGATTCACGAAACGAATAGGCATGGTTCAATTCAAGTGCAAAAGAACTAATCCAGCTTAAGGATAAGTGTAGGATTTCAACGGCTAACAGAAGATATGCTTTGCCGAACCTTGAGGATAGTCGCCCATATTGCCCGAGCAATTCCCTCATCGCAATTGCCCAAGCATTCGAAGAATTGACAATTCAAAGAACTGACTAGGTAATCCGACTGAGCCCAATTGCCGGAACGAGTTGAGTGGTGCGAGCACCCACTACGAAGAAGAATTCATTCGACAGTCTTCCATAATTTAGGATAACCCAGCCAAATTTCTCTTATCAATATGCATATAAATGAATAAATGTATACTAATATATGTATTTAATTTGTTTATGAATAAATGTATGTATATGTATTTAATTAATGTATGTATATTATTAATTCTTTAAGCTCAAATCACTAAATTAGTTCTCTAAGACCAATTATTCAATCACTAAACTAATTGCCTACAATCAAATTATAATAATTTTAAAATATATAATATGATTTTAATTAAATGAGGACTAAATCGAATAAAAAAATAAAATTTAAAACTTAATTTTTGAGTGATCATAACCAAATTAAAATAATTATAAAATAAAGTGTAGAGAGGCGTGAGATTCAATTTTTTAGGAATGACCTATATAAAAATATGCGAAATTTTTACCTGACTTAAAGTAGTGTCAAATGAGTATCTAAATATAATATCTCTTTTTTATATTTTTAATTGATTACATTTAATCAAAATTTATTATTTGATTATATGTTGTAATAATAATAATCCTCCAAAATTTACTATATATATTAATTCAATCTAAAATTTTGTTTTTCCTCTTTTTTATATAATAATCAAAACTTATTTCTAATTCCCTCCAAAATTTTGGGTAACTTATATCCCTCCAAAATTTTTATACTATAAGTAAATTAATCTCAAATTTAAAAAATGAGTGACTGATTTCCCTCTAAATTGTTTTCTTTTCAATCTTTTTTTATCAATTATCTTTTTTTTATCAATTGTTTTGATTTAATTTAATTGAGTCATAATTTAGACTAATTTAATAAAAATCTACATTTGATTTTAGAATTATTTTAAGTATGTTTGTAATTTATATTTTATATTTTAATTTAACTTAATTAATCTTAAGTTCAATAATTTAATTTAACTTAATTAAATATTAATTTAAAATTATAATTTTTAATGAAATATTAATTTAAAATTATAATTAAAATTAAATATATTATAAATAAATTTTGATTTAAAATTAAAATTAAATACATTAAAACTAAATAAAATAGTAAATAAATTAATTTAATTAAATATATAATACTAAATTTAAATATTAATCCATAAATTAATTCTCACGTCTAATTCTATTTTTTAAGTCTAATTATATTTACCAATATTTTAAATTCATCAAATTATAGATATACGTCATGTAAATATTAAGTCTAGTTAATATTGGTTCAGGTCAATAACAGGTCGGGTTAAAAAAAAGTCGGGTCATTTATCAGGTCGGGTTCAAAACAAGTCGTGTAAAATCAGGTCCCAGGTTGATTCAGTCGGGTAATATCGATTATCTTCTAGGTCAGACTCAGGTTCGGGTTTGTTTCAATCAGATGCAGGTCGGGTTTCGAATCCATAGTAACAGGTTGAAATCGGATTCAGGTCTTTTTTGGTCGGATACAGTTCGGGTTCGGTTACTACAGTAATAGATCCAACTTGGGTTCGGGTCAACAATAGTTGAATGCAGATCAGGTTCGGATCATTACATCCCCAGATCAAACTAGGTTTTTACTCGAACAAGTTTTAATCGAGTTTTCAGGTCGGGACTGCTTTTTATATCCCACTTGTATCTTACACTTAAACCCTGTTAACTTAGACCCATAAACTTATTCCTTATTCATACAAAATTTAATCTAAATATGATTTAATTAATCATAGGCTTAAATTGATCATCCAAAAGTATTTTTCGATTAGTGATAACAAAAAAAAAATAAATAAATAAAAAAATTCTAAATTGATATTTATGGTGTTATAATTACCAATATTGCTTTTAAAAAGAATCGATGTTGTTCTTCTAGTAGCGAAACTCTTGACATGTGTCAATATTATTTGAAATGTTGGACACATTAAATTATTTTTTAGTTATGATACTCATGTAGCAAAGTATCGATATTCAAGGACCGATGTCGATATTGTAGCATTTACGAAAGCATTGAGAGATAATTTAGTACTTATATTCAAGATAAATCTTGATACTCGAGGGTTCAATATAAATACTCAATGAATGATATTGATATTAAATTGAACATCGAAATATCAAATGATATTTCAATATCGATTTCGTAAGTGAATATCCATATTCATAGGTGAGCATCGATAATAACAAGGCAATCTACCAAAACTTTCTAAAACATGTATAATTTACATTTTTTTTTCTTCTATTAGTTCATTACATATATATGTATATATTATTTTTTATATGTAACTAATTTATGATTCTAAAATTTCAAAATATGATTCAAGGGATTGTATCCAAAAATTGGAAGCTAACTGATTGGATTCTTCCAAGTAGGATTAAATTTTAACAGATTAATTTTGCACAATGAAGCATTCACTTCTTTAAGAGTTAAGACATGACATACATCGATAATTAGAAGAGTCGGAGGGTATAAATCTTTTATTTTTTTTAATAGTGATTATAAGTAGAGGTGAAAAATGGATCAATTGATTTTAGTTATTTTGTGTCGGATTATATTTGATATCATTTTTATTTGATTCAATTTTAGTTTAAGTTTATGGTGATTCGCGTTCTATAATATCTGTTGATTAATTTTCGTTTTGACTAATATCGGGTTGGTTGATTAGAAAAAAAATGAAAGCTAACTTATTGGATTCTTCCAAGTGGGATTAAATTTTAACAGAATAATTTGCATAATTAAGCATTCACTTCTTTAAGAGTTAAGACATGACAGACATCGATAATTAGAAGAGTTGGAGGGTATTAATCTTTTATTTTTTAATTGTGATTATAGGTAGAGGTGAAAAAATGGGTCATTTGATTTGAGTTATTTTGTGTCGGATTATATTTGACATCGGTTTGTATTTGGTTCAATTTTAGTTTGAGTTTATGGTGTTTCATGTTATATCGGATCGGTTGATTTTCCAGTTGATTAATTTTCGTTTTGATTAATATCGGGTTGGTTGATTAGAAAAAAACTCTAATAAGAAGTATTAGAAAAAAATTGGGTATATACATACTAACATATATTGAAAATTTAAGCCCCTAATAAAAAGGATTTATAAAAAAATTGAATCATTAATAACAAATATAAAGGGAAATGAATTTTAAGATTAGACCATGATAACAAATATTAGAAAAAATTGAGCTCCTAATAATAACTAATAAGTACCGAAAAATTAGGGCCTAATAAAAACTATTAAAAAAATTGACCTCTAATATAAATATTGGAAAAAATTTAAACCCTAATAACAAATATATTAAAAATGAATTTTAAAAGTATACACATAATAAAAGTATATATAAAAATTAAGCTCATAATCATAAATATTAAAAAAATTGATCCATAATAATAAATATTAAGAAAAATTAGACATCTAATAATAAATATAAAAAAAATAAAAATAGACTTTAGATATCAAATATTTGGGAGAATTGAATTCTAATAACAAGGGTTAAAAAATTAAACCCAAAAATTTATTTTATAATACTAATATTAAAAAAAATTAGGTCCTAGATGGTTGTCCCTCTCACTCCTACCCATACTAAAAATTATTTAAAAATTAAAATTAAAATTTTAACCATAACTTTCATATCATAAGCCATACATCTTAAAAATACATCATACCTTAATCCTTACTTTTACCAAAACCCTAACCTTAAACTCTAAACCCTAACTCTTAATTTATTATTTTAAATTAAAAATATTAAAAAATATAATAAAAAATAAATGATTTCTATCCCAGAATAAAACTTTATACGCTATATTATAAATATAAGTTATCGTATTTGAGTACATGTACGTTTAGATATCTAGAAATCTCGGATATTAAAAGTTTGACCTGTAACTTGTCCTATAAAAATCGATACTCCTAGGAAAATTTACATTGATATTGTGTTAAGAGTTTTTTATTATAAATATATTGTTTCAACAAGATTATTTTCAAGAATATTGTCATTTACTTTTTCAAATTGGAAGACCGAATGCTTCAAATCATTATTTAAACAGTACAACAATAAAATATTGGTTATTATTCAAAGATGAGTTGCTTTGAACACATCTTCAAACAATATGCAATTTTAATATGTACATTGTTTAAAGACGAGTTGCTTTTAACCCGTCTTTGAACATTAACCTTCTAACTTTTTTGCAAGTGAGACACGTGGTGAGCAAAGGGGAGGATGTCTATTATTCAAAGATAAACTGTCCTCCCGACTTTAAATAATGATCGAGTGAGGGGGGGGGGGGGTGGTTCTGTCTGGTATAGTGGTGCATGGGTGTTGGGCAATTTGTTATAATATTTTTACTTCTATTAGTATAAAGTTGTATAGAGGTATTGTATTTTTTTGATTTGAAATGTATTAGTGAATATTAAATTTTATGTAGGGGTAATGAAATAAAAATAATATTATTATTTTATTTGAAATCTGTTATATTGATGTTTGAGAATATATGTTAGAAAAAATTGTGTAATAATTTGAGTAAAGAGAAAGAAGGAGGAGAAGAAGAAATTTGTTGGGAAAATATTTTAAATCGTTCTAAAATTTTAATTTATCGTTATAAGTTTGATATTTTTTTTTAAATTTATTTGTTATGTATGATTTTCGATAATATTTATTTAATATATATTTTTTATTTTTTAAAAGAAATGATGCACGTTAATGTTTTGGAAATTAGTATAGTTTTAGAAAGTCGTTTGCACTATATATTCGAAATAATTTTGAGGTTTAATTGCATTTTAGTATAATTTTAAGAATTCATTGTTATTATTATTTTAAAATTTGGTATAGTTGCATTTTATTTATTTATTTTGACTTTTATTATTATTGAAACTTTTTTATCTCGAAAATGTATTTAAAATGAGCAACAATATATTTATGGAGAATATTCATTATAATGGAAAAATAGTGAAAACCGATGTCGGTGTAGTATTCGAATGTTAAAACCTTAAGAAGATGTGATTTAAAAAAGATATCAAACTTCGAGTTTTGAAGGAGAAGATATCGGAAAAAATTAGATCTCCTATTTATGGTTTGCAATATCGATGACTATGTGACAATCCGGTCAGATATTCTGCAATAGCTCTCGTAGATAATACAGATTTGAAAATTATGATCGCAGAGCACGACTTAATGAATACCCAGAATATTGATTTTTTTGCTGATGTTCGTAATATTTCTATCTCATCCAGAAATATTATTGGGGAAACCAGTCAAATGAGTTTTGGTAACGAATTTGATATATTCGGAGATAGTTTTGTTGTAATGTTGGAAAATTGTGAGAATGTATGTAGCATTAGGGAGAATCGTTTGAAGATTCAAGCGAAAATGAAGATATTGAGGATCCTGATTTGTTCCTCGATAACATTGGTGAAACACCTAATTTTGGTGTTGAAGAATTTGTTCTTAAGGGGGAAGATATTATATTTTATGAACCACCATCTCATATGAACTCGGTGGATTTTGATGCGATGAGGGGTGTCCAATTTCCAGATATGCCCCATTTAAGTTCAAATTAGTGGGTGAACTATTGGTTGGTCTTCGATTTTATGAAAAAAATGAAGCTAATTTGGCAATTAAAGAGTATAGTATCATGCAACATGTAGACTACGTCGTTGCGAAATCTACCCCATGTACTTTCTTTACGAAATGTGTGAACAATGGACAAGATTGCAATTGGAATATACGAGTGTCTTACGTTAAGAAGATTGATCGTTTGTAGGTAACAAAGTACAATGGTGATGACACGTGTTTGAGAATGTCCATTGCTCAGGATCACACTAAATTGCACTCAAATATCATAAGTCATCACGTGTTGAAGTTTTTCGAAGCAAATCCAATGGTTCTCGTTTCCTGAATTTAGGCTACCATTGCACAACAATTTGAATATCAAATAAAATACAAGAGGGGTGACTTGCAAGGGAGAAGGCATTGCATATGATGTATGGTGATTACGATAAGTTGTACAATGAGCTACCAGCTTTATTGTTCGCAATAACCCATTTCATCCCAGGTTTCATCGTAAGGTATGAAACAAAGGATCCATACGACCGACAAGGCCAATTGATAGAAGGTACGAAATTTTTTCATCGACTATTTTGGGCATTCAAGCCATGCATTGAAGGTTTTCATATTGTAAACGAATGATCCAAGTCGATGGCACGTGACTGTATAGGAGGTATTCTTACGTACTGCTGATTGTAGTTGCACAAGATGGTGAGAGCAATGTCATTCCGATTGCATTCACAATTGTGGAAGGGGAGACGTGGGAAGCTTGGATTTTTTTCTGACCAATTTACGTGAACATGTTGTTCTACAAGATGATGTCTGCATTATATCTGATCGAGGTATCTGTATCATTACAACAATTAATCGAGTTGGAAGTCGTTGGACACCTCCTCATGCATACCCGACATACTGTGTTCTTCGTAGTGAGATTATAAGCATGTGTAAGTAATATTTCTTGAAATATTTTTTTAAAAAATACATATAGACCATTTTTAGATGCTGAAAACATATATTTTTTCTCAGGATATCAAATTGTACGACCAGAATTTGAGAGAAAGATGAAGAATTTAAAGAAATACGACGAGCGTGTTTGGAGTTGGGCCAACAATATCGAAAGAGGAAGATGGAAACAATCGTATGATAAAGGTGGTAGACGACATGAGCAAATGACAACCAACCTTGTAGAGTGTATAAACGAAGTTCTTAAAGGAAC
Source organism: Abelmoschus esculentus (assembly GCA_035048815.1). NCBI lineage: Eukaryota > Viridiplantae > Streptophyta > Magnoliopsida > Malvales > Malvaceae > Abelmoschus > Abelmoschus esculentus. Next base: position 6,794,639 of record JAUCBN010000063.1, on the reverse strand, counting down.
ATGTCACCTAACAATAACAAAGTTTGTAAAAGATACATATTATCGTTTGGCTAAGGTATGGTCTGTTAAAGGGAAGAATATTGAGAACTTATTAAATAGGGAACAATGTTATACTACAAATAATGTGAAAAAATGCAGAATAATATTAAACAGACAACTAGGTTGACATTCGATCAATATAATCAGACTTTCAATGTTGTTGGTTCTAGACGTTACACTAAAGTACCTCAATCAAATGTATTTCGATTCAATTTTAGACGTACATTGACTGATTGTATTTGATGATTAATGGTATTGTTTTAACTAGTAACCAATTTCTAGAAGAAAATATATTACAATATATAATGGGAAGTAAATAAAAGAAATATAACATAATAAAAAATAAAAACAAGTAACATTCAAATTTCTAGAAATATAATACACAAAATAAAAAATACATAATAACATATGATATGAGCATCAATGACAAGGACCCGGAGGAGTACCCAAGTGGCCCCATCACACGTGAAAGGGCCAAGAAGTTTCAATCAACCATGGAAAGGTTGTTCACATCAAGCTTTGAACATGGGCAAGTGGAATTAACAAGGAAGAATCACTTTATTTTGCTTATGCATAATTTTGCATGAGAATATAAAGTTTTTATACATATTAATGCATTGAATAAGTGTGCTGATCATTTAAGCATGCATAGTATTTAAGCATCTAGTTCATTTAGGGAAGTAGTTTATCTAGTCATTTAAATAAACTATTTCATTCATGCATGTAGTCATTAATAAAGTTAGTTCATTGATCAAACTAGTTCATTCATTAAACTAGTGCATTAATAAAACTAACTCTTATATTTTATATGTTTTTTTTAATTAAAATTTAAATAAAGTTTACCTTGGTGTTAGGTGAATGAAGGAAGATGAACAGTCACACCAAATGCAAAAATACAAGTCAGATTGATCTATATTTTTGAACTGGATATGGAATGATTTGAGTCTTGAAGTCTCTTTAAAGTTTATTACTCTATCTCTTAGCTTTTCAACTCCTTTTGAATCACCTTAATCCGATATCGGAAGCTTGAGATATGATCAATTTACCGAAGGCAGTGCAAGCTGGAATTTTCATTACGGGAATTTTATGCAAGGATGATTTGGATGAGTTTGAGCCAAGAAAGAGTCCCTTCATCTTCATCCAAGAGACAAGTCATTGAAGTTCTTCTTTATTCACATATTCAAGTCAATTCAAATCTGATTTTTTATTCATACAAATGAATGCCATCATTATGCAAATAATCAAGGCATTAAAGTCATTTCTTCATCATCTTTGGAGGCTATTTGTATTCTACATGAAGACAAGCAATGAAGGCCCTCTTAATGCATAATATTATGAAATTCAAGAAGGTTAATTATCTTGAGGATCAACATAGAATTGGAAGAGACACTCCCCTTTTTCTACTAAAGTGTCTACATACATCAAGTGTCCATTTTTGTCCTCTTTTTCTCCATGAAAGAGCAAGACAAGGCAACCCAAGAGTCCTTCCACCATTTGGACGAAATTATATGTATATTAAGCATAAATTAAGTCCAAATTCATCATTAATACCTTGAACATTCATCCACTTATATATAGGAGAGAAAACAAAGTATTCATCCAAATTCATCACTAATTAGTGGTTTTAACCTATTTTCTAAGATTGATCTTAAGAGTGATTACCACCAAATAAGGATGCGGGAAGGTGATGAATGGAAAACAACGTTTAAAACAAAGCAATGACTTTACGAGTGGTTGGTTATGCCATTTGGCCTTACAAACGCACCTAGCACATTCATGAGGTTAATGAACCATGTTCTTAGGCCATTCTTGGGTAAGTTTTGCGTTTTTTACTTTGATGACATTTTAATCTATAGTAAATCAATGGAAGAGCATGTTGAACACTTGATGTCAATTTTATTGGTTTTAAGAAAAGAGAAGTTGTTTGCCAAGTTAAAAAAGTGCACGTTTTATACTAATAAAGTTGTTTTCCTTAGTTTTGTTTTGAGTTCCGAGGGTTTAGATGTTGATAAAGATAAGGTTAAAGCCATAGAAGAGTGGCCAAGACCAACAAGCATTTCTTAAGTGAGGAGCTTTCATGGACTCGCAAGTTTTTATCGACGATTCGTTCCCAACTTCAGCACTATTGCCACCCCATTAACTAGTGTCATCAAGAAGAATACTAGCTTTTTCTAGGGAGAAGCTCAAGAAAAGTCTTTTAATGACATTAAAAATTGTTTAATCCATGCCCCTTTACTTACCTTATTTTAACAAAACTTTTGAAATTGAATGTGATGCATCAGGTGTGGGAATTGGAGCGTTGTTGTCTCAAGGTAACGTCCTATAGCTTATTTTAGTGATAAATTGAGTGGAGCTACGCTTAATTATCCAACCTACGACAAGGAGATGTATGCTCTTGTTCGGGCGATGGAAACGTGGCAACACTACTTATGGCCAAAGGAGTTCATTATTCACACCGATCAGAAAGCCTTAAAGCATATTAGGGGGCAACCTAAACTCAATAAAAGACATGCTAAATGGGTAGAGTTTCTTGAAACGTTCCCATATGTGATCAAATATAAGAAAGGTAAGGAGAATATAGTTTTCGATGCATTGTCGCGAAGGTATGTTCTTCTAAACACCTTAGAATCTAAGTTGTTGGGTTTTGTTTTCATTAAAGACTTATATGTTTCTGTTTTTGATTTTGGAGAGATTTACAAAGCTTGTGAGAAAGTGATATTTAAAACCTATTATAAGGATGATGGGTTCCTATTCAAAGAAGGTAAATTATGCATTCCACAAGGTTCGACACGTGAGCTACTTATCAAGGAAGCTCATGGAGTGGACTTGATGGGAAATTTTGGCATAGCAAAGACATTAGCCATACTTCAAGAACATTTATATTGGCCCAAGATGAAACGTGATGTAGAGAGGTTATGTGAGTGTTGCATCACTTGCAAGAAGGCCAAGTCAAAAGTTATGACTCATGGACTATACACACCACTACCCATTCTAGAAGCACCTTGGGTGGACATATCAATGGACTTTGTTCTAGGATTACCACGCACAAAGAACAACAAAAACTCTATCTTTGTAGTGGTGGATCAATTTTTTAAAATGGCTCACTTTATTCCTTGTAATAAAACTAATGATGCTTCACATGTTGCTAATTCGTTTTTTAGGGAAATCTTAAGGCTACATGGTGTGCCAAGGATAATTGTCAGTGATCGAGATATGAAATTCATAAGTTACTTTTGGAGAGATCTATGGGGAAAGATAGGAACTAAGCTACTATTTTCCATCACATGTCACCCTCAAACGGATGGACAAACTGAAGTGGTGAATCGAGTGCTATCCATGTTGCTTAGGAACATTATTCGGAAGAATTTAAAGACATGGGAAGAGAGCTTACCACATGTGAAGTTCGCATATAATCGATCAGTCCATACTACCATAGGGTATACACCTTTTGAAGTTGTGTATGGATTTAATCCATTAACACTAATGGACTTGTTACCATAACCCACTATTCAAATTGTGAACAAAGATGGACTTAACAAAGCAGAATATGTTAAGAAACTCCATCAACAAGTGCGGGAAAATATTGAAAAGCAAACCAAACAATATGAGCAGCATGCGAACAAAGGACGAAAAAGAATTATTTTTGAGCCGAGAGATTGGGTGTGGATACACATTAGAAAAGAAAGGTTTCCAGCACAACGGAAGTCTAAATTGATGCCTCGAGGAGATGGACCATTTCAATTTGTTAAGAGGATCAATGAAAATGCTTATCAATTAGACCTCCCAGGTGAGTTTAATGTTAGTGCAACCTTTAATGTTGCTGATTTATCTCCTTATGATGCAAATGACGATTTGGGGACAAATCGCTTTAAAGAGGGAGGGACTGATATAAGCATCAATGACAAGGACCCGGAGGAGTACCCAAGTGGCCCCATCACACGTGCAAGGGCCAAGAAGTTTCAATCAGCCATGGAAAGGTTGTTCACATCAAGCTTTGAACATGGGCAAGTGAAATTAACAAGGGAGAATCACTTTATTTTGCTTATGCATAATTTTGCATGAGAATATAAAGTTTTTATACATATTAATGCATTGAATAAGTGTGCTGATCATTTAAGCATGCATAGTATTTAAGCATCTAGTTCATTTAGGGAAGTAGTTTATCTAGTCATTTAAATAAACTATTTCATTCAAGCATGTAGTCATTAATAAGGTTAGTTAAGTGATCAAACTAGTTCATTCATTAAACTAGTGCATTAATCAAACTAACTCTTATATTTTTATGTCTTTTTTTAATTAAAATTTAAATAAAGTTTACCTTGTTGTTAGGTGAATGAAGGAAGATGAACAGTCACACCAAATGCAAGAATATATGTCAGATTCATCTCTATTTTTGAACTGGATCCGGAACGATTTGAGTCTTGAAGTCTATTTCAAGTTTATTCCTCTATCTCTTAGCTTTCCAACGCCCTTTGAATCACCTTAATCTGATATCGTAAGCTTGAGATATGATCAATTTACCGAAGATAGTGCAGGCTGGAATTTTCATTACGGGAATTTTATGCAAGGATGATTTGGATGAGTTTGAGCCAAGGAAGAGTCCCTTCATCTTCATCCAAGAGACAAGTCATTGAAGTTCTTCTTTATTCACATATTCAAGTCAATTCAAATCTGATTTTTTATTCATACAAATGAATGCCATCATTATGCAAATAATCAAGGCATTCAAGTCATTTCTTCATCATCTTTGGAGGCTTTTTGTATTCTACATGAAGACAAGCAATGGAGACCCTCTTAATGCATAATATTATGACACTCAAGAAGGTTAATTATCTTGAGGATCAACATGGAATTGGAAGAGACTCTCCCCTTTTGCTACGAAAGTGTCTACATATATCAAGTGTCCATTTTCATCCCATTTTTCTCCATGAAAGAGCAAGACAAGGCAACCCAAGAGTCTTGCCACCATTTGGACGAAATTATATGTATATTAAGCATAAATTAAGTCCAAATTCATCATTAATACCTTGAACATTCATCCACTTAAATATAGGAGAGAAAACAAAGCATTCATCACCATAAAGATGAAGCATTCATCTCTTGTTGTAAGACTCTTCATATGGTTCCTATGAACACTACAAATAGGAACCTTTCCTTAATTTTTTGACACAAATTTGATATATTAATACTCTTTTGAACGGTTGCTTTCTTCTTTGTTCTTGCGAGAACTCTATCGGCTTCAAGTTAGGCTTGTAGTCTTCATCCATTCCATCTTATTATCGTGTTGGTTCCTAGCTCCTTATAGCTAGTGGGTCACGTGCCACATTCCTTCACTTCAATCCATAAATTTATATTTTTGGTTCCTAGCTCGATATAGCTAACGGGTCACAATCCACCATCCTTACAACTTACAAAATCCATGTCACTTTCACCATCATTTCCATCATCCTTTCACCACTTTTTCATTCATTTCATATAATTACCATACCATAACACTTTCATCATTTTCTTATATTCTTGTTTGTTCTTATGCTTCATGTTTATGAAAATACATACTAATCCTTGAGAAATACATTCTTACTACAATCACGATCGGGCAACATAAAAAGACTCGGACCATACTACCAGGTTCATACCAACATATTAAAAAATAAAAGCAAATAACATCCTGAAAAATAAAATCATTTATTTTTCTAAATTCTCTTACGCAATTTTCTAACAATGAACGGATATGGTTGAAAAATAGGTTTGTGTTTTCTTCCTTATTACGTTGTGACAATGAACACATTTCTTTGGATCCTCTTTAGCATCTTCTTCACCTTTCTCATTTTTTGATGCCATTGGAGGCAATTTTGTGAACCTATTAACGTCAACGATCTATTCTCCCATTATCTCTGGTGAATTCACGAAATTGTGTAATTTTTGAAAATCCTTATAATGTTCAAAGCTCGAGTAATGAGGTGACAGAGAAGGAATAAACTCGGGTGAGTACAAAATCGCATCATCAAACACATTAACATCTGTGGAGCTCAGGCACATTTCTGGATGCACAAATGTAGGAGCAAATTCTTTTTCCCATACAAGGGCTCTAATTCTGGTTATTCTCAAGTGTTACTGAACTAATAAAAGATTCACCCTTACCACCATATTTCTTCTTAAATGTCCGACATTGTTCCCGCTCATCGACAGAAGTTATGTAAGACATTTTATTATTAAGAAAATAGATCATGCACTTAGACCTCTAAAAATCAAAATAATCGTCTTGGAGTGCAGCACAAAATAGTAGTCTGCATGAACGATTTCCCATTTTAAGTCAACTCTATTTCATTCATCCGAAACACGAAGAAAGTCATGATTGAATGGAATATTGGGAATCGACTAATGCAAGCCAAACTACCTCAGCACCCTATCGACGAAGTGAAATGTAATACCCTAAACTTGGCCTAGGAGTTAAGGACTAAATTAATGTAATTAGGGCCTAATAAAATCCTAAAATTAGGGACTAAATTGAATGAAATTGAAAATTAGAGGCCAAATTGAAAAAGGACCAAAAAGTGAAAATTCAAGAAAAGAGAGATTGCATGTAAATTTTCAAGGAATTGGAGGCCATGGACACATGTCAAGACCTCCTTTGACCAGCCACCTTGTCCCATAATTAGGTGGATTTTTGTTTGAATTAAATAAATAAGAAAAAGGGAAAAAAATGATGAAATAAAAGTTAGTGGGAGAGAGAAAAATAATACTATTCACTCATCTTCTTCACCCATTTTCCTCTCTTTGGCCGGCCATGAAAGAGTGTTAGGAGAGAAAATTTTCTCTTGCTTGCATGTGAGGTTTTAAGTGAGATTTTGAAGGTTTAAAGCAAGATTCTTGAGTTAGGAAGGTCAATAAGCAAGGTAATGTATTTTACTTCATGAAAACTTAGTTAAAAATGAAATTGAAGGTTGTTAGTTTAGTTTCCATGGCTGAAAATTTAGTATGTTGCTTTTAGTTAGTTTATTTTTAAGTTAGGACTTAAATGGAGGTTGCTGGAAATTGGTATTGTTGTGATTGGTTGAGACTTTGAGCTTGAGGATTTAATTGCATGAATTTGAAAGTTGTAGGGACTGTTTTGTGGTTAAATTTATGAAGGATTTTGATGTTAGGATGCTTAAAATGGTCTTATGTGGACTGATTTGAAGTAAAATGAAGCATGAGAAAGTTTGGTAGTGAATTAAGTACTAAATGTATTGTTTGGACTGTTTTGCTAGAATTGAGAAATTGGTGGACTTAATTGTTATTGTTGAATCTGGAAATTTAATGTTGAATTCATAGGATAACGTTTTAAGAGTGTGGAAATTAAATTGTAGGTGTTTTGGTTGAAAAGATGAAGGAAAGAAAGTGTTAGAATTGGTAAAGTGCTTTGGACTAGCTATTAGGTGACATTTTGGTGGCTTCATAAAATGAGCTGATAACTTTGTTGAATTGCATAATTAAAAATGGTTTCATAGGTAAAATGTGCTTAAAAAATTGAGCCTACTAAAGTTTACAAGTGTTGGATGAGTTAAATTGGTGATAAGGTTGATGAATTTTGAGCTAAAATTATTGTAGGTGAAATCTGTCCAGAATAGGTCTGTACTGGACAGTAGCTTTGGAAAATTTCCTAGATTAATGTACAAGAAATTTAAGGCTGGAAATGAGCAGTCTAGAACTTGGATGAGTCTACTTTAATTAGAAAAAAACCTCACCTCGTTTGCCCTTGTAAATTAGGAGATATAAGAGAAACAAAAAGATTGGTCCAGACTGTCCCGAAACAGCATTGCCTTGTCTTTGATCGAAAACTGGTATTGATGGGTTCATAGGAAAAATTCAAGCTTTATATGGTTTAAAAGATGGTTTCGTTAGCTTTAAAACGAGGTAAAGTGGGCAAATTTTGAACATGTGGATCAAAAGATAAAAATAGTTTAGTGAGCATTGCACAAACTGTCCTGGAAACTAATCTCACTGTTTTGGTTGTTTTGGAATTGTTAATTATGAAATGTGTGAATTGAATGTATTTTGATATTGTGTATGTGATTTTGTGTGTATTAGAGGTCTCTAAAGAGGTTGATAGTGAAGAGGATCTGAGGCAAGAGCTTGCCAAAAGAAGGAGCAAGGGGCCAATCATCCATAATCCTTAGGAGTTTTGCTTGGATTGTTTGTGAGTGTGACTTTCTTTGGGGTTGGGACTAGGTCCTAACCCAATTCTGGTTTTTGTTGTTTATGATTAAACCGGTATGAAACATGACTTAATATAAACTTGGCTAATCTTTAAGGGAAGAGTGAAATGCTATGAGAACTTGCTTGTTGCCATGTTATTTGTTAGCATGTTGATTGAATATGAATTGCTTGTTAAGTATTTGTTTTGGTTTGTTCATACCCATGCATTGCATATGCCGAGGTATGAATGGCATGCTTAAGCTTGGGATGCAAGGTACGTGTACATGCATTTGTTCCATGCAATTAAAGTTCTAATTTTGCTTGTACTTGGCATGTTTAATGTAATGTATATGAAATGACATGAAATGAATTCTTATGAGCCTAGGCACAATGGCCTAAGAGGCTTGGTCTATGAGGACCGTGTTATTGAAATGATATTGAATATTGGATTGATATGCTTAAATTGATAATCGACAACCTTGGTAGCTAGTTAGTTAGATAGGAGGGCATGCCTTAGAATCTAAGAGCTCATTGTATCGGGTAGGACTTCGGTCCGGGGCAATTGGCCCTTATTGGCGACAGACGGAGGGTACGTTTTGGGTCATTGGCGACAGTAGGAGGGTTTGACCAGCACTATAGGTGCATATTGTGGCGACAGTTGGTTGGAGATTCGATTATCTTCTAGCTAAATACCAAGGTGGTTTTAATGATTTAATTAACTTGAATTTAAATTGCACTATAATTGTTAGTTAAATGCAAGCATGATTACTTGTTATGAAAATGCACTTGTAATTGGCATATTACTTATCGGATTGTCATATATCGAACATTGGATTGTTACATGCATTTGGATTGTCATATAGTGAACATTAAATTGATACATGTAATCGGATTGTCACATGTTGAACCTTGAATTGAATTGTTATACATTGAATTGGTATGTGTACTTGACTTGGTATATGTAAACTTATTGGACTGATATATGCTCGATTGAATTTGGTATATGTGTACTTGAATTTGGTATGTTATGGTATATGTGAACTTAACATGGCATATGATACATGTTTGGATTGTCTTGGATTGTTTGATTTTCCGTTACCTCACTAAGTACCTTATGTACTTACCCCCGCTCCCTTCGCTCTTCCCAAACATTTCAGGTTGATCGATTAATAGCTCGGTCCAGGATTTCCGTCGTTCGGATCGGCAAGCTTCACAAGCCAAGTATGATCTTTTTGTATCTCCTAGTGGTGGCTAGTCTTGTTTAGTTAGACCATGCATTTTGATTACTTTAGACGGTTTGTACATAGTGAACCACATCTTGGTAGCTTCGGGCTTAGATTTGTATAACTTAAGAATGATGACATATTTGATACGTTTAATATGTATGTATATTGGTAATGGATTGCATGTTATGGAATGGAATGGAACGAACTATTGATATTGTTATATGGATTGGATAAATGAATTATCGAACTATTGAATGAACAATAGGTTTCGGGAATGTTTAGTAATGAATATAAGTTGCTAAGTGGTTTAAAGGCCTAGTAATAGGAAAAAGTTTTAATTTACCCCTAAAATCGGTACTTTCGAGTTAAGTTAAGTTGGTAAACCATTGTTCGGGCCGGGTTATCGGAGTGCTCAAGGATCGGTGACGCCCCTTTTCCTACCGGCCCGGGGTGGGGGTGTCACATGAAACTCAATAAACGTGAAGTGTATCAATGGTGTAATAGAACACCATAGTAGAGAATAGACCAACAATTCTTCAGGTACCAAATTAAGATCATCGGTGTTGTAAGACATCTTAATAAACTACAAAAATGTTATTTCAATAAGTCATCTAATTATAACATAAATGATGATTTATTTTAAAATTTTAATTAAAATAAAAATAATACATGGTCCTGATCATACAAATCGATCTAATCTCGAAAAACTTTTAAGTTTTTATGCACCAACCCCGTGTGAGCTTATGACCATCTACTATTGTAGCACTCTTGCAAAACTCACGATACAAGAATGCTAATACAATCGATCCCCAACTATAGGTGGCTGCTCCCCATGGATACCTCAAAAAGAGTAGATATCGTGTATGAACAATATTGTCAGATTTATCTGGAAATAATATACCTCTAATCAGTTGAAGAATATAAGGTCTACTAACATTATAAATTGCACCAACCGAGCTATATTCACCAAGTTGAAAATTACTTTGCAGCCAACTCAATTTTACACGAACTCCTTTCAAATTTGATTTATCTTGAACCTATACAAGGTAAAATGAGAAAATGTTTTCAGGTGTATCTTTCGCACTTTCGATGACCGGGTCACTAGTCAATGGTTCCCAGATCAATGATGTACCATTTACTGGGATCCCAATAAGCATGACCACATCTTCAAGTGTGATCGTGCATTCCCAGCACGACATGGAAAATATGATTTTCAAGTCTCTAACGCTTAATTAGAGAGGCTATCAACCCGAGTACCAACTTGTACCCACGAAAGAAGGTCGCGTGATAAAATCTAGAAGCTTTTCACCAATCAATGATTCGATCGTCTGGATGGTTATGAATCATGGTTAGATGATGCTTAAATGTATCCTAATAATCCTATAACATATTAAAAAATATAATAAATATTATTATTAACGTAATTAAATTTTTATTAAATAAAATATAAATAAATTGGTACCATATCAAGAATCAACAAACTACAAATATATTGATCCTGTAACCGCAAAAGATGAACTTTCTCAGCCATCCTACAAGACAAAAAAAATATATTAAAAAGTAACCATTTTTACTAATCTATTTTCTAAACTTTTTTTTTTGGATTTTTTAAAATTACTTACGAATTTTAACATTAACATTTTTTTCAAAAAGTACTAAATATTTTTTCACATATTTTTTCTTTCAAAAACTACTAACCATTTTAATAATGTTACTAAACTATCTTTTAGTCAAGGATTGAACCTTGAAGGCTAAGTACCGACGTAAAATCCTGAAGTAAAAAATACTTTTACGATGATCCAGTAAAATCGAGTCAAAGCAAGAGCCTAAGGCTAGTTTTTATCATATTCAATCACTCATTTTTTTTACTTTCTTCGATTACTTAGTTTTATTTCGACAAAACCCCATTTTACTTAAACACCATTCAACCTTCTTCTTTGATCACCAATCGAACAAAGCATAATCAGGAAGTTTCTTAGCCCCTGTGGGATCGACCCTTACTTGTCAATTACTACGTTTAAATTCTTTTATCATTTGAGAATAAGGTATTTTATTTTGACACTATAAGGCGAGTGTCAAATGACACCTTTACCGGGGACTACGACAAAGTTACTAAATTGTTATGTTTGATTTATGACCAGGAAAAACCGGGAGAACAAGGAGATTATATCCCGAAAATTGAAGCATAAGCTCGAAGATTTCATGCCCAAACACTTAGGGAAAAGAAATGAAGATTGCAAAAAAAAAAGTTAGAATGTGATTTGGAATTAGCATCCGAAGCAGAATCACATTTTGATCATATAATTAAAGACCCAATTCCCATGGGAGACAATGACCAAACTATCCGTCAATTGACTGCGGCTCCTGATGATAACAAGTCGATGTGCATAACATTTCCAAATAGTGAGACTCTATTCGCTCTAAAAACAGGCTTGATACATGTCCTACCAACTTATCACGATTTGACGAGCGAAAATCCATATAAACATCTTAAGGAATTTCACATGGTCTGTTTGAGTACAAAACCACAAGGATTTTCTAAACACCAAATTAAACTTAGCACCTTTCCTTTTTCTTTAACTGATATAGCAAAAGACTTGTTTGATTTAACTTCCAATTCTGTTACAACTTGGACTTATATGGCTCGCCTTTTTCTTGATAGGTTTTTCCCAGCAGTTAAGGCGAGCGAACTGAGGCGAAGTGTGTTGAGTATCTGAAAAAAATACCAAAATTTTCTATGATTACTGGAAGCGCTTTAAAAAGCTATGTGCTAGTTGTCCACAGCATTGATTAACCGAACAAACACTCCTCCAATATTTTTATGAAGGTTGAAGATCTATGAATATGAAAGTAATTGATGCGGCAAGTGGAGGAGCACTTGTCAAGATGAATCCTACCGTGGCTAGAACATTAATATCTACCATGGCGCCAACTCGTAATGATTTCACACTACAAGTGAACCATCTCGAAGGGTTCACGAGGTAAGTACAATTTCATTGGAAAATAAAATTGATAAATTAGCTGACATTGTTCAATCCCTTATTGCAGATAAAAAGAGCGTATCTAGACTTTGTGGGATATGTACAAGTTTAGAGAATCCGAAAGATTATTGTCCGATCATACAAGAAGAGGATAAAGCCTAACTAAATGCCTTAAAAAATTTCCCTAGACCTCACTAGAGACATTATAACCCTAACGACAATACCTATAACCCCGGGTGGGGGACCATCCAAACCTAAGATATGGATCAAACTTTAGACAAAATCAACCATATCAACAAGGAAAAAAATCAACAACCAAAATTTTCATTGAAATCCATTGTTGAACGATTAGCAATTTCGCAAGAGAAGTTTCAGAACCGAATTGAGACCCATCTAAAAGAACTAGATAAGCAAATGTCCCAGTTAGATCAAACCATTGGAAGACTAGAATCACAAGGAAAACTTCCTTCCTAAACCGAGCTAAACCCAAGAGAAAATGTTAGTGCTATCACCCTGCGAAGTGGAACAATTTTCAATCCTAAAGTTCCAAAAGAAACTAATGCAAAACTAGAAAATAAGAAGGAAGCACCAACTTCCAAATCTCAATGTACGTCTTCTTCTCCTTCGACAATATCCCTTCCATTCCTCAAGAAATAGCACCACCATTTCTGTCAAGATTGACGAAACGTGGCAAAAAAATTGAAGAAAAGGAAATTATAAAGGTTTTTCAAAAGTTACAAGTTAACATACCTTTATTAGAAGTGATCCGACGTGTCAAGGTATGCTCGATTTTTAAAGGAATTGTACACTACAAAGAGGAAACTAAATGGTCACAAGAAAGTGAATTTTTTAGAAAATGTATCTGCAGTATTTCATTGAAAGCTTCCACCAAAGATAAAGGACCAAGGTATGTACGTTTTACCCTTTAAAATAGGGAATATTTTAATTAATCGTGCCATGTGCGGTTTAGGAGCTTCGATAAATGTAATACCACTTTCTATTTATAAAATGATTACTAATGAGCCTTTGAAGGAAACAAGAGTGATTATTCAGTTGGAATATCGTTCTATCATTTATCCAGAGGGAGTGCTCAAAAATGTTTTGATAAAGGTCAATGTTCTTATTTTTCCTACCGACTTCCATGTCATCGACATGGAAAACGATAGAACAAACACTTGTTCTGAGGTTCTTCTTGGCCGACCCTTCCTAAGTACCGCACATACAAAGATTGATGTAAGAAGTGGTATTTTAACACTGGAATAGTATGGTGAGGTTGTAGAATTTGATGTTTACAAAGCAATGAAATATCCAGATCAAGTTGAAAGAATAAATTATGTTGATATTATTGATCCACTTGTTGACACTAATTTTTTCAATCTTTACAGGGATCAAGAACTTAACTACGAAAAGGAAGAAAGAGAGTTAAAAAATGTTCTCTTTATCAATTCTAATGTATCTTTAGCTCTCTATAATTCTAAGGTATTACCTTCAATTTTGCAGACACCTAAAGTTGAACTTAAAGAGTTATTGGATCATCTGAAATATGCCTTTTGGGGAGAAGATAATACTTTACTGGTAATTATCTCGAGCAAACTTTCAAAAGATGAGGAAAATAATTTAGTAAGTGTATTGCGCGAACACAAAGAAGCGATTGATATCACAAACATTAAAGGACTTAATGCTTGTACTTGTATGCACAAGATAACAATTGAAAAAGGAACGAAACCATCTCGGTAAGTCCAACGCCGGTTCAATCCACCAATGATGGAAGTTGTGAAAAAGGAGATACAGAAACTTCTTGATGCTGACATCATCTATCCGTTATCAAACATTAATTGGGTAATTCAGGTCCATATGGTCCCAAAGAAAACCGTGCACGACGTCGTGCACGACGAAATGCTGATGTGGACAATTTCTACAATTTTCGCGACTGGAGACATGAATTTATCACTACTAATTTGAGTGAATTTCATATGTTTTATCACTGCTAAAAGGACAATTGCTAATTATCTTATTCTCATGAATTTATCACTGCTAATTTGAGTGAATTTCGTATGTTTTATGTGCAGTGACCTGTTTACTACAATTGGTGATTAAAAAGACAATTTCTGCAATTTTCACGACTGGATACATGGGCACGACGCCGAGCACGACGAAATGCTGATGTGGAAGTTTCTAGAAGACTCTAGAAGATTCTGAAGACAGTCCAGTCAGCGAAATCTGAGAGGATTCTGGAGACGGTTCAACAACAAGATTTGAGAAGATATTTTGTTTTTAAATTTTAAACTCATGGATTATCTATTATCTTTTATTTTATTTTGTGTTAGTTTGTTATTTTTAGGTTATTAGTAGCCTATAAATACCTTCCATGGTTAAGGCTTTAGGAATCAACTCTTTTGTCTTCGAAGTCTTGTCTTGTTCCTTTTGCTATTCTATAAAATTTCTTTGTTTTCTTTATTTTTAGTCTTTTTAATATTTTGCAAAAATATGCTAAGTATGATAATTGATATCATGCTTAGCTAATTTTCTTTAAGCTGAGAGCTAACAATGAATCAATTCAATGCGTGAGAATTGAATAGTACTTAATTCCCTTCGTGAAACATTCTTATTTTTCTGTTTTCTTAGTTTGGCAATCGGCCTTACTTACAACATTAAAACATTTTCAAACCAAAAAGAGCTCGTTGGTCTGGATGTTGTTTTAATATATAGTGGGAGGAAGGATTTGCCTGTGGCAATTTCGACTTCCTATGAACACACTTAGCGGCGATCCGCTAAGGAAAAATGAGATCGGATTCGATTCTCGACAAGACAACATAATCTGAGTCGGGCCTTTCCAGTATTTAATCTGAGTGTTTTAACGGCAATAGCTGTGGTTAAATCACTCAAGAATCATATTTCAAAGATAGGCTTGGGAAGATCGGTTACAAGAGAGAAAGACAAGTTACAATGGGTTGGTCCTTGTAGACTGTAACCGACATGAATCCCGGAGTAAGAAACCCATTTCAATGATCGACAGAATTGAAACAAAGTTAGCTCGAGGCGACTTCTTCATTTTCATTTTCAACTACAATTTATTTTCATCAATCTTTATTTTTACTTTTAATTCGTTATTTTAGTTTCTTTATTCTTCATCACAATCTCATCAAACCCCCTTTTTTTAATTAATTGTTTGTAGCATCCTAAACTAGAAGTGACACAGAATTGCATCAGAAATTCCAAATTCCCTGTGGATCGACCCTCTTTACTATACTATCTTTACTTATTTAATTTAAAGAGGAATATTTTATTTTGACGAGTAAAAACGATGCTTGTAAAAATTGGCGCCGTTGCCCGGGAATTTTTGGCAAATTACTGATTAATTTTTGTTTTGCTTTTATGACTAGGAGCAACCCGGGAAATCTTGTTGAACTTGACCCGGAAATCGAAGCAAAAGCTCGTAGAACTCACGGCCAAACATTTCGAAAGAAGAAACAACAACGAGAGCAAGACAAGCAAGCAAGTTCAGAATCTAATTCTGAACCATTATCTCATACCCAATCCTACGAAGAGTCAAATTCTGACACCTATCCTACTTCATCAAACGCAAATCTCGAACCAAGACAAATGACCGACCAAACGATTAGACAATTAAATGCAGCCCC
This sequence comes from Abelmoschus esculentus, assembly GCA_035048815.1. Classification (NCBI taxonomy): domain Eukaryota; kingdom Viridiplantae; phylum Streptophyta; class Magnoliopsida; order Malvales; family Malvaceae; genus Abelmoschus; species Abelmoschus esculentus. The sequence continues at coordinate 6,778,574 of JAUCBN010000063.1, read as the reverse complement.
CGAGATACGACAACCACTTTGCATAACCTTTCTTAATGGCGAAACCCCGTTTCAACTTAAGACGGGATTGATCCATCTCCTTCCTACCTATAACAGTTTGCCTAGTGAAATCCCACACAAACATCTCGCTGAATTTCATATGGTGTGCAGCAGCATGAAGCCTCAAGGAGTCTCCGAGGATCAAATAAAATTGAGAGCATTTCCTTTTTCTTTAGCTGGAACGGCTAAGGAATGGTTATTTTATTTACCGCCTAATTCAATTACTACCCGGGCTGAACTATCACGTGTTTTCCTTGACAGGTTTTTCCCAGTGGCAAAAGCAAGTGAGTTAAGGCGAAGTATTTTGGGAATTCAACAAAAAGAATGTGAAACTCTCTATAATTACTGGGAAAGATTTAAAAAATTATGCGCCAGTTGTCCGCAACATGGTCTTTCTGAGCAAACACTCCTTCAATACCTCTATGAAGGAATGCTTCCAGTTGATAGAAAAATGGTAGATGCCGCCAGTGGCGGTGCTCTCATTAGCATGACACCCACGACAGCAAGAACGTTAATTTCTACTACGGCGGCAAACTCACAACAATTTGGCTCGAGTGAACCTAGCCGACGGGTTCATGAGGTAAGTGTTGTTTCAATTGAAAATAAACTCGAAAAATTAACTGACATAGTTAATTCGCTTGTTTCAGGAAAAAATGGTATAGCAAAAGCTTGTGGAGTCTGCACAATGACAGATCATCCGACAAACTGTTGTCCGTTGCTACAAGATGTATCCGAAGCACATGTTAATGCCATAGGAAATTTTCCGGGCCCCCCTCAAAGAGCATATAATCCGTACGGTAATACTTTTAATCCAGGATGGAGGGATCATCCAAACCTGAGATACGGAAACAATCAAAATTATCAAGCGAGGCCCCCTACTTTTCCAGCTCAAGCCCCACTGAAATCTTCCCTTGAGTCAATTGTTGAAAATCTAGCCACATCCCAAGAGAAGTTCCAATCTCAAACCCAAAGAGAAATCCAAGAACTTGGAAAGCAATTAACACAATTAGCTCAAACAGTTGGCCGCCTAGAATCGCAAGGTCGGTTGCCTTCGTAAACCGAATCAAATCCGAGAGAAAATGTGAGTTCAATTACTTTGCGAAGTGGCACCGTCATCTCTCCAGATCAACCGAACAAGTCCGCTAAAGACTCTAACAAACAAAAAGAAGATGCACCACCAAAGGACTCAGAAAAAGAATCTTCACCCTCAAATAATTCTGGTAAAGTTGTTTCTCCCTTGTCTTTTCCTTCTACTTACGAAACTTTGCCTCCTTTTCCTTCTAGGCTCGTGAAGCATGACAAGAAAGCAGAAGAGAAGGAAATTCTTGACATCTTCAGAAAGGTGGAGATAAATATCCCTCTTCTCGATGCAATCCGAAAAATACCAAAGTATGCAAAGTTTCTCAAAGACCTCTGCACAAACCGACGACGATTGACTGGTCATGAAAAGGTAAACTTGGGCGAGAATATTTCGGCAATTTTTCAAAGGAAGCTACCTCCCAAGTACAAGGATCAAGGTATGTTTGCCATACCATGCAAAATTGGTAATGTTGGAATCAAGCGTGCAATGTGCGACTTAGGCGCATCCATCAATGTAATGCCACTTTCCGTCTACAACAAAATTTCCAATAAAACCTTGAAAGAGACAAGGGTTACAGTTCAACTCGCCGATCGATCAATAATCTACCCCGAGGGAGTTCTAGAGAATGTTTTGATAAAGGTAAACGATTTAATATTTCCTGCTGATTTTTATGTGATTGACATGGAAAATGATCGCAGTAATACTGGATCCGAAATACTTCTTGGACGACCCTTCCTAAGTACGGTGCAAACGAAAATTGATGTCCGAAGTGACATACTAACTATGGAATTCGACGGGGAAGTTGTTAAATTCGATGTATACAAAGCTATGAAATGCCCAAATAATATGGCGAGTTTAAATTTCGTAGACATTATTGATCCCTTGGCTAATGAATTTTTGGAATCTAATTTAATTCTTGATGTTTGCAGGGAAGTGGAAATAGAGGAGTTACATGATAAGGAGTTTGAAGAGATTTTTTCCTTTAATTTATCTCCGTCTAATTTTTGTTTAACACACTCGAAAACTAACATTCTTCCTTCAATATTGCAGGCACCAAAACTCGAATTAAAGCAGCTGTCGTCTCACCTTAAATATGCCTTTTTAGGAGAAAATGATGCCTTGCCGGTCATAATTTCAAGCGAACTATCAATGGTGGAAGAAAAGGAATTGGTTTTTGTTTTACGCACGTATAGGGAAGCAATCGGTTGGACCATTGCCGATATTAAAGGTTTAAATCCATCCACATGTATGCATAAAATTAAGACGGAGGAAGGCGCAAAACCAACTAGGGAAGGACAAAGACGGTTGAACCCGCCAATGATGGAGGTTGTAAAAGAGGAAATCCAAAAGCTCCTTGACGTCGACATTATTTACCCAATCTCTGACAGTAATTGGGTAAGTCCAGTTCATGTCGTCCCAAAGAAGACCGGAGTGATAGTAGTTCAGAATACAGAAGGCGAAATGGTACCGACAAGAGTACAGAATGGATGGAGAGTTTGTATTGATTACAGGAAGCTTAATTCCTTAACCTGAAAAAACCATTTCCCATTACCTTTTATTGATCAAATGATAGAAAGATTAGCTGAAAAGTCTCACTATTGTTGCCTTGATGGATTTTCAGGATTTTTCCGGATTCCAGTGGCACCTGAAGACCGGGAAAAAACAACTTTTACTTGCCCTTTCAGAACATTCGCTTACCGTAGAATGCCCTTCGGATTGTGCAACGCTCCTGCAACATTTCAAAGGTGCATGATAAGTATTTTTTCCGATCACATCGAAAAAGGTATCGAAGTGTTTATGGATGATTTCACCGTGTACGGTAACTCTTTTAATGAATGCCTTTCCAACCTTTCTTATATTCTTAAACGATGCATTGAATTTAAATTAGTTCTTAATTATGAGAAGTGTCATTTCATGGTAAGTAAAGGTTTGGTTCTTGGGCATATCGTTTCATCTAAAGTAATTGTCGTTGACAAGGCGAAAACTGACGTAATTCGTTCACTACCATACCCCACTTCGGTGAGGGAAATTCGATCTTTTCTTGGCCATGCAGGTTTCTACAGGCGATTCATAAATGATTTTTCCAAAGTAGCACAACCATTGTGTAGGCTCCTCCAAAAAGATGTTGTCTTTGATTTTGATCAAGCTTGTAAAAATTCTTTCGATACATTAAAAGAAAAGCTAATTTCCGCACCAATTGTGCAACCACCGGATTGGAGTCTTCCTTTCGAAATAATGTGCGATGCTTCAGATTTGAGCGTTGGAGCTGTTCTCGGGCAACGAAAAGGGAAAGAACCTCACGTCATCGCTTACGCATCAAAAATGCTTGACCCGGCTCAACGCAATTATTCCACCACAGAAAAAGAATTGTTTGCTGTTATTTTTGCATTAGAGAAATTTCGCTCTTATTTACTTGGAACTAAAATTTATGTTTTTTCTGATCATGCAGCATTAAGGCACTTGATGAACAAGAAAGAAGCGAAACCAAGGTTGATTCGCTGGATCCTATTGCTTCAGGAATTTAATCTCGAAATTAAAGACAAAATGGGAAGTGAAAACTTGGTTGCTGACCATTTAAGTCGATTACTGATCGCTACAATTGAAACACCTATTCGTGAGCAATTTCCCGAAGAAAGCTTAATGGTAGCATAAGTCTCTCATCCTTGGTTTGCCGATATAGCGAATTTCCTAGCTACAGGTAAATTACCGGTTGATTTGCCAAAATCTGCGATTAAGAAGATAAAAAGGGAATCTCGCTATTATACATGGGATGATCCCTACTTGTGGAAGCACTGTTTAGATTTAATTATTAGATGTTGTGTCAGTGAAAGCAAGGTACAATCGATACTTACTTTTTTTCATTCTTATTCATGTGGAGGTCACTTCGGACCTAAACGAACCGCTCATAAAATTCTTGAATGTGGGTTCTTTTGGCCTAATTTATTTCGTGACACTTATGTTTTTTGTAAAGCATGTGACAGATGCCAACGAGTAGGCAATTTAAGCTGGAAAAGTGAAATGTCGCTCAACCCAATTCACATTTGTGAAATATTTGACGTTTGGGGATTAGACTACATGGGGCCATTTACTTCTTCTTTTGAGAATTTATATATTATCCTTGTAGTCGATTATGTCTCTAAGTGGGTAGAGGCAAAAGCTACCCGAAACAATGATGCTAAGACAATGACTAATTTTCTCCGTGATACTATTTTTTCCAGGTTTGGCACTCCGAGAGCGATTATATGTGATAGAGGAACACATTTTGTCAATCGAGTCATGGATTCATTAATGAAAAAATACGGTGTGACTCAACGAATATTTACCGCCTACCATCCACAAACAAATGGGCAAGCGGAGGTGTCGAATCGAGAGATTAAAACAATCCTTGAAAAAATAGTTAAACCAAATCGGAAGGATTGGAGTTTGAAGTTAGTCGATGCTTTGTGGGCATATCGCACGGCATATAAAGGACCTATAGGAATATCGCCATACCGACTTGTATTTGGCAAACCATGCCACTTACCAGTTGAGTTGGAACATAAGGCATATTGGGCAGTAAAAGAATGTAACATGGAGATGGATGCAGTCGGCGAATCACGAAAATTGAACATCCAAGAGCTTGAGGAAATTCTTAAAAATGCATATGATAGCGCACAAATTTTTAAAGAAAAAATAAAAGCACTTCATGATCAAAGAATTTCGTTTAAGTCTTTTTCAGTTGGGCAAAAAGTATTATTGTTTAATTCGAAATTGAAAATTTTTGCAGGAAGGCTTAAGTCGAAATGGCTCGGTCCGTTGACGGTTACCAACGTTTTTCCTCATGGAGCTATAGAAGTTGAAGATAATTCTAGTGCTCGCTTCAAAGTGAATGGTCAAAGACTGAAACCTTTCTACGAAAATGCTCCGATCGATTTAATCAAAACACTAAATTTAGAAGAAGCGAAATTTTAAATAAAGGTCGTCGAGCTTAAACGACATTAAACAAAGCGCTTATGGGAGACAACCCATTTATTTAATTATTTATTTATATTTATTTATTTATTTTGTTTTTCCTTTTATTTATTTATTTCTCATGATTTATTTGCTTATGCTCTTCTCAGATTCGTGAGATTCATCCAACAGAGACGCAAAACCACTGCAGCACATTATATGGTGATGGAGTATTTTATTAATGGTGCACATTAGCAAAGCCCAAGACAAGCAAGGAGCACGGTAGCAAAACCCATGGCAGACGGTTTGACTAATCCTTTACTTTTCAAATTCAAACACCCACTTATCCCTTATCACTTTCACGTGATTTTAGCCTTCCCTTATTCTTTTTATTTCTCCTTTTTCTTTCCCCTAAAACCTCAGCCGTCAACACACATTGCTTCCCAGGAAACGCTCCACCATGGTTAGAACACGTAACCAGCAAAACCAAGGGCCGCCTATTCCTCTAGTTGTATTGAATGGCCGTCGCCGTTTTGCTGCTTCGGCAGCTTTCGTGGAGGTTCCAAGTGACTCCGAACCAGCCCCTACACCACCTCCCTCACGTGGTGGACGAAGGAAACCAGTCAGGTCACCTCCACACGAAGAACTCCGGCCGCAACCACCTCCATCTCCTGTCAGCCGAAATTCACAGTACCGGTACTCTGCCGGACCAAGTCGCGGGCATTATCAAACGCCTTCTTCGTCCTTGCATTCCTTGCCTACGGTGATGTCCTCATCTTCTTCCCGGTATCACCCACCCACGTCTCAACCGAGGCAGTCGCAACACCCTCTTCCTCCACGATGTAATCTGTCGAGGGAGACTATAATCCCGAGGTAAGTTCTTCTCATGTTTCTGTTCAACCGTTACTAATGTACCATCCGTCATTTGGTTTTACAGAGGACTTTACGGCGAATTACTTTCCGGAACAACCACCCAAAGAACCATCGCCTCAATATCATTCGCCACAACGATAATCTCCGTTTCGAGCATCAAGCTCGAATTCTTTTCCGACACCACCAGGCAGCCCACTATTCGCGCCTGTGAACCCCGAACGAAACCGACGTGGGCGTTCATATGCTGTCCCGAATGAGGAACACTTGAGAGGCTTTCTTCACTTCGATAATGAACAACTTGTACGATTCCAAGATATCCGTCATCGCCCATTCCGAGTCTGTAAGTTTATTCCTCAAAGTACTCTTGAGAATTTACATATTGAAAGTGCTGTTAACGCTTATTTTGATGCAATTGGTTGGACACAATATTCTCAAATTAAGAACGACACTTTCTATGAAATCATTTTTGAGTTTTATTCCACCTTCACATTTTCACATTCTCGATTTATCACTGTTGAATCTCCTGATGTTGTTTCATTTAGATTATGCGGACAACACTTTCACATGTCTATTTCACAATTTAATCTTTCCATGGGATTCGTGACGAACGTCACGAGTCTAGAATATTTAACTGCTTTGATTGAGATTCCTCAGGATTTTGATGCGGATGCAATATTTTCCATGCTCACTAGACATAGCAACCAACCCTTTGACCCTCGATCAACCAAGGCGATTCACATCTATGATCCGGCATTGCGCTACATACATCGATTTTTGGCCTATAACTATTCTGGATGAAACGATTCTTCCGGCACTTTGAGTAAGACTGAATTATTTTTCCTCTGGTGCATGTTCACTGGTAAGAAAGTTAACTTGGGTTTTTGGTTTGCACGACAGTTTGAGATAGTTATACGATCTAATCGTCCTTTAATCCTTGGTTCTTACATTACTAATTTAGCTGCTCGTATAGCTAATTTTGATGTCGCTGATTACACTTATGCATTTTCTATGGATGGCTTAGATGAGCGTTGCTTGAACACAATGGGTTTACTTGGTGGTACACCTGTTGCGCCACACTTTGTTCCACCTGGAGTACTAACACCGAGAGCTGAACGAGTTTTTAGTCGCAGACGTGCCCCTCCACATTCTCCACCTCGTCTGCAGCCAAATGAACAAGAGCAAATGCATGAGGTTACCGAACGGCTACATTCTATTGAAGAGAATATCAGCGAGATCCTATCTTACCTACGACCTAGCCGTGGTCGTGGTCGCGGACGCTGGTGATCATGGGGAGTATTCTTTACTGTTCTTCTTTTATGCTTTAATTTCCATTTTGTATTGGGACAATACAATTAAGTGAGGGGGGGGGGGTAAAGATTGAATCAAATTCCATCTTACTTGTTTTATCATTTGCTTGATTGAATGCCTTGATTGAGTTGGTCGAATGCTTAGTTAAATTTCCTTCCTTTTCATCAAATATCTTAAGCATGCTATGGTTATCTAAGCTCTTTTAATTATTTTGGATTATGAACATTCTTGATAGTTGAATTGCATGAGTAGGAATTTAATTCGACTTCTTTGTAACATGCCATGATTTTGTCGATTAATTTTTCGCCTAGCTTGATTAATGAAACACACTTTGGTAAGGTATTGAGCCTTGAGCATGTTTCATCCATTTTTATGCTCGTTTTCCTTGTTTGAGTGTGTCAAATTAAATATTGGAAATCTAGAACTTGTGGCATGAATACATTTTAAAACTACACATGAAATATGATGTTTTGATATGATTTGGGCATAGGATTCACCCTATTTTTACCCCAGAAAAAGCCTTCCCTTTTTATTTTCCATTAGTGAACCAATTTTGAGCCTATATCCTCTTTCTTGTTTCACCTCAATTTTAGCCTTTAAACCCTTTTATTTTGTATCATTCGTTTTTCTTACCCTTTATCAGGACAAAGAATTGAAGCGTATGGGCATTCTTGATCCACGAGAAATGAAAAAATGAAGAAAAAAATGCAAAAAAAAGAGAAGAAAAAAAGAAAAAAAAAGAAAAAAAAAAGAAAAGAAAGAAAATAAAATGGCAAAACGAAAAAGAAAAAAAGTTTGATTTTGATTTACTTTTGATGTAAATATTCTTATTTATTTCATGCACCTTATTTTATCTATGCTATTTAAAAATTCTTTATCTTGATTATAAGCCTCATTTTAAGCCTTTTTCCTACCTTTACCTAAGCCCCGTTACACCCTTTTTAAAGACCCATTGATCTTGCATCTTATTTCTTCTAAGTAGTGGAGAATTGATTATGTCATAAGCTAATGGAAATCCTTATTTGATTGCGACTTTGAGCGAAACTTTGCACCCGAAACACATTTGAGTGAATTGAGTGATACCTTGTGAGGAATTGAGTTAGGTTGAATTTTTGATTGATGAAGGATAGGAAGTTACAAGGATGTTCGATTTATTTTTACTTATGTTTATTCTCTTGATTGATGTTTTGGTTCAATTAATTATTATGAGCTTTGGTTTTCATAAATTGCTTAAGTATGAGATGGATGGGGGATTGCAAATTAGGTATTTGATTGACTTGATTAAGGCATACTTGAGGGCAAGTATGAGACAAGTGTGGGGGAATTTTATTGGTGATTTAAATAATTACTTTTTAATTGCTAATTATCTTATTCTCATAAATTTATCACTGCTAATTTGAGTGAATTTCGTATGTTTTTTGTGCAGTGACCTGTTTACTACAATTGGTGATTAAAAGGATAATTTCTGCAATTTTCGCGACTGGATACATGGGCACGACGTCGGGCACGATGAAATGCTGATATGGCAGTTTCTAGAAGACTCTAGAAGATTCTGAAGAAAGTCCAGTCAGCGAAATCTGAGAGGATTCTGGAGACGGTTCAGCAACAAGATTTGAGAAGATATTTTGTTTTTAAATTTTAAACTCATGGATTATCTATTATCTTTTATTTTATTTTGTGTTAGTTTGTTATTTTTAGGTTATTAGTAGCCTATAAATACCTTCCATGGTTAAGGCTTTAGGAATCAACTCTTTTGTCTTTGAAGTCTTGTCTTGTTCCTTTTGCTATTCTATAAAATTTCTTTGTTTTCTTTATTTTTAGTCTTTTTAATATTTTGCAAAAATATGCTAAGTATGATAATTGATATCATGCTTAGCTAATTTTCTTTAAGCTGAGAGCTAACAATGAATCAATTCAATGCGTGAGAATTGAATAGTACTTAATTCCCTTCGTGAAACATTCTTATTTTTCTGTTTTCTTAGTTTGGCAATCGGCCTTACTTACAACATTAAAACATTTTCAAACCAAAAAGAGCTCGTTGGTCTGGATGTTGTTTTAATATATAGTGGGAGGAAGGATTTGCCTGTGGCAATTTCGACTTCCTATGAACACACTTAGCGGCGATCCGCTAAGGAAAAATGAGATCGGATTCGATTCTCGACAAGACAACATAATCTGAGTCGGGCCTTTCCAGTATTTAATCTGAGTGTTTTAACGGCAATAGCTGTGGTTAAATCACTCAAGAATCATATTTCAAAGATAGGCTTGGGAAGATCGGTTACAAGAGAGAAAGACAAGTTACAATGGGTTGGTCCTTGTAGACTGTAACCGACATGAATCCCGGAGTAAGAAACCCATTTCAATGATCGACAGAATTGAAACAAAGTTAGCTCGAGGCGACTTCTTCATTTTCATTTTCAACTACAATTTATTTTCATCAATCTTTATTTTTACTTTTAATTCGTTATTTTAGTTTCTTTATTCTTCATCACAATCTCATCAAACCCCCTTTTTTTAATTAATTGTTTGCAGCATCCTAAACTAGAAGTGACACAGAATTGCATCAGAAATTCCAAATTCCCTGTGGATCGGCCCTCTTTACTATACTATATTTACTTATTTAATTTAAAGAGGAATATTTTATTTTGACGAGTAAAAACGACGCTTGTCAGTTCCAAAGATGTATTGTAAGCATATTCTTCGACTACATCGAGAAGGGAATCAGGGTATTTATGATTGAATTTATAGTTTATGATAATTCTTTTGACGAATGTTTATCAAATTTGAAAAGGTTTTAAAACGATGTCTTGATTTTAATCTTGTGTTAAACTATGAAAATGTCATTTCAAGTTTAATAAAGGGCTGATATTAGGACATGTTGTTTCATCTGATGGGATTGTTATAGATAAAGATAAAACAAATATTATTTGTTCACTTCCTTACCCCAAAATTGTGAAGGATATTCGTTCTTTTTCAGGTCATGCAAAATTCTACCGCAGGTTCATCAAATATTTCTCAAAAGTGGCACAACCGTTGTGTAATTTGTTGAAGAAAGATCAGATTTTTGATTTTGATCAAAAATGCATAAATGTTTTTGATGAGCTAAAGGAAAAACTTGTATCAGCTATAATCGTTCAATCGCCGAATTGGAAGAACCCATTTGAAATCATGTGTGACGCATCAGATACAAGCGTAGGGGGTCTTACTTGGGCAGAAAATCGGAAAAGAAACTCATTTCATATCATATGCAACACTAAAGTACTTGCTGAATAAGAAAGAGACGAAAGCCCGTTTGATCTGATGGATTCTACTCTTATATGAGTTTAATCTCCAAATCAAAGAATAGAAGGGATGCGAAAATTTAGTTGCAGATCACTTAAGTAGGCTTCTCGTTCCTCAAAATGGTGAACCGATTAAAGAAAAATTTCCCGAGAAACGTTTATTCCTTGCGCAAACAATGGTTCCATGGTACGCTGACATGGTTAATTATTTATCCATAGGGGTAATTCCGCTTGATCTACCACGTTCTGAGATAAGCAAAATTAAGCAAGAATCTTGATTTTACATTTAGGATGATCCATACTTTTGGATACATTTCTCGGATCAGGTAATTTGAAGTTGTGTTGCCGAAAGCAAGGTAAATTCAATCCTTCAATTTTTTAATTCTTACTCTTGTGAAGGTCATTTTGGACCCAAACGAACTGCACATAAAATACTTGAATGCAGATTTTATTGACCTAACATATTTCATGATGCATATTTATTCTGTAAATCATGTAATAAATGTCAACGTGCTGGTAATTTAAGTGTAAGAAATAAGATGTCTTTTAATCCAATTAATGTTTACGAAATATTTGATGTATGGGGTATCGATTATATGGGTCCGTTTTTTTCATCTTTTGGTAACTAGTACATAATTGTATTTCTTGATTATGTTTCAAAATGGGTAAAAGCTAAGGCTACTCGTAATAATGATTTTAGAACTACTGCTGAATTTTTAAAAACTTATATTTTTTTCCAAGTTTGACACCCCAAAGGCAATAATTAGTGACCAAGGACTCATTTTGTCAACCGCATCGTTGAGGCATTGATGAAAAAAAATATGGTGTCACTCAAAGAATCGCTACACCTTACCATCCATAAACGAATGGAAAAACAAAAGTTTTGAATCGGGAAATTAAATCCATCTTAGATAAAATTATGAAGCCAAATATGAAAAACTTGAGCTTGAAATTAAACGATGCCTTATGGGCATATTGTTCTACTTACAAAGGTCCTATAGGCATGTCCCCATATCGCCTGGTATTTGGTAAACCATTTCACTTACCATTTGAATTGGAAAATAAAGCTTATTGGGCGGTAAAAGAATATAATATGAAAATGGATGCCGTCGGCGAAACCCGAAAACTTCACATACAAGACCTTGAAGAAATTAGACGCAATGCCTACGATAGTGCTAAAATATATAAGGATAAAACTAAAGAATTTCATGATTGACATATTTCCTTCAAATCTTTTAGTATTGATCAAAAAGTTTTACTTTTTAATTCTAAACTGAAAATTTTTGCAGGAAAATTACGATCAAAGTGGTTCGAACCCTTCTTCATGACTGAAGTACTCCCTCATGGTGCCGTCGAAATTCAAGAAAATTCAGGAGATCGGTTCAAAGTGAACGGATAACGGTTAAAGCCTTATTACGAGAATGCCTCTGTAGGTTTAATAGAAGAAATCGAATTGGAAACGCATGAAGTCTGAATCAATTCGTTGAGCTAACGACGTTAAATAAAAGCGCTTAATGGGAGGCAACCCATTCAATTTAATTTTATTTCATTTAATTATTTTATTTTATTTCTATTTATTTCTATATTTTCTTGCAATTTAATTTAATTTCTATTTGTTTTTAGGTACCCACACTTTTTAATCGAACTCCCGAAGAAATTATAGAGTTTTTTCAGCCGAATTAAAACTACATAGAATAAAACCGATGAAACATTGTAGCAGAACCCATATTTACGGTGCACCTTAAAAAAACCCAAGGAATACAACCAATTTTGTTTCCAAAATCCAAAACCATGAGCCCCAACTTTACCATCACCTCGGTAAGTGATCTAAACCTTTCGCTCACCCATTCTTTTTTCCTCAGCAGCCACCACTACTCTTCCTTTTCCAAATAACCGAACAACCCCAACCCTTAGAGAAAAACATCTAAACCAGCCCCATAATCTTACCGATTTACACCATTGTGAGAACCCGAGACCAAGCCCGTGGACTTCCTCAAACTCCAATAATCAATGTTGGTTAGCGTCGGTTTGCGCCGCCACAGTTCATGGCCGTCTCTAATGACTCCACACAAAAAATGGGAAGCCCCACTCATCATGAACAAAAGGGGGATAATCATCGACATAAAAACTTTAGACAACCATAGAGGAGCCCACTTTCACCCTTCTGTCTGAATCAAGAAATCCAACCACTAACCAAGATGGGGTTGCTACTCCGAATCTACATCTGTCAGCCATTTCTCGGCGTTACAGAATGTTGAGATATTGATTTTGATATAATAATTGAAAAATATTTTGGACTAGTTTGAAAAGATTTCAAAAATGATTCTTATGTTCAAACAACTTGAAAATAAGTTTGATTTTTTTTGAGAGATTTTAGAAGTGTTTCAAATGTTTTTAAAATAGTTAAAATTGAGTTTTAAATGAAAGCTTTGAAACCTCCTGTAAAAGGTTTCGAAACCTCTCAGGGCAGTCTCAAACATTTCGCTACTGGAATGAAATTCTCGAAACTTTTAGCAAAAAGTTTAGAAACTTTAGTAGAAAAGTTGTGAAACCTTGTTAAAGGTTTCGAAACCTTGGACCTGTAACGACTATAATTTTATAATTGCTTAAAGGTTTCAAAACCTCTAGTAAAGGTTTTGAAACAGTTTTGCAAAAGTTTTGAAACCTCTGTAAAGGTTTCGAAACCTCTGTGCAGGTGAAAATTTAATGTTCAACTTTATGACTTCCCAACGGCTCCAAAACATCCCCAGCGGTCATAAACGGCTAGAATATGATTCCAAATTATAAAAGAAAGCTTGGGACACTTGAAGATGGTTAGAGAACACATCTAAGCAAAATGATCAAGAGAAATTGAGTCTAATTCATATTTTCCCATTTCTATTGTACATAATGTTTTAGAGAGTGTTTTAATTGTAATTTTTCTCATACTCTCTTGTGAGCTTAATTGTTGTAAACACCCACCTTTGTGAGGTATATTGTTTACCAACTAAATCCCTTGTAAAAGTAGAGGTTCTAGTTTAGCCTTAGAGAAAAACTAGAGTTGGTTGTATCTTAGTCAAGTCCAAAAGATAGGGTTGTAATGGTTATCCTTTGAACTGGTAAAAAGGTCGAATTCATTTAGTGAATTGGTTGAAATCCTAAGTGGTGTGCTAAGGTAGTGGATGTAGGCGTGGCCGAACCACTCTAAAATTATTGTGTTCTTTGTCTCAATCTTTCGATTTTAGCAAATTCAACCACAAACCAAAAAACTCTCTTGATGGTTTTCGTTGATCGATTCGAGCTTGCGCATCAAGCCTAACACAGAATAATACAAACATATATTGTTACCCTTCTGCCCGAATCAGAAAATCCATCCATTTATCAAGAGTAGGATGTTGCTCGACATTCTCAGAATCATTTTCGTCAGCTACTTCTCGACGCTCTAGAAGAAGATGACAACACTCTGATTCCCCTTCGGGTCTCCCTCCCACAATCACAATGTCACCAAAAAAGTTCGAATCAGGTTCACCCTCACAAACTGTTGGTGGACATTCGCCGTTGACAACTTCTCGCGGTGGCAGACGATCAGGAGGATCCCTTGTTTTACCTCAATGCTCACCGTCGATCACTACCACTGCATCTTCCGATAGCATTGAGTTCCTCGGAGAGTATATTCCTTTCCGTCAACCTTCTTCACGAGTGACAACCTCTTCATCGTCCTTATTAGTCGCCGCTTCCACACAATCAATGTCGGATGCCGCAACTTCTGATTTCTCGACATTTTTGGCGAATTTGGGACAAGCCGAAATCGAGGTAAACTCTGAACCTATTTCCGTTGCACCTATATTAATTTTCCATCCTATTCTTGGCTTTGCAGATGCCTCTTGAAATTTTCACGGCATTGATTCATTTATGCACCATCAAGACTTTAACCATAATCAAATTTTTTTCCCTCCAACACCAATCGAATAGGACGAGCCTATTCCGTACCAATAAAAGAGGTTTTAAAAAGGCTATCTAAAATTTGACGGTGAAGACTCGGTAAGGTTTAATAGCATCCAACACCATAAGTTTCAAGTTTGAAAATTCATTCCCTTTGATGCTTTAGAGATTTTAAACTTACAAGAATCTGTTATGCATTACTTTGATGCCATTGGTTGGACTTTATTTTCGGAAATTAAGTGTAATACATACTATGAATTAGTTTTTGAATTTTATGGTACATTTAGTTTTTGAAAAAATAGATTAATCACCATTCATTCACCTAATTTTTTTTTCCGGTTACTTGGAAAGTATTTCCATATAAGTATTTTGGATTTTAACTTTTCTATGGGATTCATGATTGATTTCTCGAATCCTAGTTATTTGAACTCCTTGCTTGAGATCCCACAAGATTTTGACACTGATATTGCGTACGAGGGAATTACTTGCTTAGCAGGAGTCAATTTCAATGCTCGCATAACTAAAGTGTGGCATATTCACAACCCCGTATTTTGTTACATTCATCGATTACTTGCCTATAATTATTCGGGTCGTAATGACACCACATCTTACTTAGGTTGAATTATTCTTTTTATGGTGTATTGATAAGTGCTCAACACACTATCACTTTTTACTCCTTTTATGGGCATTAATTACCAAATATACACCCACTTGGACCAATGCATGCACTCAATGTGATATATTTAGAAGTATGCTCATATAGATAATATTTCCAGAAAAAGGCACGTTTTACTGCGTTTTCATATCTGTGCAGAAGAACCAGTGCCGCGGCAGTGACGAGGCTGAGGCAGCAACAGAAAGACAGGAAGCAAGATTATAGGCGATGGAAAGACAAAAATCCAAGGAAAATCCAAGGAAAATAAAAAAAATGGTATAAACAAGTAATAAAGACAGGAGGCGAACACCATATGTGCAAATATACACAGTCATGCAAGTAATAAAGGGTGAGTGAGTATCGTTCCCACGAGGATCGGGGTAAAGTGTAAGTCAACTTTGTCAAGGCAAAAAGGTGTCACTAACTAAAAGGAAAATAAAAACAATGGTATAAACAAGTGGAAATGAATATGTACGGTGAAGGTGTAATGGTGAAATGCTATGAAAATTTAAGAATACAAGCAACTAAAATTTGTCAAGGCAAAACGGAATGGATGGTGATGGCACGATATATGTATGAAAGCAGTCTTGAGGTGTATGGTATGTGATTGTAAATAAAAAGACAAACAAAGGAAAACAGGGAAAACAGAGGAAAACTTTGTAAATGACAAGGCACGAGCAAGATAAGAGAACACAGGTAAGCAATATGATGTAATGATCCTCGATTGATGAGCCTTACTGGGAATGATTGATGGGGATTCCTATGGAATTCTTAACCTCACTCCTATGAACAACTAGCTACCATGTTGTTTATTCACTCGATAGAGGTTTTTAAGATGCTCTTGCTCTCTCGAGTCAAAGGAACCTGACAGTCCAAAATGTCACGGCATCTCCTCTCGTTCTTAGCAGTGACATCTATCTTATCGATAAAGCAAAGCACACTCTTTTTAGTCGTTGAAATCCTCACTTAAGTCCCTACCGAGCACATTAGTTCAGATTAAGCTCTATTTGCAGTGTGGAACCCATTGCTTCCTCCCTTAGTTTCTCTCGAACACTAAGGATCTATGGCTAGGTTTCTCTCGAACACCTAGCGTGCACCTAAAAAAAGGACACTCTCATGCCTCTTACAAAATGATTAAACAAAATGATCAAAGCAAATAAACAAACACATAATAGGTTAGAATATTCATAAAAAGATAAAGAGTTAATCATCCACAAAAACACAAACCAAAATAGAGCTAACACATGGTGGTGTGAAAGTTTAAAGACAAACATCATCCATAAACATCCACATAACCTCTCAAAAAATATGAAATAAAGCAAAGGGAAAGGCTGGAAGACACCCTCGGTGCACGCTACCGTCAGCTTATTTGACCACTATGGGACGCTTTAGCGTGCAGCCCCTCTCGGGTGCCTAGCACGCTACTCCCTTTGAGCTCTATCAATGGAGGGACCCTTCGGACGTTGGTTTGGGAAGAAAGGTGGAAGCTTTATCGTTCGCTTTTTGCTCTCCTTATGCCTCAAAATCAGCCCCCAAAAGGTTACAAAGGTTCCCCTTTTTTTTAGGTCACCATCCCTTATAAAGTGGGGGGTGAAAACCCTAGGGTTTAAGGAAATTACCTATTTCACCCCATTCACGTGATGACATTTCTGACATGGTGAAAGTGGTCCCCCACAAGGTGGTTACAGCCAGCCTGTATAGCACCAACTGACACTCCTTTGCAAAATATCTTCTTGTATTTTTGTGCAGCACAAGAGGTCTCCATATTTTCCATGGCATTTTTCCTTTGCTATCCTTCTAAAATTGCCATGAAAAATCTCCCTTGTTCCCAGCTTTTCTTTACCTGCACAATATCAGCCAAAAGCACGACCTTCCCCGTAAAATAACATCTATTTTCGCACCGTAATTTCCAAAACATAATCAGCCACCAAATGCAATGTTATGATCCTAAATACATCTAAATGCTCATGTATGCACTTAAAGACACTCAATAACTTAAGTAAAAGGCTTGAAATATAGCCTTTTTACGGATTTATCACACCGTCAAACTTAAGCTATTGCTTGTCCTTAAGCAATGGATAGCAACTAGCAGAGAGAAAATGTCATGACAATGTTCAGGATCAAGACAAGTATTGCGTGTAAAAAGGGTGCGCAAATAGTGCAAGTGTACACGTCGCAAGTAATAAAGTGATAAGTATCAAGTATCAAGGTTTGCTTATCCTTTGTTATTCTTTGTTTTCACAATTTAGCTCGGGAGAGGATATTGTGAATCATCCATTTATCTAAGCTCGGGAGAGTTAGATTCACGAAAGGGATAAGTACGGTGTTTCAATCGCGAAATACTAACTTGGCCTAGGGATAGGTTAAGAGTTTCAGCGGCTAAAAGAAGTGTGAGATTGGTTGGTGAGTATAATTGGTTCACGCCGGGAGGTATCATCAAGGACTAGTCATCAACAACACTCTGACTTAGGGATAAGCGGAGTCATTCAAGGACACTTTGCCGAACTTTAGTAAGGTCTGCCCAACGAGCAAGGGATTTCTGCGGCAGACAGTATTGTCGCTGCCAAGGCAGTAAACTGCAGTGCTGCCGAGGCAGTGACATACGATTGCATTGGACAGAGACAAGTCAATCAAATCCACAATACGACGCAACTGGATCCTAGCCCATCTCTCTCTATTATTTCAACTCCTTACTTTTATTTAGTTATTTTAGTTTAGATAAATCAACTCAAATTACTTGTGTCTTTACTTTTCTACAAAACAAGAAGACAAAGAGAGCATATTAAGTATACCAGTCCCTATGGAGATGATAATCTGATAAAATACTTATCACTTATTACTTTCGATGTGTCCGCTTGCACTAAACGCGCACTTTTGACACGCGACAGCCGAGTTAGTATTTTCCAGCTAGAAAAATATCGTACTTATTCCTTTCGTGAATCCAACTCTCCCGATATTGGATAAATAAATCTCTCACAAACTTGTCTCCCGAGCTTGAATGCAAGATCAATGAATGGCAAAGAATAAGCAAACCTTAATATTTTATTGCATAAAACTAGAAAACAAAGTTCAATCTTCTCTCACAAATACTCGACAACCTTCACCTAAACCCTAAGAAAATTTAAAACATAATGGAAACAAAGAAAACTCTAAGAATCTATTGAGAACTCTTTTCTCTCGTGCGTTGTGTATTTTTCTCCTTGGACGGTATGGTTTATATAGGCTTGGCCTAGGGCAAACCTTTCCTAAGTAGGAATACAACTTGGAGTAAAACACAAGTCAAGTACATAAATAAAATATTTTTTTTTATTTTCAAGTTTATTCCCACAAGGATTCTTTTCCCGCGTGGCCTTTGACTTTGACGTTCCATGCTCTTCCATGCTCCGATCCTTGTGCTGCTTGTCCAGAAACGTTCATCTCATTTTCCTCTTTGGATCGCCTACCATATCAGTACTTGTTCACCAGGTGCTGCCACGACCTCAAGTCTTTGCCTTGGCATAAATCTATACCGCGGCATCTGATCTTACTGCAAATACACAAAGGTGTCGTAAAGCTTGCATTTTCTATAGATATCATCTTTATAAGTCGCAAAAGCAAAATATTTAAATATCTCACATTAAGTACATGATTTAGTCCAAGTAGGTGTAGATTAAGTGATTATTGTCCATGAAAGGTGTAAAAAGTGATAGTGAATTAAGCACTTATCACACCCCCAAACTCGAACTATTGCTTGTCCTCAAGCAATGCAAACCATCAAATTGCCAAACCTTATTCTCTTTTGGTCTTACGTTTTCATCTATTCTCCCCACCATAACTATGCCTATTGTTAAGCCTTAACCTTTCGGTTACCCAAGGACTTACTCGGAATCAATCTATAAGATTTTGTGAGTGTGTGCGTTTTTGTGGACAAGTTTGATTAAAGGCTTTCTTAGACAAACTCTAAGTTCAAGACAAGTAGACTTTGGAATTTATGATTTCTTCCTATAGTATCAACACTTGAGCCAATTTCAGGCACCTCAAGGGTTGTGTTTTATTACTAGCTATAAGAAATATATATATATATATATTTTAAGCATATACTAGAGCCAATTTCGGGCACCTCTAGTTATCATTCTATAAATCCAAGTATTTATCACCTAAGTTCATTAAAAGAACTCCTAAAATCACACAAGTCCCAAAAGTGATCTTAGAATCAACCTTATAGTAAGCTTCTAAGTTTTCTTCCTTAAGTATCATAAAGTTAAACCTTCTAAACAAGACCTAACCATGGTAAGGAGAAAGATTTCTATAGCCTCAAAAGAATAAAATAAGGCAATACTGATGTAGAGTAGTGCAAAAGTATGGACAATATTTCAAGTAAGGTGGTGGGCATAAAAAAATTTAAAAATAACTTAAATACTTCCTTTCATGGAAAGGTCGCGGCAGTGAGTTGCCTCGGCAGTAGATCTACACCCCAAACTCGAACCGAGCATTGTCCTCAATGCTTATAACAATGGCACACAACATGAAACAAAATAAGAAAAAGAACAAGTAAAGATATAAAATCAGCAGAAAGATTTAGAAATTAAATGGACTCCGAAGAACTGCTAGTGACGATCAGTTTTCGTGGCCTTGCTGCTGACTGTTTCATTTTTGGTGATGGTGATGGCTGAGTTTTGGCTTGTCGGGGCGGCTGAACTCTTGTAGGTGATGTCCGTTGCATTGGAGCGTCTACTTCTTCTCCTTTTTCTTCTTCGACAATTTCTTCAATGGGCATTATATCCGTCCCGCCCTCATCTTCAACATTCATTTCCTTAGCATGTTGAGTGTTTGGCCCAGCAACGGTTGAAGATTGATGCTCGTAGGCATCTATTTCTGCCGAGAGACTGCCCATGATGATGGGGGACCCTGGTGGAGTGTTGAAGATTGCTCTCCTCTTCGATGGTCGTCGGTTGGCAGAGGATGCCGCGGCAGGTTCTACTGCCCTAGATGGTCCAACAGCATGGAATTGTTGCTCAAGTCCAGTAGTGTAGAATGGCCGTGGTCCTCCTGGAGCTGGAGTGGTCTCGGTGTAGGGTGTAGTTGTGACAAACATGTTGGTGGGGAATTCTGGAAATTGCACCCCTTGGTTGGGAAAGTTGTTGATCATCATCTGGGCAAGTGTTTTGTTGAAGTATCGTTGGTATTCTATGTATCTTTGCTTTCTTAGGTCAATGACTGCCATCCTTTGTAGTAGTTCCTGGTAGGGATCAGCCGCGGCATTGCTCTGGGCAGCATTAGGTATGTCTACCGTGTACTGGGCCCCGAAAGTGGTGTTAGCAGTGAATTGTTGTGGAGTTGCCTGAACTGGTTCTGCTTGGGTTATTTGCATAACCTTGTGGCAAAATTCCCTAGTCCACTCACGCCTTTAGGCAGTGATTTCGTCCGTGTCCGCCCTTGGTACACCTGCAGCATTGCAAATACCCGTAATTAAACATGGAAAATATAGGGGTCCTTTGTCCTTCTTACCGCACTCATAAATTTCCCTTAGGATTATCTCTCCCACGTTGATGCTTCGTTTTTTGATGATGGATTGGATGAGAACCAATCTTCTTTGGTCTACGGTGCTGTTGTGGGATGTTGGGATGAGGCATCTTTTGACGAATGTGTTCCACAACTTGGCCTCGGGCCAGAAGTTCTGCCTTGCTACCGATCCTCTATGAGCACCGGTTTCCCAATTAGTATTGTCGTAACAAAGGTCGTATTTTATCAGCTCATAATCTTCGTTTGTGATGTCCTCCATGAATGCAGAATGGTCATCACGATCAGGGTTTAGGCCGTAGAATAGATTAATTGTCTCGGCATCAAGTCTGACCGGCCTGCCTCGGCAGTGGACATACAAAGAGTCCTTGCTTGGCCTGGGTAGGTTGCAGGAAAAAGATTTGCCATTCTTGATATTTTATTCTGTCGAACAAGTAATGCTTGATACCATAATTTTCTTCATCAGAGTGCTGGAATCCTTGTTCCTCCCATAATTACCCTGCAATGAAAGATCTGTTGAAGCATTCTTCAACAGCGGCAAGGGCAAATCTGTTGTAGGTAGCCATGGATAAACAGTGGAGAGTTTCTGAAAATCTTGGAGATAATCTTCGAGAGTTTTTGAAAGATAACTTGAATTTAAGGAAAGAGTAATGTAAGAGAGAGATTTAAGCAAGTAATTCTAAAGAGTCAAGAATACAAGAGTGAATAGTTCAAGAGGGAGAGGGTGCTTATAAAGGCCTTGGCTTTGTAGCCGTTTTGAACCACTAGCCGTTTTGTAGCCGTTAGCCTTTACTGCCGCGGCGGGAATTTCGACAGACTAACTATTACACTTTTCTGCCCGTTGAGGACTGGTGCGGCCCTGACATTGTGCACTGCCACGGCAGTAGATTTCCTGCTATAACTTTCTTCAGCTTCATTCTTGTTTATTGCCCTAAAAAATATTATTAAACACCAAACAAAAATTAAATTAAAAAGAAAAAATAAAAAGATTAACTCTAAACTAAAACTAATCCTAAAAATAAAATAAAGAGACGATGAAGAGATTATGTCACAGGAGGAGTGCATGCAAGTGCATCTCCTAAAGTGATGGTCTCTATAGTCCTCATCTCATGTTGACTAGTATCAAGCTTCAACTGTTGGCCATTCGCTTTGGACTCATGCCCATCCCTTCTTGATTTGATTTTTACTGCACCATGTGGTTCTGACCATTTGGATCTAAGTTTGCCTAGAAAGTGTGTTGTCCAATTGGCTTTCTTCACCTTTGATGTTTCAACACTATCCAGGACTCTGTTGTAACTATTATCAACAACATTGTCGAGCGTACTGCCGAGGCAGTGGTTGTTGAGATAGGATATTTTGCTGCCTGAATCTGTGGTGTGGATAACATTGCACTCCTCTGGATCATCATGTCCTTTCATGTGATGGAAAGCATTGAGTTTGACTTGCTGGTCGTTAACCCTCATTGTCAATTCTCCTTTTTCCACATCAATAAGAGTGCGTCCAGTGGCTAGAAAAGGTCTCCCCAATATGATCAGTGCATTGTCATCTTCTTCACAATTGTCGCGTGTCAAAAGTGCGCAATTAGTGCAAGTGAACACATCGCAAGTAATAAAGTGATAAGTATTATCGTGTATCGTCTCCACAGGGATTGGTATACTTAATATGCCTTCTTTGTCTTCTTGTTCTGTAAAAGGGAATAAAATAAAAATACAAGTAATTGTGGTTTTGATGAAACTAAATAAATTGAAATAAAGAAACTAAGTAAAAGGATGAGGTCTGATTGATAGAGAGAGAGGTCAAGATCCAGTTGCGGTGTATTTTGGATTTGATTGACTTGTCTCTGTCCAATGCAATTGTATATCACTCCCTCGGCAGTACTGCAGATTACTGCCTTGGCAGCGACGATATTGTCCGCCGCGGCAATCCCTTGCTCGTGGGTTAGTATTTCGCGATTGAAACACCGTACTTATCCCTTTCGTGAATCTAACTCTCCCGAGTCTAGATAAATGGATTACTCACAAACTTCTCTCCCGAGCTTGAATGCAAGAACAAAGAATGGAAAAGGATTAGCAAACCTTGATAGTTTTATTGCATTGAAACAAAGACAAAGTACAATCTCCTCTCACAAATACTTAACAACCTTCACCTAAACCCTAAGAAAGCTTAGAACATAATTTGAGAGAAAGAAAACACTGAATCTTAGGGTAAACTCTCTATGAATCGGTTCTCTCTATGTGTGTATATTACATTGGACGGTTAGGTCTTATATAGGCTTGTTCTAGGGCAAACCTTTCCTAAGTAGAATATAACTTGGAGTAGGGAACAAGTCATGTACATAAATAAAATATTTCCAAGTTTAATTCAACTAAGAGGCTTTCCCGCGTGGCCTTTTCTTGGGCTTTTCCTCATGCTAACCAGCTCCGATCCATGTGCTTCATGTCTAGAAACGTCCCTTGGATTTTTCTCTTCCGATCGCCTACAGTATTGCTTTCTGGCTCTCAGCTGCTGCCTCGGCATCAGGTCCTGCCTCGGCCATGTTGCTGCCACGGCACTTGTTTCTCCTGCACAGATATAAAAATGCAGTAAAACTTGCCTTTTCTGTAAATATCATCTTTATACTCATAACTTCTAAATATATCACATTAAGTACATGCATTGGTCCGAGTGGGTATAAATTTAGTGATTAATGCCCAAAAAAGGTGTAAAAAGTGATAGTGAGTTGAGCACTTATCACACCCCCAAACTCAAAGTATTGCTTGTCCTCAAGCAATGCAAACCATCAATTTGCCAAACTCTACTCTCTCTTGGTCTAATGTTTCCATCTATTCCCCCTACCATAACTATGCCTATTCTTTTAGACTCAACCTTTCGGCTACCCAAGGGTTTACCTAGAAACAAACTATAAGAATTGGTGTGTGTGTGCGTTTTTTTGGACAAGTTTGATTAAAGGCTTTCTTAGATAAACTCTAAGTTCAAGACAAGTAGAATTGGGTTAAGTGTTCTCTTATTTTCTAAACAACCAATTCTTGGGCCAATTTCGGGCACCTCAAGGGTTGTGTTTTTCTCTTCACTAATTCTTTCTTTCTTTTTGATATTCCTCATAGCATACTAGAGCCAATTTTGGGCACCTCTAGCATGAAGAAGAGTACTTCCAAGAGCCGGTGATAGGCACCTCTAGTTACTTTACCAAACATCTAAGTCTTTATCACCTAAGTTCATTAAAAGAATTCCTATAATCCAAAAAGTCCCAAAAGTGTTTAAAAATTCATCTTATAGTAAGCTTCTAAGTTTTCATCCTTAAGTATCCTAAGGTTAAACCTTTCTAACAGGACCTAATCATGGTAAGGAGAAAGATTTCTATAGCCTTAAAGAATAAACTAAGGCAATACTGATGATAAGTAGTGCAAAAGTATAGGCAATTGATTCAAGTAAGGTGGGGAGCATGAAAAATTTTTAAAAAAAATTCACTTAAATACTCCCTTTTCTTGGCATGGCCTCGACAGTAGATTGCTACCTCGGCAGTGGCTCTGCACCCTCAAACTCAAACCAAACATTGCCCTCAATGCTCTATATTAGAAGAGAATAGTGGGCAACAAAAATATGAAAGAAATAAGCAGCATATAAAGAAACAAACATCAATTAAAATTAAATATATGAAAAAAATTTAAAGAGACTCCGAAGAGCTACTTGTAACAATTTTTCTACGGGGTCGTGCTGCTGATTGCTTCGTTCTTGGTGAGGGCGATGGCTAAGCTTTTGCTTGCCGGGGCGTTTGGAATCTTGTGGGTGGTGTTCGTTGCATTGGAGCATCCACTTCTTCTCCTTCTTCCACGTTAGCAATCTCCTCGGTGATCATGATGTCCGTTCCACCTTCATTTGTTGTGGCTGCCCCGGTATAGTGTGTACTCGGTCCGGAAGCGGTTGAGCTCTTATGTACATAGGCATCTATCTCTGCTGATAGACTGCCCATGATGATGGGGGATCGTGGTGGAGTGCTGAAGACTGCCCTCCGCTTTGATGGTCTTCTGCTGGCAGATGCTGCCGGCAGCATGAAACTGTGGTTGAGGGCCCGCGTGGAAGAACGATCTCGATCCTCATGGAGCTGGTATAGTCTCGGTATAGGGGGCGGCTGTGACAAACATGTTGCTTGGAAATTCTAGAAACTACGCCCCTTGGTCTAGAAAGGCATGGAGCATCATTTGGGCTAGTGTGCCGTTAAAGTCTCTTTGATACTCCATGTATCTCTGTTGCCTAAGATCCATCGCTGCCATCCTTTGCAGTATCTCCTGGTACGGGTCTGCTGCGGCAGAGGTGTGGGCAGTGTCTGGCATGTTTGTCGTGTACTGGGCCCCGACAGTAGTATCAGCAGTGAACTGCTGGGGCGTTGCTTGGACTGGTTCCGCCTGCGTGATCTGCATAATTTTGTGGCAAAAGTCTCTGGTCCATCCACGCCTTTGGGGAGTGTATTCGTCCGTGTATTCTATTGTTACACCTGCAGCAACAAACAAACTAGTGATCAAACAAGGAAAATATAATGGTCCTCTATCCTTCTTACCGCATTCGTAAATTTCGCGTAAGATGATTTCTCCAACGTTCATGCTCCTTTTGTTGATGATTGATTGGATGAGCACTAATCGCTTTCGGTCCACCGTGCTGTTTTGGGATGTGGGGATGAGGCGTCTCTTGACAAAGGTGTTCGAACGCTTGGCCTCGGGCTTTAGGCTCTGCCTTGCTACAGATCCTTTATGGGCACCGGTTTCCCATAGAGTATTCGTGTAGCAAAGGTCGTCTTTGATCAACTCGTAATCCTCGGCAGTGATATCCTCCATGAATTCAGCATGTACATCATGGTCAGGTGTGAGGCCGTAAAATTGATTGATGGTCTCGGCATCAAGCTGGACAGGCCTGACTCGACAGTGGACAAAGAGGGAGTCTTTGCTGGGCCCATGCGCATAGAATTCCCGCACGATGGTAGCGTTTTCCTGGGCAGGTTGAAGGAAAAAGATTTCCCATTCTTGGTACTTAATCCTGTCGAACAGATAGTGCTCGATGCCATAATTTTCGTCATCCGAGTGTTGGAACCCTTGTTCCTCCCACAACTGCCGGGCAATGAAAGACCTGTTGAAGCGGTCTTCAACATTGGCTGGGGCAAAGCGCTTGTAGGTGGCCATTGATGAGTGCCTAAAAGTCCTATTCTTTATACCAATTTCCCACTCGATTACTGTTAATAAAGGACAGATTTAATTGCAATATTGGATAATTCTGCTTATTTCCATATTGCAGCATCCCAATACTTAATTCATGAATTTATCTATTATTTGGCATAAAGCAGGTACGGTTAATGGTTTCTTCTCTTAGACAGGAAACTACCACATAGGAAATGCCAGATAGCATGATGGATGCTGGAAGCTGAAGCTGAAATGCAGATAAGCACCTGCCTCGGCAGCACTTTGATGCCCCGGCAGCACTTTAATGCCTCGGCAGCATCTGAGGCCGCGGCAGCACCTGGAACATAAATTTCGATATGATAGGCGATCTGAAGAGAAAAATAAGGTGGACGCTTTAAGACAAGAGGCATAAAAATCGGAGCTGAGGAACACACGGAAAGTCAAGGTCAAAGGCCACGCGGGAAAATAATCCTTATAGGAGTAAACTAGGAAATAAAATAAATATATTTTATTTATGTACTTAACTTGTGTTTTACTCCAAGTTGTATTCCTACTTTGGAAAGGTTTGCCCTAGACCAAGCCTATATAAACCATAGCCTATGTAGAGAGGAGGATATCTCGAAATCAAGTTTCATAGAAAAAACCTAAACTCCTCCATCGTCCCCTTTGGGTTTAGGTTAGTTTGTGGAGTAGTTGTGGAAGCAAATTGTACTTTGTTTCTTGTTTCATGCAATAAAATTATCAAGGTTTGCTTATCCTTTGTTATTCCTTGTTTTCACAATTGAGCTCGGGAGAGGATATTGTGAATCATCCATTTATCTAAGCTCGGGAGAGTTAGATTCACGAAAGGGGTAAGTACGGTGTTTCAATCGCGAAATACTAACTCGGCCTAGGGATATGTTAAGAGTTTCAGCGGCTAAAAGAAGTGTGAGATTGGTTGGTGAGTATAATTGGTTCACGCCAGGAGGTATCATCAAGGACTAGTCATCAACAACACTCTGACTTAGGGATAAGCGGAGTCATTCAAGGACACTTTGCCAAACTTTGGTAAAGTCTACCCACGAGCAAGGGATAGCCGCGGCGGACAGTATCGTTGCTGCCAAGGCAGTAATCTGCAGTACTGCCGAGGCAGTGATGTACAATGGCATGAGACAGAAACAAGTCAATTGAACCCACACTACGAAGCACTCTAACCTACCCCACTTTCCCATCCTTGATTTCTTGATCACTTATCTTTATTGCTTTAATAAGTTTCCTTAGTTATAATCCAACTCAATAATTTGTGTCTTTAATTTTCCATTGTGCAGGAAGAATAAATTGCGTAAGTAAAGCCAATCCCTGTGGGTTCGACATCTTAAATACTTCAATCTGACAAAAGGTGGAAGGACGAATGCTTCTTCATAAAAGCAAGACTTTCTAGCCTCCATCAGCCATAAAGATTTTGAGAGATTAAGTTCTTGGAGATTTCTTGGAAGAATTTTGAGAATTTTAAATAGGGTAGGCAGAGAGTATTGTGAGAGCAAGATTGTTGAGTATTCTAAAGAAAACAAGAAAGGAAGACTGAATAGTTCGAGAGGAGGGGGTTGCTTATATAGGCCTCGGCCTTGTGACCGTTTGAACCACTAGCCGTTTTGTAGCCGTTAGTCTTTACTGTCGTTTCCTTTTCTGTCGCGGCAGAAATCTCGGCAGACTAGCCGTTACACTGTTCTGCCCGTTGAAACTGCTGCAACTCTAACAATGTGCGCTGCCACGGCAGCAGACTTCCTTCTGTGAACTACTTCTCTATTATTCCTGCTTTATTATCCTAAATAAAAATTAAACACAAACAAGAAAAATACTTAAAGGATAAAATTGATATGGAAAATAAATATAAACTAAACTAACCCTAATATAATAAAATAAAAAGAGAAGGGAAGAGCTTAAGTCACTGAAGGAGTGCATACAAATGCATCTCCTAAGATGTTTATATCTTGCTGGCCAGAATTAGAATTCAGATGTTGGCCACTCCCTTTTGCTTTATGTCCATCCTTATGTAATGCTTCCCTTTGAGCTTGATCTTTTTGCCAAATAACCTGTCGAGCATGCTGCCAAAGCCGGATGTTTTGGTGTCTGTTGTGTGGATGGCCTTGCACTCTTCTGGATCATCATATTTTTTGAAGTTGTTGAATACATTGAGTTTGACTTGTTGGTCGTTAACCCTCATTGTCAATTCTCCTTTTTCCACATCAATTAAGGTGCGTCCAGTTGCAAGGAAAGGTCTCCCTAAGATGATCGGTGCATTATCATTTGCTTCACAATCAAGGATAAGAAAATCAGCAGGAAAAATAAATTTATCAACTCTTACCCTATGTCCTCGATTTTGCCTTCGGGTTGCACATATGATCGATCCGCAAGTTGGAGCATAACTGTTGTAGATTTTGCCCTTCCTATTCCAATCTTTTGGAAGACAGATTTGGGCATTAGATTGATGCTTGCTCCAAGGTCGCATAGGGCCTTACCTTCATAATTATTACCTATTGCACAAGGTATGATAAAGCATCCAGGATCCTTCAATTTTGGTGGCATGCGATTGTGTAGCATTGCCATGCATCCCTCGGTAGCAGCCACTGTTTCGAACTCACCTAGTCCTTTTCTCTTAGACACAATGCCTTTTAAGAACTTGGCATAATTAGGCATTTGTTCAATTGCCTCTACGAATGGTAAGTCGATGTGGACTTGCTTTAAAATGTCAAGAAATTTCTTGAATTGATGGTCCTATTTTTGCTTTTTCAATCTTTGTGGGAAAGGTGGTGGTGGTCTCATCTCATCCAGAGTTTCTTTAGTTTGGAATTTAATAGCTGGCACCATTGGGGTTGTAGCTGTCTCGGCAGACTGTTCAGGAACTGCTGAGTTCTCTGTTAGGGCAGTGTTATCAGGATCAGTTTGTTCAGCCTCCTCTTTTGCTGAGTCTGATGATGGACTTTGACCTGCTAGAGTGTCTGCCTTTTCCTTCAGTTGTAGACCACTCCTAGTAGTGATTGCTTTACACTGTTCATGGTCCATTACCTTAGCAACTTCAGTATTGCTAGGTAGTCCTCCTTATGGTCTAGTGTTTATATTTTGAGCAAACTGTCCAACCTGAGTTTCTAGAGTTTTAATAGCCGCTTGTTGATTTGCAACCTCATCTCAGCCCTGTTCATGAAAACATCTGTCCTTTTGATGAAATTATTGTTCTCTGCCATGTATGATTCTGTTTTCATCATAAAGGCTTTGAGAGTGTTTTCCAACAAACTTATCGATTGCTGCTGCATCTGCTGCTGCGGCATTGGCTGCTGGACCTGCGGCGGCGACAGATTTTGCATTGGTTGTTGGAATCCTGAGGGTTGGGTGGTTGGGTTTAAGGCATTGTTAGGATTACTCCATGATAGGTTCGGATGCCTTTTCCATGAGGGATTGTATGTGTTGGACATCATATTGGTTCGGTTGTAATTTCCAATATACATACCGGTTTCTTGATTCATACAATCAGAAGAATTGTGGTTACCGCCACATAGATCACAAAAAGAATCAATCACCTTAACCTCACGGGTATTTTGTTGTAATTGCAAATTTTGCACCATCTTAGTAAGAGAGGCCAATTGTGCTGCCATTGAATTTGATGTGTCTAACTCATTCATCGTGGCTTGGCGTCTTACTACTCCTCGCCTAGATGTAGGGAATTGAAAATCGTTCTTTGCGAGTTTTTTTAGTATCTCAATAGCTTCCTCAGGTGCTTTATCAAGGAGTGTTCCGTTTGCCGAGGCGTCTAACATCATCCTTGTCAGGGCATTCGTGACATTATAGAACATGGTGACTTGTGTCCATAGGGGAAATCCATGCAAAGGACACTTGTGCAGTAACTCCCTGTAGAGCTCCCATGCCTCGTACATAGGTTCGTCATCTGCCTGTCGAAAAGAAGTGATTTCATTACGAATTCTATCATATAAATTTGTAGGATTAAAACGTGTAATAAAATCACGACAGAGTTCACTCCAAGATCCAATAGATCCTGCTGGAATACTATTTAACCAGGCTTTTGCCCTATCCCTCAGTGAATAGGGGAATAGCTTCAATCTCAAGACATCTTCATGAACTCCTTTGATTTTAAAGGAATTGTATATCTCCATGAAGGACTTGAGGTGCTACCTTGCATCTTCAGTTATAGACCCACCAAACTATCCAATAGTGTTAAGCATATTGAACATGACAGGTTTCATTTCAAAGTGGGCTGCTTCTATTTCCGGTGTAACGACTCCTGGGTTTAATCCATTTAAATATTCTTTTAGGAAGTCTCTAGTAGTAAGTTGTCGCGGCCCTGGTGGCGGCGGAAGACCTCTATTGCCGGCAGGTAAGTTTTTTCCTACCGGATGATCTGCCATTGCTTCTTGGATTTGTCTCCTTAACCTTTGTCGTGTACGTTCGATCTCTGGGTCTAACTCGTACAAAGGGTTGGTTGGATTGGCCCTGATCATACACCAAGAAAAACCAAAGTAAAATAAAAATAAAAAGAAACAAGAAAATAAAGAAAACAAAATTTAGTTGCTAATCCCTGGCAACGGCGCCAAAAACTTGTCGCGTGTCAAAAGTGCGCAATTAGTGCAAGTGAACACATCACAAGTAATAAAGTGATAAGTATTATCGTGTATCGTCTCCACAGGGATTGGTATACTTAATATGCCTTATTTGTCTTCTTGTTCTGTAAAAAGGAATAAAATAAAAACACAGGTAATTGTGGTTTTGATGAAACTAAATAAATTGAAATAAAGAAACTAAGTAAAAGGATGAGGTCTTATTGATAGAGAGAGAGGTCAGGATCCAGTTGCGTTGTATTGTGGATTTGATTGACTTGTCTCTGTCCAATGCAACTTTATATCTCTGTCTCGGCAGTACTACAGATTACTGCCTTGGCAACGACGATACTGTCCGCTGCGGCAATCCCTTGCTCGTGGGTGGAATTTACCAAAGTTCGGCAAAGTGTCCTTGGATGACTCCGCTTATCTCTAAGTCGAAGTACTATTGATGACTAGTCCTTGATGATACCTCCCGGCGTGAATCAATTATACTCACCAACCAATCTCACACTTCTTTTAGCCTCTGAAACTCTTAACCTATCCCTAGGCCGAGTTAGTATTTCGCGATTGTAACACCATACTTATCCCTTTCGTGAATCTAACTCTCCCGAGTCTAGATAAATGGATTACTCACAAACTTCTCTCCCGAGCTTGAATGCAAGAACAAAGAATGGAAAAGGATAAGCAAACCTTGATAGTTTTATTGCATTGAAACAAAGACAAAGTATAATCTCCTCTCACAAATACTTAACAACCTTCACCTAAACCCTAAGAAAGCTTAGAACATAATTTGAGAGAAAGAAAATATTGAATCTTAGGGTAAACTCTCTATGAATCGGTTCTCTCTATGTGTGTATATTACATTGGACGGCTAGGTCTTATATAGGCTTGTTCTAGGGCAAACCTTTCCTAAGTAGAATATAACTTGGAGTAGGGAACAAGTCATGTACATAAATAAAATATTTTCAAGTTTAATTCAACTAAAAGGCTTTCCCGCGTGGCATTGTCTTGGGCTTTTCCTCATGCTAACCAGCTCCGATCCATGTTCTTCATGTCCAGAAACGTCCCTTGGATTTTTCTCTTTCGATCGCCTACAATATTGCTTTCTGGCTCTCAGCTGCTGCCTCGGCATCAGGTCCTGCCTTGGCCATGTTGCTGCCGCGACACTTGTTTCTCCTGCACAGATATAAAAATGCAGTAAAACTTGCCTTTTCTGTAAATATCATCTTTATACTCATAACTTCTAAATATATCTCATTAAGTACATGCATTGGTCTGAGTGGGTATAAATTCAGTGATTAGTACTCAAAAAAGGTGTAAAAAGTGATAGTGAGTTGAGCACTTATCAACAATCAAGAACAAGGAAGTTAGCTGGAAAAATAAATTTATCCACCCTTACCAATATGTCCTCGATTTTTCCTTCAGGTTGCACATACAATCTGTCCGCCAATTGGAGCATTATTGTTGTAGGTTTTGCCCTTCCTATTCCAAGTTTTTGGAAGATAGATTTTGGCATCAAATTTATACTTGCTCCAAGGTCACATAAGACCTTTCCTTCATAGTGGTTTCCTATTGCACAAGGTATAGTAAAACATCCAGGATCTTTCAATTTAGGAGGCATGCGATTATGAAGCATTTCCATGAATCCTTTAGTTGCAGCCACTGTTTCAAACTTACCAAGCCTTTTTCTTTTAGACACAATGTCTTTTAATAATTTGGCATTTGTTCTATTGCCTCAACAAATGGCAAGTTTATGTGGACTTGCTTCAAGATATCCAAGAACTTTTTAAATTGATATTCCTGTTTATGCCTTTTTAACCTTTGTGGGAAAGGTGGTGGAGATCGCATCTCTTCCATTGTCTCATTAGTTTGGAATTTTATACCTGGCACCACTGGTTCTTTTGCTATCTTGGCCGCTTTGCGTGGTACTGTCGATTTATCTGCTGGGGCAGTGCTTTTTGCTGGGATTTCTGTGGCATGATCTTTTGGTTCAACATCTAAGTCCTCTTTGTCTGATTCTTCTTGTTCTATTGGTGGGACTTTGTCTGCTGATAAGTGCTCAAAGCACTATCATTTTTTATACCTTTCATGGACAATAATCACTAAATCTACACCTACTTGGACCAATGCATGTGCTTAATGCGAGATAATTAGATATTCTGCTTCTATAACATATAAAGATGATACTTATAGAAAAGGCGAGTTTTACTGTATTTATGTGTCTGTGCAGGAAAAAACTATTGCCGCGGCAGCGAATGAGGCCGAGGCAGGACCTGATGCCGAGGCAGCAGTTGAAGGATAAGTAACGATATTGTAGGCGACTTGAAGAGAAAAATGAGCTGGATGTTTCTGGACAAACAGCACATGAATCAGAGCTGGGTAGCACATGGAAAGCCCAAGTCAAAGGCCACGCGGAAAAGAATCCTAGTTGGAATAAACTTGGAAATATTTTATTTATGGACTTGACTTGTGTCCTATTCCAAGTTATACTCTTACATAGGAAAGGTTTGTCCTAGACCAAGCCTATATAATCCCTAGCCATCCAAGAAGAGAAGAGAAGGAGAATTTTCGGCACAAAGCACTTAGCATCATAAAGAGACGACTTCATCTTAGATTTTAGAATTCTCTTTTACTTTTTATTATGTTCTAAGTTTCTTTAGGCTTAGGTGAAGGTTGTAGAGTATTAGTGAGAAGAGATTGACTTTTGTTTCTTGTTTTAATGCAATAAAATATCAAGGTTTGCTTATTCTTTGCCATTCTTTGTTCTTGCATCCAAGCTCGAGAGAGAAGTTTGTGAGTAATCCATTTATCTAATATCAAGAGAGTTAGATTCACGAAAGGAATAAGTACGATGTTTCAATCGGGAAACACTAACTCAGCCTAAAGATAGGTTAAGAGTTTCAGCGGCTAAAAGAAGTGTGAGATTGGTTGGTGATTATAATTGGTTCACTCCGAGAGGTATCATCAAGGACTACTCATCAACAACACTTCGACTTAGAGATAAAAGGAGTCATCAAAGGACACTTTGCCGAACTTTGATAAAGTCTACCCAAGAGCAAGAGATTGCCGCGGCGAACAAGCATCATCGCTGTCGAAGCAGTAATCTGCAGTACTGCCGAGGCAGTGTTGTGCGATTGCATTGGACAAAAACAAGTCAATTGAATCCGCTATACAACACAACTGGATCCTAGCCACTTCTTTAATCTGTTTATTCTCTCTTTCCTTAGTTTTCTTTATTTAGTATTCATCAACCTCAATCTTACTTGTGTCTTTATTTTATTCTTTTTCAGAGCAAGAAGACAAAAGAAAACATATTAAGTAGACCAATCCATATGGAGACGGTATCTGATATACTTATCACTTTATTACTTGAGACGTGTACACTTGCACTAATTGCGCACTCTTTTTAGACGCAACATCTACTGAGTTTCCTAACATCTCCTTATGTTGTAGGCCACTCCTAGTAGTAATTGCCTTACATTGCTCATGGCCCATTCCCTTTGCAACTTCAGTATTGCTGGGTAATCCTCCTTGTGGTCTAGTGTTCATATTTTGAGCGAACTGCCCAACTTGAGTTTCCAGTGTCTTAATGGTTGCCTCTTGGTTTTGCAACCTCATCTCAGTTCGGTTCATGAAAGCATCAGTTCTCTTAATGGAGTTACTATTCTCAGCCATGTATGATTCAGTTTTCATCATAAAGGCCTGAAGAGAATTTCCAATGAACTTGTATGTTGTTGTTGCGACATCTGCTGCTGCGGCAGTGGCTACTGCTGCTGCGGCGGGTGTTGGATTGGCATTGATTGCTGAAACCTGAGGGTTGAGCAGTTAGATTCAAAGCATTATTGGGATTGCTCCATGAAAAATTTGGATGCCTTTTCCATGCTAGATTGTATGTGTTGGACATCATGTTGTTGTTCCGGTTATAGTTTCCCACATAAAGGCTAGATTCTTGATTTTGTATGCACTCAGAAGAGTTATGGTTACCTCCACATAAATCACATGAAGAATCTATTACCTTAACCTCATGGGTATTATGTTGCATTTGCATATTTTGGACTAATCTTAGTGAGAGTTGCCAATTGTGCTGCCACTGAATTGGATATTTCTAATTCATGTATTGTGGCCTGACGTCTTATCCCTCCTCGCCTAGATGTAGGGAATTGAAATTCATTCTTTGCAAGTTTGTTCAAAATTTCTATAGCTTCCTCTGGTGGCTTGTCAAGGAGTGTCCCATTGGCAGAGGCATCTAACATCATCCTTATTGGGGCATTGGTAGCACTGTAAAACATGGTCACTTGTGTCCATAATGGGAATCCATGTAAAGGGCACTTGTGCAGTAACTCCCTATAGCGCTCCCATGCCTCATACATTGGTTCATCATCTACTTGCCGAAAAGAAGTAATTTCATTACGTATACGATCATATAAATTAGTAAGATTAAAATGTGTAATGAAATCACAACAGAGTTCACTCCAAGATCCTATTCATCCTGCTGGAATGCTATTTAACCAGGTTTTTGCCCTATCCCTCAGTGATTAGGTAAAGAGTTTCAATCTCAACACATCTTCATGGACTCCTTGAATTTTGAATGAATTACAGATCTCCATGAATGATTTGAGGTGTTGCCTGGCATCTTCAGTTACTGACCCACCAAACTGTCCTATAGTATTTAGCATATTAAACATGACAGGTTTTAGCTCAAAGTGGGCTGCTTCGATCTCTGGTGTAACGACTCCTGGATTTAACCCATTCAAATCCTCTTCCAAAAAATCTCGAACAGTAAGTTGCCGCGGCACTGGTGGCGGCGGAAGCCTTGCATTGCCAGCGGGTAAATTTTATTCTACCAGATGATCTGCCATGACTACTCGGATTTGTCTTTGCAACCTTTTATACGTGCATTCAATCTCTGGATCTAGCTCGTATACTGGATTGCTTGGGTTTGCTCTAGTCATACACCAGCAAAAACCGAAGTTAAATAAAACAGATTTAAGATGCGAGAAAGTAAAGATAACAAAAATTTAGTTGCCAATCCCCGGCAACGGCGCCAAAAACTTGTTGCGTGTAAAAAGGGTGCGCAAATAGTGCAAGTGTACACGTCGCAAGTAATAAAGTGATAAGTATCAAGTATCGTCTACACAGGGATTGGTGCACTTAATATGCTTTCTTTTCTCTTCTCGCTCTGTAAAAGAAATAAAATACACAGATTAAATTGGTTGTTTTGAAAACGAAAATAACTGAATAATAAAAGGAGAATGGTTAATGGAAATAAAATCAAATTTAGAGAATGGGCAGGATCCAGTTGAGTCGTATTGTGAGTTCAATTGAATTGTTTCTATTCTGTTCTATGCAATGATGGAAACAAAGAAAACTCTAAGAATCTATTGAGAACTCTTTTCTCTCGTGCGTTGTGTATTTTTCTCCTTGGACGGCTATGGTTTATATAGGCTTGGCCTAGGGCAAACCTTTGCTAAGTAGGAATACAACTTGGACTAAAACACAAGTCAAGTACATAAATAAAATATTTGTTTTATTTCCAAGTTTATTCCCACAAGGATTCTTTTCCCGCGTGGCCTTTGACTTTGACGTTCCATGCTCTTCCCTGCTCCGATCCTTGTGCTGCTTGTCCAGAAACGTTCATCTCATTTTTCTCTTTAGATCGCCTACCATATCAGTACTTGTTCACCAGGTGCTGCCACGGCCTCAGGTCTCTACCTTGTCATAAATCTCTACCGCGGCATCTGATCTTCCTGAAAATACACAAAGGTGCCGTAAAGCTTGCATTTTCTATAAATATCATCTTTATAAGTCGCAAAAGCAAAATATCTAAATATCTCACATTAAGTACATGCTTTAGTCCAAGTAGGTGTAGATTAAGTGATTAATGTCCATGAAAGGTGTAAAAAGTGATAGTGAATTAAGCACTTATCAACAAGCAAATGGTTAGAGTTTCAGAGCCCTCAGAAATATCATGACATAAACATATAAAACTTGTGGAAATTTCAAGAACACTACTCTAGGACAAGATCATATGCGAGTGTGTTTGTGCGTGAGTTTATCCAATCTATGCTTAGTTAACTTAGAAAAATTCTAAAGAAGGTTCACTATCCTAGTAAAACATGTTTTCTCATTTAAGCACAACTTTAATACTCCACAATATATATAATATCTTTTTTTTCATTTTTTAACTGCTACGAGGGAAGCCAGACTTTCACACTACCTTTTACTCATGCCATAACTGTAATTTATTAAAACGCAGTATCCAGGCATTGCCATAACAAGTTAAAAGTGTAGCGTCACCCTGTGCCTCTTTCATTAACTCATATGCAAATGGTTTTGCCATGGCATAGCGGAGTATCCCTCTATAGTTATTCACAACTTAAACTAAACTAACGAGACCTTTCTATTTACATTTAATTTCATTAAAACATGCTGAGTTGTTCAAGTTTTCATTCTATAAAAATTTTCTAACTTTCTTAAGCATAGAAAACATACACTTTTATAATAATAAAATAAACAAAAACAATCAAGTCCTAAAATAGATTTTATCCAAATCCCAAGTCTTGCATATTCAATCGAAGCATTGGCCAAAAATATTTATCATCATCGGGCATCACTAACTTTAATCCAATAACTCATATAGAAACTTACTAATTTTTCATGGGATTTGTCAACAACTGCAACTATCATGCAAATGAAAATGAAGTAAGGAACGATACCTCCCCCAAAACTTAAGGCAGGAATTGTCCCCAATGCAACTAACTAAAGAAAACTAATCTATATGCAATGCAATGAAATGAATGCAAGGTACCTTGACTTATGCAGGTGGTGCTGATGTAGTGGCGGTAGTGCGACAAGTAACTTGTTTCTTCAGCAGGGGTGGGCTATGTTCACTATTTGAGTCATCATCTAGTTGTGGGCGGGTCTGTTTAGCAACAACAGGTGGGCTCGCTCATCTTGATAATAAATCTAAAACAATACGAGAAAAAATTAGCTAAACAAAGCATATAAAATGAACTAAAAACAATTTATTTATTAACAACAGTAAATTGGAAATGTCATGACATATCAGTACGTCATGCATCATGAAGTTGTGAGGTAGGTTTGTCACGCATCAAAGGGGCTCCAATGTAGATGTGTTGTGGATCTATGGAATTGCCATGACATTCTTCAAGAGTATCTTATGCATAAATATAGTAGGACTAATCCCCTTCAGATCTGCCATGGTCCATCCTATTACCCATTTATGTTGTGAAAAACAACAAGTAGACTTCTTTCTTGATCAGCATTAATACTTAAGGAAATAATAACAAAAAAGGATTCATCTTCACCTAGATAAGCATACTTAAGATGTTGTGGCAAAGTCTTCAGCTCCAACTTGGGTGTGTGTAGTAAGGAAGGCTTAGAGGGAATAAATTCCTCAAAATCAAGTGGTTCAAAGCTCGAGTGCTGCCTAGCTATCAGTAGATTAGATTGATGCACTTCCATTGGAAATTCACCAGCTTCCTCTTCATCATCCTTTATAAGCTCTGCATATTCATACAATTGCACGAAATTTCTGTGACAAAAATGATCAGCTTCCCTTGACAGCTCAGATTTTGCTTTCAAAATGTTCCGGCATTCTTCAGAATCATCCACATACTTAAGATACTTTTTGACATTCACGGTAACACTTTGATCTGTTACTCGCATAGTGATCTCACCCTTCTCACAATCAATGAGAATGCGACTGGTTGCTAGGAAAGACCTCCTTAAAATGATGGGTGCGTTAGCATCAACCTCGCAATCAAGTATTAGGAAGTCGACTAAAAACACGAATTTGTCAACCCGTACTATCACATCTTCGATCTTCCCCTCTAGTCTCACATGGGAATGATCAGATAGTTGCAATATGATAGAGGTGGGTCTCGCATCTCCCATGCCAAACTTCACAAAGATTGATTTGGGCATCAAATTCACGCTTGATCCAAGATCACAGAGTGCTTTCACTACAAAAGTGTCTGCAATAGCATATGGAATGTGTAGCGACCCTTTTTTCTCTTAACGTGTAAAAAGTCGCTAAAAATTAAAAGAATAAGTCTTAAAGGTTGAATAAAATTAGAAATGTCTCAAAATGAAAACTTTAGGAAATTTAGGGTTTTAATT
This sequence comes from Abelmoschus esculentus, assembly GCA_035048815.1. NCBI lineage: Eukaryota > Viridiplantae > Streptophyta > Magnoliopsida > Malvales > Malvaceae > Abelmoschus > Abelmoschus esculentus. The sequence continues at coordinate 6,740,088 of JAUCBN010000063.1, read as the reverse complement.
GTAAAGAGGAACTAGACCTGAAAGTTGGGGTCTAAAGAAAATAAGAACTAAAACCTTTAAAATTAGGAAATTGTCTCAAAATAGAGGAATTTTGAAATTAGTTATCGAAATTGAGAATTAGGATTTCAAAAAGAATTTGGGATTAGGTTTAAAGTTGAAAAATTAGGATTTTATTAAAATTGGAAAAGGACATAAAAATTGGATGGAAAATAAGTTTGAAAACAAATTAAAAATGTTGGAGTCGCCACCGGTCATTTTTGGTAGACCGGACACCGTAAAAGTAAAACCAGAGATTCGACTAAATTAGGGTCCGAGAGTCGGTTACGATTTAAAACGATATTACCGTTAAAGACCGCCCAAAATTGGCACCTTTATCAAAACACCGCTTAATTAATTTAGGATTTTACGATTTAAAGTGGCGTTCAAATTAATGTTTATTAAATATTCAAATTCGATTTTATTTTTACCGTGTCTTTATCCGAAGGTAAACGCATGCACCGCCAACACTACGTTTGGTGTCGGGCCCGTTATGCCCGAATAAAGACATATTTAATTTGGTCCATTAAATGATAAAGTGACTTGCAAAATAAAACATGCCACAATAATAACGGAAATGAACAAATAAATGAATACATGAACAAAAGAAATAAAATGCATCATACAGATATAAACATAACCTAAAAAGATAAATAGACAAATAAATAAATATGTATACGAAAATATATACATAAACAAAATATAAACACATATTAGCATATGCACATGAACAATAATAAAAATAAACAAATAAAGAAGGAAGGCATGACAAGATAAAAAAGCCACGATATGATATTAAAATAATGCACCAAATAAATATATGAGTATATGAATGCATAAATAAGTAAATAAAAAACATAATAAAAATGAATATGTACAAAATGTAAATAAACTAATAAATATGAATAAATAAGTAGATAACTAAAAACATATTTTTATCCTCGAAATAGGACTGGAAAGAAATAAAAATAAAATTTTGGGGGTCCAAAATCAAATAAAAACTAAAATTTTGGATAAAAATCGAAACCAAAGGGTCTATCACTCGATCAGTGATCAAATTGAATAATTTTGAAAATATTTAACCCCTCAATGTGTTATTTACAAGTGAGGAATGGCTCAAAAATAGGTTCTAAAACGCGGAGGGACTCGAACCGAATAAAACCAATTTTAAAAACGACGATTATGGCCCAAATAGGACCAAATTGAAAAGCTTTTGAAAGTTGGGAGGGATTCGTAGATGATTATGGAAACGCTGAGTGGTTTAAAAAATAAATTTCCCATTTTTAAGAAGGTATATAATACAAAAAGAAATTAAAATTAACTCCTCTTCATTTTTCACCAAATCGAAAGCCAAAGGACCCAAAATTTCTCTGAAATGTTTAAATCACAACCCAGAAGAAATAAGAACACTCAACGTGTTCTTCATAAACCCAAAAACCGACAACCCAAAACTGCTAATTTGTTTTTAAACTCGAAACTTCAAAACACCTTTAGATCTCCCAAAATCAGAGCTTGAATCCCTCTTTTTTGGATCTAGAAAATGAAAAAGGAAAGAGGATGAGATCGACTTCTCTCCTTCTCCTTTCGTATGGCTCACCCTGATAACCTGAAGGCTCGTGGGTTTATCGCCGCCGAAAGAGAAGAACCGGAGAAGCAAATCGGTGTTCACCCTTAAAGGTACAATAAACGAAACCCTAAAGCTTATTTTTGTTTCGATGCAAGGAGAAGAAATAGAGGTTATACCTCTAACTTGTTCTCGGTTTTCTATTGATGAGAATGGGTGGGAGAGATCCCTCATTACAATGTTTTGATCGGTTTAAATAATCGTTCCTTACATCGAATTGAAAAAGGGAAAAGAAAATAATTTTAATCTCCTCTCCTTTTTGATGTCTTTGCTGTCGATTTGGCCTTTGTATTTGTCTAGAAAATTTGGTTGAAATTCCTTTGAAATGCATCTGAAATTTGTTCGCTTTGGGCTCTGTAATTCATCTGGAATTTTTCGTAATCGCCTCTGGAAATTCGGCCAAAACCGTACTAAAATTCTCTCTAAATTTATTGTAACGCGTCTGAGAATTCTGAAATATTGGTTTATGTTGCTCTACTAATTGTTGTACGAATCCTGACATTTTCCTTTGTCTTTTGTGTGAGGTGGATACCAGAGAACCATCGGATGTGGCCACCGGTGTCAGAAGCTGAGGAATCGTTCTCGGGGAGTCGAAGGATCGCGCGCGCGCGTGGAGACTCCAAACGTTGGCGCGTGGGCACATGCAGGAAGGCCAGAGGAATCTTCTTTCTTTAATTTGGACCGTTAGATCTAGATCAGATCCAACGATCACCAGGCAGCTGCGCATGCAACATTAAATCAGATTAAGGTTTCAGTTTTTTTAATTAGGTTAGGGCAGATGGGCTTGAATTGGACGGGCCTTGTAATTAAATTTACATTTGGGCTCATATTTATTATATATATTTGGGTTTAATATATATTTTAAATGGACTGTATTAATAAAATTATTGGACTTACTATTTAATTATTTATTGGACTACTTAATTCAATTAAAGTGGACTTTATTATTTATTATATTTGGGTTTATTTATTTATAAATCCTATTTAGCATAATTAATCTACTAATAATAAATAACAATTAAGATATAATAATAATAATAATAATAATAAAAAGAAAATTAGACAATGCGATAATAATATATACATATAAGTAAACATAAAATATGGGAAACCGAAATTACATAAATAATATTTAATTTCAAAATATTTTTGGGTTTAAAAAAAACATATTAATATAGTAATATTTTTTTTGATTTTTTGAGTTGTATAACAAAAATAATAGCAAACATATACGTTTTTTTGGGATTTTAATTTTAATAAAAGAGTACACATTTTTATTGTAAAAAGGTAGTAATATATTTACAAATATATTAACATAATATTTTTGGATTTTTGAGAAAATATTAAAAAAATATTAGAAATCAAATCTAAAATTTAGCCCGTTAGGTGAATAAAAAAATAAGATCGGGTTTAGACCTGAATAAAATTAGTGATTACAGAATGATAAAGCTGCTTGGATCCTTTTTCTTCGTTGGCAATCTGCTCAAAGCAGAGCAATACTCTTTTTTCATGGCAATTGTCTCAAACTTCTCCACTTTCGTCTTCTTCGTAACTATCTCCTTGAGAAATTTGTCATAAGTAGGTATTTTCTCAATTGCCTCCAAGAGTGGGACAAAATTAGCTAAGAATTGGAATGTATTATTTTTCTTCAACTTGTTCCTAGACTTGCCACTTGCTTGATTGTTTTAGTTACAATAATTGCTTTGATTTTCTTTCATTGAGGAGATTGAGACATGTAGTGAGTTAAAGGTTGACAACTTGTGGTTTCGGTATGTTAATTGAGAAAAGCTTGAGGACAAGCATTGGATAAGTAAGGGGGAATTTGATAAGTGTTTATAATAGTTAATATTTTGTGTTTAAATACTCCTTGATTCGATGATTTGTGTTACTGATTTAGGTATTTTCGTATGTTTTTATGCAGAACTGTGAATGCTGGAAAGTGTACTCAAATGGGCGAGTTTTAAAGTTTTTTTTTTATTTTTCTAGATCGAGTCTGGATTAGTGGCCATGACTTTAGGCATGAAAATCTGACATGGAATCTGGTTAGCAGCTTATAGAAGACGATGTCAGCAGCGCTTGATAGCTTATCATTCGAGATTTAAATTTCAAATTTGGGATTTATATTTTATATTAGAATTTAAATAATTTTAGATTTTAGGAATTATTTCTTTTTATTTTTAGGGTTTGTAAAAGGCTATAAATATCTACCTTGTGTAAGCCTAAAACTCACATATGATCTCTGAGATCTCTCATCTTCCAATTCTTGTTTTTATAAAAAGCTTTCTTTCTTTATTTTTTTTGTTCCTATTTTTTTTTACTTTATTTTATTTTTATGTTGAGCATAATTATTTCCATAATTCTTTCCATAATTATGCTCAGATAAGTTCTTTATATCCAAGGGATTAAGCAATGACTCAATCCAAACGTGAGAATTGAAAAGCGCATCAACAATTTCGATTTTTACTTCTTTCAGTTTTCTAAACTTATTTCTAAAATCAAAATGATTTCAAAAACTAAAGATTGACTTTGGTCAAGACATTGTTTTGATTATTTGTGCGGGAGGAAAGATCGACTATTGAAGCAAATTTGACTTCCGGGGAACACACTCAACAAATTGTTTGTTAAAAGAAAACTGAGATTGGATCAATTATTATTGCAACAACATAATCCGAGTCGGTCTTAATGATTTAAATGTTTTTATCTACAAACATTAAGTTGGTGGATTAATCCATGAAACCAATATCAAAGATAGCATTTGTGGTAGACTTATTTTGATTTTGATATAACTTAAAATAAATTTTCAAGGATTAATTTGTAAAAATTTTAAAATAACTTTCTCGAAAAAAAATTTCAAAAACTCGATTTAAAGTTGTCAAAATGATTTATAAAATGTTTGACTTTTGATCCATATCGAATATACAATTAAAAGTCAACAAATTGGTCAAAAATGTTTTTCAAAGTCAAAGTTTCGAAACCTTGGTTTAAGGTTTCAAAACCTTTAGAGCAGAATGACCATTTATTGAAGCCTTAACAAAGGTTTCAAAACTTTTGACCTATAACGGCTAGTTTTGTTTAAATTGTTTAAAGGTTTCGAAACCTCTGGTAAAGGTTTCGAAACTTCCGTGCAGGTGAGCATTAAATGCTCGATTTTAATGGCAACCAACGACTCCAAATTCCCCCCAATGGCTACAAACGGTTAGAAAAGATTAAGAGAATATTAAAGAGGTCTCAAAACAGTATTGAAGCAAGAAGAAAGCCTATCCAAACATTTAAGCAATCAAAAATTCAAGTTGAGCTTTATTTCCAATCTTTCTTGTAAACACTAGTGTGTTCTTCAATTGTAATCATTTTACTAGTTCTATTTGGATGTTTGAGAGAGCTAAAATTGTGCAAACACTTACCTTGTGAGGATTTTCTAGTTTTCTCATTTGTACTCAAATTTGGGGAATGATTCAATAGACTTTGAGGTATAAGTCTATTGAGTTGTGTAAGGTTTCTCCTTATCCTTAAAGCAAAGAAAATTAGTGAATTTGTGAGAAATTCTTAGTGTGGTCACTAAGTTAGTGGATGTAGACTTCATTGAGGAAGTTGAACCACTCTAAGTCACCTTGCAATTTCCTATCTTTGCAATTTGTGTCCACCACAATTTAAAAATCCAATTCACCCCTCTCTTGGTGTTATTCGATCGATTGCAACACTCTCATCAATTGGTATCAGAGCTTAGCTCATTGGAAGGTCTTACAACCTCTTGAGAAGATCCAAGAAGTGTATAATCATCTACAAGGTCATTTATGGCTTCCTCTTCCATTATTGAAGCTCGGAGAGATTCTCAACCCACAAACAAGCCTCCCTTCTTCAACGGAATTAACTATTCCTATTGGAAGAATCAAATGATACTATTCGTTCAAGCTTATGATCTAGAAGCTTTGAAGATAATCATAAGTGGCTATACTGCACCAACTAGTGACATGGAGAAGTGGAACAATGAAGAAAAAAATTCTATCAATGCCAAGGCAATGCATCTTCTTTTTTGTGCTCTTGGTCCGGATGAATATGGAAGGGTATCATCATTCTCCAATGAAAAAGAAATTTGGGATAAACTTGTGAAGGAGACCAATGAAGTGAAGGAGACCAAAATCGGACTTCTCAACCTCAACTACGAGAACTTGAAAATGGATCCCGAAGAAGACATCAAATCCATGTCCGATTGATTCTACGTGATTTTGAATGTATTGAAGGGCTATGGAGAAGTCATCCCCGAAGATAAACTTGTGAAAAAGATGATCTACTCTTTCCACGATACTTGGGAATCAAAGAAGAAGACGATAATAGAAGCAAAGAACCTTAAGACTCTCAAATTAGATGAGCTTATTGGTTCATTGTTTACTCATGAGATGATGTCCAAAGTAAAAGAAGAAAAGAAGAAAGAAGTTGAAACAAGAAATTTGGAGTTGCTCTCAAATCAACTAAAGAACAGAGTGATTCTAGTGATGATGATGAAGAAAAAGATATGGCTATGTTTGCCAAAAGATTTAGAAGATTCATGAGGTCCAACAAAGGTAGAAGATTTCAAAGAGAAGAGGGCTTCAAGAGTTAACCTAAGGATAAGGATGCTATAATTTGCTATGAGTATAAAAAGCCGGGATATATCAAGTTTGATTTTCCCCAATTGAAGAAAAAGAATCTTGGTAAGAAGAAGCACAAAGCTCATGTAGCTACTTGGAGCGATGAAGAGACATCGAATAGTGAAGATAAAGTAGTCAATTTGTGTCTCATGGCATTTGAAGATGACTCTAAGGTAAACTCTAATTAATCTATTTCAATTGATTATATTTTTGATGAATTACAAGAGGCATATGATGAATTAGCTTTGGAATATAAAGATTCAATTTTAAAAAATAGAAAAATTGTTTTAAATTGAAAAATGAAAATAATTTTCTTTCCAAAACTAATAAAGAATTTGAAAGTAAAATTGAAGAGTTAGAAAATAAAATAATTGAATTTGAAAAGAAAAATCAAGATTTACATAATTTACTTTCTAAAGTTCATGATGATCATAAAAAAGAAACTTGATGAGCTTAAGCGTTCTTTTAATAAAGTTGGAACAAAATATTTTGAAAAAGGTGAAAATTCTAAATCCAACTACTTTAAAAGGAATTTCAATGATAAATTTTATAGAGGTCCCCAAAGATCGTACAATAGAAAAATAGTTAAAAGTATTTGGGTTTCTAAATGACTCTTTTCTAACAAAGAATATGATCTTTTGTCAAAATGGATACCGAAAGGGACTAGAATATTAGGAACTAATCCTTATGGACCCAAAAGATTTTGGGTACCAAAATATGTATAATTCCTTTTTGTAGGTGTGTTGGATCCATGGTGAGAAAAATGAAGAAATTTGAAAGCTCTAAATACACTAGAAGGAAAAGCACTTAAAGTGAATACAGTGCAATCTATCTATTTTGATTCAAGTGGTAACTTTCTACTTTTTATGCAAGTTAAGTAATTATGTTGCTTTATATGTGTGCATCCTTTAAAACATGTTTAGTTGTTGTTATTGCATGAATTGTTTGTTTATATGTCATTTTATTTTATTTGATTGATGACACATGTTTGAGTGACTTAAATTTGCTATTTTCTTGCTCTTAAATGCTTATCATATATCATAAGTATGCTAGAATGTATTTCCAGGTTATTTAAAGGCTTCTTATCAATTCAGGATCAAAAGTTTCAAAACCTTTAACAAGGTTTTGAAACCTTCTTTAAAAAGTTTCGAAACCTATAACAAGGTTTCGAAAACTTCAGGGCAGATTCAAACTTTTCGCTACTGGAATGAAAGTTTCGGAACTTTCATTAAAAAGTCTCGGAACTTTAGTTGAAAATTTTCGAAACCTATATCAAGGTTTCAAAACCTTTCGTTACTTTGACCGGTCTGGGCAGTTCTTAATGCATAAACCAATCTTTTTACTCCCAAACCCTATTTCCTCTATCTTTCAAGACCAAAACTCAATCCCTCTCAAAATTCTTTCAAAAGCTTGCTATTTCGTTGCAAAATTTCACAAATCTTTCGAGTTCAACATCATCTTCATCAATCCTTGAGGTAATCTCTTCCACAATTTTTTCTCTATTTTCGAATTTTTATGATATTTTGTCTTAAAACTTGTTTTTCATGCTTAAAAATCCAATAAATCATGTTCATTCTTACTTTTTCATATCTTTAAACATGATTTTACCAAAACTCATGTTGTTTCTAATCAATTTATGATTTTATCCAAAAATTCAATTTTTTTTTGGGGGGGGGTATTTCGAATTTTTTAAGGAAAATGTAATTTTTGATACATGAATTGATGCCTTGGGTTGATTATTTATATGTCAAATATTTTTTTTGTTGCAGGAGGTATCACCCAATTGCTCCTGAACTCTTTGAAAAAAATTTCTAAACTTGTGCCCACAAGGTTTTTGTCAAAATTCCTCAACCAATTTTTTTAACCAAGACTCATCTTTTTTACTTAAAATCATGCCTCTTAGAACTATGCCTCCTATATCTAAACGTACTCGTTTTGAAAGAGGTCAACATTCCGGTTCAAATGAACTAAAACCTAATCTCGTTCCTAATCCTAATCTCACCTTTGAGGATGTTTGTTTTAGAGACAATGCTCATAGGAATAGATATTTCAATGTCTATCATCTTAAGGATATTAGATTAGAACGAAACATAGACCTCAATTTCCTTATGTCACCCGATCACGATTTTGATCTCTTTGAGTTATTCAATGATTAGGGATGGATTGATAATTGAGTATTCTTTCTTACGCACATCGCAGGTTAGTTTGTGCCTTTTATGCCAATGCTGAATTTATTCGGTCTCCTAGTAGGACTAATCCTATCATTGGTATTCAATCCTTCTTCATGGGTATCGAATTCGTTTTGATACTCGAATCTATAGCCAAATTTTGAAGTGTCCCTCTTGGCGGAAAATGTAATGAATATGAAGAACATAACATTGAACCCTTTCCCGATCGTCGTCTTACCCATCTTCCTTTAGAGGAGGGACTTTTTTATCTCCTTACTACTTGGTTCTTTCGCTCATCCGGAGGAAAAGCCGCTAGTATGTGAGTTATAGATTATTGGTGGATTAAACAATACCATGAGAGATATCGTCCCGATATTGCCAATATCATCTTTATAAATCTTGTTAAAGTCATATCTAATCATACCTCTTTTTCTCTTCCCATTGGATGTGTACTTAGCCACATCTTTAGGAAACTCAAGATTGATACCTCCCTTGATCATCAAGTAAAGAACAAAAGCTTGATTGACATCAAATCTCGTCATAAAGCCCAATGGTATCATGGAGATCACGGTTGGGTTCATAGAGGAGTTGTAGAAGAGGACGACGAGGATCTTCCCGAGGCTCCGATAGATGAAGACGCGCCGCCTCCCATGGTTCCAATAACCATGGAATCCATGTATGCATCTATGATCACATGTTTTGACAACATGGATGCCTTTCTTCGTAGCTCTCATGAGGAGACCACCGGCATGCTCCGTAGCTTAGACGGACGTGTAACATCTCTAGAGCATGATATGTGTGATATTCTTGATCATCTTTTTCCACCTTCTTCGCCTCATGATGCACCAGATGCTTAGGTTTTATGCATACTATTATGATTATATTATGACATTTTGAGACTTAATTTGATTTGCATTGAACTATGTGTTTAATCTTTTATATACTTTGTTGAATACTTTATGTTGAATTTGCTTTAGATCCTTTTGTTACTTACATGGTGAATTTATGATAAATGCTATGTTGAAATGAATTTATGATTTATCTCTTTATTACTTGTTGGATTATGACCTATTGTTCCAATGATGTTTGTTCCTTTTTTGTAGCCTTTTATTCTTTTTGCTATAACAAAAGGGGGAGAATTTAAAATCAAACAATTTTTTTAAAATAAATGTCTTTAAAATTCAATTTTTTAAAGAAAGGGGGAGCTTAAATGGTATATTTAAAAGTTTAAAAATTTTCTCAAAAACAAATTTTTACAAAAGGTTTTGTTATATCAAAAAGGGGGAGATTGTTAGACTTATTTTGATTTTGATATAACTTAAAATAAATTTTTAAGGATTAATTTGTAAAAAAAATTAAAATCATTTTCTCAGAACAAAATTTTTAAAAACTCGATTTAAAGTTATCAAAATGATTTATAAAATGTTTGACTTTTCATCCATATCGAATATAAAATTAAAATTCAACAAATTGGTCAAAAATATTTTTCAAAGTCAAAGTTATGAAACCTTGGTTTAAGGTTTCGAAACCTTTAGGACAGAATGACCATTTATTGAAGCTTTAGCAAAGATTTCGAAACCTCTATAAAGGTTTCAAAACTTTTGACCTATAACGACTAGTTTTGTTTAAAATGTTTAAAGGTTTTGAAACCTCAGGTAAAGGTTCCGAAACTTCTGTACAGGTGAGCATTAAATGCTCGATTTTAATGGCAACCAACGACTCCAAAGTCCCCCCAACGACTACAAAAGGTTAGAAAAGATTAAGAGAATATTAAAGAGGTCTCAAAACAATATTGAAGCAAGAAAAAACCTATCCAAACATTCAAACAATCAAAAATCCAAGTTGAGCTTTATTTCCAATATTTCTTGTAAACACTAGTGTGTTCTTCAATTGTAATCTTTTTACTAGTGTTATTTGGATGTGTGAGAGAGCTAAAATTGTGAAAATACTTACCTTGTGAGGATTTTCTAGTTTGCTCATTTGTACTCAAATTTGGGGAATGATTCAATAGACTTTGTGTTATAAGTCTATTGAGTTGTGTAATGTTACTCCTTATACTTAAATAAAAGACAAATTAGTGAATTTGTGGGAAATACTTAGTGTGATCACTAAGGTAGTGGATGTAGACTTCACTGAGGAAGTTGAACCACTCTAAATCACCTTGTAATTTCCTATCTTTACAATTTGTGTCCACCACACTTTAAAAATTCAATTCACCCCCTCTTGGTGTTATTCGATCGATAGCAACACTCTCATCAAATTAGGTATTCGGTTTGAAAGTTTTGATTCAAGGATTGAACCTTGAAGGTTAAGTAACGACGTAAAATCCTGAAATGAAAAATCCTTTTTCGATGATCCAGTAAAATCGATTCAAAGCAAGATCCTAAGGCTAGTTTTTATTATATTCAATCACTCATTTTTTTACTTTTTTCGATTACTTAGTTTTATTTCGACAAACCCCCATTTTACTTAAACATCATACAACCTTCTTCTTTGATCACCAATCGAACAAAGCATAATCAAGAAGTTTCTTAGTCCATGTGGTATTATCCCTTACTTCTCACTTACTACGTTTAAATTCCTTTATCATTTGAGAATAAGGCATTTTATTTTGACACTACATGACGCGTGTCATTTGTCGAGGGATAGTGGTGTTGTGAGCTTGGGTTTAGTAGGGTTTAGACTAGTTTAGCATTGGGGTTATGGGGGAGAGGAGAATGAACCGAACTGGTTTTGTGAAATGTAATGAATCGGCTTGTTTTGTGAAATCGAATTGTTACTATGAACCGGATCAAACTCAACCTCTTATGGTGACCCATGACCCGACCTGTGGCCCAAATCATGACCCAAACCGGTTTGACCCTTGTGATGATGTCATTTATTTCGTTATCTGTGATGTCATCAATGATGTCAACAGTGATGCCAACATTGAATTTGACCCATTGACTATTGACTTTGATCCATTGACAATTGATAATTGACTTTGAGCTTTGACCAGAGTTGACTTTTTTTGAAAGACCGTTGACTTGCATCCTCTTCATATAAACCTATCTTGTCTACCCCTTTCTTACTAGTGTGTGTGGATTAGTTGGCAGTAGTGGCACTTGTTCCAAGCGACTAAGATTTTTGATTAAACATGGGAAGTAAAACATACCTCTATCCTGGGCTACGTATTTGAATATCTGCTCGCTTATGATGCATCCGAACTTGATTCTTTTGTTTTGGATGATGGAGTGTATGAGAGCTAGTCGCAGTCGATTGACTGTCTGGTTATGGAAAGTCGACAACAAACACCTTTTTTATAAAGGTATTCAAGAGATTTGCCTCTAGTTAGAGGTCATGGTGGCTTATCACACCGTGATGCTTGTCTTTATTCCATTCAACTCCATGCATAAATAATTTCATCTTCATCATCTCAAAATCAGCGACAGTGAGGGCAACGACGAAGACAATGTGCTCATCTTCTTATATATGGAGGTCAAAGTGAGCGATGATGGTAACATCTGTCACTGGTACCGAAACGGTCAATAGGTGTTTCGATACACTTGACATATATACTTAAGATCTTCAAGGGGGTATCGATACGCATGGGAATGGTATCGATACCCCTATTAGAGATGCAGGTTCTAAGCTTTAATTTCACTTAGACACTAACCAAGAGGCCCTCTATGTGATCTCATACTATCCTAAAACATTAAGATACATTTCAAGCACATTAGACATCAATAGAAAACATACTAAATCTAGGTTCTTTAGATCCAACCATTAACCAAGCCAACACATAGCAATCAAGTTAAACTTTTAGTTCATTAGCTAGGCTCACACTAAGTCATTCCATTTTGCCTAAGCAACTAATATATCAATAAGGTAGTTTTAAGGTTTCACATTCTATCCTACTTAGTCCCATATTCCTTAAGCTCATGTAGTTACTTATATATATATATATATATTATATGCATATTACAATTGCCCACATATGCAAAACATAAGCCAACTCAAGACATAAATGGCTAGCCTAACATGATCTACTTGCCTTATGGCTTACAAACTGGGAGTTCAATAGCATTATATATACAAAACATTAATCGAGTCCAAAATGCATAGACCAATTAAGACATGCTCACTATGCCACCATAAACTAGGAGTTAACAAAATTACAAAATATCATACTTTGGCTTGCTTGATGTTCTTGCTTGCAATCAATCCCGATTTAGTTCCTTGGCTCGAAAACTTGTTGTTTGGGAAGGAGGAAACAAACGAGTGGCAAGTACGTGCTAGGTACTTAGTGAGGCAGCCCTAAATCTAACCATATTAGACATGAATCAATTAAAAATGACATGCTACAAATAAGTAAATAGATTCAATTCATGTCAAAAGATCAATCAATATACAAGTCATCATGCTCCTTGATGGAGGCTAGGAAGTCCTGCTTTTATGATGAAGCATTCGTCCTTTCACCTTTTGTTAGATTGTAGTATTTAAGATGTCGAACCCACAGGGATTGGCTTTACTTACGCAATTTATTCTTCCTGCACAATGAAAATGTAAAGACACAGCTAATTGAGTTGGATTATAACTAAGGAAACTAATTAAAGCAATAAAGATAAATGATCAAGAAATCAAGGATGGAAAAGTGGGGTAGGTTAGAGTGCTTCGTAGTGTGGGTTCAATTGACTTGTTTATGTCCAATGCAATCGCACAACACTACCTCGGCAGTAATGCAGATTATTGCCTCGACAGCGATGATGCTAGTCCGCCGCAACAATCTCTTGCTCTTGGGTAGACTTTACCAAAGTTCGGCAAAGTGTCCTTTGATGACTCCGCTTATGTCTAAGTCGAAGTACTGTTGATGACCAGTCCTTGATGATACCTCTCGGCGTGAATCAATTATAATCACCAACCAATCCCACACTTTTTTTAGCCGCTGAAACTCTTAACCTATCTTTAGGCCGAGTTAGTCTTTCCCGATTAAAACATCGTACTTATTCCTTTCGTGAATCTAACTCTCTCGATATTAGATAAATGGATTACTCACACACTTCTCTCTCGAGCTTGTATGCAAGAACAAGGAATGGCAAAGAATAAGTAGACCTTAATATTTTATTGCATTGAAACAAGAAACAAAAGTACAATTTTCTTCCACAACTACTCCACAAACTAACCTAAACCCCAAGGGGCGATGGAGGAGTTTAGGGTTTTCTATGAACACTTGATTTCTAGATATCCTTCTCTCTACATAGGCTATGGTTTATATAGGCTTGGTCTAGGGCAAACCTTTCCAAAGTAGGAATACAACTTGGAGTAAAATACAAGTTAAGTACATAAATAAAAGATCTTTATTTTATTTCCTAGTTTATTCCTATAAGGATTCTTTTCCCACGTGGCCTTTGACCTTGACTTTTCGTGTGTTTCCTAGTTCCGATTTCTATGTTGCTTGTCTTAAAACGTCCACCTTATTTTTCTCTTCAAATCGTCTATCATATCGACGTATGCTCTTCAGGTGCTGCTGCTGCCATCAAGTGCTGCCGAGGCAGGTACTAATCTTCATCCAGTTTTGGTTTCCAGCATCCATCATGCTATCTGGCATTACCTATGTGGTAGTTTCCTGTCTAAGAGAGAAAACCATTAACTGCACATGTTTTATGTCAAATAATAGATGAATTCATGAATTGAGTATTGGTATGCTGAAATATGAAAATAAGAGGAATTATCCAATATTGATATTAAATTTGTCCTTTATTAGCAATAATCGAGTGGAAAATTGGTATAAAGAATAGGACTTTTAGGCACTCATCACTCCTCGTGTCAATTCAAAAGTCTAGCATACTATTCCATTTCCTAGTCTATATGCTCAAATTTTCATTAAACAATTCATATCAAGGGCTACACTTAGCCATGTGTTCAATTTCAATATCCATTAGCCATTTCACATTTCAAGTGTTATACTTAGCAACAATTCCATTTCAATATTCAATAACAATTTATAAACAAGTTTCAATGCTTCATAAGCCAATATATATGCACATATAGTTTCACATTTAAATTTTCAATCTTTTCATTTTATTTCATATGATGCCTTGGTATAGTTAGACAAGGTAAGCGAGTCAACAAGAGTGTCACGAAGACACTAACAAGAGTGCCACAAAGGCACTAACAAGAGTACCAAAAAGGTACTAACAAGAGATACCCATGGTATCTAACAATTGGTGACTAACCACCAAATCACGGTACCCACAGTACCAAACAAGGGTACCGAAGTACTAAACAAGAGTGTCGTAGCACTAAACAATGAGCTCAGACTCTAGGCATGCCGTATTACCTATGACCAACTATTGACCAAGGCTCAATAAACATGCATGATTCCGAGGTATGTTATCAATCAAGACATTATAACATATCGACAAGGGTACATGCATATCATGTTACCGAACAATTAATCATATCACCATAAACATGCATGATTCACGTACCTGGCATCCATAGCCGCGTGCCATACTTACCTCGGTATTTCCGAGCTATGCATATGTACTAGGCTAGTACTAACAATCTAACAAGCAATTCATATCAAACAAATCATTTAACATTAGCCTCCTTCCCTTTTTACCGAATATAGATTAGTTCATTTACATGACAAATCAAATGAAATAAACAAAAAGGTGGTTAAGACCCTAGGTCCTAACCCTAAGGTTTGCCACACTCACTATTGGTTCCAAGCTCTCAAGGGTTGAAGATGGTGATCCCCTTGCCCCTCTTCTTTGCTTGTTCGATCCTTTCTTGTTCTTCAACGTCCTCTTCCCTTGTATTCTCTAGTAACCCATACAGATATAACATTCATTAGGACATATTCAATCATCTAATTCAAATAATCTTAGACTTAACAAATGTAAATTTTCTCTTTAGTTCATTAGGGACAGCTATGTTACCCAATAAAGAATCGATCATATCTCCTAGCTCCCATACCCGAATCGAACTTATTTTATATCTTTAGAAATCTAGGAAGACCCTATACAAGTAAAAATTAACCTCACATTTTAGTTCTTAATCGATCAGCTCCAGATTCCATTCGAAACAGACCTATCTGGGTTTGGGACTGCTCGAACAGACCTTACGGAAATGCTTATATCTTTCTCTACCAAACTCCGATCGGGATTTAGTAAATTTTCCCTTAAATTAGATATATAAGAGTATCATACTGATAAATTTCAGCACCTAACTCCTTCAAACGTGACCTAGGGAATTTTTCAAAGATGGCTACTCGGAATAGCATTTCTAGGCATTTTTGGCTAAGTTCCATTTTATATATTCAATTCCTAATGCCCAATTTATCTCCATGGATTTCCAGCACCTTCAACACCCAATTCACATCAACACATTTCCATTTTCATCAATTTATAAAAATCAAATGAAACACATGCAATATTTACAAAATCCTAATTCCAATCTCCAACTCATTGTTCATGCTTCAAGAAAACCCATAACAAAATAAACACTATCTTTAAATTGAACCGTCTTACAAACTTATTCAACAACAATATATCATAATTATTCAAAAATCCGAAGCTCAAACACCTAAGAATTTCGATTATAAAAGGAAAAGCTTACCAAGACCTTTGGATTGGGGTTTTCTAGACCAAAAGCTTAGCCATGCAAAGCTTCAAATTTTTCTTTCTTATAGTTATGGTGATGGAGCAAGGAAGAAGATGAAGTCTTCTCTCCCCTTTTCTTTTGTTTGTCTCGTGAGAATGGGGGAAAAGAAGCAAATTTTTGGCTGATTTTGTTCCTCATTAAATGAAGGTGAAATGACCGATTTACCCCCTTTAGCTATAACTAAAGTTAGTTTATCTCAAGGGGTAGGCTATGGAATTCCAATCTTTACCATGCAACCTCCTTATTCCATTTTTAAATAAATTTGGTCCCTCTTTTATAATCCATTTAACACATGTTTCATTTTTAATTTACAATTTATTCGATTCATTTTACTAACCAGGTTTTAGGGTGTTACAAAAATGATAATCGAGTAGATGAAATTTGTGTTTTATAGAGTTGAAGCGGTGTGAATTTTGGTGCACCGGCCTAATTATTGTCGAGTTAGCATGTACACAATGTTTCTCCAATTGGCATGCACTAGCACGAAAATTGAGGCTGAAATTGAACTTGGGCAAGATAATTCTAGTATAAACTTTTTTCGCCACGCTAATTAAGGTGTTTAATGGGTTGTGATTTGGTTCGATTATCAACTCTCCATAAACCTTATTTATTCTTCTTTCCTACAATAACAAAAATTAAATAAAGCAAATTATACTAATAAATGATGAAAATTAACTGAAAAATAAATGCATAAAAATAAATCTAAGTCCTAAAACAAAAAAATTAAATATGAAAAAAAATTAAATAATTAAGTTACTAGAGGGGTACATTTAATTACTTCTCTTGAAGTAACCATCTTCATTTTTTTGTTTGGATGGGTTACCGATGATTCTTTTGATGTCTTCTCATCTAGTGATTTCTTTCTCATTTGTTTCTGGACAACATTATCGTTTGGGATTGATTCCTTAAAGGCAAGGTCGATGTCGTCTTGGCAGCGGTTGCCTAAGCAGGCATTGTCCAAGCAATTTGTTTCAACATTAAAATTAAATTTAACCTTAGCTTGACCTGTTGGCATTCATCTGGTTCTTTTGGGTGCCTTAGTGATTTGAACAAATTGATTTTCACTTATTGGTCATTAACTCAAATAATCAATTCTCCTTTTTTGTAATCGGTCAATGTTATTCCCGTCGCCAAGAATGACCTTCCCAATATGATTGGGGCATTCTCATCTGCTTCACAATCTAAGATAAAAAAGTCAACATAAAATATAAACTTATCAACTCTTACCAGGATGTCTTCAATTTTTCCTTCGGGTTACACGTAAGAGTAGTCTGCTAATTGCAGCATTATTGTAGTTGGCTTTTCTTGCCCAATGCCTAGCTTCTGAAATATTGACTTAGGCATCAAATTTATGCTTGCACCTAATTCGCATAATGCCTTTATGACGTATTGATCCCCTATAGAACATGGTATCATAATTCTTACAGGGTCTTTCCTCTTTGTTGTAGCTCGGTTATGCAGCATTGCTACGCATCCCTCTGTTGCGGCAACAATTTCAAACTCTCTAATCCTTGTCCTCTTCGATATAATATCTTTAAGAAATTTGGCATAATTGGGCATCCGTTTGATTGCCTTCACTAAAGGTATAGTTATGTGTACATGTTTTAGGATATCCAAAAATTTCTTGAACTGGTACTCCTAATTTTGTTATTTTAACCTTATGGGAATGATGGTCACAACCTCAAATCTTTAATCTTTTCATAACATTAAAATTGGATCTATGGTGTGGCCTCGACATCATCTGTTGTAGAATCTTCTTTAGCATCGAATTTTATTGGTACTTTCTCCTCAGATTTCTTTGTGTTTAAGTCCTTGTTATATATTGTCTCAGATTTTTGACACACTATCTTGGTTGGTATCTCAGAGTCTTTCAACTCTAATCCGCTTCTAGTTATTATGGATTTGCATTGCTCATGCGGACTTGTTCTAGCGACTTTAGTATCGCTTGGTAGACCTCTCATATGTTGATTTTTCATCTGTTGCGTAATTTGTCCTATAGTTATTTCTAGTGTTTTCATAGCAGCTTCATTGTTCTGCATCTGCATCTCTGTTCTGTCCATAAATATGTCAACTTGTTTAATGAATTTATCTATAATGGTTAAATAGGCGCCAATTTGAGCCATGAACATGTTTAGAGTATTCTTCATGGTTAATAGATCTGTGGGTTTCTGCTGCAAAATTGCCTGCTACTACAACTATTGTTGGGCTGGTCTGATGTTCTTTTGGAATCCTATAGTTTGGATATTCTGTTGTTGCGTATTAAATGCATTGTTAGGGTTGCTCCATGAAATTTTTGGATGCTTCCTCCATTCTAGATTGTATGTATTGGACATATTGTTTCGATTTAAATTCTCAACATAGAAAATAGATTTTGGGTTTAGAGGAAACTCACTTGATTCATGCTTTTCGCCACATAATTCACAGAAGGGGCGGTTACCTTGACTTCTTGAACGTTGTTGGTCTTTTGTAGATCCTTGACCTTATTTGTCAGTGTTGATAATTGGACCAAAATTGAATCTGAAGAGTCCAAATTTGTCACTCCTCTCCTTGTTGTAGGATTCTGATAGTCATATTTTGTGAGTTTGTCCAAAATTTCCAAACTTTCATGCGGCCGGCGGTCTAGAAGAGTATCGTTTGCCAATACATCAAGCATCATTCTTGTCGGCGTATTTACAATGTTATAGAAGATTGATACCTTATTCCATTTGGGAAATCCATTTATTGAGCATTTATGATAGAGTTATTTGTATCTTTCTCATGCCTCATACATAGTTTCGTCGTCCTCTTGCCTGAACGATATAATGTCATTCCTGAGCTTATTTGTCATATAGGTGTAGCTAAAACGGGTAAGAAAACTCTGGCACAATTCTATCCATGAATTGAGCGAGTTTGGTTTTAAATCTTTTAACCATGATTTTTCTATATCCCTCAGTGAATAAGGAAATAACTTAAGCTTTAAAACATCGGTTAATACTCCAGGTTGTTTGAACGAATTGTAAATTTCCAAAATTGATTTAAGGTACTGACGAGCATCCTCATTGGTTAATCCTCCGAATTGCCCAAGGGTATTAATAATATTAAACTTTACCGGTTTGAGTTCAAAATGCTCAGCTTCAATGTTTGGCATGACATCTGCATGTTTAAGCCTATCTAAATCTTCTTTAAGATAATCGCGAATTGTTCTTACGCGTTTAGGTGTTGGAAGATCGGCTAGATCGAAAACTACATATGCTACCACGTTAACTTCCATAATGAAATTCATGCCAGCGTTGTTCCCTTGCTGGCCAGGTGCTTGATTCATCACTGCTCTTAACCTTTGTCGAAATCCATGTGATGTTCTCTCGATTTCTGGATCAAATGGTTATTCATCAACTAATGGGTTTAACCTGATCATACAATGGGACAACCAAGATTATATTGAAAAAATAAAAATAAATAAAAATAAAAGAAATAGGGTGAAAGGATAATATGATGGAAGGTTGGAATGTCAATCCCCGACAACGATACTAAAACTTGATGCAAGTAGGAAGTCCTACACCTTTATGGTGCAAGCGCAAACCTTTTCCACGTTATAGTATTTTAGATATCGATATCACAAGGACTGGATACCACACAACTTATTGTTCTTGTACTAAGAAAAGTAAAAACAAAAATAATTTATTGAAGTATGATTAACTAAAATAATGAAGTAACTAAAACAATTGATTAGAATTCAAGATATGATGGAAAGGCTAGGTTAGATTGCTTCGTAGTTTGGAATCCAATTACACAGTATTCTCGTCTTATTAATGAAGAAGGTTGAAATACCGCCTCGGCGGGTCGTTCAAGGGTCCCCTTAGCTGCCTCGGCGGGTTATGCCTCGTCGACAAATCAACAAATCATAGTTCTACAGAGCATCCTTTATTACCCCCTCCTTATCCCTAATTCGGGGTACTATTGAGGGACACGTCTTGATGATACCTCCCGGCGTGAATCAAGGGTGAACAAAAATCGATGATATGCTTCCTTTTAGTCACTAAAATCTCGGTTGGCTTATCTCTAAGCCAGATTAGCCGAAGCCCAATAACAAAGACGGTATTCACTCGTTTCGTGAACCTAACTATCCCTAGTCTAGAAAAATAGTTTTTTCCTTTCAAATTTATATTCCGAGCTCGTATAAAAGAAAGAAATACACAGAGTGAATAAACTATGAATTCTAAAATTGCATTAATAAAACTTGAATAAAGATACAACCTTCTTCCATAAATACTCCACAAAATAACCTAAGCCTATGAAAGAATTTAGAACATGATAATGGTGGTGGCGGCTATGATTCTAATTGGTGGAAACGAGTTTTTTGCCCCTAAACCTAGAGGTCAGTATATATAGGCCAAACCTAGGTCATCACTTCCCATAAGTGATAGGAGTTCTAATTGGAATAAAATACAATTTTATATTAAATACAAGATCTTTATTTTATTTACTAATTTTACTCCTCTTGGACTCTTGAATTTCGTACCTTTGATCATGGATCGACTTGCTTTCATTTGTTCTGTTTCTTCTCTAACTTGGTCCAGCAGATTCGACTCTTTATTCTCTATTTATCGCACATCATATGTCTATGTTGCTCTACTGCCGCGACAACCATATTGTTGCCCTGGAGGGTGTTCCTTTGCATCTGATCTACATTCTTCTGCATCCAACATCTATCGTTTATATCTGGTATTATAGGGTGGTTTATTCCCTATTTAAGAAAGAAAATCGCAATTGTACTCATTTTCTACCAAATATTATATAAAAACAACATTTAAATACTTGGGTGCTGAAATGTAGAAAATATGCAGAATTATCTAATATTGTCATCAAAGTCTACTAATTACAAACAATAATTAAGTGAAAATTGGTATAAAATATAAGACTTTTATGCCCCTATCAAAAAATAATACTATTAACTAATTTACAAAAGTAATTACATCCACAAAAATAAAATAAATAGAAATATAAAAAATATATATGAAAAATTTATTATTTTGTTACATGCATTTAAACAAAATTAATTAATCACTAATTTTTATAAACTATTTAAATAACTAGTAATTAAATCTTTTATAAAAAAAATTGCTAAAATTTAAGAATAAGATAAAAATCAACCACTAAATCAACCACTATTTTTAAATTTTTACTCTAATAATTTAAATTATATCATTAAATCAACTATAAATGCAGAAAAAATAACTAAAATTATAATAAAATATTATAACTACAAAAAATTAACTCCAATAAAAAAATTCTAAAATAAAAAAATATTTTACTTACACATGTAATCAATTCTTCTACTCTTCTTCTTCTTTTCTTTTTTTTCCTTTCTTCTTCTTTTTCACTTTTAACTTTTTCGTTCAACTTCAAACACAAATATATCTCTTATTTAACATCAATCTCGTTAATTTATAACCACCCAATTCACCTATATTTCTATTAATTAAACACACTGCATCAATGTCCCTTCATTTCCACTGCACTAGCGCTGAATCACTATTTATTGTTGTACAGACTGCTCTAAATACTGTTCAAAGTCGGAAGAGGGTAGTCCGTCTTTGAACAGTGGACACCCTCCCCTTTGCTCACCACGTGTCAAAACTGCAAAAAAAAATAAAAGGTCGTTGTTTAAAGGAGGGTTGAAAGTAACCCATCTTCAAACAGTGTACATATTTAAATTGTACATTGTTTGAAGACAGGTTGCTTTCAACTCGTCTTTAAACAATAATCAATAGTTTATTATTGTATTGTTTGAAGATCGATTGAAAATATTCGGTCTTCCAATTTAAACAATAAATGATAATATTTTTAGAAATAATTTTTATAACAATATATTTAAAATAAAAAACTCAGATACAATATCCACGTGAATTCTCCATACTCGTAAGCCAAGTACCCACTAATCCGGGTAACAGGGTACTTGGATTTTTTCCAAATTAAAATTAATTTTTTTAAAACCAATTTCCACAAGCTAAATATTACAATCAGACGTACTGAAAACGATTACTGAATGGAAAACGATTTATAACGAGCTAAAAATTAAAAGGTATAATGCTAAAAAAGTATTATTAATGTTTGTTTAAATTATTATTTTGATTTTATTTTTAATTAATTTAATTTTTAATATTTTATTATAGGTCTAAATAATTTTTTTACGAGTAAAAATTGTTAATCAACCAACAGAAAATTATTTATAATGATATGATAAAGGAAAATTCTACATGATAGTACATGTTACGATAGCAATGTTATATAGGTAAATATATTTATTTTACAGAATGATATATCATTTAAAAATTAATTTTAAAAAGTTATATATAATATAATTTTTTTTCTTTTGACATGTTATTCTATCAAATTATTTTAAGTTTTTTTCGTTAATTGATTAACAATTTTCATTCATGGAAGAGCTATTTTAACCCAAATAAAACATTGAGGGTTAAATTACTTAAAAATAATACAAATCAAAATAATAATTCAATCAAATATTAGAGATACTTTTAAGAATGTTCCGAATTAAAATTAATTGTTCCTTTTTTAAATTTTATCTTTTTTTCGTTTTGATCGTTCTCTTTGATTGGTGGTCAATAATCAATTTTAGTATTGGTTGTTGACCACCAGATCTATTTCTTTTTCTTGTTTTATTTTAATAAAGACCTCTATTTTTTCTGTCTTTCTGACACGCTTTTCTCTGTCCTTGTGACATGTTTTTATTTTTGTTTTGGGGTTTGATTCGTTTGTCTTTATGGCATGTTGCAGCATACCCTAGCGATCGATTTTTGTTCGTACAGAGATTCAATCGATGCTAGTTTTCTGAATTATTGTTTTGTCGGTGGTCACTTGGAAAGACTTATCCCCACTCAATTGATGGTTGTTTGCCGATAAAACCAGTCCTAGGTAGCGGTACTTTTGACACGACAGTTTGAATCGCCTACAACTCCTTCCTTCACTATGCGTCTCGTTTGCACAGAAACAAGGAGATTCAGGAAGCTGCTGAATTTTATTGGTATGCTTATTTTTATAGGAATTTTATTTTTCTTTGTTTTTGGGTTGTAAGAGTTTTTGGATTTTTTAATCCAATTATTTTGCTTTTTGATTACGTTGTAATTATGATTTTTTATGAATTTAATAAAAATTCAGTAGCATTTATCAAAAATAAAGTTGAAGGATAATTGTACTAATATTGAATTTTGAAATTAATTTTAATTAAAAAAAGTATTTGAATATATATATATATATATATATATTAAAGTTATCACTAAAACAAAGTATTAGAAGTATTAGTATCACTAAAACAATATATTATAAATATTGATAAGCTAATAAAAATTTTTATTATAAAATACTCAATAATTTTTAACTAGATAAACCGGTCGGGTAGTTATAATAACTTTCTTTAAACTATCATAATAAATTTTTTTTAATTAATTAATAGTGATTACAATAATATCTGTTTTAGAATATAATCTTAACCATTTGATATTGATCGTTCTTAATCACTCTACTGATATTATTGATGCTCTAACCTATGAATTTTAGAAAGAATAATAATTCCATTAATCACTTAAATTAAAAGTCTCGTGCAACTATTATAATAATTTGATAAGGTAATATCCGTTCTAAAACATCAACGTGATATTTATTGTGCACTGTCTAGGAATAAAAATTAAAAGCATAGTTTGGTATGTAATAAATCATAGGGTAAATTATATTAAATGGTCATTAAATTTTTAGAGGAATTTTATTTTAATTATTATATTTTAAAATATTTTATAAGATCATTTAATTATTAGTTTGATTTTTAATAAAGTTATCGAATTTTTAATTTGCTTTCAATATTACCGCTTCTTTTTCCTTCCGTTAAAAGTTGACATTAAAGGAACGGTTGATGTTCCTAAAAGTCACGGGTTCGAGCACCAGCGATGTCAGCAGAGTGATTGAACGATCAATTTCAAATGATAAAGATTATATTCTAGAACAGATACTACTTGTAATCACTATTATCTTGTTAAAAGAAGTTGATATTAATTTTTATTTTTTTTTTTAAAAATAGATAAATTACATTAATTATCATTTAATTTTCTTTTCATTCTTATTTGGTTACTAGATTTTTTTAATTTAATAATTTAACTTTTGATATAATATTTTGGTCTCTCAAATGACATGTTTATATAAATAAAAAAAATTATTGATACTTAAAAAATATTTTAGTTAATTGATAAATTCAAGTTATTTATTTTTTGATCTTATATTATATCAAATAAATTAGATAATCGCTTAACCAGTTAACTAAAATATTTGATTCTGATTTTTTTAATTTGTTTATTAATATATCAAATATGATAATCTGATACATTTATTAAATGTTCAGTTGTAATAAAATATAAAAATAACTAAAAAGTCAAAATCGAAAGTTGACACCTTAATTTTACCCATAGCAATTTTTTAAAAAATCAGAAGGCTATAAGATATTGTAAATAAAATTTAGAAATATTAGATATAATAATTATTTTTTCTTAAAATTTTGAACCATAATCGAATCAAAATAATTTATTTTAAAATTTTGTATCAAAATCGAATTTTATTAATCCTTAAAAATATTTTGGTTAATTTCTAAATTTAGATTATTCAATTCTCGATCTTATATTAGATCAATTAAATTAGATAATAAATCGATCAGTTAATTAAAATATTTGATTCAAATTATTTTTTTACTTTACTCATTAAAATATTAAATATGATAATGTGATAAATTTAATAAACAAAGTAAGAAACTCATTGCTTTTTAACTTTTTCAAGTATTAATCAAATTCTTCTATTTGTATAATCATATCATTTGATAATGATCAAAATGTGAGAAAAAATTTAAGTGGTGATTGTTGTAATTTACACACTTTCTATTAAAATGCAATAACTAACGTTAATCTTGACGGAAGGTAACAGAGAAGCCATATCAAAATCGAATTAAAAATTAAATAATTATATCGACTACTTTAAATATATAATAATAAAAAATAAATCTTTTTAAAATTCGACGATTATTTATATAATTTATCCCTAAGTTATACGCTGGTTTTGATTCCTTTTTAGTTTTAAATTTTATTAAAAAGTAATATTCAATATTTAATTCTTCGTAAAATCATTATCTTGAATTAGGGTTGGGTATGGTTAATCGTAAAATCGAAAATCAAACCAAACCGAACTGAGATATTGTGTTTCATAAATTTGTGAACTGTGGTTAATCGAATCAAATCAAATTTGATTTTTTAATTAATTTTTAATTATTTTATAAGATAAAAATATATATTCTATACTTAAAATACTATAAATGTATTTTTATTTTTTATTTTTTACTTAAAAATATGTTTAAATAAATATTTATGAAAAAATCTTAAAATATTCGTCGTTTATTATTTAAAAATCATAAAATAAAGCTATTTTCTCAAGATAAAATATATTTTTTTATAAATTAACGTTAATATAAAAAATCAAAAACCGCGATTAACCAAACCAAAAACCGATAGTTACTAAAATAGTTTATTAAATTAAATCGAATCCAAACCGAACACATCCATGGGTTTCTAAAATGAAATAAAAATAACGATCTCTATAATTTTACGAACAGAAGAACTGTGCAGAGATGGTTTCAGTCGTAACAGTAAACAGGGTGACAAGTTTTGTTACCATCCCTTACTCACAGGTCATTTCCATCCAATAGAACCTAGACGCGTGTATAATAAACTGACACCCAACATGCCACGTGTCCCATTATTTTTCATAATCTCATAGCAATAAATTTGAATTAAAAACAAATAAACTCTTCTGCTCTCTTTCTTTCTCAGTAACTCACTGTTAAAAGCTTGTGAGCTGAGAAAACCAAACAGGCGGTGTTAGGGTCTTCGGTTTTGACACAAAAAATGCCTTCTTTATGCTGCAATAATCAGGTAAGAGATTCTAGCTTTATTAACACAAACCATGGAAGATCGTGTTCTAAAGCTCAAGCTAGTCTAACAAAGATTCTTCACTTAATCTCAACAATCCCACCGCCGCCGCCTGAAAACAGACCAAATCCTTGTAATAACAAAGGGTTTGATATTGACATAAACCTAAGGTTGGGTTCTTTTCTAGACGATGAAACCCAAGAAAAATCTGAGTCTTCAGCTGAGAATAGCTTCGTTGGTAAAAACCCAGACGGCGACGACGAAGAAATTCAAGAGAAAAATGCTACGGAGACGGACGTATCTTCCGATGTGACGGAAATGCAAAAAAGCGGCGAGGGTAAAACGGCGGCGACGCGGTTTAATGATTCCTTGGATTTGCTAATCGAAGCGGCGGAGATGATTTCAGGGAAGGGTAAGGAAATTGAAGATGATGTTTCGCCGGTGGTTAGATCAAAGAGGGGAAGGTGTCAGGTTCTGCCCCAAAGGTTTCGAGACTCGGTTCTGGAGCCATGGAAGAAGAAGCGAGCACGGAGATCAGCAGCTATGGTTTCCGACAAGAAACGAAAATGAAAGGGTTTAGTGACGAAATGAAGATAATTTGTATATTATTTGTTTTAATGTAGTGTTTATTAGTATGGAATTAGTTTATGAAGGCGATTTGTATTACTTTTATTTTAAGATATTTGAGTTTAATTATTTTATTTATGATATAAATAAATAATAATTTATAAATATAGATTAATTTGGGATTTTTAATTTATATTTTAGAGATATAAAATATATTATTTTATAATTGAGAATTTATAATAAAAATCACAATAAGATATCATCTATAAGAACGTTTTTATTTTTATTTATTATTAATAAAATTTTAATTTTAATAAAGATGTTATTTATAGGTTTCTTGAATCAAATTATAAAATTTAAGTTACTAAATTATTATATAAAAAAGATATATGTTTGATTTGATTGTTAAAAAGATAACGTCTTAAAATTATAATTTTTCTTTTTTGTAAATCTTTAACTATAAAAAATATATATCTTACATTCTTAAAATTTAAATTAAAAGATAATATTTACTTAAAAAACTAAAGATTAACTTATAATTACCTTATACTACTAAGAAAACTATACTCTCTTTATTTTTCTTTCTTTCCTGTGCATTGCAAAGTTTGAGTTTTGCTTTACCCTTTAAACAAGGATTACAAAGTTGTACGGTCTTCGTTTTTATCTTGTCGAGAAACACTGTCACGTGCTCAAAGTTATGGGCCCACTTCCCCGACATCGTTTTGTCCTTTCCGGTTCCGATTCCTATTCCTCCTAGATGGAAATAAGGCATGAAAAGATGTAATCCATGAGACACTGGACATCAACCCATCTGAGATAAGTTGGTAAGCAATTTTGACAACTTGAAGGCTGAATTCCCAGACACTGGTTTGCTTACGGATACATTTTGTAATCACCGGAATTCGTTCGGGGAGTCGCCACCAATCATTTTTTAACGGTTCGATTGGAATACTAAAAATGCGTCTACGAACCCAGAGTGGATTTGGGAGTCTGTTACGCGTAGGGAAGAGTGAGCACCCCTACAACGTCTACAACGTCCGAAATCGGCACCTGTCGGTTACAAAATATTTTATATGAACGAAATTATAAATTTGGTTTTAGTTAATATTGTGATCCCAATAAAATATTTAAACTTGACGAAACATAATAGTAAAATATAAAAATAAATATAATAAGGACATTACGATGAAAATAACATATAACAATATTCATAATAAAAACTAATAATAAATAATTAAACGTTATAATAGCAAAACAACATTATATTAATGGAAGAGATATACCGGTTATATATATATAAATATATTAATACAAAATAATAATAAAATAATGAAAATAATAACAAAGCAGTAGCAGAAATGTTAAGCATTAGATTGTAACATGAAATTAAAATGAAATGGTGACCAAATAACGAATAAACTAAAACTGTAAAACCAAAATGTGAAGGATAAAAAGTGCAGGGACCGAGGGATTAATTTCCCCCTCTCTCCGGGTAAAGCACGGGTTCGGGCATGGATACGGGTTGGTTCGTGGAGCTTCAACATCAAAACTACGTCGTTTTTGGATGCCAATATATACCCAAAATATTTGGTTCAACTGAACCACTTCTTTATTTTTTCACATGACAAAAGCACAGAGCTTAAGGCTCTCTCTGCCTCTCCATGTACTCTGGTGGAGGACCGCCGTCCATCGTCGCCGGCCATCGTGTCGGCGATCGAAAATGGAAAAAGACCCACCTTTCCGATACTACTCAACGTGGGGAGTACGGATCTGGACTCGAAATTTCGAAAGAAGCTACGTACGCAAGTAGATCTAAGAACAAAGATGAGTATTCGTATATCTTTTTACCTCTCTTTTTTCCTTTTTCTTTTTCAGTTTGATCCCGATTTTCTCTCTTTGTTTTTCGATTTGGTTTTGGATATGATATTGTTTGTGGTTCGAATTTTTTTGATTGATTTGTTGGTCGGTCTAAAGAACCGATTACATTTGGTTCAAATGGGTACTTATACCCAGATTTTACATATATTTTATTACAAAAATCTTCCGGGTTTAGATCTAAAAACCTAGATCTAATGATGCTCGTTGAATCTTGCAGGTCGGTGACAAGGACGGTGGGCGGTGGCTGGTGGTCGGTCCAATCTGCGTGGGGCACGTGGCAACCACATGGAGGAGGCAGCAGCAATGAGAGGAGCGGTGGCAGCCATGAGGTCTAGGGTTAGGTGATTTTTTAGTTTAGGATATTAGGGTTAATGTTGGGTTGTGGGCCGGTGGTTATTGGGCTTGTATTTGGGTTATGGTTTTATATTTTAAAATGGGTTATGACAGTTGCCCCTCTTTGCTCATTATTGTGTAACAACAATGGAGCAAAGATAAATAATAACCCATTTCATTTGGTGTGGTTTAGGGGTTCTTCTTTGGTAAGGTAAGGGTTCTTTTTGGCCATCGCTTCTTCTGAAGCTTGAGTTGATTTACTCCACCGCCCTTGTCAGCAAAATCTTCAAAACTGATGATCTGTTGGAGGAAACGATCTGAGCTTAACTTGTTGTAGAAGACAAAATATGTTTGTTTTGCCATGGCACTGATGATGTTGCCATCTTCGGAGATGAATTATAGCACTGACGACGAGATGGATTATAATATTTGATACAACTACAACACCGTCGAGAAGATGATTTTTGACGTCTAATCCAATTATAGTGTCAATGTCTAATCCAACTGCAGGATTCATGGGGAGGCAACGTCTTCAAATCTTAAGGTTTTGATATTAGCTTCAACTGCAACATCAACGAGGAGATGAGTTGTGACATTTGATTCTGTTGCAACGTTGAAGAAGCAGTGATCCTGATTTAGCTGCATTTTTCCCAAATGCACGGGGATTAACAGATTTGGTTTGCCTTTACCGGTAGCCGTTTGCTCCGGGCTAGTTGTACCATTTCCTTGGGTACAATCAGTTGGTACCAATTATGACACATTGGATTCTTTTTAAGGTTTTAATCCCTCGACCATTCGTGAGAATGGATTTCAATGGACGTTTGAATGGCCCCTATCAATACATTTTTCCCAAATGTACAGGGATTAACGGATTTGATTCACCTTTACCGGTAGCCGTTTGCTCCGGGCTAGTTGTACTATTACTTTGGGTACAATTAGTTGGTACCAAGGAATTAATTCCATGACCATTCGTGAAAATGGATTTCAATGGACGTTTGAATGGTCCTTATCAATGCATTTTTCCCAAATGCACAGGGATCAACGGATTTGTCTTGCCTTTACTGGTAGCCGTTTGCTCCGGGCTAGTTGTACCATTACCTTGGGTACAATCAGTTGAAACCAAGGACTTAAGTCATTGACCATTCGCAAGAATGGATATCAATGGGCGTTTGAATTACCCCTTGTTTCATTTTTCCTCACCCTTATCTGTTTATACAAAAACATGTTAGGCTTAGTAGCTTCATCCACTTTGCTACCTTTAGCATTTATATCACCAATCGGCATCAGCTTCCGCTTTACCTGTATCTCCGGATTAGTCAGCCCTTCATTTTTTATGACACAAATTATTTACTAAGATACTTTATAAAGAAAACATAATACGTAAAGCTAGTAACGCGAAATAATTTAACGAAATAGCATGATGTGGTATGACCGAAAAAGGAATTGATCCGCACGACATCTGAGGAAGTGGTAAGATCTTCATTAGAAACTGATCGGTACTGCCTCTAAAAAAGTGATAAGATCTTTGTGAAATATTGATCCGCACGATATTTGAGGAAGTGATTAGATTTTTGTGAATAACTGATCTACACAAAATCTGAGGAAGTGACTTGATCTTCATGGAAAAATGATCTACACAATATCTGAAGAAGTGGTGGATCTTCGTGATGAACTGATCTACACAACATCTGAGGAAGTGGTGGATCTTCGTGCAAATTGATCTACACAACATCTGAGGAAGTGGTGGATCTTCATGGAAAATTGATCTACACAATATCTGAGGAAGTGGTGGATCTTCTTGAAGACTGATCTACACATCATCCGAGGAAGTGATGGATCTTCGTAAAAATTGATCTTCACATCATCTGAGGAAGTGGTGGATCTTCGTGAAAACTGATCTACACGACATCTGAGGAAGTGGTGGATCTTCATGAAGATTCATCTACACGACATTTGAGGAAATGGTGGATCTTCATAAAAATTGATCTACACATCGTCTGAGGAAGTAGTGGATCTTCGTGAAAATTGATCTACACGACATTTGAGGAAGTGGTGGATCTTCATGAAAATTGATCTACACGACATCTGAGGAAGTGGTAGATCTTGATGATGAAGTTGTTGTGTTCGTCTATTCCCTCGTTTATTGAAAGAGGAGTGAATTCTGTATCACTATTGTAAACAGATTCAAAAATGTTATGGTTAGCATGCGTTGCATGATTCTAATCCTAACATGTCTGATGTATGCATGCATGCATGATCCTAGTATGAAATGCAAAGTGCACATGTTAATGATTTTGTTTAAAGATTAGCTCGATTCATTTGTCCGCTTGTCTGTCGAAACTCTATTCGATGGTCGTGCCTTTCTTCTTCAAGCAAAATATCTGATCATATTCTATTTGTGGAGTGACTATTCTCCTTTTGAGGTGAGTTCTTGGAGAAAATCTTTTTCTCAATTGAGATTGCTCTCAGTCCTTGTACTTTTAAGAATATTTCTGGAGCAATATAGACACAATTATCAATTGATTGATAAAAGCCCAAGCAAATAAATTTGACCCCAATCTATTTGTGGAGTAGCTATTTTCCTTTTGGTGTTTTCTTGGCGAAAATCCTTTTCCGGATGGAGATTGCTCTCAGTCCCTGTATTTTTAGGAATGTTTTTGGAGCAATTTAGACAAAATTGTCAACTGAGTGACAAAGCCCAAACAACAAACATTGATAGCTACCGGACAAATTGGCACAATGCAGTACCCCACATTATCTTGCTAACAAGCTTGATAGGATCAATTTAACGAAACCTCTTGCATCTTGGAGTCTTTAAGTGAAAGTTCTCCTTGTATCACAAAGCTTTTGCTTTATCTTGTTTTGATCTTGGCAAAACCCATAAAGAATAGATTTTTGACTTGTACGGGTAATATAACGTTTATCCCCTATACTAGGGAAAAAGAGGTTGCCCCAGTAGAAGTTCAAATTGATATAAAGCGCGTGATAACTTCTCATGTCCCTTCTATGATTAGGGAAAGATTTTCGACCTCTACGAGTAATATAGCATTTATCCCCTATATTAGGAAAAAAGAGGTTTCCCCAGTAGGAGTTTGGATTGATATGAATCTCATGATGGCTTCTCATGTCCCATCCATGATTAGGGAAGAATTTTTGACATCTAAGGGTAATATAGCGTTTATTCCCTAGACTAGAGAAAAAGAGGCTGCTCAGATAGAAGCTCGAAGTGGTGCAAAACGAAGGATGGCTTATCATGCCCCTTCTTGTAGATTCTTGTTGTGGCAGAGCTCGTTCAGACAATTATTTTTCGCGAGACTGAATTCTAAATCAATCTCGATATTGTTCGATGATTCGGTCTCTGTGAACCTGAAACATCCGTTCGATCATAATGATGAGTGGTTTGTTCGAATTTTGCATAAAAAAGGGAAACAAGAATGCTTGTTGTATGTAGCACAAAAAAGTTCCATTTCATTATCGTTGGATGACAAAACTTAGGTCTTTTTACAAAAAAGTCCCTTGCTACTTATCGAGCCAAAGAGACAAATGTATTCTTCTGTACATAACTTAGAAAGATTCCAAAAACAGTAAGAAACTCTTTAACAATCTAATTGTCAAAGCAGTTGTAGGTTGGTTGAGTCCCTCAATCAAGGATTCATGGTCGCATTAGATCCAACAAAGTCTTCGAATCGTACGACTCCCATTTTAATGAACTTTTCCGTGAGCTTTTTAAAGCCGATACAATTTTCAATGGAATGCCCTACGACTCCGGCATGGTATTTGCATTGGGCGTTGGGATCATACCACTTGGGATATGGAAGTTGTATGGGATTCGTGTAGAATGGCGATACCACATGTGCATTGTACAAATTTTTGTACAATTCGCCATAAGATATCGGAATGGGCGTGAGTTTTTGTGTATTCGAGGCTGTGACTTTTGCTTGCCCCACTGTCAACGACTTTGAATAGCCGACATTATGGACATTGGTACTATTGACCTCATCATCTTCAAGTCTTCCGCTTCGAATAGCGTTTTCAATCATCTCGCCATTAATTATGATGTCTGAAAAGTCCTTCGTGGCACCTCCCAAGATTCGACCAAGGAAAGGTTTGTCTAGCGTTCCCACAAAAAGTGTCACCATTTCTTTTTCTGATAACGGAGGTTGCACCGGAGTAGCAACATCCCTCCAGCACTGAGCATATTGTTTGAAGCTCTCATCATGTCTTTTTTGCATGTTTTGTTAAGTAACCCTATCAGGGGTTATATCGATGACATGACTATATTGTCTAACGAAGGCTTGGGCTAGGTCATTCCATGAATTTATCTTGGAACGACTCAACTGATTGTACCATCTGGTTGCTGATCCAGTCAGACTATCTTGAAAGCAATGTATCAACAATGGATCATTGTTGATATAGCCTGTCATCCTTCTGACGTACATGGTGAGATGAGCTTCTGGGCAGGTGGTCCCATTATATTTTTCAAAATCTAGCATCTTGAACTTTGATGGCAGTACTAGATCTAGGACTAGGCTTAATTCTCTTGCCTCCACCATCGGGAATTGGTCGATGTTTTCCATGGATTTGAACTTTTCTTTGAGTTGTCTACATCGGTTTTCGATCTTCTTGTATAACTCGACTTTTGAGTTGTTTATTTCGTCAAAATCTGGTACCATACATTCCTTGGGGTTTGTGAATTACCAGACTTCCTAGGAGTGAGGACTCGGCTTGATTGCCCTGTACCTTGGATACATTAACTGATATACGAGTTTGAAGAAGATTTCCGAGTCATTCATCATTGCACTTGGGTCAATAACCATTTCTTTCTTCTTTTTTGGATCTTTGCCTGCCAACAAATTGGATATCTTTTCGAATAGATCATTTTGTGACTGTGAGATATGAGCGCGAATATCCGACTGCGCTTTTTCCAATCTATTTTCAAGGTCATGCTTGATATCTTCATGAGCTTGCTCAATCTTGGCTAATCTTTCTTCCATTATTTCGGCTTTGTTTTTGACGAGACGAGGATGTTGTTGCTTAGAATGACTGCAACGAAAATGCCCCTCTGATGTTAGGATCCTGGTGGATATGATGCAATATGACATACTTGATGTAACTAGGATGATGTGATGTATATGCAAAATGCTACAAAATATTTTATATAAAAGGATGTTGATTCAGTACAACTTTGAAAAGGAAGCTCGAATCAGAACGAAGCTTTCTCTACATAAAGTAGGTCTTGTTTGGCCTTCATATTTGAAATCTTGATTTTCTAGGGAAAAAAGCCGGCTTCTTGCCCCAAATAAAAACTCGGTTCGAACATCTAGAATCCGTAGATATTCGACCACTTCTCGAACCTACTTTTAAGGATTCGATCATGGTGCGATCTTAATCTTGAGTCTAGTCAAGGTGGGACTTCCATCATTGCTGGCATGAACTATCTCGAGCTATGTTCTCTTGATGTCACTAGTGGAACCCATTCCGGTGTCCCTCACCTTATCGAGAAAACGGTTCCTACATGACTAAACCTTTTTAACGGTTGTACTTGCATCAACACTTTTTTTTTTAAATTAAGAAGCGTGAATGCAAAAACGAGAAACGATGCAACACAAGGATACAAAAATACTACTATCGAATTAGACAATAATAAACGTACATGCTTTATGATGTATGAATATGCATATGATAAATATATTGTGAAAATAAATAACGAGCAATAAATAATAGAAATTAAAGGGCGTAAATAAACATAAACCCCCCATTCGCTCTCTTTCTAAAAAGAAAAACCCTTACAGGGTGACCCTCTAATCGGGCAGAGGTTCGGAATGATGGCTCTAAAGGTGGGCTTCTAGGGCTCACTAGATGAGGTTCGGTTCTAAGAGGTACCCGAACGAGACTTATTATCTTACTAAGGATAATAAATACGATTCAGGGGGATACATTTCTCTAAGTCTATGTGGAGACGTAGGTCTCACGAAGACAAATGGAAAAATATCCCGAAAGTAATTCACCATCCTACACGGAGACGGAACCTCAAGAAGGAGTGATTTCATGCTCCCACTTAAACGGATGGAACCCGGGTTGAGGGCTCATGAAATGGAGGCCTGAAAAGCATTTTAAAAAAAAATTAGTAAAATATTTGAAATAAATAAAGTAAATAAATTATTATATAAAAAATAACCGAATTTATATTTTCGATCGTTAAATAAAATGTAACCGATTTTGCGGCTCGACTCGCAAAAAAGTCCCCAGCGGAGTCGCCAGCTGTAATCACCGGAATTCGTCCGGGGAGTCGCCACCAATCATTTTTTAACGGTTCGATTGGAACACCAAAAATGCGTCTACGAACCCAGAGTGGATCTGGGAGTCTGTTACGCGTAGGGAAGGGTGAGCACCCCAACAACGCCCGAAATCGGCACCTGTCGGTTACAAAATATTTTATATGAACGAAATTATAAATTTGGTTTTAATTAATATTGTGATCCCAATAAAATATTTAAACTTGACGAAACATAATAGTAAAATATAAAAATAAATATAATAAGGACATTACGATGAAAATAACATAATAACAATATTCATAATAAAAACTAATAATAAATAATTAAACGTTATAATAGCAAAACAACATTATATTAATGGAAGAGATATACCGGTTATATATATATAAATATATTAATACAAAATAATAATAAAATAATGAAAATAATAACAAAGCAGTAGCAGAAATGTTAAGCATTAGATTGTAACGTGAAATTAAAATGAAATGGTGACTAAATAACGAATAAACCAAAACTGTAAAACCAAAATGTGAAGGATAAAAAGTGCAGGGACCGAGGGATTAATTTCCCCCTCTCTCCGGGTAAAGCACGGGTTCGGGAATGGATACGGGTTGGTTCGTGGAGCTCCAACATCAAAACTACGTCGTTTTTGGATGCCAATATAATACCCAAAATATTTGGTTCAACTGAACCACTTCTTTATTTTTTTCACATAACAAAAGCACAAAGCTTAAGGCTCTCTCTGCCTCTTCATGTACTCTGGTGGAGGACCGCCGTCCATCGTCGTCGGCCACCGTGTCGACCACCGTGTCGGCGACCGAAAATGGAAAAAGACTCACCTTTCTGATACTACTCAACGTGGGGAGTACGGATCTGGACTCGGAATTTCGAAAGAAGCTACGTACGCAAGTAGATCTAAGAACAAAGATGAGTATTCGATATCTTTTTACCTCTCTTTTTTCCTTTTTCTTTTTCAGTTTGATCCCGATTTTCTCTCTTTGTTTTTCGATTTGGTTTTGGATATGATATTTGATAAGTGCTCAACACACTATCACTTTTTACTCCTTTTATGGACATTAATCACTAAATATACACCCACTTGTACCAATGCATGAACTCAATGTGATATATTTAGAAGTTAAGCTCATAAAGATAATATTTATAGAAAAGGCACGTTTTACTGCATTTTTATATCTATGCAGGAGAACCAGTGCCGCGGCAGTGACAAGGCCGAGGCAGGACCTGATGCCGAGGCAACATCAGAAAGACAGGAAGCAAGATTGTAGGCGATGGAGAGATAAAAATCTAAGGAACGTGTCTGGACTCAAAGCCCATGAATTGGAGCTGGCTAGCATGAGGAAAAGCCCAAGAAAAGACCATGCGGGAAAGCCCCCTTAGCTGAATAAAACTTGGAAATATTTTAATTATGTACTTGACTTGTTCCCTACTCTAAGTTGTATTCTACTTAGGAAAGGTTTGCCCTAGGTCTAGCCTATATAAAAACCTAGCCATCCAATGTATTAGAGACGAAATACCTAGGGAGAGAGCCGATTCCTATACTTGTCTTCTTCCTCCCCATTATGTTCTAAACCTTTTTAGGGATTAGGTGAAGGTTGTTGAGTATATGTGAGAGGAAATTGTACTTTGTCTTTGATTCAATGCAATAAAATTATCAAGGTTTCCTTATCCTTTCTTATTCCTTGTTCTCGCATTCAAGCTCGAGAGAGGAGAGTGTGAGTCATCCATTTATCTAAGCTCGGGAGAGTTAGATTCACGAAAGGGATAAGTACGGTGTTTCAATCGCGAAATACTAACTCGGCCTAGGGATAGGTTAAGAGTTTCAGCGGCTAAAGGAAGTGTGAGATTGGTTGGTGAGTATAATTTGTTCACGCCAGGAGGTATCATCAAGGACTAGTCATCAACAACACTCTGACTTAGGGATAAGCGGAGTCATTAAAGGACACTTTGCCGAACTTTGGTAAAGTCTACCCACGAGCAAGGGATTGCCGCGACAGACAGTATTGTCGCTGCCAAGGCAGTAAACTGTAGTGCTGCCGAGGCAGTGATATACGATTGCATTGAGCATAGACAAGTCAATCAATTCCACAATACAACGCAACTGGATCCTGACCCATCTCTCTCTATTATTCCAACTCTTTATTTTTATTTAATTATTTTAGTTTAGATAACCCAACTCAAATCACTTGTGTTTTTACTTTTCTACAGAACAAGAAGGTGAAGGAAGCATAATAAGTCTACCGGTCCCTGAGGAGACGATAATCCGATAATACTTATCACTTATTACTTTCGATGTGTCCACTTGCACTAAATGCGCACTTTTGACACTCGACAAGTTTTTGGCGCCGTTGCTGGGGACTGACAACTAAATTTTGTTTTCTTTATTTTCTTGTTTATTTTTATATTTATTTTACTTTTGTTTTTCGTGGTGTATGACCAGGGCCAATCCTACCAACCCCTTGTACGAGTTAGATCTAGAGATCGAAAGAACAAGACAACGGTTGAGGAGACAGATCCAAGGAGCCATGGCAGATCACCCGGCAGGACAAAACTTACCTGCCGGCAATGGAGGACTTCCATCGCCACCTGGGCCGCGACAGCTCACTGTCAGAGACTTCCTGGAGGCGGACTTAAATGGATTAAACCCAGGAGTTGTCACACCGGAGATTGAAGCAGCCCATTTTGAACTAAAACCTGTAATGTTCAATATGTTAAATACAATTGGACAATTTGGTGGGTCTACAACTGAAGACGCAAGGCAGCACCTCAAGTCCTTCATGAAAATTTGCAACTCTTTCAAAATCCAAGGAGTCCATGAAGATGTCTTGCGATTAAAGCTATTCCCCTATTCACTGAGGGATAGGGCGAAAGCTTGGTTGAATAGCATTCCAGCAGGATCTATTGGTTCCTGGAGTGAACTTTGTCGTGATTTTATTACTCGTTTTAATCCCACAAACTTATATGATAGAATTCGTAATGAAATCACTTCTTTTCGACAGGCAGAAGACGAACCAATGTACGAGGCATGGGAGCGCTACAGGGAGCTATTGCACAAGTGTCCTTTGCATGGATTTCCCCTATGGACACAAGTGACAATGTTTTACAATGCCACGAATGGCCCGACAAGGATGATGTTAGGTGCCTCGGCAAACGGAACACTCCTTGATAAAGCACCTGAGGAAGCTATTGAAATATTGAATAAACTCGCAAAGAATGACTTTCAGTTTCCTACATCTAGGCGAGGAGGAGTAAGACGCTAAGTCACGGTAAATGAATTAGACACATCAAATTCAGTGGCAGCACAATTGGCCTCTCTTACCAAGATGGTGCAAAACCTACAGTTACAACAAAATACCCATGAGGTCAAGGTAATTGATTCCTACTGTGACTTATGTGGAGGTAACCACAGTTCCTCTGATTGCATGAATCAAGAAACCGGTATGTATGTTGGGAACTACAACCGAAACAATATGATGTCCAACACATACAACCCCTCATGGAAGAGGCATCCAAACCTATCATGGAGCAACCCTAACAATGACTTAAACCCAATCACCCAACCTTCAGGATTTCAGCAACCGATGCCGCAGCAGCAAGCCCAACAGTCAATGTTGCCGCAGCAGATGCAACAGCAACCGGTAAGTTCATTGGAGAACACGCTAAAGGCCTTCATGATGAAAACTGAGTCATACATGGCAGAGAATAGTAATTTCATCAAGAGGACATATGCCTTCATGAATAGAACTGAGATAAGGTTGCAAAATCAAGAAGCGGCCATTAAAACACTTGAAACTCAGGTTGGGCAGTTTGCTCAAAGCATAAATACTAGACCACAAGGAGGACTACCTAGCAATACTGAAGTTGCTAAGGTAATGGGCCATGAACAGTGCAAAGAAATCACTACTAGGAGTGGTCTACAGTTGAAGGAAAAGATCCTGGAGCGCCAAATTCAATCAGCAGATCGAGCAAAAGAAGAGGCTAAGCAAACTGAAAACACTGCCCCGGTAGAAAGCACTACAGCTCCTGAGCAGCCTGCCGAGGCAGCAATAACTCCAGTGGTGCCAGGTATTAAATTTCAAACTAAAGAAACCCTGGATGAGATGAGACCACCACCATCTTTCCCACAAAGGTTGAAAAAGCAAAAACAGCACCAGCAATTCAAGAAGCTTCTCGACATCTTGAAGCAAGTCCACATCAACATACCGTTCGTTGAAGCTATTGAACAAATGCCTAACTATGCCAAGTTCTTAAAGGACATGGTGCCAAAGAGGAAACGAATAGGTGAGTTTGAGACAGTGGCTGCTACTGAAGGATGCATGGCAATGCTGCATAACCGCATGCCACCAAAGTTAAAAGATCCTGGTTGCTTTATCATACCTTGTGCGATAGGTAAGAATTATGAAGGTAAGGCCCTATTCGGCAAAAAGATTAAGCCCAATGTGGATGAACATACAACAAAAAGGAGTGACCCACAACCGATTCACAACTAGGGCCAAAGGGAGAGAATAATTTTGGGAGATGCATTTGCATGCTCTCCACCAGTAACATGATCTCCCCCCTTTTTTTATTAATATATTAGGATTAGTTAGTTTATTTTTATTTATTTTCGCGTTAAGTATTTTTCTTTTGTGTGTTTTATTTAGGAATAATAAGCAAGAATAAAGGAGAAATAGTTCACAGCAGGAACTCTACCGAGGCAGAAAAACAGTGTCAGAGCCGCAGCAGTCTCAATGAGCAGAACAGTGTAACGGCTAGTCTATCGAGATTCCTGTCGCGGCAGAAAAGGAAACGGCAGAAAAGGAAACGGTAGAAAAAAGAAACGGTTACAAAACGGCTAGTGGCTTCAACGGTCACAAGGCCGAGGCCTATATAAGAAACTCCTTACTCTTGAACTATTCACTCTTGCTTTCTTGTTTTCTTAAGTATTCATAACAATCTCTCTCACATTACTCTCTGCCTACTCATAATCTCCGTGAAGTTTCAGATTCTTTTCAAGAAAAACTTCAAGAAATCACATCTCTCAATCTTGATGGCAACATACAAGCGATTTGCCCCCGCCAACGTAGAAGATCGCTTCAACCGATCTTTCATCGCTCGGCAACTGTGGGAAGAGCAAGGTTTCCAGCATGCAGACGATGAAAACTACAGCATTGAGCACTACCTCTTCGACAGAATTAAGTACCAAAATTGGGAAATTTTCTGTCTCCAACCTGCCCAGGCGAATGCTACGATCGTGCGAGAGTTCTATGCGCACGGGCCCAGCAAAGAATCCCTCTTTGTTCATTGTCACGGTAGGCCAGTCCAGCTAGATGTCGAGATAATCAACAATTTCTATGGCCTCACTCCTGACAGTGACATCCACGCCGAATTCATGGAAGACGTCACTGCCAAGGACTACGAGCTCATCAAAGATGACCTTTGTTACGCGAACACCCCATGGGAAACCGGTACCCATCGATGATCCGAAACAAGACAAAGCCTAAAGCCCGAGACCAAGATGTGGAATACCTTTTTCAAGCGACGGCTCATCCCCACATCACACAATAGCACGGTGGATCGCAAAAGATTGGTGCTTATCCAATCCATCATCAACAAAAGGACCATCAACGTTGGAGAGATTATCCTTCGGGAAATTCACGAGTGCGGTAAGAAAGATAGGGGACCATTGTAAGACGAGGATGGACCAGGGACTTCTGTCAGAAAGTCATGCAGATCACGCAAGCAGAGCCTGTCCATGCAACGCCGCAGCAGTTTACTGTCGATACTGCTGTCGGGGCCCAGTACACGGCAGACATGCCTGGTACTGCCCACACCTCTGCCGCAACAGACCCGTACCAGGAAATCTTGCAACGGATGGCAGCAGTGGACCTCAGACAACAAAGGTACATGGAGTACCAAAGGGACTTCAATGGCACCTTAGCCCAGATGATGTTGCACGCTTTCCCGGACCAAAGAGCTCAATTTCCAGAGTTTCCCAACAACATGTTCGTCACAGCCGCCCCTTACACCGAGACTACACCAGCCCCAGGAGGACCAAGGTCGTTCTTCCATGCAGCCCCTCAGCCCCAATACCAGGCTGCCGGCCCATCCAGGGCAGTGAATTCTGCCACGGCCTCGTCTGCCAGCAGAAGGCCATCCAAGCGGAGGGCCATTTTCAGCACTCCACCCCGATCACCAATTATCATGGGTAGTCTATCAGCCGAGATAGATGCCTACGTGCACCAAAGCTCCACTGCCGCCGGCCCAAGTACCCACTACACCGGAGGAGCAACAACAATGGGAGGAGGAACGGACGTAATGCTAA
The DNA here is from genome assembly GCA_035048815.1 of Abelmoschus esculentus. Taxonomy (NCBI): domain Eukaryota; kingdom Viridiplantae; phylum Streptophyta; class Magnoliopsida; order Malvales; family Malvaceae; genus Abelmoschus; species Abelmoschus esculentus. Next base: position 6,698,654 of record JAUCBN010000063.1, on the reverse strand, counting down.
CAGAAGAGATGGCTGATGTATAAGAAGGAGAAGAGGTAGAGGCCCCAATGCAACGGACACCACCTACACGAGTCCAACCGCCCCGGTAAGCAAAAGAGCAACCATCGCCTTCACCAAGGACAAAGCATTCGGCAGCCAGGCCGAGGAGGAAAATTGTTACAAGCAGCTCTTCGGAGTCGCTTTAAAATCTTTGTCCTTAATTAAATATTACTTGCCATTACTGTTTTAATTGCTGCTTATTTTATATTTTGTTTTGCCGCTTATTTCTTCAAATATAAAGCATTGAGGACAATGTTTGGTTTGAGTTTGGGGGTGCAGATTCACTGTCAAGGCAGCAATCTACTGCCGTGGCCTTGCCAAAAAGGGAGTATTTCAGTGAATTTTTTTTTCTTAATTTTTCATGCTCCCGCCTTACTTGAAATAATTGCCTACACTTTTGCATTGCGTATCATCAGTATTGCCTTAGTTTATTCTTTAAGGTTATAGAAATCTTTCTCCTTACCATGATTAGGGCCTGTTAAGAGGGCTTAACCTTAGGATGCTTAAGGATGAAAACTTAGAAGCTTACTATAGGAAGAACTTTAAACACTTTTGGGACTTGTTGGATTATAGGAGTTCTTTTAATGAACTTAGGTGATAAAGACTTAGATTTTTGGAAAACTAACTAGAGGTGCCTACCACCGGCTTTAGAAAGTCTCTTCTTCATGCTAGAGGTGCCCGAAATTGGCTCTAGTATGTTTTAAGGAATATTAAAAAGAAAGAAGGAATTGAGTGAAAAGAAAAGCACAAGTCCTTGAGGTGCCCGAAATTGGCTCAAGATTTAGTGTTTGAGAAAAGAAGAGAACACTTAACCAAAATCTACTTGTCTTGAACTTAGAGTTTGTCTAAGAAAACCTTTAATCAAACTTGTCCACAAAAACGCACACACTCACAATTCTTATAGCTTGTTTCTAGGTAAACCCTTGGGTAACCGAATGGTTAAGGCTTAAGAATAGGCCTAGTTATGGTGGGGAGAATAGATGGACATGTAAGACCAAGAGAGAGTAGAGTTCGGCAAATTGATGGTTTGCATTGCTTGAGGACAAGCAATAGTTCGAGTTTGGGGGTGTGATAAGTGCTCAACACACTATCACTTTTTACTCCTTTTATGGGCATTAATCACCAAATATACACCCACTTGTACCAATGCATGAACTCAATGTGATATATTTAGAAGTTAAGCTCATAAAGATAATATTTATAGAAAAGGCACGTTTTACTGCATTTTTATATCTGTGCAGGAGAACCAGTGCCGCGGCAGTGACAAGGCTGAGGCAGGACCTGATGCCGAGGCAACAGCAGAAAGACAGGAAGCAAGACTGTAGGCGATGGAGAGATAAAAATCTAAGGAACATGCATGGACACAAAGCCCATGAATCGGAGCTGGCTAGCATGAGGAAAAGCCCAAGAAAAGACCACGCGGGAAAGCCCCCTTAGTTGAATAAAACTTGGAAATATTTTAATTATGTACTTGACTTGTTCCCTACTCCAAGTTGTATTCTACTTAGGAAAGGTTTGCCCTAGGTCTAGCCTATATAAAGACCTAGCCACCCAATGTATTAGAGACGGAATACCTAGGGAGAGAGTCGATTCCTATACTTGTCTTCTTCCTCCCCATTATGTTCTAAACCTTCTTAGGGATTAGGTGAAGGTTGTTGAGTATATGTGAGAGGAGATTGTACTTTGTCTTTGATTCAATGCAATAAAATTATCAAGGTTTGCTTATCCTTTGTTATTCCTTGTTCTCGCATTCAATCTCGGGAGAGGAGAGTGTGAGTCATCCATTTATCTAAGCTCGGGAGAGTTAGATTCACGAAAGGGATAAGTACGGTGTTTCAATCGCGAAATACTAACTCGTCCTAGGGATAGGTTAAGAGTTTTAGCGGCTAAAAGAAGTGTGAGATTGGTTGATGAGTATAATTGGTTCACGCCAGGAGGTATCATCAAGGACTAGTCATCAACAACACTCTGACTTAGGGATAAGCGGAGTCATTCAAGCACACTTTGCCGAACTTTGGTAAAGTCTACCCACGAGCAAGGGATTGCCGCGACAGACAGTATTGTCGCTGCCCAGGCAGTAAACTGCAGTGCTCTCGAGGCAGTGATATACGATTGCATTGAGCAGAGACAAGTCAATCAATTCCACAATGCAACGCAACTGGATCCTGACCCATCTCTCTCTATTATTCCAACTCTTTATTTTTATTTAGTTATTTTAGTTTAGATAACCCAACTCAAATCACTTATGTTTTTACTTTTCTACAGAACAAGAAGGTGAAGGAAGCATATTAAGTCTATCGGTCCCTGAGGAGAAGATAATCCGATAATACTTATCACTTATTACTTTCGATGTGTCCACTTGCACTAAACGCGCACTTTTGACACGCGACAATATTGTTTGTGGTTCGAATTTTTTTGATTGAATTGTTGGTCGGTCTAAAGAACCGATTACATTTGGTTCAAATGGGTACTTATACCCAGATTTTACATATATTTTATTACAAAAATCTTCCAGGTTTAGATCTAAAAACCTAGATCTAATGATGCTCGCTGAATCTTACAGGTCGGTGACAAGGACGGTGGGCGGTGGCTGGTGGCCGGTCCAATCTGCGTGGGGCACGTGGCAACCACGTGGAGGAGGCAGCAACAATGAGAGGAGCGGTGGCAGCCATGAGGTCTAGGGTTAGGTGATTTTTTTAGTTTAGGATATTAGGGTTAATGTTGGATTGTGGGCTGGTGGTTATTGGGTTTGTATTTGGGTTATGGTTTTATATTTTAAAATGGGCTATGACACATTTCATATAAACATATTTTAATCTTCTTAAAATCAAGATAAGTTTATACGATTTTAATTTTAAACAAATGTTAAAAAATTAAATCCAACGAAGCCTAAAACAACGCTTCAGTCCTGAGTCAATGGCTTTGTTGTGCCTGGGAACACGGGGAAGAAGTTAGGACCGGGAGGAGCCAAAGCATTGAATTTAATAGGAATAAAATAGTAAGTGTTGTTGGTTAAGTAGAATGCAAAACAGAACATCAGCACTGACAAATAATAATAATAATAAACAAACAAGAATAAATAATAAATCGTGTTGTGGTATGAAGGTCACTGCCTTAGAAACAATTCGCCACGATGTGTGTAATCACTGCTTTAGGTGGTTGTCCCCCAAAGGTTAATACGATCGCTCCAAACGATGTACACCCAAGTTTTGGAGTGGACTATGGCGGTAGTGATCATCTAATCTAAAAGGAAGAACTCAACCTCTAAATAAAACTCTCAAATTTCACAAAGAAAGCATAAAGCTTTTCTAAATGATGATTCAAAAATAAGAAGTGAAACCTCTTATTTATAGATTGAAAGTAGGGGCAAATTTGTCCAAGAATTAAATAAAATCTGATTTAAAATTTAAATTTAAATTTAATATCAGATAATATCAAATCTTAGATAATATATATTGAAAATTAGATTTAATAACTGATAATATCAAATCAAATCTCTTATATGTATTAAATCTAATCGGTTACACATTTAAAATTCAAAAGGAATTTTAAATTAACCAAACTACTCCCATGTTTCCTATAAATATAGAGTCTGGGATTCAAGCATTACATATAATCCTCCACTAATGCGAAAGAATCCTACTAAAAGAATCATAGAATTCGACCAACACAAGACGAGCACTAGCGAGATTAGTTACTTAAGTACATAGTGAACGAATCTTGAACTAGTATGTAGTGATGATGAGTAATCCTTCTTTTAGATAAGTAAAACTAGTCTTAAACTTTCTAAGATCGAGGTAAACTCATAATATGTAATCCCCTCGAACCGGTCTAGACGCCACCTGACTCGAACGAGTTACACGGGGAATATCGAGGCTAATCTGGAGACTCGCCCCGGTAAACGATCCTATATTTTTTTTTCTTTTTTATCTTATCTAGATGCTTTAATTAGATCCTATATGTTTGTGCAAGGACTAAGTTCAAAGTGCAGCGGAAATTAATGTAAGACAAGTTCTAGTTTAACCGAACAAGTTTTAGGGACCTAATTATAATTTTCCAAAAGACCATCGTATTTTTGCCTAAGTATCGATACTCTATGAACATGTATCGAAACCTCTGCCCAGAAAAGTGCAGATCATACAAGAATCAAGTCTAAATTAAAATACTAAGGTTCTTTAGATGCATACAAGACCCTATAGGCATAATCCACACTTCAAACAACATTTCTATATGCAAAGTCACCTAAATACAAAGGCAAAGCACATATATCTTAAGCATAATTCAACATCATAAACTTGGCAACACATACTTCAAAAAATCTTAACAATTCTCATAAAACTCAATATCAAAATAAGTTCAATAACATAGGTTCCAAAACAAAATTCCAAACTCAATAATCCTCTAATCCATTGCTCTCAACTACTTAGGTTCATAACTTAAGAAAATACATACTTGAGCTAAAGAAAACACTAAAATAGGCATGATTGGCTCCTTTGCTTTCTGATTGCTTCCAACACTTATCTACATTGCAAGGGGAAAAGAGAGTGATTAAGCTTAAAGCTTAGTGAGGGCAATAAAACATTTAAAACAACACCTGCAATGCAGCCCATAATTACTCAATTACAATAAAGGTAAAACATGTCATGCTTTCTTTAAAACAACATAATCATGTTATTAATGTTAATAGCAAATCCAGCAAGTGTTAACAAAATCATGGCTCACAAGCCAACATAAAGTACCGGTAAAATCCCTTTTAAAATATATCTCATGCTTTCAAAGCAAAACAAGGCTATCATGCAATTCACCTAGCAAAGCCTAATTCGACATAACACTTGCAATTTTTAAATAGAAAACATAAATTATATTGAGGCTAGTGATCCGATTTGTACTACTCCAAATCGTTAGGATAAAAGGGCAACTGCATGTTAGTACTACTCCCAAAGCATGTGCATGTTGATACTACTCTCAACATGAATTATTTCACCTTGGTGTCCGGTGACAGTACTACTCCCATCAACCCGGATGTGACAGTACTACTCCCATCACATAGCATTAGACTAAAAGTCAAAATGCAACACGCAAGGAATTTAAACACGTACGACTTTTGAATATTTATAGTGCACTTTAGACCCTATTGATCGATCAACGTATCCTATAAGGTTCATCACTTAATAGCCAATATGTATATCAAAAACCAATGCTCAAACTTAATTCAAAACTAAATTAAACACATGCTTCCCAATATTTTAAGTTTCGAAACATAAACCGATAAAATCACCTTTAACTCAATTTTCAAAGTAAAAATCATGGAAGCATCAATTGTATATCAAAACCATTATAAATCAGCAACATGAGCATTAAATCACCATGTATAAACATCTATGCAAAATCAACATTAAGCATGACAAAGTTCATAATAAAAACATAGAGTAATATGGGAACTCTTTTGCGAAAACTTAAAATTTACTTACTTACGAGTATAGGGAGGTTTTCACACCTTCCCTAGAATCCCAAACCTCTTTAAAAGAAATTTAAAACACTGCCGAAGAAGCCACTCTCATAAACAACTCACTGATAACCGTTACTTACCCGCCAAGCCACCGGAACGAACCAAAACACCTTCAAACGCGATCTCCTATCTCTTGTCTTGTTTCAAGCATCAAAACCAAGGGGTTTAATGCTTCTTAACACACAAAAGAAACCCTCAAGTCGGATCCCTACACAACAACCCTTAAAACCTATCAAAACCTAAACCGAAAACTTTCCGAAACACCCCAAACTTCACCTACGCCTAATGTCCGAGATTAGGGATATTAAAAACACTTTATAAAAATCATAACACAATATAAATAATCCATTTAGGATCCAAAAATAGTGGGTGAAAACCCATGAACGAAAATTGAGATTTTTACCCGAAAAACCGATTTTTATGAAATTAAAGGATTAAAACGATTGTTCCAAGCCAAGAACTTGGGAATTTCAATAAAGAACTTTATTTTTATAGAGGATTGATGAAATCTCACCTCCAAAACTGATCCAATTGTTTTTCGGGTTTTAAAACGAGAAAACGATGAGAAAACAAGAAGATTTGAAGAAGAAAAGTTATAATAATTATTGGGAACGAAATTAATTGAAAAAGAATGAGTTTTTACCTTTAAATCTTGATGAACGACTGCCTCCAATGAGGGAAAACGAAAATTAGAAAAATATGTGATATTTAGGTTAATTAAAAAGGGTTTTAAGACTTTAAAATTGGGTTTAATTAAGTTATTTAAGTTAAAATAGATTTTGGGCTTAATTAATTAAAAATTGGAAAGCCTAGACCATCTAGGATTATAATTGGATCAAAGCACCTTAAAGATTCAAAGTTTTGTCTTGTTTTATAAAATTATCCTCAAAGTTTCAATTTTTACAAAACGATCACTAATTTCAAAATCTTAGGGTTTCAAGAGTCGATTTCCAAAATTGATTTGACCAAAGTCAAATATATGTTATTTAAGGATTTTTGAATATTTTTCCTCAATTTATTTTGATTAAAAACTATTTTTTAAGTATTTTATCCCAAACCAGGCTAAACCGGCTAAACCGATCCACTAACTCCTGAGCCCAAACTTGGGGCGTTACATAACACATAACTAATCCCTTCATCTATAAAAGTCCGCGATGTGAAGATATGTATATACACGAAGTATACATTTAGCCATCTTACATCGGGATTTTAGTAAATGTACTAGAAAAATAGCCCATCGTTTTTCATACAAGGCGACTAACCCTTCTCACTTACATAGGTTATTTCCTCAAGTTTATCTCAACATAAATCACCTGAATCAGGCTATGAAATAATTAAGATCTTTGTATAAAGCTCAACCTCACAAGAAAATAAGGTGATTTTCTTCAAGTTCATATTAAATGAATCACCCAAACTCTGGGCTAAGAAATCATTAAGAATAAAAACTCAACCTCTTTGTTCGGTAAATTCAATAATGTTCTTCTCAATAGAACAACCCAATCTCTTTGGATAGAATTATTAAGAGTTAAAATAAACTCATCCTTCCGAACAGTAAGTTCAATTAGTTCTTCGCAATAGGTCTAAGAACTTATAAAGAGTAGTTATTCAACCAAAATCGGTAAATTCATCAAGTCTTTCTCATTAAAACCACCCAAACCTGGGCTATGAATTTATTAAGAGCATTAAGCTCAGCCTGGGCATGTACATGAAACGTTATAGGGATTGGCTAAATGGACATGTACACTATGAGTCTTTCCATGGTTTTGTTTGACCACATTGAACTTAGATAACTAAGTTGGGTATACACCATGAATCACTCAAGCAATGGGCTTAAGACTTATCCCCCTCGATGAATACAGAATTTGTTTCCTGCTCAATCCTTTGATAGGAGGATCAACCAAATTCATCTTCGACTTAATATACTCTAAGGCGAGTACTCTGTTCTTTATTAGGTGTCTCATAGATTTGCAGCTTCTGTGAATGTGTCTCTTCTTACTATTGTAAGCTTGATTTAGGGATACATATATCGCAAATTACGAATCGCACAATAAATATATCGGAGGAGTCGATTTTCCCCACAGAGGTATCTCTAATAAAAGATTCTTAAGTCACTCGACTTCTTGCCCAGCTAAGTCTAGAGCTATAAACTTTGACTCTATAGTGGAGCTTGCAATACAAGTCTGCTTGTAGACTTCCACGAGATTACAACTTCACCTAAAGTGAAAATATATCCACTCGTAGAGCTTACCTCATAAATATAAGAAATCTAGTTGATGTCACAACATCATTCCAAAGTAACAGGATAGCCAACAAAATTAAGTTTCCAATCCATAGTACCCTTAAGGTACTTTAGTAAGCATCTAAGAGCCTTACAATGTTCACCACTTGGATTATGAGTATATCTACTTAATCTACTCATAACATAGACAATATCGAGTCGAGTAGAGTTCATTAAGAACAGTAGTCTTCTAATAATTTTAGCATATTCAACCTGGGAAACACAACTTCTTTTATTTTTAACGAGATGAGTGCTAGAGTCAAAAAGGGTTCGAGTAGAGATGACATCCTAACTGTCAAAAATCTTTAATATTTTTGAGTAAACCCTATAACTACTATCATAGCCTTATATCTCTGGATTGACCCATCTGGCATGAGTTTCTTCCTAAAAAACTCATTTGTTGTTGATAGGTTTAAATCTTGTAGGCAAGTCTACTGATTCTCAAATGTGATTTAGACATTATTGACTCTAGTTTATTATTAACAACGCTTTTCCAAAAAATAACGTTAATAAATCTCATAGATTCTTCATAAAATTCTTATATAACAAGAAAACTTTAGCTATAGGATCTGATAAGTTGTCTAAATCATTTATCTAAAAAATAAAGGAAGTAACAACATCTGGTCCAAAAAAGGTTTTTTAATCTTTTCTTCTTACTTATTTTAAGCTCTAAATCAAACTCTAGAGCATCTCATGCGACACTATTGGTAGCATACTCAATAAATACTACATCAATGGTTTAGGGATCAATAGTGGACTTCTTAAAGTCAGGCAAACCTATTTTAGCCAGACACCCCCACACTTTTAGGTATTGTAAGTTAGGTGCATAACCTTTGCACAAATCGTATGGGGTTGAGTCTAATTTCTTATGAGGTACCCAGTTTAAGATTTACCGATAGAATGACTTCCCCTAATATGTTATCAGCTAACTCAGAACTTATCAACAATGAATTCATTATCTCTTTTAAGGTTTTGTTTTTCCTCTCGGCTATGCCATTTTATTGAGGAAAGTAAGGGACAAAAGTTTCATGAACTATGTCATTCGTTTCATATACCTCTTTAAGAAATTTAAATCTAAACTCACCACCTCTATCAGACCTAATACTTTTCATCTTTTTCATAAAGAGAATTTTCATGGAGATTTCTACACACTCTAAAATAGACAAATCTTTTTTTCCTTCTTAATACTATGAAGAAAAGAGCTCAATGAGATTTAATAGCTACAAACATATTTTATTAGCATAAATTTCTATCATTTTCTCTTTATTTTAAACAAGATCATTGCCTTAAAAGACCACAAGAAATATCCCTACTATGACCGAAAGAAAGATATCTTAGAGATTATTAAGATTATTATTCTAACTTCTGCACTAAGTATAGAATATTTATTTAGTCATAGTATTTTATAAATTGGAATAATGAGTATAGTAACGCATCAGGTAGGTCTTGAAAGAGAGGTGGTGCAGAAAGCACACTTAAATACCAAGTCTTTCAAAGAACCAATCCTAGACGTGCATTTTTTAAACTATCTCACTACTTTCCAATTAATCTCTTATGAATATTTCCCTCTTCATTTAGGTCTTTTAAAAGTCATGCTTAATATATATTACCTACACAAAAAAAAAATATTAGGCATACTCGAGATAAATTTTCTACTTAAAAAAGTCATCTAGCCTTCTTTTACAACCTAGTCTAAAAGATACTCACTAAGCTTACACACTAGGTAAAGACTTAATATAAATTCATGTATTATAAATCATGAAGTAAATAATCTGGCCTTATAAGTAGAAACACAATTCATGTAGACCTTGTCTATTTTGATCATGCCTGCAGTTTCAATCCTTACATCATGACCCAAAAATTCATCATGACCGATATTTCACATATATTTTAAATCTACAAAATTCAAATAAAAATTATATATGGTTAGTCACGAATATAATTTACTAATAGTAATAAAAATAATTCATTGATAGTAAAAGATCTTTATCTTTAGGATTTTAATTTTTAAACTTCAACTTTATCACCATTTTCGATAGTTAACCTGTCTAGTGCGTCAAACTTGAACAAAGCCAAAATCAGCTTGACGATAATGTCATTTTTGCAGTAGAATTTCTAAATTGTTGGTTAAGTAGACTGCAAAATAGGGCATCAACACTGACAGGTAATAATAATAAACAAACAAGAACAAATAATAAACCGTGTCGTGGTATGGAGGTCACTGCCTTAAAAATAATTTGCCCCAATGTGTGTAATCGTTGCTTTAGGCGGCTTTCCCCCCAAAGATTAACACGGCTCAAGTTACAAATACCCAGATTGCATCAGATAAAGTTCAAACTTTAAGTGAAGTTCTTGAAGCTATTATCTTCTTACTTTAGTTGATACTTGAAATTTCTTTTTTCATCGAATCTCAAATATCCTTTTACGTGTCTTTACATAGGATGGTCTCTAAGGTTGAACGGTTAATCATTTGAAAGAAATAATTCTTTTCCTTAAGATCTTTCAATTTTCAAACGTCATTTTTTAGTTGTTGTGCATCCATTACTTTTGTTGTCAACTCAGATATTCCTATAAAGATGACTTGTTAATGCTCTTTGAATCTGAATTTTTTTCATCAACATGCTCTAATGATCGTAGTGACCATCAAAGCGAAGAATTGATGGTTGTAAAAAATTATTAGAGACCAATTTGGTTGAAGGAAAAAAGAAGAGAAATTTTTTGCTTATCACTAAATAAACTTGACTTTGATACTATTGTTCTGCGAGTAACAAATAATAGAAATAAACAAAATGCAATTTAATGAAATTCAAATCATATTATTCAAAGAGCAAACAACCTTTTAAATAAGTTGTACAACTTAACAAAATAAGCAAAAAAATGCAACTAATCCTTAAAATATTAAAAATATAACAACATAATCACAAACAACTACTGTCCTGCAAACTAGGTCTGTAAATAAATTATTAAAAAAATCTAACACAATCATCTTTATTCTTTCTTGGTCTTTGAATCCCAACATAATCTCTATCTAACTAATGGTACTTCTTTGAGTTTGAACGATCTTATCCTTTAGTTCTACCTCAATCTTATTGAGTCGGTCTTGCATGCCCTTTTGGTTCAGCTCCATAGTTGTCATCCTATCATCCATGGCTACCTTCCTAGTTTAAGAGTGAGTATTGTACTTGTTTGAAATCTTCTCCACTTGAATTCAATCGACTTCCAATGAACCTTAGAGGTGACAAACGGGTCACTCGGTTCGGGTTCGGTTCAGATTGTTTCAGTTTAGTTCATTTTCGGTTTTGTTTACATTCGGTTTAGAATTGATTCGGGTCGGTTTGGGTCTGGTTCGGGGTTTAATTCCGTTATAGGATAATTTGGGTCGGTTCAGGTATCGGATCGGTGATTCGGGTCAATATCATATCAGTTGTTTTTGGGTCAAGTCAATATCGAATCGGATGTTTTCGAGTCAAGTCCATATCGGGTCATTCAGATCGGGTTAATCTTTGAATTTTCGGGTTAATTTGGTTTGAGTTGGACTTGAGTATGAATTTAATCATGTATATTATATATAGAATTAATCATATATTCTCTTAAAAGTATGTTTTTTTATTTGTATTAGGATGAAAGTGAAAAGAGGAAAAAGTATAAGGACCAACTTGATAAATATCCTAATAATTATTTTTATTCCATAAATGAATAGTTCACATCAATATAAGAAAATGGTGGGAGTTAGATTTTTGGTACAAGATTTGCGTGAAAAGCTATAAAAGGGAAAAGTTTCGATTTTAAAGTTGGATAAACATTTGACCTCGAAATGTCACAAAATTTTGAAGAATGATGTAGGATGACTCAAGAATTATGAAATTTCATATTGGAATTGTTTTGAATTTTTTGCCTCAATTTTTATTCGAGTAAAGGCAATATTGATAATTTAAGGGCTAATGTCAGTTTTGTAAATACATAGATTCATTAATGACATCTTGATCATTTTACCCTTACTTTTTGTATATTATTGACTATGGAAAAGTTATTTTTGAGGTGTTATCATATTATTGGTCATAATTCAAGGGTAATATGGTAATGGTACTATTCAAGGGTTTAGGGTTTAGGGTTTTAGGGTTTATTGGCCATAATATGATATTAAACATTAAATTATTATCAGATGTTGTGATCAACTAGTATTATCATAATATAAAAAGATAATAAAACATATATTATTTTATTATTTATCATATTGCTGAAAAATAAACAATAGTAAAAATAAATTATTCATTCACTTTGACTCAAATATCGGGTTAAAATCGGATTGATGTTCGGTTTAGATCGGTTTTGAGCAAGTTAATTTCGGGTTACTTTTGGTTCGAGTGAAAATTATTTCGGGTGAAAATCGGTTCAGGTCAAATCGGTTATGGGTCTATATCGGTTCTTCTAGAATTCGGATCGGTTTCGGTTCGAGATTCGGATCACGATAGGATGATTTTGTTCAGATTCAATCGAGTTTCGATTTGAGTAAATCAGTTCAGTTTCGGTTCTCGAATCAAGTTTACCAGTTCTATGGAACCTCTCATAGTTAATCTTATTATTTTATTACTTATTTAGGAGATTCAATTTGTCTACAAGATAAATTATGATATGAGGATGAGTGTAACGACCCAGATTCAGATCCGAGTGTTAGGTTAACCCGAGAGGTTTGGGCTTTGGTTTTAGACCCCGGGTTTGGGTAGTTTGGGCCTTAGGCTTGTTGGGTTGAGAGTTGGGCCTTGTTAGTAAGGGTATTTTGGTAAATGCCTAAAGGTGAGGACAAAAGGATTGGGATTTAATTCTCTTGCAGAGAATGACTTCATCTTTTCTCTTTTCTTCATCCTCCTTCATCTTAGTTGCAAGGGAAATGAAGAGCAAAAAGGTAAATCTTTATCAGTTTTGTTAGAAATCTCGTTTTTGTTTTGAAGGGAATGTTGTAAGGCTTTCAAGGATCTATAGAACAAGGTAAGAAAGTGTTGGTTTGGTGAGGATGAAGGTTTAAGAGGGGTTTTGAGTGGAGTGCGGGATTTGGTTTTTGGAGAGCTTAAATCCTTGTTTGTAAGTGTTTTTAAGCTTTGAGGATCATCTTAGGTTGGTTCTAAGTTGTTCTTATCCTTTCCTTTGTAGAGAAACAAGTAGAAAAGCCATCATCAAGCTTGAGGAAGGAGAAATCTTGAGGGTGAGCTTGGAGCTCAGGTTTGCTGCTTTTGTTGTTGTTTTTGCTTGAGGTTGGTACTCCCTACTCTTCCTATCATCATCCATATCATTTTAGTGTGCATACATATAGATTTCCATGCATGAGTGTTTGTTTGAAGCTTTAGAACCTTTAATGGTAAATTTCGGATTTGTGTATTTGATGACTGGAAAATGATGTTAAAACACTCTAAACACTCCCAATAATGAGTAGGAACACTTTAGAATCGAATAGATTAATGTTGGGAAGAATCCTTAAACTTTTCTAAGTGAAACCTACAAGTTCGTGCAGGGGTATCGATACTGGAGGCCCGTGTATCGATACCCATGAGGGAAAATTAGGCTAATGGAGTGGGGGTATCGAAACGGGTTTCGATACCAAACCTTCCAGTGGCATCTTCGATTCGATACCCGTATCGAAGCAAATAATCCCCCTTTTCGTTGACTTTAAAAATGGTCAAAGGGTATTGATACTAGTGTTTCGATACCCTCTTTGGGTGGGTATCGATACCCTCTTTGGGTGGGTATCGATACAGGGTGTTTTGATACCCCACCTAAGGGTATCGATACCCCTGCGAAATCTTGACAAGTTAAGTATTGTTTGAGGTTCGATAAGAGAATTAAGGGTCCTAATGAATCTTATAAATAATGAAATGAACCGTTAACAAAAGATTGATGCTATAACCCCGAACAATTAAGTTATGTTAAGTCTTGATATGTTTTGATGAGAAGATCCTAGATGGATCGTTTGTATGTATCGAGTCCTTGTGTGATGGAAATCCGGATATCCAAAAGTTTTGCAACACGTTGAAGGCCATCCGATGTAACATTACGGGTGATGTATTGAAGACTTTTATTCCGAGTGTTGGGCGTCCTCACTCGAAGATGTTCGATGTAACATTCCGAGCATGGGATTGGTTGGGCAGCCTCCATCCCTTATTCTCCGAACGTTGGGCGGCTTCGTTCGAAGATGTCCGATGTAATATTCTGGGCATAGGATTTGAGGGCGGCCTCAATCCTGAGTGTAGGATCCCGATGTTGTGTGGACGCGGGCCTCACTCTTGTGTGTTATTAGTGATGTGACATGTATATGCTGTGTGCGATACTATACATTGTTTATGTCATGTGTTAGGCAAGCATGCTAGACCATCATATCATGTACGATATTTATATGTTCTGCTTTACTGCTTATGATATGCATGATTTTGGGCCGAGTTCGGCGTACCCACTGAGCTTTCGTAGCTCAACATTCGAAATGTGTTCTCGTGCGTAGGTTAGGTGAAGCCGATTTCTGTGGAGCACCATCGAGGTTTGGATTTCAGCATCGACTTGTGTCAAAGTATAATGATTAGATGTAGTGGGCTAGTACTTTGTCGAACCCTATATGTAATTGTAACTCTGTTTATTTTAATTTGGGTCGAATGTTTTAAATGGTTTGTAATATTTTGGAGCTCCGATTGCTTTATATTATTTTGGGATTATGTTTTAACTTAAATGGATTTTATGAATCGTATTTTGGACTTGAGTTGGATTTTATTTTTTGGGCTTTCGAAAGAAATTTTGAAATACAGGTTTTGAGCCAGAAGCCCAATGTGACATCCGGATCGGAGTGTTACAATGAGTATGATGCAAATGAATATGATGTTAATGAAATACATAAGATATTAATAATCGAAATACGATGTTGCAAGAAAAAAATATGGCTTTCCATATTTGATCTTTACAAAGAGATAAACCTAACCACATGCATTCCGGTTCTCTATGGCTTTCCATATGGCTCTAATGGGTCAAAACTTCTTAAATTCTCAATCATGTGAGTTTAGATGTATTAAGGTGGATAAGAAATTTGATCTTTATCCATTACACGCTTGAGAACCAAAAACGGCTCGAGAAAATGCATTTCCATTATATTCATATAAAGGGTTACTCAGGAAAAATATAGGTATTATAGACCAATGTCTTTCAATAGTCGATACGGATAGTTACTTGTGAAGACGTAGTTAGGGGTGTACATTATTCGGTTTTAACTGAATTAATCGATCGAATCGAATTTATTTTAGTTAATTTTGTCGGTTAATTTTAGATAAATTTGGTTAAAAGTTAATTTTATTAAAAAAAATTGGTTATCGATTAATTTGATTCAAAATCAGTTAATTAGTCGAATTAACTAAAATTATTATATATTAAATATTATATTATATATAGATATCTTTATTTTTAGTCATTAGACATTTAAAAATTATAAAATAATCATTAAATTTGTATCAAATTAAAATAAAATAAAAATTTAGTGATTAAAAAAATATTTTATCACAATTTAATGACCTATTGTGTAATTTATTCAAAATTTTATAATAAATTTCGATTAATTTGAAAATCGACTGAATTAACCAAAATAATTTTGATTTCGGTTAATTCGGTTATAAATATTTTATTCCGTTAACGGTTAAAATTCTAAATTTTTTGATTGATTCAGTTATGGTTAATTCGGTTCGGCCACCAACCGAATCTTCCACATAATTTGGATAAAACTTGGATAGAAGACCTGCGTCATGATCCAAGAGCACACAAAATAAATACAAACGAACTACAAAACAAGATAACTCATGATCAAATAAAAATTATCTTCTTTAAAATAACTTCAATAAAATCGTTAAATTATGATAACGAAGCCGCCACCGTTTCTTTTACAATAAATAAATTGAAAACTCAAAAACAAATTAAAGATTATAGAATCTCAAAGTTCGATGGTACAATTATATATGGGGAAATATCAATACCCTTACAACGCCCGTAAAACAACATTTATTTAGTCATTAATATTTTCTAACGAGTTGTAAATCTCAATTAAATCTAAAGTGTGTACGTTTTAAATGTTCAAAAAAGTATAATTTGTAAGCCTAATTAAGGAATCTAGCGTAGGAAATTAATTTATTATGAAATAAATTAAAAAATGACAATAATTAATTAATAGAATCTAAACCCGAAAACCTACTTATTATGAAATTGTTTTAATGTCTAAATCAAAGATTTTAAAAAATCCTAAACTAGGAGCTTTAATATCTAAAATTAGAATGATAAAGATATAATAAAAGTAAACAATAAATATGTAAAAAGAAATAAAAATAAATTGAATAAAAAAAGTTGATAGCAAAAGTGAAAAAGGAATGAACCGAATTGTACAAATGCAAACTTGTAGTGTTGTGGCATGAAATCTGGAGGAGAAGGGCATGGGTCCAATCCGGGAATCGACCGGTTCATGGGTCGAATATAAAAGTCAAAATTAGAAACAAGGAGTAATATGTTATATGAAATGCGTAAATTATGTCATGAACTCTTTTTATCACGTTATTTGTGATCTTAATCAATCAGATTTATTTATCTCATATTTTTTAAGTTGAATCATCATCTTTTTCTTACATATAATTAGTGAGTAGGTAGCTATCAGGTAGTTACTCAAAAATGAACGAACCAAATTATATGAACCACAAATAACGTAAAAAATAAGATTTATGATATAATCTCTCGTTTTATATATAATATAATCTCTCGTTTTGTATAGTGTGAATTAAAAAAATAAAGTCTATTTATAGACTTCAAAAAAAAAACCTAAAAATAATTTACACGTTAATGCTAGATATTTTTTTAAATGAAGATAATATCAAGGTGAATGAATTTTTGGTTTTCCCGTAACTTAGAAAGTTGTTCTGTTATCATGTCAGAATCTTTTGATTATGTTTGGAAATTTGGATATTGACACGTTGTGTTAGAGATAAATAATTGTGATATTGTGAAAGTGTTACAACGACAATCAAATGCTCTAAAAGATTGTGCGCTTGTAGATATGGTTCATGAGCTCTTGTCTCGATCTTGGTTTGTACAGATTCGTCAGATAAATTGAGAAATAAATATGGTGGCGGATAAACTAGCTGTAAAAGATAATAGAGTAGATGTGGGTGTTATCGAGTATCATTTCATCCCTCAAGATCTCGTGGAATAAGTCAGTAGGGACGCAGAGTATGGGTAAAACTTAGTGTTTGTTGTTTCCTTGTTTTTTATGGTTTCATGTGTTTGTTTTCGATTGAAGTGATTTTTCTTGGATCTTATAATCTAATAACGTTATAAGTACCCTTTTTCTCCGCTTAAAGTTAGAGATGTTTTTAACAAGGCTTATATCAATATCCACCTATCAATAAAAAATATATTTTAAATTGATTAAAACAAATAAGTATAAAATGGAATTTAATGAAAAATAATTAATAAAATAATAAAATTAAATTTCAGTTTTAGATCCGTATCTAGTTTTTTACCCGTATTATCTTCAATTTTAACGAACATATCTTGAGTTTTTAGTGTCCAATTGAGACATAAGATGATTTAAAAGTAAATAAAATATTATCAATTCTTGGGAAGTCATCTTAGCCCAAAAATGTTTGGATACTAAAAAATTCTCCATGAGTCTATAGTTAGAATTCCTTTTCATCACTTGATTTCCTATATTTTGGATAAAATCGTTTGCAATTTTCTTATATTTAAAAAAATTATTAGGTGAAACCTGTTCACCACGTTATCTGTAGTCTCAAATAATCAAAATCGTTCATCTCAATTTTTTTAAAGTGAATCATCACCTCTTTCATACATGTAATTAGTGGGTGGGTAATTATTAGGTAGTTATTTAAAGATAAATAATTCTGATTGCTTGAACCATGGATGAATGAACAAGATTCACCTAATAATCTTTCTTATAATTGACATGATTAGGATCTTGTGTAATCTATAAGGATAACTAAAATACATTAATAATAATATAACAAAAATTAACAATAAAAAATAAAAAAATGGGTTGAATAAACCCTTATTTATATAAATATATATATGTAATAACCCATTTTTCTTAAAACCAACCCAAATAATTAACCCAACAGCCCACTAAATAGACCAGATCCAATATTCAACAAAAAAAACTAATAATATTATCAAACCCTAGCCCTTTATCCCTTCCCAGCCGTCGCCATCTTGTCTAGCCTCTCGCCTTTGCGCGTGCACCACACGCGCTCCCTTATTGGATTTCCAAACGACCACCACCTCATCACCGGTCACCTGCTACACCGCCCAAACCTGCAAAAACGGGGATAAAAAGTCAGAAAAACAAGATTTCTTTTTTGTTTTATAATGTAAAAAATATGGGTTATATATACCCATTCGAATCGAATGTAAAAGGGAGGAGAATGGAATAAAAAGAAGAGATTCAGAAGAAGAAAAAAATATATCATAAAACCGCCATATATTCGAAACAAAAATAAAAAAATAGAGTGAAATAGGATAAAAAATCGAGAAAAGGTAAAGAAAATCTTACTAGACCTTTGATTTTTTTCTTAGATCTACGTTCATACGGGCATTTTTTCGAAAATCCAACATCAGATTTGGACTCCTCACGTCGAAAGCATTCGGAAATTTGTTTGTTATTTTTTTTCGATTTTCGCCGTCGCCAATGACAACCGATGATGGTCAGCGCTGGTTCTTCACCGAGAGTAGATGAAGAAGATGAGAGCTTTATAAAAGCTCTGAATTTTCTTAAAAAAAGGGAAAACAAATGAAACATTGTCAAAAAAGGTATTTAACCATTAACCAAAACGACGTCGTTTTGGTACATGTGGACATTCCCCAAAATGACGTCGTTTTGATCCTGGAGCCCAGTATCCGACCCGTGAGCTGACTTGGAGCCGTGTTTAACCCGCGATAAGGGGGAAATTGCTCCTGTGGTCCCTGCATTCCATATCCTCTCGCGCTTTGGATCTCCAGTTTGCATATCCTTACATTCTAGTCCATGTTTTTATTATTATTTAAGCTCTATATTTTTATTTTTTGTTCAATCTGGTTATTGTTTCATATATTATTACTAGTATTTTTTTACCATATATATTATTACCATATTATAGTTTTGAATTTTGATATATATATATATATATTAATATATTACCGTATTTAATTTTTACCTTTGCTATATATTAATTAATATATATTACCATATTATAACTTTGACTTTTATTATATGTATGTTAATATATTACCATTAATATATATGTTTGACTTCTACCATATATTATTATTATTATTATTATTATTATTATTATTATTATTATTATTATTATTATTATTATATTTAATTATGTATTATAGTTTTAATGTATTTATTAAGTTGGTTTCAAATAATTTCTTAATGGGATTACAACTTTAAATTAATACCGAATTTGTATTTTTCGTTCGTATAAAATATCATGTAACCGACAGGTGCTAATTTTAGGCGTTGTAGGGGTGTTCACCCTTCCCTACGCGTAACAGACTCCCGGATCCAACTCTAGTTCGTAGAACCATTTTTGGTGTTCCAATCGCACCGTAAAAAAGATTGGTGGTGACTCCTCGGACGAATTCCTATGATTATAGCTGGCGACTCCGTTGGGGAGATATTTTTGAGAGTCGAGCCTAAAATCGGTTATATTTTATTTAATGAATCAAAAATATAAATTCAGTTTATTTTTAATTTTGTGATCCCGTTTTATTTTTTATTTTATTTTATTTAAATTATTTTACTAATATGTTTTTAAGTGTTTTTTTTAGGATCCCTATTTCATGAGCTCTCAACCTGGGCTCCGTCTAATTAAGTGAGAGCATGAAACCACTCATTCGTGAGGTTCCGCCTCTGTGTAGCATGATGAATTGCTTTCGGGATATTTTCCATTTGTCTTCGTCAGACTTACGTCTCCTCATAGACCTAGAGAAACGTATCCCCCTGAATTGAGTTTATTATCCTTAGTAGGGTAATAATTTTCGTTCGGGTACCTTCTAGAAACACACTGCATATAGTGAGCCCTAGAAGCCTACCTTAGATCCGTCATGTCAAACCTCTTCCCGATTAGAGGGTCGCCCTATAGGGTTTTTCTTTTTAGAGAGCGAGCGAGGGGGTTTCGTTTATTTACGCTCTTATTTTTTTTTTGCTTTATTTTTTGTTATTTATGTTCGCAATATAATTGCCATATGCACATTCATGCATCATAAAGCATACACATTTATTATTATCTAATTAAATACTGACGTCTTTGTATATTCGTGTTATCTTGTTTCTCGTTTTCTGCATCTGCATTTTATTTAAAAAAAGATATTGGTACAAGTACAACCGTTAAAAAGGATCAGCCACATAAAACCGTTTCCTTGATAAGGTGAGGGGCACCTGAATGGGTTCCACTGGCATCGAGACAACATGGATCGAAATATGTCGTTCCAGCAATGATAAAGGAATCATCTTAACCAGAAGCAGGATCATGCTAAAATAGAAATCACGCCATAACCGAAGCTTTAAAGAAAGTCCGAGATATGACCGAATATATATGGACTCCAATTGTTCGAGACAAAATTTTATTTGGGGCAGACAACTAGCATTGCTTCTCCAGAAGATTAAAATTTCGAAGATGAAGGTCAAACAAGACCCATTTTATGTGAAGAAAGCTTCGTTCTAACATGAGCTTCCTTTTCAAAGTTGTATTAAATCAACCCCTTTTTATAAAATATTTTGTACCATTTTGCATATACATGACATCATTTTAGTTGCATCAAGCATATCATTTTGCATCATTGTTACCATAATTCTAACATCAAAAGGGTATGTTTGTTGCTGTAAGTCTGACACCTGTTAAAGATACAATATCCTTATTTTACAAGAAGCAAGGACGAAGACATGGAACAAAGACAGGTGAAACTTGAGAAAGCATGCGAAGATGTCAAACAGGATATCGAAAACAAGTTGAAAAAAATATAGCAGAATACGCACGTGTACATTTCATAGTCACATGATGACCTGATTAAAAGAATGGCCAAGATGTTGACCGAAAGGGATTTTAAAAGGCGAAAAAAGACCCAAACGTAATGATCAAAGGTTCAACCTATGGATCGATCGAAACCTTTACAGCAAAAATGAAAATGACCAAACAAGAATTTTAAGGAAGATGTGCCAACCTAGAAATACAGATGTCAGCATTGAAAAATGAAAGAAACCAGTTGAAGTTTGGGACACAGTCCCAAGAACAGAAAATGGAAAGGATAAAGAAAGGCAAAAACAAAGGAGAAGAAGGTCTGAGTGAGCTGCAAGGCGAAGACAAGCTTCGAGAGCCAACAAAATATACGGGTACTGATCGAAAAATTGGTTACTAGGAAAGGAAGTTTAAGGATGCACATGCACAACAAGCTCTTATGCAAGAAGAGTTGGTCCATAGTAGATCCAAGAATATCAGTTTGAGGGATCGAATTATTGAATCGGAAAAACCCTCACAGGGACATAATAACCAAGACTTCACGGTTGAGGAGAAAGCAAGTATGAATTTTCCAAAAGCGAGATCAAGTCAGAAGACGAACGCAGAAGAAAAAAAGTTTGCCCCTATTCTCATTTCCTACGGCGAGTTATATAAGAATCTGTATAATGCACATGTAGTCTCTCTGTTTTATATAAAATCGTGGCAACTTCCTTACCCAAAATAGTACGACCCTGAAGTTCAATGTGAATACTATGCCGGAATTGCAGGGCATTCCATTGAGAATTGCAATAGTTTCAAGAAGCTCGTGAACAAGCTTATAGATATGGGGGTTGTAAGATTTGAAAACTAGAAAATATCTAGCGCGATCGAGAACCCTTGATGTCCCCTTTTTGGAAACTTTTTCCACCTTGTAATTACTCGGATTAAGCAGACTACTGAATAGTTTCGTTCCGTTTTTAGAATATTTCAAAACTATGTACATAACATACTTGTTACTCTAGCCCGAGAGTAACGAGAGTTTTTTGTAAAAGGGCTTAAAACTATCCGTATGAAATGAAATTTTTTGTGCTACATAGGAAAAGTAGTCTTGTTCCTTTTTACACACGGATGTCAAACAAATTGCGCACTTTCAGAAGCAAACAATTGTTTCAAGTCCTCAAGTATCGACATATCAAATAATGTCGAGATTGATCCAAAATTCATCATCGGGGAGTTGTTTGAGTCTGAAAATGATCAAGACTATGGTCCATATTTTGAGTTGCTAAAAGCAGGCGAAGAGGACATGCCTGGACTAAGCACGAATATCATGGTACACATGCTTCCCATAAAGGAGGATTGCAAACAGTTCAACAAAAGTTACAAAGAATAAGGTTCGATGTATGAGGGAACCTTTTGCTATAAGTTAATGCCCTTTTTACTAAAAATTTTGGGGGCAACATATCAGCGAGGCATGATCGCTTTGTTCCAGGACATGATGATTGAATTCAGTGTTGACGATATGATTTCCATGTCACACATAAAACTTTTCTTGAAACTAAGAAACTTTCCACTAAAGTTGAATACTGCCAGATGCCTTCGAGGTCGCATCCGAGAAGTTGTTAGGTCTCATATTCAACGAAAGGAGGCCATAATTTATGAAACTCAAGATTTGAATTTTGACGATGATTTCAATTCCACAGGCATAAGATATTGGGGCAATGCTAGTATCCCCGGAAGATGACTGCAACCCTTTTGTCAGTAAGCTCAACTCCGATTGCACCAATAATATAACAGGATATGAAGATGAGAGCTTTATAAAAGCTCTGAATTTTGTTAAAAAAAGGGGAAACAAATGAAGCATTGTCAAAAAAGGTGTATTTAACCATTAACCAAAACGACGTCGTTTTGGTACAGATGGACATTACTCAAAACGACGTCGTTTTGATCTTAGAGCCCAGTATACGACCCGTCAGTTGACCCAGACCCATGTTTAACCCGCGATAAGGGGAAAATGCTCTCGTGGTCCCTACATTCCATATCCTCTCGAGCTTTGGATCTCCAGTTTATGTATCCTTACATTCTAGTCCATGTTTTTTATTATTTAAGCTTTATATTTTTATTTTTTGTTCAATCTGGTTATTGTTTTATATATTATTACTAGTATTTTTTTTACCATATATATATATTATTACCATATTATAGTTTTTACTTTTGATATATATATATATATATTAATATATTATCATATTTAATTTTTACCTTTGTTATATATTAATTAATATATATTACCATATTATAATTGACTTTTATTATATGCATGTTAATATATTACCATTAATATATATGTTTGACTTCTACCATATATTATTATTATATTTAATTATGTATTATAGTTTTAATATATTTATTAAGCTGGTTTCAAATAATTTTTTAATGGGATTACAACTTTAAATTAATACCGAATTTATATTTTTTGTTCGTATGAAATATCATGTAACCGATAGGTATCAATTTTGGGCGTTGTAGGGGTGTTCACCCTTCCCTACGCGTAACAGACTCCCGGATCTAACTTTAGTTCGCAAAACCATATAGACTCGTAACTGATAATCCTAACGTGATCCGAAACCCGAACCGAAACTGAAATTGATCCGAATTCTAGTAGAACCGATATAGACTCGTAACTGATTTAACCCAAACCGATTTTCACCCGAACCTATTTTCAGTTGAACCGAAAGTAACTTGAAATTAACTTGCTCAAAACCGATCTAAACCGAACATCAATCCGATTTTAACCCGATAATTGAGTCAAAGTGAATGAATAATTTATTTTTACTATTGTTTATTTTTTAACAATATAATAAAATAATATATGTTTTATTATCTTTTTGTATTATGATAATACTAGTTAATCACTACATTTGATAATATGATAACACCTTAGTGAAACAAATTGAATCAATTTTTTTTTTTCTCTTACCTTGGTGAAACACGTCAGGTTGAAGAAAAGGACTCAAAATATGATAATTTTCTAGATAATTCTCTAATTAATGACATATTTAATCTAGTATTTAAAAATACTCCAAATAGTACCATTACCATATTACCCTTAAATTATGACCAATAATATGATAACACCTCAAAAATTACTTTTCCATAGTTAATAATATACAAAAAGTAAGGGTAAAATGACCAAGATGCCATAATAAATCCATATATTTACAAAAATGACATAAGCCCTTAAATTACCAATACTGCCTTTACTTGAATAAAAATCGAGGCAAAAAATTTCAAAACAATTCCAATACGAAATGTCCTAATCCTTGAGTCATCCTATATTATTCTTCAAAATTTTGTGACATTTCGAGGTCAAATGATTACCCAACTTTAGAATCGAAACATTTTCTTTTATAGCTTTTCACGCAAATCTTGTACCGAAATTTTTTCCCTCCAAAATTTTTATACTAAAAGTAAAATAATCTCAAACTTAAAAAATAAGTGACTTATTTCCATCAAAAATTTAATCTTTTCACTCTTTTTTTATCAATTGTCTTTTTATTTCTTTTATCAATTGTTTTGGTTTAATTTAATTAAGTCATAATTTATATTAATTTAATAAAAATCTATATTTGATTTTAGAATACTTTTAATTATGTTTGTAATTTATTTTTTATATTTTAATTTAATTTAATTAATCTAAGTTAAATAAATTAATTTAACTTAATTAAATATTAATTTAAAATTATAATTTTACTATTTTATTTAGTTTTAATGTATTTAATTTTAATTATAATTTTTAATAAAATATTATTTTAAAATTATAATTAAAATTAAATACATTAAAACTAAATAAAATAGTAAATAAATTAATTTAATTAAATATGTAATACTAAATTTAAATATTAAGCCCTAAATTAATTATCATGTCTAATTCTATTTTTTAAGACTAATTATATTTACCAATATTTTAAATTCATCAAATTATAGATATACTTAATTATATGTCATGTAAATATTAAGTCTTGTTAATATTAATTCAAGTCAATAACAGGTCGGGTTCAAAAACACGTCGGGTCATTTATCAAGTCTAGTTTAAAACAGGTCGGGTTCAAAACAGGTTGGGGAAAATCAGGTCTTGGGTCGATTCAGTCGGGTAATATCGATTATCTGCCAGGTCAGACTCGAGTTCGGGTTTGTTTCAGTCAGATGCAGGTCGGGTTTCGGGTCCATATTAATAGGTTGAAATCGGGTTCGGGTCATTCTTGGTCGGATACAGTTCGGGTTTGGCTACTACAGTAACATGTCCAACTCAGGTTCGGGTCAACAACAGTTGGATACATATTGGGTTCAAGTCATTACATTCCCCGGTCAAACCAGGTTCTAACTCGAACATATTTTAGTCGGGATTTCAGGTCGGGTCAACTTTTTACATCCCTAAGTGATACAAGTAAATTAAAAAGTGCAACTTTCAAAAGAAAAAAAATTAAAAAGTGCAGATACAAGTTTTAAAACCTTACATGTTGATCACTGAAATTGTATTATTAAATTAGAACCCTAAATGAATCCTAAACACATTGAAAATTGATATGCATGCTCTTAGAATATTGAGTTACTCACTGGTATCATCAATTACAGATAAAGATTTAAAAATTATAAGAATTACTATTTAATCCTATAAACTTATAAAATTTACAAAATAGTCTATAAAATAAATATTATTGACTTGTATTGATCTATTACCCTCATTAAATCGAACATGTGCCATTAAACCATTGTATAACATTGAATGACCATTAAATCAACCAAAATATTGTATCGATTGTTGTATCGCTCACTGAAAATATTCAAAGTTTTTACAATAATAAAGCATAATAGATTTTACAATAATTTTAACCATAAGTAAAACAATGTAAAGTAAATAGATATTAATTTTCAAAAAAATTAACCACAAGTCCAGGGGGAAATAATTAATTAAATAAAATATTATAATTTCATATTAAAATTTATAAATATATAAGTTGTATTAAAATTTATAAATATATAAGTTGTAAAAATGTAATTGTTCTAAAATTATCGATACATAATAGGCAAATGACTTAAATGATAAATAAATGTTTAAATTATATTTTTAGATAAGTGTTTTAAGTATTTTAGGGTCAAATAAATGTCTAATATTTTTATGTTATTTTAATAATTGTTCGTTGTGATTGCTCGTTAATTTTCTTCGTTAACTATCGTTACAAGATACGTTTTAACTTCGTCGACTTAATAAGCGATAAGGGATGTGTGAATCACTTGACAAAACAAAGATGTTTTATTCCTTACCAAAAATATGAACACCGATGATAATGGTAAAATTTAAAATTTAAGAATTATTTTAAGATTACTTAAAAATTAAATTTATTTTTTTAAAATATTATCCTGTATTATATTTTAATTAGCTAACAATTTTTTAATGAATAACACCTATTTAAATAATCTTTATAATATTAAATATTTATTTAACTAAAAATATTTTAAATATTTATTAAAAAAAATATAATTCGGACGCTTAAGTAGAAAAGAAAAGACAAGGGACAGGCCGAAATTCCCAAAACCCTTGTGAAGTGATAAACCCACTCTTTTCAAATCCTCGATAACTATCCATTTCTCCATCACATCCTCCGCCCCGCCTTATCTTCTTCAAACCCTCATTTCGCTCTACTGCAACCCAATGTCGAACGACCAGGAACAACTCACTGAGTCGCTAGACTCCGAAGATGAAGACGATGACGGGCAAGGGCAACAACTCACTGATTCGCAACTGCAGAACCCAGAATCCGACTCTGACTCCGACTCCTCTTCCTCCGACGACTACATCGAAGAATCTGATAACGAATCACTGACCTACGTCCGACCTGGAGATGCCCCACCGGAGTCTGAAAACACAGCCGAAGCCAACATCCGGAGATACACTCGGGTTCTGGAGAGCAAGAGAATGAAGAGGCTCCAAGAGGAGGAAGACGAGGACTACGTTTACTACGAAGACTTGTGGAATTTTCCTCCAGACCCCGAGAATTGGAGGGAAGAGGATTTGCAGGAGTATTGGGTGGATGCTCCGTTGGAAATGACAAAACCCGGTTGGGACCCGGTTTGGGCTGATGAGGAAGATTGGGAAGTTGTTAGGAATGAGATTCAGGAAGGTCGGGACCCGGGCATTGCCCCGTTCTATGTTCCTTATAGGAAGCCTTATCCGGCTATACCAGAAGATCATTATGATATTTCCAACCCCAAAGCGGTTATTGAAGAGTTGGACAGGATTGAGGAGTTCCTCAAGTGGGTCAGCTACATTTTCCCAGATGGAAGCTCGTACGTTCGAATTCTCTCTCTCTCTCAAAAGTAGGATATGTCCGTGAAGTAAGCTTTGTTAATTGCGAGACCAAAAAAACTTTGGGTTTATATGAGGAATACGTGAATATTTGTTGAAAGTTATAGTCCTTTACACCTTTTTAGTCTAATAGTTTGCTTTTGACATGGTTGAATTTCTGAGTAATAGTATGCCTGATTCTTGACTTGCTTTGACTTGTTTGATTACTAATCATCATCATTCTGCATTTTAAGGTATGAAGGAACTGTTTGGGATGATTTGGCTCATGGAAAAGGTGTTTATGTTGCAGAACAGGGTCTGGTCAGGTTTGTCAATGTTTAACTCATCAGCCTTGATTATTTGTGTTTGGTTTACCTCTGTTACTGCATCTAATGATTTTCTCAGCTTTCTTCATCCATCTGTTCTAGTACCATTCTGCATTGATAGACCCTTAAACATGCATATAAGATTGTGCTTTAGTTGTAGGATTCAGTGGTGTTTCCAAGCACCAAGGTGCTAGACAAAAAACACAACTGAGACCCTTTCGGGAAAGGTGTATTATATCTGAAACATACCTGGTTGCACCTAGGTGTGCCTTCTTGTAAAGCAGTAGGTGCAAATAGAAGCTTGGCCCATTGAAGTTCTACTGAGTATGTTTTGTCCCATTAATTTGTTAATAGTAAAAAAGTGGAGAATATCAAACACTCTACTTGTTTTTTTGCGTGTTCTACAACAAACATGGACCATATTGGTGAAAAAGGGAAAAAAAGAAAAGATTGTATATTTTTTAGGATCACAGTGAATCACTCTTTAGAGTTTATTAACAGAATCACATATCTTAAGCATGTTGTATTTATGAACACAAAATTAACATACAATGCTTTACTTGCAAGCATTGTTTTGCATCTTGCTCCTTGGGAAATATAAGGGCTGTAGTGCCTTGAGTGCATTGTGTACCCTTGATTAATGATGGTAGGATTGAAATGATTGCATCTGCATTGTTCAACCCTGAGGGTGCTCTTTGAATATTCATTTTTCTCTATTTTATGGGTCCATACGTTTGTCCCATATTGAGCTAATGAGTTGTGTCAATTACTTTTTGAGCCGCTTACATTTGACACACACACAACAAGAAATAAAGAAAAAGAGAATCTTACAAGATGGTTCCTTTCTATAGGTATGAAGGTGAATGGCTGCAAAACAACATGGAAGGTCATGGGGTTGTTCATGTTGATATTCCTGATATAGAACCTGTGCCTGGTTCCAAGTATGTAACAACTTGTTAACTACTTATAACATTCTTATGTTATAAAGTACATTTTATAATATCACAATAAACTCATCATTTATACAGTGAACTTAGATTTTTTCCTCTTTTTTTAGGCTTGAAGCAAAAATGCGAGCTGAAGGGAAAATAATATCAAGAGATTTCATGACTCCTGAAGATAGAGAATGGTTAGAGATGGATGTTGAAGATAGCATTCGTCTGGCAGATGGGCAATTTGAAATACCATTTTATGAGAATGATATATGGATCGAACATTTTGGGAGAAAACCGTATGTTTCTCTATCAAGTATTCTATTCCTTTCTGTCTTACTATTGTCATCCTTGCATGAGTCTGCCCCTTTTTTGTGATCATGTGCATGTTGCTTTTAGTTATATCATGCAAGGCGCTTGTACCTTACTTTTTCTGCTTAACTTTTGCGACTTAAGCTTGCATATATCTCAGTTTATGATGTTATGAAGAAAAAGCATGTCTGTTTCAGGGAGAAGGGTCGATATCGCTATGCTGGGCAGTGGAAGCATGGCAGAATGCATGGGTGTGGTGTATATGAAGTCAATGAGCGCACCATATATGTATGTGCTTGAAATTAATGGAATCCGTTTCTTCTATGAAGAAGATGTGGATTATTTGTGCATAAGATTCAGTACATGCTGCACCTCATGGCCTCTACTTTATAGGCCTCAATTTTCTTCAAATAATGCTTTATAATAACATAAAAATTGAAAAAGAGAAGATTTATGTCATTTTTTAAAAGAAAGATGCTAAGTTTAATGGTTTGAAGAGAATGCAATACATTCATCAAATTTTGGTTAGTGGCTGATTCTCTATATATTCTTCTTTCATATACTTTTTGTAGGAACCATTTTGGCTTTTTTCATATTCTCTTATAACAGTGTTCAGCTGCTTTTGTGTTCCATAATTTGTATGACTGCAGGGTAGATTCTATTTTGGAGAGCTGTTGGAGGATTTATACGGTTGTGATGAGAACATTTCAGCGGTATTTTCATTTTTTTATTCTTGATAAATAGTTCTAAAATGAAGTAGGGGGAAGAAATTCTATATTATTGTATTTCTCTGACATTGTAGTCTTTCAGATGCATGCTGGTATAGCAGAGGTTGCTGCTGCTAAGGCTCGGATGTTTGTTAATAAGCCTGATGGAAGTATGTAATCTTGACTCTATTAACTATAAGATTCATAGAATTGCAACATGTTTACCATAGTAACTTGTAAGATTTTGTTCATGAAAACATGATAAATGTCTATATCTTATGTTTGACAAAGAACTGGGATAGTAGAGTAGTACTTTGGAATCCTAGATAAAAATGCATAACATCTTTAAAATTTGACTGGTTCAAGTATATGTGACGTAGTTACTCTTAGTATTATAAAATTTATATCATGTAAAATTTTCATAATAATATAATATCCTACATCCATGTATAGCTGAGTAAATAAAATTAATAGAAGTAAAAAATAGAATAAATATGGGTGGGCTGGAAACAAGGTTGGGTTAGCCTTTTATAAATATGGATGGGCTTAGGTGAAATTTTAGGCCGGGATTGGGCAAGTATGAAGTTTGTTAATCCCATGAATTCAAGCGTGTGCTAGATCTTGGTTGTAAAACCATGCTTGAGTAAGAAACATAAAGCGATGGAAACAAAAAAGAAAATTATAAGTGGCTGAGCTCTGTATCTTGTGTTAACTGGACAAGTCAACATTTTGGCATGTGATGAAGCTGAATCCTTTAAAGTTGTAGAAACTTGGATCTAGTGACGAATATGGGTTAAAAGTATAGTTGGTAAAAGCCCCTTTTGAAGTTTTAGAAACTTATATTAAAAGATGAATATTGGTTATAAGTCATCAATGGTAAAAGCCTTGAAATATTCTGCTTTTCTAGTTTTTGCATGCAAAAAGAAATTCTTCGGAGATTTCAAAGGAGCATCTCGATGATTGTATTTGTAGAATTTGTTTTTTGGGTCCTTTGGAATATATGATTTGAAGTTCAATTGCAGATTGTCTTGCTGGATTTTCCTCATTGTGGAGAGCCTGACTTGAATATTCTTTAAAACATGACTTTCTCATCAACAGTTAGCAAGATTGAGATGATACTATAATTTACCTCTACATGATATTTTGGAATCACTATGCCTTTTTACATTTAGTCACCAACAAATTTAAACATTAACCATTTACGATCATGACTTCTCTCGTGGATTGCATGTGCAGTGGTTAGGGAAGAGAGGGGTCCTTATGGTGATCCTCAACACCCCTATTTCTATGAAGAGGATGATGTGTGGATGGCACCGGGCTTTATCAATCAGTTCTATGAAGTAAGTGAAACTTCTTTTGCATGGTGGATTCTTCCCATGATCTTGAAAAGTGGAGGAAATAAGTATGTTTTCTGGCAGGTTCCTGAATATTGGAAAACATATGTGCATGAAGTTGATCAGGAAAGAGAAATGTGGTTAAACTCATTTTATAAAGCTCCCTTGAGGTTACCGATGCCTGCAGAGCTTGAATATTGGTGGTCAAAAGGTACTTCTTAGTATTCCCTTCAGTTCTTATGTCAGGAATCCTTTTTTCTTTTTCGGTTTGCTAAAATTGATGTTTACAATTTCTTGATCAGATGAGACTCCTGAATTTATTCTTATCAACAAAGAACCGGAGCCTGACCCTGAAGATCCATCAAAACTAATATATACCGAAGACCCACTCATTTTGCATACCCCAACTGGAAGATTGATAAATTACATTGAGGATGAGGAACATGGTGTTCGATTGTTTTGGCAACCACCTCTGAAAGAGGGCGAAGAGCCGGATGAGGAGAAGGTTCAGTTCCTACCCCTTGGATTTGATGAGTTCTATGGACGGGAAGTGATTCAGAAAAAGGATAATATATGGAAGCGTTTAATAATGGCAATAGAAAACGCGTTGAAGCCAGGATTTGATAAACTAGAAAAGTGGACTGAAGAGAAGAAAAAAGCAGGTAAAATGAAGATGGAGCTTATTGAAAAGGAACTTGACTTTATAGAGGCTGAACTGTGTTTGGAAGAAGCCATTGAGGACTTGGATGAAGAGCTAAAGAAGAAAGAGAAAGAGGAGGAGAAGAAGATGGAAATGGGTTTGCTGGAGGATGAAGAAGATACTTCTGTGGCTGCTAGCCAAGAGGAAAAAGCCATTCCCAAAGATGATATTGACAAAGGTGTCAATGAAGAGGAAGATGGAGAGGAAGAGGAAGAGGATGATGACGACGATGATGATGTTACACCTTCCAGTTTTGGATCTGTTGCTGCCGACCAGAAGGGGAAGAAGCCTTGGGAGCCTCCATTTTCTTCATCTTCATTGTCGTTTGCTTCTTGCAGCCTTGTTTCAGCAGTAAGTTAATATTATTCATTTTTATTTCCTTGATTTGTTCTCATTTCTGTGCATACTTTGTGTGATTGCTTAAGCAGAAAAAAAAACACATCTGAAGTGAAACCTTGTTTCATCTGATATGCTTTTATTCGGATATCAAATTTTAACCGAACTGGACATAAATGTCCATTCTGTTTGTTTTCAGAACATACTAATTAAATAGGTAGTCTCTTATATTGTGTATTTCAACTATTATAACATTTTGCTTTACAGGTTCCATCTACATTGAGGGAATCATTTTTATCTTTGAAACAAGGTAAGTTACCGCTAAAATCCCGCCCTCCATCGCGTGTGAAAAACACCGATGAGCCCTTGCAAATAATCGATTCGGTCAGTTTCCCTCCGGTGCTAGGCCAGAAAGGAAGGTTGAGAGCATTTACACAAGATCATCAGAAGTTTCAACCCCAAAGTCGATCTAGTGGAAAGAAGTCTCAGTTACACTCCTTATGTAAGATCCTATCATGCCCTTCAACTACTACAAGAAGCCGTCTAAGACAGCCCGGAAATCTCAACTGTTTTGAGCTGCCTGCTGCACCGGAGAAATATTCTGATAACATTTTATCTTTGCATACTCCAGTTTGTTACTTTGGAACCTATGCAGATACTATAAGTTATTGATCCTCCTTGAATGGATCGCACTTCTGAGGGTCAGTCTTGTGTTGAGGTTGCATTTGATTCCTTTGCGGCAAACCTTACTTTTTATTAAGAGAGAAAATAAACATCAAAATCAAACCGTGGATGCTTTTATTCTTATATTTTGATGAATGAAGGTTTCTTTTATTTTGGGTTTTGCTTAAATAAAATCTTAGTATTTAGGCTTCTGAAAAATTATAATAAACAGAATGATGTAGCTTAATGTATATTATCAAATAATAATAATAATAATAATAATAATAATAATAATAATAATAATAATAATAATAAACAGAAGTGAAAGGACACAAAACCCCTAAAAGGAATTGTAGACATTGCATTTGAGATCAAACCAACAACCTCGAGATAATAAGTTTTTATATATAAATAATGCTTACTATTTATATATAAAATTAATAATATTATTTATAATATATAACTAAACACAAACTCTAAATCATATATGTAATTAAACCCCAAACCATATATAACTAAATTATAATTCCTAAACCCTAAAATAATATATCTAAATCTCAAACCTAACCTCAAACTCTAAATATATAGTTAAATTCTAAATCATAAACTCTAACTCTTAAAAATAAAGTATTATTTATCATTTATATTACAAATCTTAATATATATTATAAATAATATTTTAATTTTAAGAGTTTAGGATTTAGTTATATATAATTAGAGTTTGGGTTTTAAAGGTCAGTTATGTATATAGTCTAGGGTTTAATTATATATTAAATAATATTATAGTTTTGTAATATAAATTAATATTTATTTATAAAATTAATATATCTATAAAATTATATTATAAATATTATAAATTTATATCATAGGATAAATGAAATGAAATTTTATTATAGTTTTATTTATATATTATTTGCGTCTAAATTATATAAGTTGATTTGATGGTTTCGTAAAAATCTTTCATTCTAAAAGTTCTTGGTCTGAACCTCCACAAATATAATACTTTTTTTTTTAATTTTTCTCTGATAAAATGCCGTCGTTTTGGCTTATTTTAAGCATCAAAGGAACTATATCAAAACAACGCGGTTTACATTTAAAATCATTACAACTTAACGAAAAAGTATTTGAATTGAAACCAAAATTGAAATTCAATGATATAGTAGTATCGTTTTAATAATTTAATGATATTTTTAATAAAAATATTAAAGTTTAGTGTTGTTTCGTATAGTTTACCTTAAATTAAAAGGATCGAATCCTTTCATTGTTGTAATTTATGTATTAACGGAGACATATAATGGCATCAATTAAATTTATATTTATTTAAAAAGAAATTAATCAAGCATTTGAAACGTTCAACCTATTCGATAAAGTTTTTCTTTTTTATTTAAGTTTTAATTTAAGACTTTTAAGTCCTTAAAGCAACTTAATTTTGTTTTCTCAAGAATAAATTAAGCAATAATGAAAGTTAGGAAATGATTTTTGTTAAGTCCTTGAATTATTAAAGAATTTACACTTTAGTCCTTGAACTTTAAATAAATTACTAATTAGCCCTTACTGTTTAAAATCATAATTGATTGGTTTATGATCTATAATGACTAATGATTGCTTTAATATTATGCATATTTCATGTGTTTTAAAATTATTGTTATAATTTGATTCTTCAATTTTTTTTAGTATTCTAGTAACATTTCCGACTCAATATCTTTTAAACTGGGTTGAGGGTGTTATTAGGGATGTAAAAAGTTGACCCGACCTGAAAATCCGATTAAAACTTATTCGAGTCAGAACCTGATTTGACTTGGGGATTTAATGACCTAAACTCGATCTGTATCCGACTGTTGTTGACCCGAACCCGAATTGGACATGTTATTGTAGAAACCGAACCCGAACTGTGCCCGACCGAGAATGTCCCGAACCCGATTTCAACCTGTTACTGTGGACCCGAAACCCGACCTGCATCCGAATGAAATGAACCCAAACCCGAGTCTGACTTGACAGATAACCAATATTACCCGTCTGAATCGATTCGAGACCTGATTTTATTCGACCTGTTTTGAACCCGACCTGATAAATGACCCGACTTGTTTTGAAGTCTAATAGTTATTGATCTGAACTCAAAATAACAAGACTTAATATTTATATACATCTAATTAAATATATCTATAATTTGATGAATTTAAAATATTGGTAAATATAATTAGGCTTTTAAAAAATAAAATTATACATAAAAATTAATTTAAGGATTAATATTTAAATTTATAATTACATATTTAATTAAATTAATTATTTTTCGATTTCTCCTTCTTTTCACTAGTCTCATCTTTTTGTATTGATATTGGCTTCGCTAAATGTTCTTTTTCCTGCACAGATGCATCATTAATTTTTAAGCCACTTCGAGTAGTGATTACCTTACATTGCTCATGGCCAATTCCCTTTGTGATCTCAGTATTACTAGGTAAACTGTCTTGTGGTCTTGTATTCACATTTTGTGCAAATTGAATAACTTGCGTTTCCAAAGATTTTAATACGGCTTCTTGATTCTACAACCTCATCTCAGTTCTGATAATAAAAACATCAATCCTTTTCATAAAATTACTATTCTCAACCATATAAGATTCAGTTTTCTACATAAAAGCATTAAGATTATTTTCCAAAGAACTAGACTGTGCCGATTGCTGCGGCATCTGTTGCCGAGGCATGTTCTGCTGAAATCTTAATACTTGTGTGTTCAAACTACCTTGATTGAGAGCATTGTTCCGATTGCTCCAAGAGAAATTAGGGTGCTTTTTCCAGTCTGGATTATAGGTGTTAGTCATCGCATTGTTCCGATTGTAATTTCCCACATAAAAACTAGACTCTGGATTCTGCAAACACTTAGAAGAATCGTGGTCAT
The DNA here is from genome assembly GCA_035048815.1 of Abelmoschus esculentus. Lineage (NCBI taxonomy): Eukaryota > Viridiplantae > Streptophyta > Magnoliopsida > Malvales > Malvaceae > Abelmoschus > Abelmoschus esculentus. Next base: position 6,663,284 of record JAUCBN010000063.1, on the reverse strand, counting down.
CATTGCATAAATCACAAAATGAATTCAATACTTTGATTTCCTGCGTGTTATTCGTACATTGCATATTTTTAATCAAATTGGTTAAAGTAGCCAATTGTGTAGCAATTGAGTCCGTTGCATCAAACTCTGTGGTATTACGTGTGACTCCTCCTCGTTTAGTGGTTGGGAATTGATAATCATTCTTGGATAGACGATTTAAGATTTCTATTGCTTCTTTCGCGGACTTGTCTAAGAGTATGCCATTTGCAGAGGCATCTAACATCATCCTAGTTGGCGTGTTCACGGCATTGTAGAACTTCGTCACTTGTGTCCATAATGGGAATCCATGCATTGGGCATTTGTGTAGAAGTTCTTTATATCGCTCCCAAGCTTTATGCATTGATTCATCATCTACCTGCTGGATGGAATATGATGAGTTCATAAAAGTCCTATTTTTAATATCATTTTCCCACTCGATTATTACTAATAAAGGACAAAATTAAGGGCATTAATGGATATTTCTGTATATTTTCTATACTTCAGCATCCAAACACGTAATTCATGAATTCATCTAATATTTGACATAAAATAGATGCATTTGATAGTTTTCTTTCTTAGACAGGAAACTAAATACAAAGATGGCTAAATGAGTAGATAGATGCTGGAATGCAGATGAAGCACCCACCACGACAACACTTTTGAGGCCGCGGCAGTAGAGTAAAGATGATAACTAGTACTCGAAAGAAAGAGAAAAAGATGCTAATCTTAACGGACAAAGAGCAAAAGAAAGACGAAGCCAAATTAAGGAGTCAAGACTTGATCAAAGTCAAGTGCGGGAAAGAAGAGATATTTTAGGAAATAAGAATTAAGTGTTATAATTTAATTAGGAATTATACTTCTTCCACCTTTAGAGCTTTTTCCTTGCATGGAAAGCTTTAACCTAGGGCTTGGCCTAGATAAGGCACACATTAGGTTTAGTTTAGAGAGTCGGGGGGATTTTACCTAAAAAAATACTTTTAGCCACCGACTACACCATTTTCTAAACTTTTTCAGAGGTTTAGGTTATTTGCGGAGTAGTTGGAGAAGATGGTTGTGTTATGTTAGATATTTCTTAATGCAAAAGTTATTTCATAGTTTATTCTCTCTTGGTATTTACTCTTCTTGCATATGAGCTCGAAAGATAGTATGTGAAGAAAAATCTATTTGCCTAGCATCGGGAGATGTAGGTTCACGAAACAAGAGAATACGGTCTTTGCTCATGGGCATTGACTAATCCAGTTGAGAGATTAACCGGCCAGGATTTCAGCGACTAATAAGACGCATGTGTTTGGCTGTTGTCCGCCCTTGATTCACGCCGGGAGGTATCATCAAGACGTGGGTTTCAACAGTTCTCTTCGTTTAGGGATAAGGAAAAAGACATACAAGGATGCTCTCTCGAACTATGAAATGTTGAATTACCGAAAGGCATAATCCCGCCTAGGTAGCTGCGGCGACACTTTGTGTGACCCACTGAGGCAGCAGTTCAACCCGTTGCATTAATAAGTGGACACGTAATAAAACTGGATTCTCCTCTACAAAGTACTCAACTTAGCCTCGCTTTTATCATCTTTATTTCTCCGATATTTAGTTTAGTTTTAGTAGTTAATTTAGTAATCTCAACTCAACAACTATTTGTGTTTTTACTTTCTATAGTGTAGCCATAAGAAGTAGTGAAGTCGACACAGTCCCTGTGGGTTCGATAACCTCAAATATTACAATCTGACAAAGATGGAAAACTAAGGGACTTCCGAGCCTCCATCAGATTTGGCGTCGCTGTCGGGGACCGGCGCTCAATTTTACTACCAATTATTTCTGCATTTTTTTTCTTTTTCTTTTTAATTTACTTTATATTTTCTTAATTAACTAGGGTTGTTTTGTGTATGACCAGGTCTAATCCATATATAGAACAATATCCGTACGATCCTGAAATCGAAAGAACCGCAAGGCGTTTACGACAGGGGATACGCAAAAGGATGAACATAGCACCTGGCCAGCAGAACAACGCTGACATGAATGCTGCCGCGGCAGACAACCAAGGCGCATTCGCAGTTGTTGATCTTGCCAATCCACCTCAACAGGAGCGTGTACGAACAATTCATGACTATTTAGAGGAAGATTTGGATGGATTAACTCATGCCGTTGTGATGCCTAATATAGAGGCAGAACATTTTGAATTAAAGCCAGTCATGTTCAACATGATCAACACTCTAGGCCAATTTGGAGGATTGGCTAACGAAGATGCTCGGCAACATCTTAAGTCGTTTTTGGAAATCTGCAATTCGTTCAAGCTACCGGGGTTTCTGCCGACATACTGAAGTTAAAATTGTTCCCCTATTCGCTGAGGAATAGGGCAAAATCTTGGTTAAACAACCTCCAACCTGGATCGTTGAACTCATGGACTGAACTTTGCTGAAGTTTCCTTGCCCGATTCAGTTATACCAATATGACTGATAAGCTAAGAAACGACATCACATCCTTTAGGCAAGATGAAGACGAATCAATGTATGAGGCTTGGGAAAGATACAGAGAATTATACAGAAAATGCCCCATGCATGGTTTGCCCGAGTGGACTCAAGTGTCAATCTTCTACAACGCAGTAAACACCCCTACGAGGATGATGCTTGATGCCTCCGCAAATGACACCCTCTTAGACCGCCCACCCCATGAGAGTTTAGAAATTCTGGATAGGTTAACAAAGAATGATTATCAACACCCAACCACCAGAAGAGGAATAATAGGCGAGGTATGACAAGCTCTGACTCTTCATGTTCTATCCTAGCCCAATTGTCAGCTTTGACGAATATGGTTAAGGATCTGCAAAAGCCAAGTCACATTCGAGAAGTTAAGGCAGTCACTGTTCTTTGTGAAACATGTGGCGATAATCATGACACAAATGCATGCCTGCAAGACCCAAAATTTTCCTTTTATGTTGGAAATTTCAATAGAAACAATATGTCTAATAATTATAACCCATCATGGAGGAAAAATCCAAACTTCTCATGGAGTAATCCCAACAATGCACTTAACTCGCAACATCAATCAGTACAATCTACTGGATTTTAGCAAAGCAACATATTTGCTCAGCAGCATATGCCGCAGCAGGCACTGACGCAGCCGCAACAAACAACAGATGTCCAAACCCTGAAGAACACACTGCAAACATTCATGTCTCAGACTGACGCGTATATTGCAAACACCAATAAGTTCATTCAGAGAGCCGATACTTTCATGGATAAAACAGAGATGAGGATGCAAAATAATGTAGCTGCTCTCAAGACGCTGGAAACTGTAGTAGAACAAATGGCACAACAGATGAAAAGCCGACCCATAGGAGGTCTCACTAGCGATACTGATGTCACTAGAACTGGTCCTCATGAACAATTCAAAGCAATATCCACAAGGAGTGAATTACAACTAAAGGACCCTGAAATACCTGCTCAGACAGTAGGTAAGAATACTGAGACAGTAGCACTTCAAGAAGCTACTGATGAAATACCTAAGATAAAGGAACCAACAAACACTACCGGCGACGCTGCCACTGCAGATGATGCCGCTGCCGCACCGCAGATAAGATTTCAATGCAATGAAAGAATTGAAGATTTGCGGCTACCACCACCTTTCCCACAAAGGTTGAAACAGCAAAAGCAAAAATATCAGTTTAAGAAATTTTTATACATTCTTAAACAGGTACACATAAATATACCTTTGGTGGAAACAATTAAACAAATGCCCAACTACACCAAGTTCCTTAAGGATATTATATCAAAAAGGAAAAAAAATAGGGGAATTTGAAATAGTTGTTGCAACAGAAGGGTGTGTGACAATGCTACACAACAAGGCCACAACCAAAAGAAAAGATCCTGGTAGTTTCACCGAACCATGTTCTATCGAAGATCAATACGTAGACAAGGCACTATGTGACTTAGGCGCCAATATAAATCTCATGCCCAAGTCATTATTTCAAAAGCTAGGCATTGGGCAGGCAAAACCAACAACGGTGATGCTGCAACTAACAGACCGCTCTTATGTGCAACCGAAAGGAAAAATTGAAGATATTTTGGTAAGAGTGGATAAATTTATATTTCCTGTTGACTTCTTAATTCTTGATTATGAAGTAGATGAACATGCTTCGATCATATTGGGAAGACCGTTCCTAGCCACAGGCAGAACATTGATCGATTGCGAAAAAGGTGAATTGGTCATAAGAGTCAATGACCAACAAGTGAAGATCAATGTATTCAAAACCTTAAGGCATCCGGATGAACCAGATGAATGTCAGAGAATTGAGGTTAAAACTGAATTTAACTTCAATGTAGAGACGAACTACCTAAACAAGACCTGCCGAGGCAGCGGTTGCCTCGGCAGCACATCGCTTGACCAGAAGCACACACGAAAGAAACCACCTTATAAGGAGGCTCTGGTTGGATCATCACATCATCCTCCATTAAAAAAGGGGAAGATGGTTGCTGCTGGAGATGCATTCCATTGCACTCCACCAATAACCTAATTTCTATCTTACTATCTTTAATTTATTTTTATGTTTTAGGAATTATATTTTTAGTTCTCAATTTAGGATTTAGATTTCAATTTTTTGTAAATTAATTTCCAGAATTTTATATTTTTCACAGCATCTATTTAATTTGATTTTCTGCTATTTAGGAACAATAAGGAAGAATTAAAGAGGATAATCAGTCCAACAAATTAGCGGCCCAATCCATGTGACTGAAAATTTCGGGCGAGAATTATGCCGCCCAGATTCAAAAATTGCGTCGTTTACGCTACCATTGGTTTCCAGCTGGGGTTGCGTCTCTTGCACGCCAAGGGTAATAATCACGCCCCTCGCTCCCTCAAACGCCGCGCCGCTCATCGCCTATAAATACACGGGCAAAGTTCTCCTCCTTCACTCTTCGTTTAATATTGTTACTCTATTAAAATTCTTCTCCTCTTCTCCACGCGAAATATTGATGGCCAACAGATATCAAAACCCTGCCGGAGTAGCTACATTCAAAAGATTCTCCACAAAGGCAGTCGAGCACGAATATTATCGTGTTTTCCAAAATAGGCAGATCTGGGAAGAACAAGGATTTCATTACACCGACGATGATAATCTTGGACTAGACAACTTCATTCTTTCCAAGATCACCTTTCAGAGGTGGCAAAAGTTTGCCAAGCAACCAACACCAGCAAACATTGAATAGGTACGGGAATTCTACGCGCACAGACCGGTGGCGAACAATCCATACACTTATCTTCGAGGAAGGGCAATACCCATCGCTGATGTCATCATTAACGCCAATTTTGGCCTCCACATCGAAAATGACGAACATGCTGCATTCGCCGCCGCCCTCACTTTTGACGACTACGAAGCAATGAAGACCGAACTCTGCATGCCTGGAGCAGAGTGGAATACTAGAAAACACCGCGGGTCAGTCAATCGCTGAGATTTTTGACCAGAAGAAATGTTGTGGAACACCTTTATAAACAGGAATCTACTCCCCACATCGCATAATCAAACAGTAGACCGCCCACGACTAGCACTCATCCACTCTATCATCCACAATCAAAGGATTGATGTCTTCCGCATCATTAGTGAGCAGATCTTCGAGTGTGCCACCAAGGATAGAGGTATACTCACCTTCCCATGTTTAATAACTGCCTTGGCAGGACTTGAAAATGTACCAACATTGCCAATCGACACATATACACTGGAGAGAACGGGTTGGACCAGGGAAATATACATCAAACGTATACAAGTGGAAGAAGTTGTGCCACAAGCTTACATTCCACCCACTGCTGAAGCAACCACGGCTGAAGCAGCAACTGCCGAGGAAGTACTACCAACAGAGGCACTAGCAACCACAAGAGTTACGGATATTTTACATCGCATGGAGAGAAGGCAGCTGGCCTCAAGACTTACTTCCGGGACTTCAACAACGCAATCATAGCTACTATCCACGAAAAATTTCCAGCATGCTCAACGGTGTTCCTAGAATTCACAATCAACCTTTCGATGCCTCAACAGAAACCACCTACGCCTGTTGTAACAACCACTGCTTCTGCAACCGTACCACTCTCTGCTGCCGCCACAACTGCAGCGGCTGCAACCGAACCATTTTCTGCCGATTCAACACCAGTTAGGAGGACAGACTCCATACACCAAGCTACTGCAGAAGACTCCAGCCCTTTAGAGTGGAGTAGCTCCTCTGATGATATGCAGGCAGTTAAGGACTACATTGCCTCAATCTTCACCGGTAGAAAGAGGAAGGCCTCTGGTTCAGCCATAGCTACCTCCCCAATCAACATCGATTTAGAAGAGGAGGTAAGCAACAACCTAACTCCCATCTGAGTCCAACCACCCCGATCTGCCAAAAAGAAATCTGTCAGCCCACTACCGACAGCAACGCAGTAGCCACCAAAAAGCCGCCGCAAGCTCCTCATCGACAACGATTCCGAGGACTCCTTTGCCTCCTTAGCATTTTAAAAAGGGCGATAGTCTTTCTTTTATCTGTCTTTTTATTTTTGGCTTTCATTTTTACTTTTCATGCATTGAGGATAATGCATCCCTAGAGTGTGGGGGAGTATTGATTCCTTTTTTGTATTATGTAAATATCTGCCATGTATGGAAAGTATTTAGATTATCGTATTATTGCCCTAATTTTTGTCCTTACAATCTTATTTTTACTGCAAATTTTTTTTAAGTCTGTTGAATTTTATTGAAATTTCCTAGGAAACAATATATTCTCCAGCTGCCGCAACAGTCTGCACCATTCACCATACTTGAATTTAGAAAGGTATACTAGGTTTAGTACTTAGGATTAGACTATGAGCCTGAAAAATATTCAACATTGCTAGTCTTAGTTGATTTTATAAGTTCTTTTCTTTGAAAGACAATAAAGATTTAGGCTTAGATTTTAACTAGAGGTGCCTATCACCGGCTCTAGTTTAGTCCATAGAGGTGCCCATCCCAGGCTCTAGGACTTAGTCTTTTTTCCACTTACTAGAGGTGCCCGAAATTGGCTCTAGTGAGAATTAGCTAAACACTTTAGGTGCCCGAAACCGGCTCAAGCAGTATAAGTATATAGCAATATATATTTATATACCAAAATAGGGAGAAAGAAAGAAAAAGAATTAAAGAAAAATCTTAGGCAGAAGTCTTGAGCTAGAAAAAGGATTAGAACTTAGAAATTCAGCTTCAACATAGCTACGCACACACCCACTAGGACTCATAGTCCAGTTCTGAGGAATTCCTAGAACCTAGAAGAGGCCGAGTCAAGAAAGAATTTCTGCCGCGGCAGGCAGGACGGTATATTCCCTTAAAATTCCTTACTTAAAAATTTATCTTTTGCATTGCTTGAGGACAAGCAATAGTTCGAGTGTGGGGGTGTGATGAGTGCATAAAAGTCCTATTTTTAATATCATTTTCTCACTCGATTATTACTAATAAAGGACAAAATTAAGGGCATTAATGGATATTTCTGTATATTTTCCATACTTCAGCATCCAAACACGTAATTCATGAATTCATCTAATATTTGGCATAAAACAGATGCATTTGATAATTTTCTTTCTTATACAGGAAACTAAATACAAAGATGGCCAAATGAGTAGATAAATGCTGGAATGCAGATGAAGCACCTGCCACGGCAGCACTTTTGAGGTCGCGACAACAGAGTAAAGATGACAACTAGTACTCGATAGAAAAAGAAAAAGATGCTGATCTTAACGGACAAAGAGCAAAAGAAAGACGGAGCCAAATTAAGGAGTCAAGACTTGGTCAAAGTCAAGTGCGGGAAAGAAAAGATATTTTAGGAAATAAGAATTAAGTGTTATAATTTAATTAGGAATTATACTTCTTCCCCCTTTAGAGCTCTTTCCTTGCTTGGAAAGCTTTAACCTAGGGCTTGGCCTATATAAGGCACACATTAGGTTTAGTTTAGAAATTCGGGAGGATTTTACCTAGAAAAATACATTTAGCCGCCGACTACACCATGTTATAAACTTATTCAGAAGTTTAGGTTGTTTGTGGAGTAGTTGGAGAATATAGTTGTGTTATGTTAGACATTTATTAATGCAAAACTTATTTTATAGTTTATTCTCGCTTGGTATTTACTCTTCTCGCATATGAGCTCGAAAGATAGTATATGAAGAAAAATATATTTGCCTAGCATCGAGAGATGTAGGTTCACAAAATGAGAGAATACAGTCTTTGCTCATGGGCATTGACTAATCTGGTTGAGAGATTAACCGACCAGGATTTCAGCGACTAATAAGACGCTTGTGTTTGGTTGTTGTCCGCCCTTGATTCACGTCGGAAGGTATCATCAAGACGTGGGTTTCAACAGTTCTCTTCGCTTAGGGATAAGGAAGAAGATATACAAGGATGCTCTGTCGAACTATGGAATGTTGAATTACCGACAAGGCATAACCCTGCCTAGACAGCTGCGGCGACCCTTTGTGCGACCCACCGAGGCGATAGTTCAACCCATTGCATTAATAAGTGGATACCTAATACAACTGGATTCTCCTCTACAAAGCACTAAACTTAGCCTCGCTTTTATCATCTTTATTTCTCTAATATTTAGTTTAGATTTAGTAGTTAATTTAGTAATCTCAACTCAATAACTATTTGTGTTTTTACTTTCTATAGTGCAACCATAAGAAGTAGTGAAGTCGACACAGTCCCTGTGGGTTCGACAACCTCAAATATTACAATCTGAAAAAGGTGAAAAACTAAGGGATTTCCAAGCCTCCATCAGAACGCTATTTAACCAAGTTTTCGCTCTATCTCTTAATGAATACAAAAACAATTTAAGTCTTAAGGTATCCTCATGGACTCCTTGAATTTTGAATGAGTTGCAATTCTCCAAGAATGACTTGAGATGTTGTCGAGCATCTTCGGTTGTCGATCCTCCAAATTGACCAATTGTGTTGATCATATTGAACATCACTAGCTTTAATTCAAAATAAGTTCCTTCAATTTCTGGTGCAACAACTCCTGAATTTAATCCATTGAGATCTTCCTCCAAGTAATCTCTAATAGCCATGCGTCTAATACGAGCTGGTTGTTGATCAATTATATCTTTTCCTATTGCCACGACATTTTGATTGCCGATACGAGGAATAGGATATGCCATTGCTGCTCGTTGTTCACGTTTTCTTTGACGAAAAACTTGTTCTATCTCGGGTTCAAATGAATGGTCTTGTGATGTTGGTCTTTCCCTGGTCATACAAAAAAACAAAACAAAAATTGTAAGCTCCTTGAAACTGAAAAAATTTAAAAGAAATAAAAAATACAAGAAACTAGAAACAAAGTCGCTATTGCCAATCCCCGACAACAACACAAAAAACTTGGAGTAAATACATGCAAGTGTTTAAAGTGCTTCGTAAATACATGTAAGTGTACATGTTTCATGTTATAGTATAGATAGTTATCGTCTCCACAAGGATTGATGCTCCGTCTGAAAACTAATTTATCGCACTGAAAATAAAGATACAAATGATTTATAGAATTGATTTAATTAAAATAAATAAATAGAACAAACAATTAAATAAAATGGAGTAATCAATAAGAGAGATTAGGCTGGGTTATCCTGAGTTATGGAATGATGGACGAATGAATTCGTCCTTGCAAGTGGGTGCTCGCACCACTTAATTATTCTGGCAATTGGGCTTAACCAGATTGCCTAGTCAGTTCATCGAATGCTTGGGCAATTGCAACTAATGGATTTGCTCGGGCAATTTGAGCGATTATCCTCATGCTTAGGTAAAACGTTCTTCAGGGGTCCTTATTATCCCTAACCCGAGATTATGTTAATTGCACAACCTTTGACGATACATCCCTGCGTTAATCAAAGGTGTACAACAACTTTCTTGCGCTGCTATTAGCCGTTGAAATCCTGCACTTATCCCTAAACCAGATTAGTTCTAACGCACTTGGATCGAACCATTCCTATTCGTTTCATTAATCTAATTCTCCTGAATCTAGATAAATGAATTATTTATTGAGGTCCTTTACCAATTCTCTCGTAAACCAAATAAGCACCAAGAATAGGCAAACCTTAATTAAGAACACAACAAATGCTTAGATAGAATTCAAACTAAATCAAACCATAAAACAAAATAACCCAAGCCAAATTTAAGTTAGTTCATAGCTGGGTGATAAGTTCTCAACTCACTATCACTTTTTACACCTTTTACGGGCATTAATCATTAAATCTACACCCACTTGGACCAATGCATATACTTAATGTGATATATTTAGAAGTTATGCTATTTATAGAAAAAGCAAGTTTTACTGCATTTTTACATTTGTGCAGGAAATATTATTTCCGTGGCAGCAACGTGGCCGAGGCAGCAGCCGAAAGACAAGTAGCGATGCTATAGGCGATTGTAAGAGAAAAATACAATGGACGTTTCTGGACGTGCAGCACATGGATCGGAGTTGGTTAGCACGACGAAAAGCCCAAGACAAGGCCACGCAGGAAAGCTTCTTATTTAGAATAAACTTGAAAATATTTTATTTATGTACATGACTTGTTCCCTACTCCAAGTTGTATTCTACTTGAGAAAGGTTTGCCCTAGGCCAAGCCTATATAAGACCTAGCCTTCCAAGGGAATAGAGAGAGTCGATTCTTAGAGAGTTCACCCTAAGACTTATTGTTTTCTTTCTCTCAAATTATGTTCTAAGTTTTCTTAGGGTTTAGGTGAAGGTTGTCGAGTACTTGTGAGAGGAGATTGTACTTTGTTCTTTGTTTCAATGCAATAAAAATATCAAGGTTTGCTTATCCTTTGCCATTCTTTGTTCTTGCATTTAAGCTCGGGAGAGAAGTTTGTAAGTAATCTATTTATTTAGACTCGAGAGATTTAGATTCACGAAAGGGATAAGTACGGTGTTTCAATCGCGAAATACTAACTCGACCTAGGGATATGTTAAGAGTTTCAGCGGCTAAAAGAAGTGTGAGATTGGTTTGTGGGTATAATTGATTCACACCGGGAGGTATCATCAAGGACTAGTCATCAACAGTACTTCGACTTAGGGATAAGCGGAGTCATCCAAGGACACTTTGCCGAACTTTGATAAAGTCCACCCAAGAGCAAAGGATTGCTGCGGCGGACAAGTATCGTTGCTGCGAAGGCAGTAATCTGCAGTACTGCCGAGGCAGTGATGTACAATTGCATTGGACAAAGACAAGTCAATCAAATCCACAATACAACATAACTGGATCCTACCCTCTCTCTTATTCAGATCTCATCCTTTTACTTAGTTTTCTTTATTTCAATTTATTTAGTTTCATCAAAACCCAAATTACCTGTGTCTTTATTTCTTTTTACAGAGCAAGAAGACGAAGGAGGCATATTAAGTAGACCAATCCCTGTAGAGACGATACACGATTATACTGATCACTTTATTACTTGCGATGTGTCCACTTGCACCAATTGCGCACTTTTGACATGCAACAAGTTTTTGGCGCCGTTGCCGGGGATTGACAACTAAATTTTGTTTTCTTTATTTTCTTGCTTTTTATTTTTTAATTTTTATTTTACTTTGTTGTTTTTCATGGTGTATGACCAGGTCCAACCCAACCAACCCTTTGTACGAGTTAGACCGAGAGATCGAACGTACGTGGCAAAGGTTGAGGAGACAAATCCAAGAAGCTATGGCAGATTATCCGGCAGGACAAAACTTACCTGCCAACAATGGAGGTCTTTCGCCGCCACTAGGGCCGCGACAGCTCACTGTCAGAGATTTCCTGGAAGAGGACTTAAATGGGTTAAACCCAGGAGTCGTTACACAGGAAATAGAAGCAACCCACTTTGAGCTAAAACCTGTCATGTTCAATAAGCTCAACACTATTGAACAGTTTGGTGGGTCTGTGACTGAAGATGCCAGGCAGCACCTTAAGTCTTTCATGGAAATATGCAATTCCTTCAAAATCCAAGGAGTCCATGAAGATGTCTTGAGATTGAAATTATTTCCCTATTCATTGAGGGATAGGGCGAAAACCTGGTTAAATAGCATTCCAGCAAGATCAATAGGATCTTGGAATGAATTATGCCGAGATTTTATTACATGTTTTAATCCTACAAACTTATATGATCGAATTCGTAATGAAATCACTTCTTTTCGATAGGCAGATGATGAACCTATGTACGAGGCATGAGAGCGCTACAAAGAATTATTGCACAAGTGTCATCTGCATGGATTTCCCCTATGGACACAAGTCACCATGTTCTATAATGCCACGAATGCCCCGACAAGGATGATGTTAGATGCCTCGGCAAACGAAACACTCCTTGACAAAGCACCTGAGGAAGCTATTGAGATACTGAACAAACTCGCGAAAAATGATTTTCAATTCCCTACATCTAGGCGAGGAGGAGTAAGACGCCAAGCCACCGTGAATGAGTTAGACACATCAAATTCAGTGGCAGCACAATTGACCTCTCTTACCAAGATGGTGCAAAATTTGCAGCTACAACAAAATACCCGTGAGGTTAAGGCCATTGATTCTTTTTGCGATTTATGTGGAGGTAACCACAATTCTACTGACTGTATGAATCAAGAATCCAACCTGTATTTTGGAAACTACAACCGAAACAATATGATGTTTAATACATACAACCCCTCATGGAAGAGTCATCCAAACTTATCATGGAGTAATCCTAATAATGCCTTAAATCCAACCACCCAACCCCCAGGATTCCAGCAACCAATGCAACATCTGCCACCGCCGCAGTTCCAGCAGCCAGTGTCGCAACAACAGATGCAATAACAGTCTGTAAGTTCCTTGGAAAATTCTCTGAAAGCATTCTTGATGAAAACTGAGTCATACATGACTGAGAATAGCAACTTCATCAAAAGAACATATGCGTTTATAAATAGGACTGAGATGAGGTTGCAAAACCAAGAAGCAACAATTAAGGCATTGGAAACTCAGGTTGGGCAGTTTGCTAAAAACATAAACACTAGACCACAAGGAGGACTACCTAGTAATACTGAAGTTGCTAAGATAATAGACCATGAAAATTGTAAGGTAATCACTACTAGGAGTGGTCTACAGCTGAAAATTCCAGCAGGCCAAGTTTCATCAACAGAACCTGAAAAAGAGGATTTAGATGCTGAACAAAATGATCCTGATAACACTGCAGAGAGCTCAGCAGTTCCTGAACAATCTGTCGAGACAGCAACAACCCCAGTGGTGCCAGGTATTAAGTTTCTAAATTAAAGAAACCCTGGATGAGATGAGACCACCATAACCCTTCCCACAAAGGTTGAAAAAGCAAAAACAGGACCATCAATTCAAGAAATTTCTTGATATTTTAAAGCAAGTCCACATCAACTTACCATTCGTAGAGGCAATTGAACAAATGCCTAATTATGCTAAATTTTTGAAAGATATTGTGTCTAAGAGAAAAAGACTAGGTGAGTTCGAAACAGTGGCTGCTACCGAAGGATGCATGACAATGTTACATAATCGCATGCCACCAAAATTGAAGGATCCTGGATGCTTTATCATACCTTGTGCGATAGGTAATAATTATGAAGGTAAGGCCCTATGCGACCTTGGAGCAAGCATCAACCTAATGCCCAAATTTGTTTTTCAAAAGCTTGGAATAGGGAGGGCAAAACCTACACAGTGATGCTCCAACTTGCGGATCGATCATATGTGCAACCCGAAGGCAAAATCGAGGACATACTGGTAAGAGTTGACAAATTTATTTTTCCCGCTGACTTTCTTGTCCTTGATTGTGAAGTAGATGATAATGCACCGATCATCTTGGGGAGACCTTTCCTTGCCACTGGATGAACACTAATTGATGTGGAAAAAGGAGAGTTAACAATGAGGGTCAATGACCAACAAGTCAAACTCAATGCCTTCCACAATTTGAAAAGGCATGATGATGAAGAAGAGTGCAAAGTCCTTCACAGCACAGATGCAGGGACAAAGACATCCTGTTTCAACAGCCACTGCCTTGGCAGTATGCTTGGCCGAAAAATGGAAATACGTTATGGCAGAATATTTGGCAGGAAAAGAAAGGCAGATATGAAGGAAACCAACAGGACAACACACTGTCCAGTCAAACAGGGTGCGGTACAGATCAGGAAAAATAAAGATGGACATAAAGCCAATAGTCAACACTTGAAGAGCCACTTTGGCCAGCGAGAGAGAATCACCTTGGGGGATGCATTTGCATGCTCTCCACCAGTAACATGATATCTCACCTTTCTTTTTATTATATTAGGATTAGTTTAGTTTATATTTTCTTTTTATAATCTTTGCTTTTGCTTTAATTATTTTTCTAGTTTGAGTTTAATTTTTATTTAGGATAATAAGCAAGAAGAAAGGAGAAATAGTTCATAGTAGGAATTCTGCCAGGGCAGAAAACAGTGTCAGAGCCGCAGCAGTTCCAACGGACAGAACAATGTAACGGCCAGTCTACCGAGTTTCCCGCTGCGATAGTAATTGAAAACGGCAGTAAAAGTTTAACGGCTATAAAACGGCTAGTGGTTTAAAAGGCTACAAGGCCGAGGCCTATATAAGCAATCTCTCCCTCTCGAACTATTTACTCTTGCATTCTTGTTTTCTTTAGAATATTTGCTAATCTTGCTCTCACAATACTCTCTGCCTACTCACAACCCTTCTTGAAAATTTTAGAATTTCTTCAAGAAAATCTCCAAGAACCTCAACTCTCAAAATCCTTATGACCACGTACAAACATTTTGCCCCCGCTAATGTTGAAGACTGCTTCAACAGGTCTTTCATTGCTTGACAATTATGGGAAGAGCAAGGGTTCCAACATTCCGACGAAGAAAATTATGGCATCGAGCATTATTTGTTCGATAGAATCAAGTATCAAGATTGGGAAATCTTTTGCCTACAACCTGCCCAGGCCAATGCCACCATCGTGTGGGAATTCTATGTGCACGGGCCAAGCAAGGACTCTCTTTTTGTCCACTGCCGAGGCAGGCCTGTTCAGCTTGATGACGAAACCATCAACCAATTCTACGGCCTCACACCTGACCATGATGTACATGCTGAATTCATGGAGGATATCACTGCTGAAGATTATGAATTGATAAAAGGCGACCTTTTCTACGGGAATACTCCTTGGGAAACCGGTGCCCATAGAGGATCGGTAGCACGGCAAAGTCTAAAACCCGAGGCCAAGCTTTGGAACACCTTTGTCAAAAGACGCCTTATTCCAACCTCCCATAACAATACGGTGGATCGGAGAAGATTGGTGCTCATCCAATCAATCATCAACGAAAGGAGCATCAACGTTGGAGAAATTATCGTACGAGAAATTTACGAATGCGGTAAGAAGGATAGAGGACCATTATATTTCCCTTGTTTAATTACTGGTATTTGCATTGCTGCAGGTGTCCCTATGGTCGAGACAGACGAATTTACAGCCTATAGGAGAGGGTGGACAAGAAAATTCTGCCACAAAATCATGTAGATCACACAGGCAGAACCTGTCCAGGCAATGCCCCAACAGTTCACTGTTGATACTGCTGTCGGGGCCCAATACACGACTGACATGCCTGACACCGCCCACACCACTGCCGCAGCAGACCCATACCATGAGATACTTCAAAGGATGGCAACTATGGGTCTGAGGCAGCAAAGATACATGGAGTATCAGAGGGACTTCAATAGCACACTTGCCCAAATGATGCTCCATGCCTTTCCAGACCAAGGGGTGCAATTTCCGGAATTCCCCACCAACATGTTTGTCACAACTGCACCCTATACAGAAACTACACCAGCTCCAGGAGGACTGAGGCCATTTTTCCAAACTAGCCCTCAGCAACAATTTCATGCTGCCGGCCCATCTAGGGCAGCAGACTCTGCTGCGGCATCATCTGCCAGTAGAAGACCATCAAAGAGGAGGACAGTCTTCAACACTACTCCACGATACCCCATCATCATAGGCAGTCTATCAGCAGAGATAGATGCCTATGTACACCAAAGCTCAACCGCTGCTGGACCAAGTATACACCATGCCGGGGCAGACGCAACCAATGAAGGTGGGACAGACATCATGATCACCGAGGAAATCGCCGACGAGGAAGAAGGTGAGGAAGTGGATGCTCCAATGCAACGGACACCACCAACAAGAGTCCAACCACCCCGACAAGCAAAAAATCAACCATCGCCATCACCAAAGACGAAACAATCAGCAGCACGACCCCGACGAAAGATTGTTACAAGCAACACTTCGGAGTCTGATAAGTGCTCAACACACTATCACTTTTTACTCCTTTTATGGGCATTAATCACCAAATATACACCCACTCGGACCAATGCATGTGCTTATTGTGATATATTTAGAAGTTATACTCATATAGATAATAATTGTAAAAAAGGCACGTTTTACTACGTTTTCATATCTGTGCAGGAGAACCAGTACCGCGGCAGCGACAAGGCCGAGGCAGCAGCAGAAAGACATGAAGCAAGACTGTAGGCGATGGAAAGATAAAAATCCAAGGAACGTGTCTAGACTTGAAGCCCATGAATCGGAGCTGGCTAGCACAAGGAAAAGCCCAAAGGAAGACCATGCGGGAAAACCCTTAGCTGAATATAAACTTGGAAATATATTATTATTATGTACTTGACTTGTTCCCTACTCCAAGTTGTATTCTACTTAGGAAAGGTTTGCCCTAGGTCTAGCCTATATAAGGACCTAGCTACCCAATGTACAATATACGGAATACCTAGGGAGAGAGCCGATTTCTATTCTTGCTTCTTTCCTCTCCATCATGTTCTAAACCTTTTTAGGGATTAGGTGAAGGTTGTCGAGTATTTGTGAGAGGAGATTGTACTTTGTCTTTGATTCAATGCAATAAAGTTATCAAGGTTTGCTTATCCTTTGTTATTCCTTGTTTTCACAATTGAGCTCGGGAGAGGATATTGTGAATCATCCATTTATCTAAGCTCGGGAGAGTTAGATTCACGAAAGGGGTAAGTACGATGTTTCAATCGCGAAATACTAACTCGGCCTAGGGATAGGTTAAGAGTTTCAGCGGCTAAAAGAAGTGTGAGATTGGTTGGTGAGTATAATTGGTTCACGCCGGGAGGTATCATCAAGGACTAGTCATCAACAACACTCTAACTTAGGGATAAGCGGAGTCATCCAAGGACACTTTGCCGAACTTTGGTAAAGTCTGCCCACGAGCAAGGGATTGCCGCGACAGATAGTATTGTCGCTGCAAGGCAGTAAACTGCAGTGCTGCCGAGGCAGTGATATACGATTACATTGGACAGACACAAGTCGATTAATTCCACAATCCGACGCAACTGGATCCTAGCCCATCTCTCTACTATTTCAACTCTTTATTTTTATTTATCTATTTTAGTTTAGATAAATCAAATCAACTCACTTGTGTTCTTTACTTTTTCTACAGAACAAGAAGGTGAAGAAAGCATATTAAGTATATCGGTCCCTGAGGAGACGATAACTCGATAAAATACTTATCACTTATTACTTGCGGTGTGTCCACTTGCACTAAATGCGCACTTTTGACACGCTACTAGTTTTTGGCGCCGTTGCCGGGGACTGGCAACTAAATTTTGATTTCTTTATTTTCTTGTTTATTTTTATTTTTTTACTCTTGTTTGTTTTGGTGTATGACCAGGGCCAATCCAACCAACCCCTTGTACGAATTAGATCCAGAGATTGAAAGAACAAGGCAAAGGTTGAGGAGACAGATCCAAGGAGCCATGGCAGAACACCCGGCAGGACAAAACTTACCTGCCGGCAATGGAGGACTTCCGCCGCCACCTGGGCCGCGGCAGCTCACTGTCAGGGACTTCCTGGAAGAGGACTTAAATGGATTAAACCCAAAAGTCGTCACACCGGAAATTGTAGCAGCCCATTTTGAACTCAAACCTGTTATGTTCAATATGTTAAATACAATTGGACAATTTGGTGGGTTTGCAACTGAAGACGCAAGGCAGCACCTCAAGTCCTTCATGGAAATTTGCAACTCTTTCAAAATCCAAGGAGTCCATGAAGATGTCTTGCGATTAAAGCTATTCCCCTATTCACTGAGGGATAGGGCGAAAGCATGGTTAAATAGCATTCTAGCAGGATCTATTGGATCCTGGAGTGAACTTTGTCGTGATTTCATTACTCGTTTTAATCCTACTAATTTATATGATAGAATCCGTAATGAAATTACTTCTTTTCGACAGGCAGAAGACGAACCAATGTACGAGGCATGGGAACGCTACAAAGAGCTATTGCACAAGTGTCCTTTGCATGGATTTCCCCTATGGACACAGGTGACAATGTTTTACAATGCCACGAATGCCCCGACAAGGATGATGTTAGATGCCTCGGCAAACGAAACACTCTTGGATAAAGCACCTCAGGAAGCTATTGAAATACTGAATAAACTCGCAAAGAATGACTTTCAGTTTCCTACATCTAGGCGAGGAGAAGTAAGACGCCAAGCCACGGTAAATGAATTAGATTCATCAAGTTCAGTGGCAACACAATTGGCCTCTCTTACCAAAATGGTGCAAAACCTGCAGTTACAACAAAATACCCGTGAGGTCAAGGTAATTGATTCATATTGTGACCTATGTGGAGGTAACCACAGTTTCTCTGATTGCATGAATCAAGAAACCGATATGTATGTTGGGAACTACAACCGCAACAATGTGATGTCCAACACATACAAACCCTCATGGAAGAGGCATCCAAACCTATCATGGAGTAACCCTAACAATGCCTTAAACCCAATCACCCAACCTTCAGGATTTCATCAACCGATGCCGCAGCAGCAAGCCCAGCAACCGATGCCGCAACAATCGGTAAGTTCATTGGAGAACACGCTAAAGGCCTTCATGATGAAAACTGAGTCATACATGGCAGAAAATAGTAACTTCATCAAGAGGACAGATGTCTTCATGAATAGAACTGAGATAAGTCTGCAAAATCAAGAAGCGGCCATAAAAACGCTGGAAACTCAGGTTGGGCAGTTTGCTCAATGCATAAACACTAGACAACAATGAGGCCTACCTAGCAATACTGAAGTTGTTAAGGTAATGAGCCATGAACAGTGCAAGGCAATCACTACTAGGAGTGGTCTAAAGCTGAAGGAAAAGATCCCAGAGAGCCAAATTCAATCAACGGATCAAGCAAAAGAAGAGGCCGAGCAAACTGAATCTGACAACACTGCCCCGGCAGAGAGCACTGCAGCTCCTGAGCAGCCTGCCGAGGCCGCAACTACTCTAGTAATGCCAGGTATCAAATTTCAAACTAAAGAAACCCTGGAGGAGATGAGACCACCACCACCTTTCCCACAAAGGTTGAAAAAGCAAAAACAGGACCAGCAATTCAAGAAGTTCCTCGACATCTTGAAGCAAGTCCACATCAACATACCTTTCGTTGAAGCTATTGAACAAATGCCGAACTATGTCAAGTTCCTAAAAGACATGGTGTCAAAGAGAAAACGAATAGGTGAGTTTGAGACAGTGGCTGCTACCGAGGGATGCATGGAAATGCTGCATAACCGCATGCCACCAAAGTTAAAAGATCCTGGTTGCTTTACTATACCTTGTGCGATAGGAAAGAGTTATGAAGGTAAAGACCTATGCGACCTTGGAGCAAGCATAAACCTCATGCCTAAATCAGTCTTCCAAAAACTTGGAATTGGAAGGCCGAAGCCTACAACAGTGATGCTCCAACTCGCGGATCGATCCTATGTGCAACCCGAAGGCAAAATCGAGGACATAGTGGTAAGAGTTGACAAGTTTATTTTTCCTGCCGACTTCCTTGTCCTTGATTGTGAAGCAGATGACAATGCACCGATCATCCTTGGGAGATCTTTCCTTGCAATTGGACGCACATTAATTGACGTGGAAAAAGGAGAGTTGACAATGCGGGTCAATGACCAACAAGTCAAACTCAACGCATTCCACAACTTAAAAAAATATGATGATCCAGAGGAGTGCAAGGCCATCCACACAGTAGATAATAAGATATCCTGCCTGGGCAGTCTGCTCGGCAGAATATTCGGCAAGAAGATTAAGCCCAAGGTGGATGGACAGACAGCAAAAAGGAGTGGCCCACAACCGGTTCACAATTTGGGCCTAAGGGAGAGAATAATTTTGGGAGATGCATTTGCATGCTCTCCACCAGTAACATGACCTCTCCCCTTTTTCTTTACTATTATATTAGGGTTAGTAGTTTATTTTTATTTTTTTCTAATTATTTTTGCTTTAAGTATTTTCTCTTTCGTGTGTTTTATTTTTCTTAGGTTAATAAGCAAGAATAAGGAAAAAGTAGTTCACAGCAGGAACTCTGCCGAGGCAATAAAACAGTGTCAGGGCCGCAGCAGTCCCAACGGGCAGAACAGTGTAACGGCTAGTCTGCCGAGATTCCTGCCGCGGCAGGAAAAGGAAACAGAAGAAAAAAGGAAACGGTTACAAAACGGCTAGTGGCTTCAACGGTCACAAGGCCGAGGCCTATATAAGAAACTCCTTCCTCTTGAACTATTCACTCTTACTTTCTTGTTTTCTTTAGTATTCATAACAATCTCTCTCTCACATTACTCTCTGCCTACTAATTCTTGTAAAATCTCCAGATTCTCTTCAAGAAAAACTTCGAAGAACTCACATCTCTCAATCTTGATGGCAACATACAAAAGATTCGCCCAGCCAACGTTGAAGATCGATTAAACTGATCTTTCATCGCTAGGCAACTTTAGGAAGAGCAAGGTTTCCAGCATGCGGACGAAGAGAACTACGGCATTGAGCACTACCTATATGACAGAATTAAGTACCAGAATTGGGAAATTTTCTGTCTGCAACCTGCCCAGGCGAACGCCACGATCGTGCGGGAGTTCTACGCTCATGGGCCCAGCAAAGACTCCCTATTCGTTTACTGCCGCGGCAGACCAGTCCAGCTCGATGCCGAAATAATTAACAACTTCTACGGCCTCACCCCAAACAGTGATATCCATGCTGAATTCTTGGAAGATATCACTGCCGAGGACTATGAACTCATTAAAGACGATCTTTGTTATGGGAACACCCCATGGGAAACCGGTACCCATCGAGGATCCGAAACAAGACAAAGCCTAAAGCCGGAGGCCAAGATGCGGAATACCTTTGTCAAACGACGCCTCATCCCAATATCACACAATAGCACGGTGGATCGCAAGAGATTGGTGCTTATCCAATCCATCATCAACAAGAGGACCATCAATGTTGGCGAGATTATCCTAAGGGAAATTCACGAGTGCGGTAAGAAAGATAGGGGACCATTGTATTTCCCTTGCTTGATTACGGGTTTATGTGTTTCTACAGGTGTACCCATCGAAGAAACAGATAAATACACGTCCCCAAGACGAGGATGGACCAGGGACTTCTGCCACAAAGTCATGCAAATCACGCAAGCAGAGCCTGTCCAAGCAACACCGCAGCAGTTCACTGCCGATACTGTTGCCGGGGCCCAATACACAGCAGACATGCCTGGTACTGCCCACACCTCGGCCGCAGCAGACCCGTACCAAGAAATCTTGCAACGGATGGAAGCAATGGATCTTCGACAACAACGGTACATGGAGTACCAAAGGGACTTCAATGGCACCTTAGCCCAGATGATGTTGCACGCCTTCCCGGACCAAGGAGTACAATTCCCGGAGTTTCCCAACAACATGTTCGTCACAGTCGCACCTTACACCGAAACTACACCAGCCCCGGGAGGACCAAGGTCGTTCTTCCATGCGGACCCTCAGCCCCAATACCAGGCTGCCGGCCCATCTAGGGCGACAGATTCTGCCGCGTCCTCGTCTGTCAGTAGAAGGCCATCCAAGCGGAGGGACATTTTCAACACTCCACCCAGATCGCCAATTATCATGGGCAGTCTATCCGCCGAGATAGATGCCTATGTGCACCAAAGCTCCACTGCCGCCGGCCCAAGCACACACCACACCGGAGGAGCAACTGCAATGGGAGGAGGAACAGACGTGATGCTAACCGAAGAGATGGCGGATGTCGAAGAAGGAGAGGAGGTAGAAACTCCAATGCATCGGACACCACCCACTCGAGTCCAACCGCCCCGGCAAGCAAAGACGCAACCATCGCCTTCACTAAGGACAAAGCATTTGGCATCAAGGCCACGGAGAAAAATTGTTACAAGCAGCTCTTCGGAGTCGCTTTAAATTTCTTTGTCCTTAATTCAATATTAATTGCTTTTACTGTTTTTACTTGCTGCTTATGATTCATATTCTGTTTTGCCGTTTATTTCTTCAAATATAAAGCATTGAGGACAATGCTTGGTTTGAGTTTGGGGGTGCAGATACACTGCCAAGACAGCAATCTACTGCTACGGCCTTGCCAAAAAGGGAGTATTCCAGTTAATTTTTTTTAAATTTTTATGCTCCCCGCCCTACTTGAATTATCTGCCTACACTTTTGCACTGCTTATCATCAGTATTGCCTTAGTTTATTCTTTAAGGCTATAGAAATCTTTCTCCTTACCATGTTTAGGTTCTGTTAAGAGGGCTTAACCTTAGGATGCTTAAGGAAGAAAACTTAGAAGCTTACTATAGGAAGAACTTTAAACTTTAAACACTTTTGGGACTTGTTGGATTATAGGAATTCTTTTAATGAACTTAGGTGATAAAGACTTAGATTTTTGGAAAGTAACTAGAGGTGCCTACCACCGGCTCTAGAAAGTCTCTTCTTCATGCTAGAGGTGCCCGAAATTTGCTCTAGTATGTTTTAAGAAATGTTAAAAAGAAAGAAGGAACTTAGTGAAAAGAATAACACAAGTCTTTGAGGTGCCCAAAACCGGCTCAAGATTTGGGGTTTGACAAAGAAGAGAACACTTAACCAATGTCTATTTGTCTTGAACTTAGAGTTTATCTAAGAAAGCCTTTAATCAAATTGTCCACAAAAACGCACACACTCACAATTCCTATAGTTTGTTTCTAGGTAAACCCTTGGGTAGCTGAATGGTTAAGGCTTAAGAATAGGCCTAGTAATGGTGGGGAGAATAGATGGACATGTAAGACCAAGAGAGAGTAGAGTTTGGCAAATTGATGGTTTGCATTGCTTGAGGACAAGCAATAGTTCGAGTTTGGGGGTGTGATAAGTGCTTAACACACTATCACTTTTTACTCCTTTTATGGGCATTAATCACCAAATATACACCCACTCGGACCAATGCATGTGCTTATTGTGATATATTTAGAAGTTATACTCATATAGATAATAATTGTAAAAAAGGCACGTTTTACTGCGTTTTCATATCTGTACAGGAGAACCAGTGTCGCGGCAGCGACAAGGCCGAGGCAGGACCTGATGCCGAGGCAGCAGCAGAAAGACAGGAAGCAAGACTGTAGGCGATGGAAAGATAAAAATCCAAGGAACGTGTCTGGACTTGAAGCCCATGAATTGGAGCTAGCTAGCACAAGGAAAAGCCCAAAGGAAGACCATGCGGGAAAGCCCCTTAGCCGAATATAAACTTGGAAATATATTATTATTATGTACTTGACTTGTTCCCTACTCCAAGTTGTATTCTACTTAGGAAAGGTTTGCCCTAGGTCTAGCCTATATAAGGACCTAGCCACCCAATGTACAATATACGGAATACCTAGGGAGAGAGCCGATTTCTATTCTTGTTTCTTTCCTCTCCATCATGTTCTAAACCTTCTTAGGGATTAGGTGAAGGTTGTCGAGTATTTGTGAGAGGAGATTGTACTTTGTCTTTGATTCAATGCAATAAAGTTATCAAGGTTTGCTTATCCTTTGTTATTCCTTGTTTTCACAATTGAGCTCGGGAGAGGATATTGTGAATCATCCATTTATCTAAGCTCGGGAGAGTTAGATTCACGAAATGGGTAAGTACGGTGTTTCAATCGCGAAATACTAACTCGGCCTAGGGATAGGTTTAGAGTTTCAGCGGCTAAAAGAAGTGTGAGATTGGTTGGTGAGTATAATTGGTTCACGCCGGGAGGTATCATCAAGGACTAGTCATCAACAACACTCTGACTTAGGGATAAGCGGAGTCATCCAAGGACACTTTGCCGAACTTTGGTAAAGTCTGCCCACGAGCAAGGGATTACCGCGGTAGACAGTATTGTCGCTGCCAAAGCAGTAAACTACAGTGCTGCCGAGGCAGTGATATACGATTGCATTAGACAGAGACAAGTCGATCAATTCCACAATACGACGCAACTGGATCCTAGCCCATCTCTCTCTACTATTTCAACTCTTTATTTTTATTTAGCTATTTTAGTTTAGATAAATCAAATCAACTCACTTGTGTTCTTTACTTTTTCTACAGAACAAGAAGGTGAAGAAAGCATATTAAGTATAACGGTCCCTGAGGAGACGATAACTCGATAAAATACTTGATGTGTCCACTTGCACTAAACGCGCACTTTTGACACGCAACAGAGTCCCTTTAAATTTTTTTGGTCACTATTTTTTTCTCTTTATATGCTGGTTGTTTCTGTATATGCTGCTTGATTCTTTTTCATATCGTTGTTGCCCATTGTTTCCTTCTGATATAAAGCATTGAGGACAATGCTTGGTTCGAGTTTGGGGGTGTAGAGCCTCTACCGAGGCAATCTACTGCCGAGGCCTTGCCAAGGAAATGGAGTATTTAAGTGAATTTTTTTTATTTCTTTATGCTCACCGCTTTACTCGAATAAATTGCCTATATTTTTGCACTGTCCATCATCAGTATTGCCTTATTTTATTCTTTAAGGCTATAGAAATCTTTCTCCTTACCATGGTTAGGTCCTGTTAAGAAGGTTTAACCTTAGGATACTTAAGGATGAAAACTTAAAAGCTTACTATAAGATAAATTTTAAAAACACTTTTGGGACTTGTTGGATTATAGGAATTCTTTTAATGAACTTAGGTGATAAAGACTTAGATTTTTGGACAAGTGACTAGAGGTGCCTATCACCGGCTCTAGGAATTACTCTTCTTCATGTTAGAGGTGCCCGAAATTGGCTCTAGTATGCTAAAAGGAATATCAAAAGAAAAAAGGAAGTAGTGAAGTGAAAAACACAATCCTTGAGGTGCCCGAAATTGGCTCAAGAATTGGTTGTTTAGAAAAGAAGAGAATACTTAACCAAAATCTACTTGTCTTGAATTTAGAGTTTATCTAAGAAAGCCTTTAATCAAACTCGTCCACAAAAACGCACACACTCACTAAATCTTATAGTTTGTTTCTAGGTAAAACCTTGGGTAGCCGAAAGGTTAAGTCTAAAGAATAGGCATAGTTATGGTGGGGAGAATAGATGGAAACGTAAGACCAAGAGGGAATAAAGTTTAGCAAATTGATGGTTTGCATTGCTTGAGGACAAGCAATAATTCGAGTTTGGGGGTGTGATAAGTGCTCAACTCACTATCACTTTTTACACCTTTTACGGGCATTAATCATTAAATCTATACCCACTTGGACCAATGCATATACTTAATGTGATATATTTAGAAGTTATGCTATTTATAGAAAAGGCAAGTTTTACTGCATTTTTACATCTGTGCAGGAAATATTATTGCCGCGACAGCAACGTGGCCGAGGCAGCAGCCGAAAGACAAGTAGCGATACTATAGGCGATTGGAAGAGAAAAATCAATGGACGTTTCTGGACGTGCAACACATGGATCAGAGTTGGTTAGCACGAGGAAAAACCCAAGAAAAGGCCACGCGGGAAAGCTTCTTATTTAGAATAAACTTGAAAATATTTTATTTATGTACATGACTTGTTCCCAACTCCAAGTTGTATTCTACTTAGGAAAGGTTTTCCCTAGGCCAAGCCTATATAAGACCTAGCCGTCCAAGGGAATAGAGAGAGCCGATTCTTAGAGAGTTCACCCTAAGATTCATTGTTTTCTTTCTCTCAAATTATGTTCTAAGTTTTCTTAGGGTTTAGGTGAAGGTTGTCGAGTACTTGTGAGACGAGATTGTACTTTGTTCTTTGTTTCAATGCAATAAAAATATCAAGGTTTGCTTATCCTTTGCCATTCTTTGTTCTTGCATTCAAGCTCGGGAGAGAAGTTTGTAAGTAATCTATTTATCTAGACTCGGGAGAGTTAGATTCACGAAAGGGATAAGTACGGTGTTTCAATCGCGAAATACTAACTTAGCCTAGGGATATGTTAAGAGTTTCAGCGGCTAAAAGAAGTGTGAGATTGGTTGGTGGGTATAATTGATTCACGCCGGGAGGTATCATCAAGGACTAGTCATCAACAGTACTTCGACTTAGGGATAAGCGGAGTCATCCAAGGACACTTTGCCGAACTTTGATAAAGTCCATCCAAGAGCAAGGGATTGCCGCGGCGGACAAGAATCCTTGCTTCCAAGGCAAAATCTGCAGTACTGCCGAGGCAGTGATGTACAATTGCATTGGACAGAGACAAGTCAATCAAATCCACAATACAACATAACTGGATCCTGCCCTCTCTCTTAATCAGATCTCATCCTTTTACTTAGTTTTCTTTATTTCAATTTATTTAATTTTATTTATTTCAATTTATTTAGTTTCATCAAAACCCAAATTACCTGTGTCTTTATTTCTTTTTATAGAGCAAGAAGACGAAGGAGGCATATTAAGTAGATCAATCCCTGTGGAGACGATACGTGATTATACTGATCACTTTATTACTTGCGATGTGTCTACTTGCACCAATTGCGCACTTTTGACATGCAACACTGGGCAAAATATCCTATAAGAGTATCCTCCCATCACTCGAATAATAAAGAAAAACAAAGAAGAAAGCAACGTCCTCTTTTCTTCATTCGTTCTCTCCCACGATCATGCCTCCTCTAGTTGGACGACATCCTCTTCTTTTAATAATTTGGTTTGGTTGACTTACATGATAAAATAAAATTGAATTGAAAAATAATCATAAAGAATATTTTCATTTCTCATTTGATTCATATCACATATTTCCTTCTTTGCTCTAATCTCCAACTCTTTCCATGTCTTCGTTCATTGACCTTATCTTCACTAATTTCTTTCCAATTTGGTAGCTCCTCATCAAGGAATAAATCCTGCAAGTATGGAAATACACCAAGACAATATCTTTTTCCACATAATTCAACCAACACAAGAAATAAAAATGACAACCAAGGAAATCAAATGAAAATGCATGAAATTAATGAAATGCAACTAATTATATGCTTAAGTATGATAATAATCATGAGTAAAAATGATAATAAAATAACACAATTAAATACTTAACACTAAATTAAAATATAAAAAATAAATTAGAAACATAATTAAAAGAATTTTAAAATAAAATGTAGATCGTTATTAAATTAATTTAAATTATAACTCAATTAAATTTAACCAAAATAATTGGTAAAAAAAAAAGAAAAATATAATTGATAAAAAAAAGAGTGAAAAGATAAAATTTTGGAGGGAAATAAGCCACTCATTTTTAATTTTGAGATTAATTTATATTTAGTGTAAAAATTTTGTGGGATATAAGTTACCCAAAATTTTGGAGGTGATTAAAAATAATTTTGATTAGTATAAAAAAAGAGGGAAAAAAACAAAATTTTGGAGGGAATTAATATATATAATAAATTTTGGAGGATTATTATTATTATAACATATAATCAAATAATAAACTTTGATTAAATATAATCAATTAAAAATATAAAAAAAAGGAAGATTAGATTTAAATATTCATTTGACACTACTCTAGGTCGAGTAAATTTTTTTACATATTTTTATATAGGTTGCGCCTAAAAAATCGAATCTCGTGCCACTCGAAATCTTATTTTACAAATATTTTAATTTGGTTATTATCACTCGAAAATTAAGTTTTAAATTTTATTTTATATTCAATTTGGTCCTAATTTATTTAAAATCAGATTATATATTTAAAATTGTTTCAATTTGATCATAGGAATTAGTTTATTGATAAAAAAAATTGGTCTTAGAGAATTAGTTTAATTATTTGAGCTTAAGGGATTAATGTTGGGCTTAAAGAATTAATAATATACATATTATATATTAATGTATATATTATATATATATATTAATATATACATCTAATATATATGTATATACATATAATAATAAATATACATATATTAATGTATACAATATAGTATATAAGTATACATATATTTATATACATACTTATGTATTATATACATATACATACATATTATATATATATTATACATTCTATATTTTTATATATAGTATCAATCTATATATGATATAAATTCTATTATAGAATATATTTCATATATAGTATATATTCTGTATAAATTCCATATAAATTTTATATATAGAATATATTCTATATATAGTATAAATTCTATATAGAATATATTCCATATATAGTATAAATTTCATATTTTTATTTTTGAAATGTATTAAACTATATTATATAGGTATAACTTATAATGTATTAAAGTACATTAAAATTATTTTTTTATCGAATTTAACTATTATTAATTTATAATTTTTGCAACTTAATCCTTACAACTTTATTTTATTTTAAATTGACTACTATTTATTTTTCTAATTTAATTTAGTATTTTTAATAAGATGATAATTTATTTTATTAATATTTAGTCCTTTTTAATTTAAAACTTTCTTCTTTCTAGTCCAATGTTTATTCCTTATTTTTTTATTTTTTGTAATTTAGTATAGTTTTTAAGATATGAATTATTTGATGATATTTTTATTTATTATAGTGCGTAATATTTATTTTCAATGAGATTCATGCTAGTTAAAGATATTAGATATTATATAATTAATTCGAAATGAATGATCAACCATTTAACCCAAAGTCAATCAGTTATTTATTTAATTACTTATTTTTACCAAACTCAGACTTAATAATTTCAATTAATATGAATTTAAAACCCGAATTAATTCGACCTGAAATAAAACCGACTTAAAATGAACCCGACCTAAAATAAAACCGAACTGAAATGAATCCAACGTGAAATCTACCCGACTTGAAATGAACCTGTTAATTATCTGATTTGGACCCGAATAGTTTGAACTTGACTTGAAAAGAACCCAACCTGAAATAGAAACGACCTGAAATGGACCCGTACTCGAACCAAATCGAGTCAAAACATCAAATCAATCTGAAAGAACTTGTATCCGATTTTACCTGACCTGATAGTACTCGACCTGAAACCCATCAAGTAACTGTTTTTACATCCCTAGGTGTTATAAAGTTTTCTCGCCTAGAAGAGAGGTGTAAGGCCAAAGAAAAATTAAACAAGAAAAGCAAGGGATTTCCTAGGAAGAATCCACCAAAGAAAAAGAAGGGAGGCGAATGAGGATAATAACATTAGAGACATTGCAAAAATTATGGATAATAATATTAGAGACATTGCAAAGGATGAGGGTGCTATCTACTAAAAAGTAGTTAAGTGATTATTTTATGACCGGTTTCATTACGTCATTCATGGTCCTTATCCACTAAAAAATAGTCAACTAATTTTTTATATTTTTCATGTCCTTTTTTCAAGAGTGAATCTTCACTTTTTTATTATCATGTAAATATGTAGTGAGTGGTTAGATAACGATTAATTAGGAAAGAAAAAGTGACAGAAAAAATAAAAATTAGTTGATTACTTTTTAGTGGAAAGAGACCATAGATAATGTGGAGGAACCGGTTCATAGAATAATTTCTCGGTAGTAGGTGGTTAGATGGAGATTAATTAAGAAAGAAAAAGTGACATAAAAAATAAAAATTAATTGGTTACTTTTTAGTAGATAAGGACCATAGATTGATCTAAACAAAAAAAATAATATTGAATTCATCAATACCACTTAAAAAATACTTAGAATTGAGGATTTATATATTTGAATGAAACTCACCGTTTTAATATTAATCTAAGTAAAACTTCATCATTTTGTATTTGAAGGATAAAAGCCCTCGTTGAACTGAATGTTATCTATCTATGAATTGAATGGAATTTTTTTAATCTCTGCCTCTTTTTTTTATTCTTCCTCTAAATTTTTTATTTTTTATTTTTTCTTTTATTCTTATTATATTTTATCTTTTCTCTCGTTTTAATTTTTCTTATTCAGTTTGTTCTCTTACAGAAAAGGTGTGAAGAAGATGAAGTACGAAAAGCTATCATTTTTTTCTTTTTCTTATTAACCGAAGTGAAAGATATCCTTCATCTATTCTTACTAATTTTTTTTTTCAAAAAGAACATCTAAAGACACATGTATTATGGTTCACAAACTTAAGATCTAAACACATGTTTGGTCATTACACTCTCCACCACTTATACTATAGCAATCAAGCTTTACTTTCTTTTAATTTGGTCCTTAGTTCTCAATGCTTTAAATTTAAAACTTAATTCTCAAAAATTAATATATTCGAAGGTTCAATCATTAATCTTAGCTACTAGAAAATAAATTTTGATCATTGGAATTACAGTTATATACTAACCCGATTTTAGGGGTGTTACAACTTTTATAAAATCTTAAAAAATCAAGCTTATTTTATCTTAGTTTTGTGTAAAAAATGGTGAAATTCAAATGAATGGATTAAATATTAGGTCCTAAATAATTTCTATCATATCCTGATCAAATGATTTCTAATTTCAAAATTGTTTAAGGGGAATCTAACTTTTTGTTTTCTTTGAGTATGATTTTATTTATAGTAAAAACCATATAATCATATAATCATGTGTCTCATAAAAAGTCTCTCTAAATCTAGTACGAAAAAAGAACACAACATGATAATAATAACGAGGATAAAACACTACAAAAAAAATAAACGAACAAAACACCAAAACTCGAACACCAAATGCACCAAAATATAGCTCAGAGCACAACCCACCTACAGTAGCAAGATCAATTCCATGTAATCCCCATCACTCAGGCAAAGCATCCCTACCTACCCTAACAATAAAGAAATCAACACCAAATGATTTGAACACCACTGCCAGCCAAACCACCATGTGGTTCATCATACGACAGTCAACAAGCAAACAAATATCCTTCACTAATACACAGAAGCATAGCAACAGAAGAACCATTTACTAGCCACTGATACAACTTGAGCCTTTAAAAATAGGGAACCAACCGAGAATTTTTTATTCTACTCTAATAACATTCAACCATACGATCCATACCTCTGCCAACTAGGGATTCAAAAAATATCCATTACTGTTATTTAATGGTAATGCTGTCGTCCGAAACGCACTGATGCAATTGCTCATGATATGAATTATGTTGAGATTATGAAGTACGCCATGGAATTCAATTATGTATATGATCTATTATGTTTGACTTAATATTTGTCAACTACTTCACTAAGGTTTATAAATATTCTTTACATTTTACTAATATAAGTATGTGCTATAAATTATGCGAATATATGTGTAAGTATACACAGTCATGCAAGTAATAAAGGGTGAGTGAGTATCGTTCTCACGAGGATCGGGGTAAAGTGTAAGTTAACTTTGTCAAGGCAAAAAGGTGTCACTAAATAAAAGAAAAATAAATAAGATGGTATAAACAAATGAAAATGAATATGTACGGTGAAGGTGTAATGGTGAAATGCTATAACAATTTCATAATGCAAGCAACTAAAATATGTCAAGGCAAAATGGTATGGATGGTGGTGACACGATAGATGTATGAATGTGGTGTGTGAAAAGTACGGTAATGTGATTGTAAGTAAACAGAGAAAAAAGAGAAAATAGAGGAACACTTTGTAAATGCCAAGGCAAAAGCAAGATAAGAGAACACAGGTAAGCAATATGATGTAACGATCCTTGTTTGATGAGCCTTACTAGGAATGATTAATGGGGGTTCTTATGGACTTCTTAACCTCACTCCTACGAACAACTAGCTACTATGTGGTCTATTCACTCGACAAAGGTTTTTAAGGTGCTCCTGCTCTCTCGAGTCAAAGGAACATGATAGTTTAAAATGTCACGACATTTCTCTCGGTCTCAGTAGTGACATTTATCCTATCTATAAAGCACACTCCTTTTAGTCGTTGAAACCCTCAATTAAGTCTCTCTCGAGCACCTAAGGTCAGATTAGGCCCTATTTGCAGTCTAGAACACATTACTCACGTTGAACCTCCCTTAGTTTCTCCCAAACACCAAGGAACTATGGCAAGGTTTCTCTCGAACACCTAGCGTGCATCTAAACAATGGATACTCTGATGCCTCTTAAAATGCTTAAATGATTAAACACAATGAGCAAGGCAAATAAACAAACACATAATAGGCTAAAATATTTATAAAAAGATAAAGAATTAATCATCTACAAAAACATCTACTAAAATAAAGCTAACACGTGGTGGTGTGAAAGTTTAAAGATAAACATCATCCAAAAATATCATCCATAAGCATCCACATAAACCTCTCAAGAGTATGAAATAAATCAAAGGGAAAGGTTGGAAGACAACCTCGATCCGCACTACCGCCGGCTTCTTCGACCATCATGGGATGCCTTAGCGTGCTAGCCCCTCTTGGGTGCCTAGCACGCCACTCCCTTCGAGCTCTATCAATGGAGGGACCATTCGGACGATGGTTGGTGAAGAAAGACGAAAGCTTTCTCCCCGCTTTTTGCTCTCTTTGTGCCTCAAAATCAGCCCCCAAAAAGGTTACAAAGGTTCCTCTTTTCCTTAGGTCACCATCCCTTATAAAGTGGGAGGTGAAAACTCTAGGGTTTAGGGAAATTCCCTATTTCACCCTCATTCACGTGATTGCATTTCTGACATGGTGACAGTGGTCCCCCCAAGGTGGTTGCAGCTTGCCTGTATAGCACCAACTGACACTCCTTTGCAAAATATCTTCTTGTCTTTTTGTGCAGCACAAGAGGTCTCCATATTTGCCATGGTATTTTTCCTTTGTTGTCCTTCTGCAAATGCCATGACAAAACTCCCTTGCTCCCAGCTTTGCTTTACCTGCACATCATCAGCCAAAAGTACGACCTTCCCTGTAAAATAACATCTATTATCGCATCATAAATTCCAAGACATAAACAACCACCAAATGCAATGTTATGATCCTAAATGCATCTAAATGATCCTATATGTGCTTTAAAGACATCCAATAACTTAAGAAAAAAGACTCTAAATATAGTCTTTTTGCGGAGCTATCACACCCCCAAACTTAAGCTATTGCTTGTCCTCAAGCAATGGATAGCAATTAGCAGAGAAAAATGTCATGACAGTGTTCAGGATCAAGACAAGCAAATGGTTAGAGTTTCAGCCCTCAGAAAAATCATGGCATAAACATATAAGACTTGTGGAGATTTCAAGAATGTTACTCTAGGACAAGGTCACTTGCAAGTGTGTGTGTGCATGAGTGTATCTAATCTATGCTTAATTAACTTAGAAAAATTCTAAAGAAGGTTCACTATCCTAGCAAAGCATGTTTTCTCATTGAAGCTCAACTTTAATTCTCCCCATATATATAATATCTTTTTTATTTTTTCATTTTTTTACACACTGCTACGAGAGGAGCCAACCTATCACATTGTCTTCTACTCATGCCATAGCTGCCATTTATTAAAACGCAATATCCAAACATTTCTATGACAAGTTAAAAGTGTAGTGTCACCCTGTGCCTCTTTCATTAACTCATATGCACATAGTTTTGCCATGGCATAGCGGAGTATCCTTCTACAGTTATTTGCAAATTCCTGAACTAAAATAACGGGAGCTTTCTATTAACATTCAAATTCATTAAAAACATGCTAAGTAATTCAGGTTTCCATTCTATAAAAATTTTATAACTTTCCTAAGCATAGAAAACATACACTTATGTGAAAATAAAATAAACACAAATAGTCAAGTCCTAAAACAGATTCTATCCAAATCCCAAGTCATGCATATTCAATTGAAGCATTTTCCATAAAAAATTTATCATCATCGGGCATCACTAACTTTAATCCCATAAACTTATCCAGAACTTACTAATTTGTCATGGCATTTGTCTACAACTGCAGCTATCATGCAAATGAAAATGAAGTAGGGAACGATACCTCCCCCAAACTTAAGGCGGGCATTGTCCCCAATGCAACTAACTAAAGAAACTAATACATATGCAATACAATGAAATGAATGCAAGGTACCTTGACTTATGCTGGTGGTGCTATTGTATTGGCGGAAGTGCGGTGGGTAACTTGTTTCTTCAGCGGGGGTGGGCGCGATATTAGACCTAAGAAAATAGACACAAAAAGGGCTTAGTGAAATAAAGCATATAAAATAGACTTAGAAACAATTTATTTATTAACAAGAGTAAACTGAAAATGTCATGACATATCAGTATGTCATGCATCCTGAAGATGAGAGGTAGGTTTATCACGCATCACGGGGGCTCTAGTGTAGATGCGTTGTGGATCTATGCAATTTTCATGACATTCTTTCAGGATTATCTTGTACATACAAATATTAGGACTAATCCCCTTCAAATCTGCCATGGTCCATCCTATTGCTTGTTTATGTTGTGTTAAAACAGCAAGTAGACTTCTTTCTTGATCAGCATTACGACTTGAATTCCTCAAAATCAAGCGGTTCAAAGCTCGAGTGTTGTCTAGCTATCAGTAGACTAGATTGATACACTTCCATTGGAAATTCACCACATTCCTCTACATCATCCTTTATGCGCTATTCATATTCATCCAGTTGCATGAAATTGCTAAGACAAAAATGATCAACTTCCCTTGACAGCTTAGAGTCCGCTTCCAAAATGTTCCGGCATTGTTCAAAATCATCCACATACTTAAGAGACTTGTTGACATTCACGATCACACTTTGATCTACTACTCGCATAATAAGATCATCATTCTCACAATCAATGAGAATGCGACCGGTTGCTAGGAAAGGCCTTCCCAAGATGATGGGTGTGTTATCATCAACCTCACAATCAAGTATTAGGAAGTCGACTGGAAACAAGAATTTGTCCACCCGTACTATCACATCTTCGATCTTCCCCTCTGGTCTCACATGGGAACGATCAGCTAGTTGTAATATGACAGAGGTGGGTCTCACATCTCCCAAGCCAAGCTTCACAAAGATTAACTTGAGCATAAGATTCACACTTGATCCAAGATCACAGAGTGCTTTCCCTACAAAAGTGTCTCCAATAGCACATGGAATAATAAAGTTTTATGGATCCTTCTTGTTCACTGGTAATTTACTCAAAGCAGATCAATACTCTTTTTCCGTGACAATTGTTTCAAACTTCTCTACTTTTCTCTTCTTCGTAACTATCTCCATGAGAAATTTGGCATAAGTGGGTATTTGCTCAGTTTCCTCCAAGAGTGGGACATTGATGTACAACTGATCCAATTTATCAACAAACTTCTTGAAATAAACCTCATCATTTTGCTTCTTCAACCTCTGGGGGAAGGGTGGTGGGGGTCTAACTTCTTCCACTATTAGTGTAGGAACTGCTTTCGCCGTGGCATTTTTGCTAGCTCCCTCAATAGGTTCATTTGTCAAACCTTCCTCCTTGTTCTTTTCCTTGAGAATTTGCTCAGACATTTCTGTCTCTTCATGCAAAGGTTTGGGTATGGGTTCTTCACTCCTCTTACCCCCAAACTTATCTTTTTGATTAATTTGTATGTCACTCCTTAGTGTGATTGCGTTACATTACTCTTTACCACATGGCTTAGTGACCTCAGTATCACTTGGCAGACGTCCTGGCTGATGTTCTTGTAATGCCGAGGTAATTTGCCAACCTGACTTTCTAAAGTTCACAATGAAGTACTGTGGCTTTGTAATAACGTACCTTGATTCTTTATAGCTACTGTATGCTCTTGAAGCATTGTCTTTGTACTTAGAATGAATTCTTCCATAGTCGCTTCCAAAGAACTAGTGTTAGATGATGATGATGCTCCTTTGTTCGAATTATGACAAGTCATATTCTCTTGAAAATTCTAGGGCTCATTCTGATTTCTAGCTTGTGGGTTAGGATTGTTAGATCCTTGGTTTCCTCATGAAAAATTCGAATGTTGTCGCCATCCTGGATTATATGTGTTGGATTAAGGATTTTTGTTGCTTCTGTTGAAATTTCCCTAATAATTAGCCGTCTCATGATTTCCTGGGCACTCACTCTCATGGTGATTGCCATGACATAATAAACAAGCTGCATTGACCATCTTCACCTCCATCACTTCATTGGAATGTTGCAAGTTCTTTAACATATTGGTGATAGCTGAGAGTTGGGCGGATAATGAGTCCTTAGCTTCAAGCTCAAAAGTCCCTAGTGCCTTCCTCCCGGTTCCAAGTCTTGTAGAAGGAAATTGATGGTCATTGTTGACAATTCTGACAAGAATGTCAAATGCCTCATCGGGTGATTTTTCTAGCAAAGTTCCATTTACCAAGGCATCTAACATCATTCTAGTATGTGCATTGACTCCGTTGTAGAACCTCACAACTTGAGTCCAATCTTGAAATCCATGATTTGTACACTTTCAAAGAAATCCCTTGTAACGATCCCAACATTCGCATATTGACTCGTTGTTGAGTACATAAAATTCCTATTTTTTATACCATTTTCCCACTCGTTTATTACCAATTAAGGACACATTTAAGGGTAATATTGGATAATTCTACTTATTTTCCATATTTCAGCATCCGAATACTCAAATCAGGAATTTATCTATTATTTGGCATAAAACATATGCATTTGATGATTTTCTTTCCTTGGCAGGAAAACACATCATAGGAATGGCCAAACAAGAAGACGGATGCTAGTAAAGAAGCTGAAATGCAGATGAAGCACCCACCACGGCAGTGTTTTGGATGCCGCGGCAGTAGATTGATGATGACAACTGGTGCTCGACAGATAGAGAAAGAGGTTGCCTCGGCGGAAGTTACCACGGCGGAGGTTGCCACGGCAGCAAAATGGCAACCACAATCAAGATTTGCCACCAAACATTGCAAAGACATGCAACACTGAAGAATGAGCAAATCATGCCAAGAGAACCGTACTGATGTAGTTCCAAGACGAGACCATTATGACAGCAACCCGCCGCGGCAATCGATGCCAAGGTAGCACCTGGAAAAAATGTTGATATGATAGGCGATTTGAAGAGAAAAACAAGGTTGACGTTTTAGGACAACCAACATAGAAATCAGAGTTGGGAAATGCATGGAAAGTCAAGGTCAAAGCCACGTGGGAAAAGAATCCTTATAGAAATAAACTAGGAAATAAAATAAAGATCTTTTATTTATGTACTTAACTTGTGTTTTACTCCTAGTCGAATTCCTACTTTGGAAAGGTTTGCCCTAGGTTAAGCCTATAAATACCATAGCCTATGTAGAGAGGAAGATATCTTCAAATCAAGTTTCATAGAAAACCCCTAAATTCCTCCATCGTCCCCTTTGGGGTTTAGGTTAG
This sequence comes from Abelmoschus esculentus, assembly GCA_035048815.1. Classification (NCBI taxonomy): domain Eukaryota; kingdom Viridiplantae; phylum Streptophyta; class Magnoliopsida; order Malvales; family Malvaceae; genus Abelmoschus; species Abelmoschus esculentus. Next base: position 6,625,918 of record JAUCBN010000063.1, on the reverse strand, counting down.
TTTGTGGAGTAGTTGTTGGAGAAAGTTTGTAATTTGTTTAGTTCTTATTAATGCAATTTCAGAATTCATAGTTTATTCCCTCTTGGCGTTTACTCTTCTTTGCATATGAGCTCGAGATGATAAGTATGTGAAGAAAAATCTATTTGTATAATATCGGGAGAGTTAGGCTCACGAAACGAGAGAATACGGTCTTTGCTCAAGGGCATTGACTAATCCAGTTATCCAGGGTTTCAACGACTAACAAGACACATGTGTGGTTGTTATCCGCCCTTGATTCACGCCAGGAGGTATCATCAAGACCCGTGGGTTTCAACAGTTCTCTTCGCTTAGGGATAAGGAAGAAGACATACAAGGATGCTCTGTCGAACTATGGAATGTTGAATTTTTGACAAGGCATAAACCCGCCGAGGCAGCTGCGGCAACCCTTTGTGCGACCCGCCGAGGCGGCAGTTCAACCCTATTGCACTATAAGAACGAGAAAATTACATTCTGATTCCAAACTACGAAGCATTCTAACCTTCCCTCACTTTTCCATCCTTGATTTCTTGATCACTTATCTTTATTGCTTTAATTAGTTTTCTTAATTATAATTCAAATCAATTATCTGTGTCTTTATTTTTCCATTGTGCATGAATAATAAATTGCGTAAGTAAAGCCAATCCATATGGGTTCAACATCTTAAATACTACAATCTGAAAAAGGTGGAAGGACGAATGCTTCATCATAAAAGTAGGACTTTCTAGCCTCCATCAGATTTGGCGCCGTTGCCCGGGATTGGCGATTCCAACTTTCCGTTTTATTTTTCTTGCACTATTATTTTAGGAAATTAAGTTTAATTAGGTTTGAGTTATTTGTTTTATCTTACGAAGGAAATTCATGAAGGAGAATGCATGAAGCACATAAAACGATCTAAAATCAAGCTTGTCGTCCTGCCCAAAAAGGTTGCCTCGGCAAAATGTCACGGCAGATGGTTGCCTCGGCAGAATAATGCCACGGCGGAGGTTGCCTCGGCGGCAAAATTTGAAGGCGGGATGGCCACCCAAGAACACATGACGGCTGGTTTGAATACCAAGAACTTTATCTCCTCTGTTTTATTTCATACATCTTCATTATTTTTTTCCAGTGCGGTTTTAATTTTCTTTCTCAACAAACTCCACACAAACTGATGACCCTCAGGATACAGAAGAGGCCAGACTCGACATAAAAATATTGGTTTAACTTTTCCTTGCTTCCTAATTTTTATCTTGTCTTTTATTGTTGCCTTGTGTTCAGATACATGCATTGAGGAAAATGCATCCCTCGAGTTTTGGGGAGTGTTGATCATATTTGTAACTTATAGATATCTGTAATATTTGGGAATATTTGGATTACCTAACTTTTGCCTTAAATATCTGTCATGTATGGAAAATATTTAGATTATCCTATTACTGCCTAAATGTCTACCTTAAACAACTTTTATAAATTGATGCAAAAAGATTTTAAGTCTGCTGAATTTTATTGAAACTGCCTCGGCAGCAATATATTATCCAGCCGCTGCCGCAGTATGCACCAATCACCAGACTTGAAATCAGACAAGTCTCTTTAGATTAGTACTTAGGATTAGACTATGAGCCTAAAAATAATTAAACACTGCTAATCTTAGTTGATTTTATAAGTTCTTTTCTTTGAAAAGCAATAAGGACTTAGGCTTAGATTTTAACTAGAGGTGCCTATCACCGGCTCTAGTTTAGTCCATAGAGGTGCCCATCACTGGCTCTAGGACTTAGTCTTTTTACCACTTACTAGAGGTGCCCGAAATTGGCTCTAGTAGGAATAGCTAAACAATTGAGGTGCCCGAAACATGCTCAAGCAGTATAAGTATATAGAAATATATATTTATATACCAAATTAGGGAGAAAGAAAGAAAAAAAAATTAAAATCTTAGTCAGAAGTCTTGAGCTAGAAAAAGGATTAGAACCTAGAAAATCAGCTTCGACATAGCTACGCACACACCCACTAAGACTCATAGTCCAGTTCCGAGGAATTCCGAGAACCTAGAAGAGGTTGAGTCAAGAAAGGAATTCTGCCGCGGCAGGCAAGATGGTATATTACTTTAAAATTCCTTACTTAAATCTTATCTTTTGCATTGCTTGAGGATAAGTAATAGTTCGAGTGTGGGTGTGTGTTGAGTACATAAAAGTCCTATTTTTATACCATTTTCCCACTCATTTATTACCAATTAAGGACACATTTAAGGGAAATATTAGATAATTCTACTTATTTTCCATATTTCAGCATCCGAATACTCAAATCAGGAATTTATCTATTATTTGGCATAAAACATATGCATTTGATGGTTTTCTTTCCTAGGCAGGAAACCACATCATAGGAATGGCCAAACAAGAAGACGGATGCTAGTAAAGAAGCTGAAATGCAAATGAAGCACCCACCACGACAGCGTTTTGGATGTCGCGAAAGTAGATTAATGATGACAACTGGTGCTCAACAGATAGAGAAAGAGGTTACCTCGGTGGTATTTACCACGACGGAGGTTGCCACGGCAGCAAAATGGCAACCACAGTCAAGATTTGCCACCGAACATTGCAAAGACATGCTACGCTAAAGAATGAGCAAATCATGCCAAGAGAACCGTACTGATGCAATTCCAAGATGAGACCATTATGACAACAACCCGCCGGGGCAACCGATGCCAAGGCAGCACCTAGAAAACAAATGTTGATATGATAGGCGATTTGAAGAGAAAAACAAGGTTGACGTTTTAAGACAAGCAGCATAGAAATCAGAGTTGGGAAACGCATGGAAAGTCAAGGTCAAAGCCACGTGGGAAAAGAATCCTTATAGGAATAAACTAGGAAATAAAATAAAGATCTTTTATTTATGTACTTAACTTGTGTTTTACTCCTAGTCGAATTCCTACTTTGGAAAGGCTTACCCTAGGCTAAGCCTATAAATACCATAGCCTATGTAGAAAGGAAGATATCTCGAAATCAAGTTTCATAGAAAAACCCTAAATCCCTCTATCGTCTCCTTTAGGGTTTAGGTTAGTTTGTGGAGTAGTTGTTGGAGAAAGTTTGTAATTTGTTTAGTTCTTATTAATGCAATTTCAGAATTCACAGTTTATTCCCTCTTGGCGTTTACTCTTCTTTGCATATGAGCTCGAGATGATAAGTATGTGAAGAAAAATCTATTTGTCTAATATCGGGAGAGTTAGGCTCACGAAACGAGAGAATACGATCTTTGCTCAAGGGCATTAACTAATCCGGTTATCTAGTATTTTAGCGACTAACAAGACGCATGTGTGGTTGTTATCTGCCCTTGATTCATGCCAGGAGGTATCATCAAGACCCGTGGGTTTCAACAGTTTTCTTCGCTTAGGGATAAGGAAGATGATAAGTGCTTAATTCACCACCACTTTTTACACCTTTCATGGACAATAATCACCTAATCTACACCTACTTGGACCAAAGCATGTACTTAATGTGAGATATTTAGATATTTTGCTTATGTGACTTATAAAGATGATATTTATAGAAAATGCAAGCTTTACGGAACCCTTTATGCAGTTGCAGAAATATCCACTGCCGCGGCAGTAATTGAGGCCGAAGCAGAACCTGCGGCCGCGGCAGCATCTGAAGGACAAGTAACGATATTGTAGGCGACTTGAAGAGAAAAATGAGGTGGACTTTTCTGTACAAACAACACTAGGATCGAAGCTGGGAAGCGAGCAGAAAGCCCAAGTCAAAGGCCACGCGAAAAAGAATCCTTGCGGGAATAAACTTGAAAATAAAACAATTATTTTATTTATGTACTTGACTTGTGTTTTACTCCAAGTTGTATTCCTACTTAGGAAAGGTTTACCCTAGGTCAAGCCTATATAAACCATAGCCGACCAAGGAGAAGAATCATACAACACACGAGAGAGTTCATCTTAGAATTTAGAGTTTTCTTTGTTTTTCAATCATGTTCTAAACTTTTCTAGGCTTAGGTGAAAGTTGTAAAGTATTTGTGAGAAGAGATTAAACTTTGTCATGTAAATACCAAAATCAATAAAAAAATCTTAGTAAATGTTTATAAACAAGTTCTTGATCTATGAAAAAAATACGCTTCAGTCCAAAAACTATTAAAATTTAGAAAAATAGTCTTAAATGTTTAAAGTAAAATTAATTAAATTATGATATTCAATTATTGACTATTTTATTGGATGTTAAATATGTTTACATGATTTGTATGTGTTTGAATATGATTTTAATTTTCTATTTTGTTTTCAGTGATATTTCTGACTCAGTTTTCTACCGAATAAGGTAGGGTTGTTTCAAAAGTGGATTAAAACTTGTTTTGAAAATTAAGAAACTTTAAGCAATGATAAGAATTCAGAGAACTATTTAGGTGATTTATAACTACCTAAAAGGAGTTATTTTAGGCACCATTTAGACATTTTTAGCTTAATTTTGAACCATTTCATGTATTTAGATAAACATTTTTATTAAATATAATATTATTTTATTTGACTTGGTTTAGAAATAAAATGAGATTTAAGTATTTTTCGCTTTATTTTGACTAGATCACTCATATCTAATGTCTGGTGTCGCCTGTGTAGTGCTATAAATTATGCGAACACGTATGTGCAAGTATACACAGTTGTACAAGTAATAAAAGGGTGAGTGAGTATCGTTCCCACGAGGATCGAGGTAATCATTAACTTAATATTGTCAAGGCAAAAAGATGTCACTAAATAAAAAGGAAAATTAATATAAAGACAGGTGGAAATGGATATATACGGTCAAGGTGTAATGGTGAAATGCTATAAAAATTTCAGAATGTAAGCAACTATAAAATATACCAAGGCAAAGTGGAATGGATGGTGATGGCACAATAGAAGTATAGCAGTGGTCTGTGGAAAGTATGATGATATGATTGCAGAGAGACAAGTAACATAGTAAAAGCAGTTTGTAAATGCTGAGGCAAAAATGGAATGCAAGAACATGTTTAAACAATATATTGTATTAACCCTCTATTGATGAGCTCCCCTAGGAATGATGGGTGGAAGATCCTATGGACTTCTTAACCTTACTCCTACTAACATATAACTGTTATGGTCTATATCTACTCGATAGAGGTTTCTAAAGTGTTCCCGCTCTCTCGAGTCATAAGAACCTAACAAACTAAAATGTCAAGGCATCTCCTCTCGGTCTCAGCCTCAACACTAGCCTATCAAAAAAGTATACTCCTTTTACTCGTTGAAACCCTCACTTACGTCTCTCTCGAGTAATCTAAGATTAGATTAGGTTTTGGTTACTATCCTAAACTCATTGCTCACGTAGATCCTCCCTTAGCTCCTCTCGGACGATTTAAGGATCTATAGCTAGGTTTCTCTCGAATACTCTAGCATGAACCTAAACACGGGACACTCTCGTGCCTCTTACAATGCTTAAATGATTAACAACTATGAGCAAAGCAAATACATAAACACATAAAAGACTATATATTAATAAGAAGCAAAAGATAATCATCCATATTAGCAACCACCTAAACAAAGCAACACATGGTGGTGCGAAATGTAAAAGAAAGTATCATCCTCATACAAACTTAAACATTCAACATCATCCTCTTAAAATGTATGAAAAGTAAAGCAAGAGAAGGAAGACAGAAGACACCCTCGGTGTGCACAGGCCGCCAACTCTTCAACCACCACGAGACGCCTTGGTGTCCTAGCCCCTCTCGGGTGCCTAGCACGCCACTCCCTTCGAGCTCTATCAATGGAGGACACTTCGGCCGGAGTTTGGAGGAGAAAGGTGGAAGCTTTACTCCGCCACAAACCTCTACAAAGGTACCTCTTTTTCTGTGTTCTTACTCCTCAAAGGTGCCTCCTTTTCTAGTAGGATATCATGCCTTAAAAAAGGGGGTGAAAACCCTAAAAGATAGTGAAAATTCCATTTCTACCCCGTTTCACGTGATAACATTTCTGTAGAAATGGCAGTGGTGACAATGGTCCCCTACTGAGGTAGCTCGTAGTCCTGTGATATTGGCTGTGGTCCCCTACTATGGTGGTTGTGGCCAGGCTGTAATGGCACCAGCTAGCACTCTTATCAAAATATCTTCTTGTCGTTTAGCTCAGTATAGGATTCCTCCAGATTTGCCACGACATTTTCCCATCGCTATCCTTTTGCGAATGCCATGGCAAATATCCACAACTTCCATTTTTGCTTTACCTGCACAACACAACTCAAAAGAACTACCTTTCTCGTGAAATAACACCTATTACCACACAAAAATGCCAAGGCATAACTACGAAACTACATGCAATGATATGAGCCTAAATGCATCTAAATGAGCCTATATGAACTTAAAGACAATAAATAACTTAAGTAAAAAGGCTTAAAATATAGCCTTTTTTGCGGAGTTATCACACCCCCAAACTTAAGCTATTGCTTGTCCTCAAGCAATGGATAGAAGCTAGCTGAGAAGAAATGTCATGACAATGTTCAAGATCTAAGCAAGAAAATGGTCAGAGTTTCAGCCCTCAGAAATTGTCATGGCATAAACATATAAGACTCGAGGAAATTTCAAGAACGCTACTCTAGAACAAGGTCGAATGCGAGTTTGTGTGCGCATGAGTGAGTGTATCTAATCTATGCTTAGTTAACTTAGAAAAATTCTAAGGAATGTTCACTATTCTAGCAAAGCATGTTCTTTCTATTAAAGCATCATTTAATACTCCCGTGTATATATATATATATATATATATATTTACTCAATGCCAACAAACTACTACGAGGGGAACCAACCTGTCACACTACCTTCTACTCATGCCATAGCTGCCATTTATTAAAACACAGTATCCAGGCAATGCAATGGCAAGTTAAAAGTGTAGCGTCACATTGTGCCTCTTTCAGTAACTCATATTCACATGGTTATGCCATGGCATAGCGGAGTATCCCTCTACAGATATGTCCAGGCATTTATTCATAACTTCTATACTAACCAATGGGGGTTCTCTATTAATAAGTAAATTCATTAAAACATGCAAGGCTGTTCAAGTTTTCATTTTATAAAAATTTTCTAACTTCCCTAAGCATGGAGAACATACACTCGTGTAACAGAAAAAAAGAAAACAACTCACCAAGTCCTAAAGCAGGCTCTATTCAAATCTCAAGTCATGCATATTCAATTCAAGCATTTGCCATATAAAGCATATCATCATCGGGAATCACTAACTATAATCCTATAAACTTATCCTAAAACTTGCACAATTGTCATGGCATAATTCTACAACTATTGCTATCATGCAAATGAAAATGGAGTAGAGAACGACACCTCCCCCAAACTTGAGTTAGGCATTGTACTCAATGCAACTAAAAAAAACTAAATCCTATGCAATGAAATGAAATGAGATGCAATGTACCTTGGCTAGGCCGGTGGTGTTGCGGTGGCAATTCGGCGCGAGGCTCTTCTCTTCGACGGGGGTGGACTGACTTTAGGATCAGAATCATCATCTTCTCTCCATGATCTTGATTTTTCAACAGCTGGTGGTGGGGTTGATTGTCTCCCGGCTGACATCTTAAGACGACGTTTAGATTTCTTCCTCTTGGAAGAGGACAAAGGTGATTCCTCGTGCGGGGCTACTGGTTGTGGTTCTTCTGGTAGTGTTGGCTGGGCGGATCTTCAAATAGAGAAGAAATAAAATTGGCTTCATGTTCTTGTGCAGCAGACAGGTCTTGTTGTGTTGGTCATTGGACTTGTTCATCTGAAAATGTCGCGACATTTTTAGGATCTTGTTCTTGTTCAGGTGCCTAGGTCTCTAGAGCGTGTTCCTCTGGTTTCGGTTCCATGGGCCTTACCTCCTCAGCTGGATCAGCTGGGGATGGTGCTTCATTCAAATTAGGTGTCTCCTGCCTAGTTGGAGGTGGGTCTGCTATAAATGTCGAGGTATTTTCTGGCGTAGTAAGAAGGATATATGTCAGGAACGTAGGAAACACCTGATTCAGGGAAGATAGTAACTCTGCCAGATAGGCTTGGATGACCTCGTCTCTTTTCTTAGTATAACTAAAAAATTCCTTCAAGTCTTTGGACAAGTCATCTATTTTTGCCATGGCATTTTGAGAAAGTTCCAATATATCATCTTTCTGAGATGTTCCTTTTCCTCTTGCAGCGACAGCATGTGATGCCTCCGGCTGCTCTTCAATGTTACCCATTAATGAAGTCACTTTGGCAGCAGACAAACCTTTCATACCTTCTAATATTTCATCAAAATCATCCTCCGGAACAAGGCAATAATCTTTCAAAACGCTCACGGTTCACCATCCTTCTCGAGGCTTTTTGGTCGTTCCATTCTATCTAGGGTACACAAAGATCTTCCTTCACGCCTTGATAGATTTCATAGTCTGCTTCATCTTCTTTCTTTGCATTCCAATCCACTCCTTGTGGAATTTTAAAGAAGCGGTTAATGGCTGATAAGTGTTTAAAATAGTTAATATATTGGGCTTAATTACTCTTTGATTCAATGATTTGTGTTATTGATCTTATTGTTTTTCGTATGTTCTTGTGCAGGACTTTGAATCTGAAAAATGCACATAAATAGCCAATTTTTGAAGTTTTTTTATTTTTGACGTGGCACTCAGTCAGCAGCTTCTAGAAGATGACGTCAGCAAGTGCGTGATAACTTATCAACGTTCCAGATAGCTTATCAGCCGGAATTTGAATTTTAAATTAGGATTTATCTCTTTGTAATTTGAATTTAAAATATTTTTAGATTTATCTAGGATTTATCTCTTATTTTTAGGGTTTATAAAAGGCTATAAATACCCACCTTGGGTAAGTCTATAACTCATCTCTTCATTCATCTTTTAATCCTAGAGTTTTCTTTCATCTTTTATTTTCTTTCTTTATTTTTTTCTTGCTTTTATTTTTTTACTTTATTTTTATGTTGAGCATAATTATTTTATGCTCGGCTAAGTTTTTATTAGCCAAGGGCTTAAGCAATGACTCGATCCAAATGTGAGGATTGAAAAGCACATCAATAACTTCGTCTTTTTATTTCTTTAAAAGTTTTCTTTTGAACTTATTTTTTTATCAACTTGATTTCAAAACTAAAGATTGACTTTGGTCAAGATTTCGATTTGATTATTTATGTGGGAGGAAGGATCGGTTATTAAAGAAAATTTGACTTCCTGGGAACACATTAGCAAATTGTTTGCTAAGGCGAAAACTAAGACTGGATCAAGTTATTAATGAAATAACTTAATCCAAGTCAGTCTTGAGATTTAAAAATGATTTTTTTACAAACATTGAGTTGGTGGATTAATCCATGAAACTAATATCAAAGATAGACTTGGTATTCGGTATAGAATTTTTGCTTCAAGGATAGAACCTTGAAAGCTAATTACCGATGTAAAATCCCAAAGTGAAAATATTTTTCCGATGATCTATTTAAATCGAGTCAAAGCGAAAGCCTAAAGCTAGTTTTTATTATAATTAAATAATTTCTTTATTTTATTCTCTTTAATTATTTAGTTTCATTTTATTCGAAAACAACCCCTTTTTTACTTAAAACATCATTCAATATTGTTGGATCACCAATCAAACAAGCGTAATCAGGAAGTTTCTAGTCCCTGTGGGATCGAACCTTACTTCTCCTTTACTATATTTACTTTTCTATATATTATTTGAGAATAAGGAATTATTTTTGACACTATACGACGCGTGTCAAAATTGGCGCCGTTGCCGAGGACTACGGCAAAGTTACTAAATTAATTTTTGTTTGATTTTTGACCAGGAAAATTAGGAATAAAAAGTGACGATGGGAGACGACAATCGAACTATCCAAAAACTCAATGCAGCACCGAATGATTATCAGCCGATTTGCATAACATTCCCAAATGGTGATACGCCATTCACCCTCAAGATAGGATTAATTCATCTCCTACCAACCTATCATGGTTTGCCGAACGAAAATCCTCACAAACACCTCAAGGAGTTCCATATGGTTTGCCTAAGTACAAAATCACAAGGAGTTTCTGAAGACCAAATTAAACTTCGTGCTTTTCCATTTTCTTTAGCCGATATAGCAAAAGATTAGTTATTTGATTTGTCTTTTAATTCTATTACAACCTGGACTGATATGGCTCGTCTTTTTCTTACAGGTTTTTCCCAGAAGCTAAGGCGAGCGAACTAAGGCGAAGTATCCGAAGTATCCGAAAAAAGGATACCAAAACCTTATATGATTACTGGGAGCGATTTAAAATGTTATGTGCTAATTGTCCACAGCACGACTTAAGCGAACAAACATTACTCCTACCGTGGCTAGAACGTTAATATCTACCATGGCCGCTAACTCGCAGCGATTTAAATCTGCAAGTGAACCATCTCGACGGGTTCACGAGGTAAGTACCATTTCATTAGAAAATAAAATTGACAAGTTAGCTGACATTGTTCAAACCTTTGTTGTAGATAAAATGAGCGTAACTAAACTTTGCGAGATAGGTATAAGTTCAAAGTCACCATTGGAGTCCATTGTTGAGCGATTAGAAACTTTCCTAGAAAAGTTTCAAAGCCGCACTGAGACCCACCTACAGGAACTAGATAAGAAAATGTCCCAATTAGCTCAAACCGTAGGACGAATAGAATCACAAGGAAAACTCCCCTCCCAAATAGAGTTAAACCCTAGAGAAAATGTTAGTGTTATCACCCTTAGAAGTGGGATGGTTATTAATCCTGAAGTACCGAAAGAAACCATTAAACAACCGGGGAAGGAGAAGGAAACGTCGACCTCCGATCCTAAAGGTAAAACTTCTTCTCCTTCACCTCCTACCCCTACCATTTCTAAAGAAGTTACACCTCCATTTCCGTCACGATTGATGAAACATGACAGAAAGGTTGAGGAAAAGGAAATTATAGAGGTGTTCAAAAAATTGCAAGTTAACATACCTCTATTAGAAGTGATCGGAAAAGTGCCGAGGTGTGCTAGATTTTTAAAAGAATTATGCACTACAAATAGGAAATTAACCAGAATGAAAAGGTAAATCTGGGAGAAAACGTTTCTGCAGTTTTTCAGCAAAAGCTTCCGCCAAAAATGAAAGTGTGACACCCTAAAACCGGGTTAGTAGAATGGCTCGAATAATCCGTGAATTAAATCGAATCATATATTAATTTGATTAGGATAAATGAATCAAATTGAATTAAATAAGAAACTTGGTGGTTGCATGGCAAATTCATAGAATCCCTAGACTACCCTTTTGTAATAAGTTAAGTTTAGTTATGATTAAAGGGCAGAATGGTCTTTTTACCCCCTTTAATGAGCAAAAAAAAAAGAATCAGCCATCTTCCTCCCATTTCCTTCCCCATTTTCACGATAGAATCAAGAAAAGAGAAGGGAAAATAAAACTTGAGAGAAATTTTAAGAGGAAAAGGCCATTGAAGGAATTAAAGGCTTGCATGAAAGGGGATTTTGATTAGGAGACCATATTCAAATAGCTTAGTAAGTTTTCTCTCCATAATCGAAAATTTTGAGGTTTTGATCTTTGGGTTTTGATTTTTAATTGATTTTTTTCAAGTTAATTAGTTTAATAAGAGCTCAATTTATGGATTATATTCATTTGGGTTTGATATTGAAGCATGAACATTAGGTTAGGGAACTTGAATTTGGATTCTTGTAAATGTTGCCCATGGGTTGTTGATTTTTTAAGAGGTTTTAAAGTAGATTAAAATATGTTGATTCCATGATTGATTTGCTGGAAAATTTTATAAGAATAAGTTTGGAATAGATTCGAATCCATAGAATGAAAATTTGCCGAAATTACCTAGAAAATGTCATTCCGGGTAGCACTTTTGAGAAAATTCCCTAGGTCACGTATGAAGGAGTTAGGAGTTGAAATTTTGCATTAGGATACTCCCATATACCTAGTTTAAGGGAAAATTTACTTAACCTCAATCGGAGTTCGGTAGAAAAAGATATAAGCATTTCCGTAAGGGCTGTCCGAACAGTCCCGATTCTGGACGTGTCTGATTCGAACAAAATATGGTGTTGGTTGGGTAAGAATTAAAATATAAGGTTAATTCTTCCTTGTATATGATTCTTATAGCTTTCCAAATAGGTAAAATGGACTAATATCGAAGTTAGGAGATATAAGCGATTCTTTATAGGGTAGCGAAATTGTCCCTAAGGATCAAATGCACTTGTTTACATTTGTTAAGTCTAAGACCATTTGGAATTAAATGATTGAATGTATCCTAATAGATGTTATATGTGTATGAATTACTAGAGAATACAAGGGAAGAGAATATCGAGGAACAGGAAGGGCTCGAACTACCGAGGAAAAAGGGCAAAGGGATCACGATTTACAACCCCTAAATTGCTCGGAATTAATTGTGAGTGTGGCAAACCTTAGGGTTAGGACCTAGGGTCCTAACCATTTATTTTTTTATTTGATTTGATTTTATTATGTAAATGGACTAATCTATATTCGGTAAAAAGGGAAGGAGGCTAATGTTACTGAATTGTTTGATATGAATTGTTTGTTAAATTGTTAAGTACTAGCCTAATACATATGCATAGCTCGGAAATGCCGAGGTAAGTATGGCACGCGACTAAGGATGCCAGGTACGCGAATCATGCATGGAGCATGTTATTGGTGATATGATCATTTGTTTGATAATTTGATATGCTTATTACTTGTGATATGATATAAATGTCTTGCTTGATAACATGTCTTGGATTCTCACTCTTAATGACAAGAACTTGATCAATATGAATTGAATGATCAAATGGATAATGAAAATATTATGGAGCCTTGGTTGATATTTGGTCATAAGTAGTACGACATGCCTAAGGTCTTGAGCTCATTGTTTAGTGCTACGGCACTCTTGTTTAGTACTTCGGTACTCTTGTTTGGTACTGTGGGTACCGTGATTTGGTGGTTAGTCACCAATTGTTAGATACCATGGGTATCTCTTGTTAGTGCCTTCGTGGCACTCTTATTAGTGTCTTCGTGACTCTTTTTGACTCGCTTACCTTGTCTAACTATACCAAGGCATCACACGAACTTAATTGAAATACTAAAGGTTTAAATGTGAACTATATGTACATGTATTGACTTGAGAAGCATTGATATTGGTTATGATTTGCTATGGAGCATTGAAATGGAAATTGTTGCTAAGTGTAGCACTTGAATTGTGAATTGGTTAATGGATATTGAAATTGTTTATATGGCTATAAGCAACCCTTGTTATGAATGCTCTATGAAACTTGAGAAACGAAAAATGACTAATAAGTTATATGCATTGATTTTATGCTAGCTTGAGCATATAGATGATGATATTGAGTTGCATGATAGAAATGTTATTTATGAGGGGCTTGTTAACCATGACATTGAGCTATTGATAAATTTGATTAGTGATCAAACTATTGCCATGTTAACTATTGCCATGTTAAACTATTGCCATGTTAAACTATTGCTATGAATTAGATTTGGTTGCTTATTTGAAGCATGTTGTACTTGTTATGGTATTAAGTCTAATATGGTTAGACTAAGGCTGCCTCACTAAGTACTTCATAGTACTTACCACTCGTTGCTTATTTTGGCTTACATACTAAGTACTTCATAGTACTTACCACTCGTTCCTCCTTCCCAAAACAAATGGTATTTTGTCTAACTCCTAGATCATGGTGGCATAGTACTCATACGTGAATTAGTTTATGCATTTTGATTATTTGTTTAAGGTTTATATATATATGGTCATATGAACCCTTGGTATGTAAGCCATAAGGCATGACATTCATAGTTGGCTAGCCTTGTATATTTTGAGTTAGGATATGGTTTATATTTTGGATTTGGTTACATGATTTGGTAGGAGGGTTATTCATGATGGCATGCAATGATAGGAAGCAAAGTAGGTTGGTATGAACCCATTAGAACCATGCCATGCTTATGATAGTTACCATGGTGAAAGTGTATGACATAGTTATAATTTGAATGTTTATGGATGTGATTAATAGCTTGAGTAATGATTTGGCTAAAATGTAAAGGTTTAACAAATTGTTACATGTTACCCAAGCATGACTATTCGTCCCTTAAGGTTTAGATATGTATTAGGATCGTATAGATGAAACATGGTTAGTGTCAAAAAGCATTAGAAACTTAGAAACTTACCAAATTGAACAGGGGTATCGATACCAATTCCATGGGTATCGATACCACCCTTGGCAGAATCAAAATTGCATCGATGCTTGGTTCGATGCCAAGCTTCATTAAGGGCTTCCTGGTTCGATACCAGTATCGAACCAGGCTGCTATAGCCTTAAGCCATTGAGTCCTTGAAGTAGACCAGCATCGATACATGGTTCGATACTGGGGCTTCCAGTAACAAAATTGCATCGATACCAGTATCGAACCAGGCTACTCAACCTTAGTCAACGAGTCAACGAGGAAGACCAACATCGATACATGGTTCAATACTGGGACCTCCAGTAACGAAATTGCATCGATACCTGTACCAAATTAGGCTTATCAGCCTTGGTCAACGAGTCAACATAGTTGACCTGTATCGAACTAGGGTTCGATACCCCTGTTCCGATACCTCCCTATGAAAGGTATTGATACCCCTGGTTATTTTGGTTCAACTTCGGAAATGAAAATTTGCTTGATCAATAAGATAATATTAATGATGATTAAATGAATAAAGTTGGTTTAGAGGTTTAGATCAAGCTCAATTGAGATTATAATTGATAAATGAATGGAATTTGAGAATCGAAATGGTTAACAGTATAAGTATGAAAAAGTTTTAAATTGACCTCAAATTTGATAAGTGTTATAAGAGTTTGGCTCGTAAAGTTATACAAATGAATAAAAATGTCTTACAATTGATTACAAATTCGGTTTAAATACAAGTTGAATGTCCGGTCAACGCCTCCATCTCCTAACCCGGGGCGAGGGTGTTAAGAAAGATCAAGGTATGTTCGCTATTCCTTGTAAAATTGGGAATGTTTTAATTAATCGTGCCATTTGCGATTTAGGAACTTCAATTAATGTTATGCCTCTTTCGGTTTATAAAACGATTACTAACGAGCCTTTGAAGGAAACAAGAGTCACTATACAGTTGGCGGATCGTTCCATCATATATCCTAAAGGAGTGCTCGAAAATGTTCTGGTAAAAGTCGATGTTCTCATTTTTCCTGCTGATTTTTATGTCATCGATATGGAAAGCGATAGAACCAACACTTGTTCTGAAATTCTTTTGGGACAACCATTCTTGAGTACCGCTCATACAAATATTGATGTAAGAAGCGATATTTTAACAATAGAATTCGACTGTGAGGTAGTAGAATTTGATGTTTACAAAGCAATGAAATATCCTGATCAAGTTGAAAAGATTAACTATATTGATATTATTGATCCACTTGTTGATACATTTTTAGAAACTAATTTTTTAAATTTTTTCAGGGATTAAGAAATTCGCTACGAAGAAGATAAAAGAGAGTTGGAAAATATTTCCTTTGTTAAATCTAATTTTTCTCTAGCTCCTTCTAAATCTAAACTTTTACCTTCGATTTTGTAGGCACCTGAAGTTGAACTTAAAGAATTATCGGATCACCTAAAATATGCGTTTTTAGGAAAAGATAATTCTTTACCGGTAATTATCTCAAGTAAACTTTTGCAAAAGGAGGAAAATAGTTTGGTAAGTGTATTACGCGCACACAAGCAAGATATTGGATGGACCATTGCAGACATCAAAGGACTTAGTCCTTCGACTTGTATGCATAAGATAAAAATCGAGGAAGGAGCAAAACCATCTCGTAAAGGACAACGTCGTTTGAACCCACAAATGATGGAAGTGGTGAAAAAGGAAATACAGAAGCTTCTTCATGCCGACATCATCTATCCAATATCAGACAGTAATTGGGTAAGTCCGGTCCATGTGGTTCCAAACAAAACCGGAGTAACGGTAATTAAAAATTCAGAAGGTAAGTTAGTTCCAACACATGTGCAAAATGGATGGCGTGTATGCATCGATTACAGGAATTTGAATTCTTTAACTAGAAAAGATCATTTTCCACTTCCGTTTATTGATCAAATGATAGAACGTTTAGCCAGAAAATCTCATTATTGTTGTCTTGATGGCTTTTCAGGTTTCTTTCAAATTCTTGTGGCGCTTGAAGATCAAGAAAAGACTACCTTTACTTGCCATTCAGCACGTTCGCCTATCGACGAATGCCGTTTGGACTATGTAACGCTCCAGCTACATTTCAGAGATGTATGGTAAGCATATTTTCCGACTACGTCGAGAATGGAATCAAGGTATTTATGGTAATTCTTTTGACGAATATTTATCAAATTTAACAAAAGTCTTAAAAAATGTCTTGATTTTAACCTTTTGTTAATTTATGAAAAATGTCATTTTATGGTTGATAAAGGATTAATATTAGGACATATTGTTTCGTCTAATGGGATTGTTGTAGATAAAGCTAAAATCGATATTATTCGTTCACTCTCTTACCCCAAAACTATGAAAACTTTTCGTGCCTTTTTAGGTCATGCAGGATTCTATCGCCAGTTCATCAAAAATTTCTCAAAAGTGGCGCAACCCCTGTGCAATTTATTGCAGAAAGATCAAGTGTTCGACTTTGATCAAAAATGCATGAATGCTTTTGACAAATTAAAGATGAAACTTGTATTGGCACCAATCGTTCAACCGCCAAATTGGAAGTATCCATTTGAACTTATGTGTGATGCCTTGGAAACGAGCATAGGAGACGTACTTGCCCAAAAGATCGGAAAAGAACCTCACGTGATAGCCTATGCGTCCAAAACACTAGATGCTGCTCAACGAAATTATTCGACTATTGAAAAAGAACTTTTTGCTATTATTTTTGCTTTAGATCGTTCGTATCTTTTAGGTACTAATATTGTGGTTTATTCTGATCATGCAGCGCTAAAGTACCTGTTAAATAAAAAAGAGGTGAAACCTCGCTTGATCCGGTGGATTTTACTCTTACAAGAGTTTAATCTTCCGATCAAAGATAAGAAAGGATGTGAGAATTTAGTTGCAGATCACTTAAGTCGACTCCCAGCCCCTCAAAATGGCGAACCAATTGAAGAAAAGTTCCCAGATGAATATTTATATATTGTGCAATCCATATTGTCATGGTATGCGGACATGGTTAATTATTTAGCCACGGGAGTACTTCCACCTGATTTACCACGTTCCGAGGTAAGCGAATTAAGCGAGAATCTCGGTTATATATTTGGGATGATCCATACCTATGGAAGCATTGTTCAGATCAGGTAATTCGATGTTGTGTTGCCGAAGGCTAGGTAAGTTCAATTCTTCAGTTTTGTCATTCTTATTCTTGTAGGGGACATTTTGGACCCAAGAGAACTGCGCACAAAATACTTGAATGTGGATTTTATTGGCCTAATATTTTTCGTGATGCTTATTTATTTTGTAAATCCTATGATAAATGCCAATGTGCCGGTAATTTAAGTCGTAGAAATAAGATGCCTCTTAATCCCATTCATGTTTGCGAAATATTTGATGTATGGGGTATCGATTATATGGTTCCTTTCGTTTCATCTTTTGGCAATTGTTATATAATTCTAGCTGTTGACTATATTTTGAAATGGGTAGAAGCTAAGGCTACTCGTAATAATGATGCTAGAACTACTGCCGAATTTCTAAATTCTTGTACTCCAAAGGCTATAATTAGTGACCAAGGAACTCATTTTGTCAATCGGACCATTGAAGCGTTAATGAAGAAATATGGTGTCACTCAAAGAATCGCCATAGCTTACCATCCTCAAACGAATGGACAAGACGAAGTTTCGAATTGGGAAATCAAATCCATCTTAGATAAAATTGTGAAGCCGAACAGAAAAGATTGGAGCTTGAAGCTGAACGATGCCTTATGGGCATATCATACTGCTTGCAAAAGTCCTATCGGCATATCCCCATATCGCCTTGTCTTTGGTAAATCGTGTCACTTACCGGTTGAATTGGAACATAAAGCTTACTGGGCGGTAAAAGAATGTAATATGCAAATGGATGCCGTTGGTGAAGCCAGGAAACTTCACATTCAAGAACTTGAAGAGATTAAGCGCAACGCTTATGACAATGATCAAATTTATAAGGATAAAACAAAAGAATTCCATGATCGCCGTATTTCCTTTAAATTTTTTAATATTGGTCAGAAAGTTTTACTTTTTAATTCCAAGTTAAAAATTTTTGCAGGAAAATTGCGATCAAAGTGGACAGGACCTTTTACTGTGACTGAAGTATTTCCTCATGGTACAGTCGAAATTCAAGACGATTCAGGAGTTCGTTTCAAAGTGAATGGACAACGGTTGAAGCCATATTATGAAAATGCCTTTTTCGGTTTAATTGAAGAATTCGAATTGCAAACTCCTGAAGTCTGAATCAGGTCGTCGAGCTAACGACGTTAAAAAAATGCGCTTAATGGGAGGAAACCCATTTTTATTTTTTTTATTTTCAGTAAATTTTATTTTATTTGTTTACTTAGCTTCAGAATAATTAAATTTATTTGTATATTAATAATTTGTTTAGGATTAAGTTTTATTTTATCCTTTCGCATTTTAAATTATTTTATTTTAACTTTATATTTTTTATATTTTTTTCTTATCTTGATTCTAATAATTTGATTTATCTATTTTACAGGTTAAGATTTGAAATAAATTTTAATTCAAGAGATAAGCCTAAATAAATTCAAAGGAACCGTGAACCCATGTTTGACCCTAAAATCGCATATGCGAGACATGTCGAATCAGAGAAGCCTCTGGAAATTTTTACAACTTTGCATCCGACACCAACACTCAAAACTTTGCGCAAAATCGTGGCCGCAGTCGTCATTAGATTGGGGAGTATACCTTTTCCATTTCTTTACATTTTATTTTATGTTTTGGGACAAAACGGTTTAAGTGAAGGGGAGGGAATGATTGCATGCCTTGCTTATTTTATGCTTGGAATTGAGTTATTTTGATGTTAATATGCTTGAAATCTCTAGTTTCCATTTTGTCGCGTGTCAAAAGTGCGCGTTTAGTGCAAGTGGACACATCGAAAATAATAAGTGATAAGTATTTTATCGAGTTATCGTCTCCTCAGGGACCGGTATACTTAATATGCTTTCTCCACCTTCTTGTTCTGTAGAAAAGTAAAAACACAAGTAATTGGAGTTGATTTATCTAAACTAAAATAACTAAATAAAAGTAAAGGGTTGAAATAATAGAGAGAGATGGGCTATGATCCAGTTGCGTCGTATTGTGGATTTGATTGACTCGTCTCTGTCCAATGCAATCGTATATCACTGCCTCGGTAGCACTGCATTTTACTGCCTTGGCAGCGACAATACTGTCTGCCGCGGCAATCCCTTGCTCGTGGGTAGACTTTACCTAAGTCAGAGTGTTGTTGATGACTAGTCCTTGATGATACTTCCCGGCGTGAACCAATTATACTCACCAACCAATCTCACACTTCTTTTAGCCGTTGAAACTCTTAACCTATCCCTAGGCCGAGTTAGTATTTCGCGATTGAAACACCATACTTACCCTTTTCGTGAATCTAACTCTCCCAAGCTTAGATAAATGGATGACTCGCAATATCCTCTCCCGAGCTCAATTGTGAGAACAAGGAATAACAAAGGGTAAGCAAACCTTGATAATTTTATTGCATTGAATCAAAGACAAAGTACAATCTCCTCTCACAAATACTCGACAACCTTCACCTAATCCCTAAGAAGGTTTAGTACATAGTGGAGAAGAAGAAAGCAAGAATAGAAATCGGCTCTCTCCCTTGGTATTCCGTGTTTCATACATTGGGTGGCTAGGTCTTTATATAGGCTAGACCTAGGGCAAACCTTTCCTAAGTAGAATACAACTTGGAGTAGGGAACAAGTCAAGTACATAATAATAGAAATATTTCCAAGTTTGATTCGGCTAAGGGGGCTTTCCCGCGTGGTCTTTCCTTGGGCTTTTCCTTGTGCTAGCCAGCTCTAATCCATGGGCTTCAAGTCCAGACACGTTCCTTGGATTTTTATCTTTCCATCGCCTATAGTCTTGCTTCCTGTCTTTCTATTGCTGCCTCGGCATCAGGTCCTACCTCGGCCTTGTCACTGCCGCGACATTGGTTCTCCTGCACAGATATGAAAACGCAGTAAAACGTGCCTTTTTCTGTAAATATTATCTATATGAGTATAACTTCTAAATATATCACATTGAGTGCATGCATTGGTCCGAGTGGGTGTATATTTGGTGATTAATGCCCATAAAAGGAGTAAAAAGTGATAGTGTGTTGAGCACTTATCACACCCCCAAACTCGAACTATTGCTTGTCCTCAAGCAATGCAAACCATCAATTTGCCGAACTCTACTCTCTCTTGGTCTTACATGTCCATCTATTCTCCCCACCATAACTAGGCCTATTCTTAAGTCTTAACCTTTCGGCTACCCAAGGGTTTACCTAGAAACAAACTATAAGAATTGTGGGTGTGTGCGTTTTTGTGGACAAGTTTGATTAAAGGCTTTCTTAGATAAACTCTAAGTTCAAAACAAATAGAAATTGGTTAAGTATTTCTCTTCTTTTCAAACACCAAATCTTGAGCCAATTTCAGGCACCTCAAAGACTTGTGTTTTTCTTTTCACTAAATTCCTTCTTTCTTTTTAATATTCCTTAAAACATACTAGAGCCAATTTCGAGCACCTCTAGCATGAAGAAGAGATTTTCTAGAGCCGGTGGTAGGAACCTCTAGTTATTTTTCCAAAAATCTAAGTCTTTATCACCTAAGTTCATTAAAAGAACTCATATAACCCAACAAGTCCCAAAAGTGTTTAAAGTTCTTCCTATAGTAAGCTTCTAAGTTTTCATCCTTAAGCATCCTAAGGTTAAGCCCTCTTAACAGAACCTAAACATGGTAAGGAGAAAGATCTCTATAGCCTTAAAGAATAAACTAAGGCAATACTGATGATGAGCAGTGCAAAAGTGTAGGCAGTTAGTTCAAGTAAGGCGGGGAGCATAAAAATTAAAAAAAATCATTGGAATACTCCCTTTTTGGCAAGGCCGCGGCAGTAGATTACTGCCTTGGCAGTGAATCTGCACCCCCAAACTCAAACCAAGCGTTGTCCTCAATGCTTTATATTTGAAGAGATACGCGGCAAAACAAAATATGAATATAATAAACAGCAAATAAAGACAGCAAAATCAAGTAATATTGATTTAAGGACAAAGATTTTAAAGCGACTCCGAAGAGCTGCTTGTAACAATTTTCCTCCTCAGCCTTGCTGCCGAATGCTTTGTCCTTGGTGAAGGCGATGGCTGCGCTTTCGCTTGCCGGGGCGGTTGGACTCGAGTGGGTGGTGTCCTTTGCATTGGGGCCTCTACCTCTTATCATTCTTCTACATCAGCCATCTCTTCGGTTAGCATTACGTCCGTTCCTCCTCCCATTGCTGTTGCTCCTCCGGTGTGGTGTGTACTTGGGCCGGTGGTAGTGGAGCTTTGGTGCACATAGGCATCTATCTCGGCTGATAGATTGCCCATGATAATTGGTGATCTGGGTGGGGTGATGAAAACGGCCCTTCGCTTGGATAGCCTTCTGCTGGCAGACGATGCCGCGGCAGAGTCCGCTGCCCTGGATGGGCCGGCAGCCTGGTATTGGGGCTGAGGGTCCGCTTGGAAGAACGACCTTGGTCCTCTCGGGGCTGGTGTAGTCTCGGTGTAAGGGGCGGCTGTGACGAACATGTTGCTGGGAAACTCCGAAAATTGTACTCCTTGGTCTGGAAAGGCGTGCAGCATCATCTGGGCTAGAGTTCCATTGAAATCCCTTTGGTACTCCATGTACCTTTGTTGTCGGAGATCCATTGCTGCCATTCGTTGCAAGATCTCCTGGTACGGGTCTGCGGCGGCAGAGGTGTGGGCATTACCAGGCATGTCTGCCGTGTACTGGGCCCCGACAGCAGTATCGGCAGTGAACTGCTGCGGCGTTGCTAAGACAGGTTCTGCTTGCGTGATTTGCATGACTTTGTGGCAGAAGTCCCTGGTCCATCCTCGTCGTGGGGGCGTGTATTCGTCCGTCTCTTCGATGGGCACACTTGCGGCAACACATAAACCCGTGATCAAACAAGGGAAATACAATGGTCCCCTATCTTTCTTACTACACTCGTGAATTTCCCGAAGGATGATCTCGCCAACGTTGATGGTCCTCTAGTTGATGATGGATTGGATCAGCACCAATCTTTTGCGATCCACCGTGCTATTGTGTGATGTGGGGATGAGTCGTCGTTTGAAAAAGGTGTTCCACATCTTGGCCTCGGGCTTTAGACTTTGTCTTGTTACGTATCCTCGATGGGTACCGGTTTCCCATGGGGTGTTCGCATAACAAATATCATATTTGATGAGCTCGTAGTCCTCGGTAGTGACGTCCTCCATGAATTCGGCGTGGATGTCACTGTCAGGGGTGAGGCCGTAGAAATTATTGATTGTCTCGGCATCGAGCTGGACTGGCCTGCCGCGGCAATGAACGAAGAAGGAGTCTTTGCTGGGCCCGTGCGCGTAGAACTCCCGCACGATCGTGGCATTCGCTTGGGCAGGTTAGAGACAGAAAATTTCCCAATTTTGGTACTTAATTCTGTCATGGAGGTAGTGCTCAATACCGTAGTTCTCTTCGTCCGCATGCTGGAAACCTTGCTCTTCCCGTAGTTGCCGAGCGATAAAAGATCGGTTGAAGCGATCTTCAACGTTGGCGGGGGCGAATCGCTTGTATGTTGCCATCAAGATTGAGAGATGTGATTTCTTGGAGTTTTTCTTGAAAATAATCTGGAATTTAGCGAAGATTAGTAGGCAAAGAGTAATGTGAGAGGGAGATTGTTATGAATACTGAAGAAAACAAGAAAGCAAGACTGAATAGTTCAAGAGGAAGGAGTTTCTTATATAGGCCTCGGCCTTGTGACCGTTTGAAGCCACTAGCCGTTTTGTAACCGTTTCCTTTTTCTACCGTTTCCTTTTCTGTCGTTTCCTTTTTCTGTCGCGACAAGAATCTTGGCAGACTAGCCGTTACATTGTTCTGCCCGTTGGGACTGCTGCGGCCCTGACACTGTTTTATTGCCTCGGCAGAGTTCCTGCTGTGAACTATTTCTCCTTTATTCTTGCTTATTATTCCTAAATAAAACACACAAAAAAAAAATTACTGAAAGCAAAAATAAAAAATAATAATAAAAATAAAGACAAGGGAGTAGATCATGTTGCTGGTGGAGAGCATGCAAATGCATCTCCCAAAATTATTCTCCCTTTGGCCCAAATTGTGTATCGGTTGTGGGCCACTCCTTGTTGTTGTATGTGCATCCACATTGGGCTTAATCTTTTTGCCGAATATCCTGCTGAGAAGACTGCCTAGGCAGGATATCTTATTGTCTACTGTGTGGATGGCCTTGCACTCTTCTGGATCATCATATTTTTTTAAGTTGTGGAAGGCGTTGAGTTTGACTTGTTGGTCATTGACCCACATTGTCAACTCTCCTTTTTCCACGTCAATTAGAGTACGTCCAGTTGCAAGGAAAGGTCTCCCAAGGATGATCGGTGCATTGTCATCTGCTTCACAATCAAGGATAAGGAAGTAAGCAGGAAAAATAAACTTATCTACTCTTACCGGTATGTCCTCGATTTTTCCTTCGGGTTACACATAAGATCGATCCGCTAGTTGGAGCATCACTGTTGTAGGTTTCGCCCTTCCAATTCCAAGCTTTTCAAAGACTGATTTGGGCATGAGGTTTATGCTTGCTCCAAGGTCGCATAGGGCCTTACCTTCGTAATTCTTACCTATCGCACAAGGTATGATGAAGCAACCAGGATCCTTTAACTTTGGTAGCATGCGGTTATGCAACATTGCCATGCATCCCTCGGTAGCAGCCACTATCTCAAACTCACCTATTCGTTTCCTTTTTGACACCATGTCCTTTAGGAATTTGGCATAGTTAGGCATTTGTTCAATAGCTTCAACGAAAGGTATGTTGATGTGGACTTGCTTCAAGATATCGAGGAATTTCTTGAATTGCTGGTCCTGTTTTTGCTTTTTCAACCTTTGTGGAAAAGGTGGTGGTGGTCTCATTTCCTCCAGGGTTTCTTTAGTTTGAAATCTAATACCTGGCACCACTGGAGTTGTTGATGCCGCGGCAGGCTGCTCAAGAGCTGTTGTGCTTTCTGTTGGGGCAGTGTTGTCAGTTTCAATTTGCTTGGCCTTTTCTTTTGCTAGATCAGCTGATTGATTTTGGCTCTCTGGGATCTTCTCCTCCAGCTGTAGACCACTCCTAGTAGTGATTGCTTTGCACTGTTCATGGCCCATTCCCTTAGCAACTTCAGTATTGCTAGGTATGCCTCCTTGTGGTCTAGTGTTTATGCATTGAGCAAATTGCCCAACCTGAGTTTCTAGCGTTTTTATGGCCGCTTCTTGATTTTGCAACCTCATCTCAGTTCTATTCATGAAGGCATCTGTCCTCTTGATGAAATTACTATTCTCTACCATGTATGACTCAGTTTTCATCATGAAGGCCTTTAGCGTGTTGTCCAATGAACTTACCGGTTGCTGCTGCATCTGTGGCGGCGGCATCGACTGCTGGGCTTTCTACTGCGGCATCGGTTGTTGAAATCCCGAAGGTTGGGTGATTGGGTTTAAGGCATTGTTAGGGTTGCTCCATGATAGGTTTGGATGCCTTTTCCATGAAGGGTTGTATGTGTTGGACATCACATTGTTGCGGTTGTAGTTCCCAACATACATACCAGTTTCTTGATTCATGCAATCAGAGGAACTGTGGTTACCTCCACATAAGTCACAATATGAATCAATTACCTTGACCTCACGGGTATTGTGTTGTAACTGTAGGTTTTGCACCATCTTGGTAAGAGAGGCCAATTGTGCTGCCACTGAACTTGATGAGTCTAATTCATTTACCGTGGCTTGACGTCTTACTCCTCCTCGCCTAGATGTAGGAAACTGAAAGTCATTCTTTGCGAGTTTATTCAATATTTTAATAGCTTCCTCAGGTGCTTTATCTAGGAGTGTTCCGTTTGCCGAGGCATCTAACATCATCCTTGTCGGGGCATTCGTGGCATTGTAAAACATTGTCACTTGTGTCCATAGGGGAAATCCATGCAAAGGACACTTGTGCAATAGCTCTCTGTAGCGTTCCCATGCCTCGTACATTGGTTCGTCTTCTGCCTGTCGAAAAGAAGTAATTTCATTACGGATTCTATCATATAAATTAGTGGGATTAAAACGAGTAATGAAATCACGGCAAAGTTCACTCCAGGAACCAATAGATCCTGCTAGAATGCTATTTAACCAAGCTTTCTCCCTATCCCTCAGTGAATAGGGGAATAGCTTTAATCGCAAGACATCTTCATGGACTCCTTGGATTTTGAAAGAGTTGCAGATTTCCATGAAGGACTTGAGGTGCTGCCTTGCGTCTTTAGTTGCAGACCCACCAAATTGTCCAATTGTATTTAACATATTGAACATAACAGGTTTTAGTTCAAAATGGGCTGCTTCAATCTCCGGTGCGACGACTCCTGGGTTTAATCCATTTAAGTCCTCTTCCAAGAAGTCCCTGACAGTGAGCTACCGCAGCCCAGGTGGCGACGGAAGTCCTCCATTGCCGGCAGGTAAATTTTGTCCTGCCGGGTGTTCTGCCATGGCTCCTTGGATCTATCTCCTCAACCTTTGCCTTGTTCTTTCGATTTCTGGATCTAACTCGTACAAGGGGTTGGTTGGATTGGCCTTGGTCATACACCACGAAAAACAAAAGTAAAATAAAAATAAACAAGAAAATAAAGAAAACAAAATTTAGTTGCCAGTCCCCGGGAACGGCGCCAAAAACTTGTCGCGTGTCAAAAGTGCGCGTTTAGTGCAAGTGGACACATCGAAAGTAATAAGTGATAAGTATTTTATCGAGTTATCGTCTCCTCTGGGACCGGTATACTTAATATGCTTTCTCCACCTTCTTGTTTTGTAGAAAAGTAAAAACACAAGTAATTGGAGTTGATTTATCTAAACTAAAATAACTAAATAAAAGTAAAGGGTTGAAATAATAGAGAGAGATGGGCTAGGATCCAGCTGCGTCGTATTGTAGATTTGATTGACTCGTCTCTGTCCAATGCAATCGTATATCACTGCCTCGGCAGCACTGCAGTTTACTACCTTGGCAGCGACAATACTGTCTGCCGCGGCAATCCCTTGCTCGTGGGTAGACTTTACCAAAGTTCGGCAAAGTGTCCTTGGATGACTCCGCTTATCCCTAAGTCAGAGTGCTGTTGATGACTAGTCCTTGATGATACCTCCCGGCGTGAACCAATTATACTCACCAACCAATCTCACACTTCTTTTAGCCGCTGAAACTCTTAACCTATCCCTAGGCCGAGTTAGTATTTCGCGATTGAAACACCGTACTTACCCCTTTCGTGAATCTAACTCTCCCGAGCTTAGATAAATAGATGACTCACAATATTGATGAGTGCCTAAAAGTCCTATTCTTTATACCAATTTCCCACTCGATTATTGTTAATAAAGGACAAATTTAATGACAATACTGGATAATTCTGTTTATTTCCATATTTCAGCATCCCATTACTTAATTCATGAATTTATCTATTATTTGGCATAAAGCAGGTACGGTTAATGGTTTCTTCTCTTAGACAGGAAACTACCACATAGGAAATGCTAGATTGCATGATGGATGCTGGAAGCTGAAGCTGAAATGCAGATAAGCACCTGCCTCGGCAGCACTTTGATTCCCCGGCAGCACTTTAATGCCTCGGCAGCACTTTGATGCCCCGGCAACACTTTAATGCCTCGGCAGCATTTGAGGCCGCGGCAGCACCTGAAACATAAATGTCGATATGATAGGCGATTTGAAGAGAAAAATAAGGTGGACATTTTAAGACAAGACGCATAGAAATCGGAGCTGAGGAACACACGGAAAGTCAAGATCAAAGGTCACGCGGGAAAGTAATCCTTATAGGAATAAACTAGGAAATAAAATAAATATCTTTTATTTATGTACTTAACTTGTGTTTTACTCCAAGTTGTATTCCTACTTTGGAAAGGTTTGCCCTAGGCCAAGCCTATATAAACCATAGCCTATGTAGAGAGGAGGATATCTCGAAATCAAGTGTTCATAGAAAACCCTAAACTCCTCCATCGCCCCCTTGGGGTTTAGGTTAGATTATGGAGTAGTTGTGGAAGAAAATTGTACTTTGCTTTCTTGTTTCAATGCAATAAAATTATCAAGGTTTGCTTATCCTTTGCTATTCCTTGTTTTCACAATTGAGCTCGGGAGAAGATATTGTGAATCATCCATTTATCTAAGCTCGGGAGAGTTAGATTCACGAAAGGGGTTAGTACGGTGTTTCAATCGCGAAATACTAACTTGGCCTAGGGATAGGTTAAGAGTTTCAGCGGCTAAAAGAAGTGTGAGATTGGTTGGTGAGTATAATTGGTTCACGCTGAGAGGTATCATCAAGGACTAGTCATCAACAGCACTCTGACTTAGGGATAAGCGGAGTCATCCAAGGACACTTTGCCGAACTTTGGTAAACTCCAACCACGAGCAAGGGATTGCCGCGGTGGACAAGTATCTTCGCTGCCACGGCAGTAATCTACAGTGCTGCCGAGGCAGTGATGTACGATTGCATTGGACAAAAACAAGTCAATTGAACCCACACTACGAAGCACTCTAACCTGCCCCACTTTTCCATCCTTGATTTCTTGATCACTTATCTTTATTGTTTTCATTAGTTTCTTTAGTTATAATCCAACTTAATTATTTGTGTCTTTAATTTTCCATTGTGCAGGAAGAATAAATTGCGTAAGTAAAGCCAATCCCTGTGGGTTCGACATCTTAAATACTTCAATCTGACAAAAGGTGGAAGGACGAATGCTTCTTCATAAAAGCAAGACTTTCTAGCCTCCATCAAATATCCTCTCCCGAGCTCAATTGTGAGAACAAGGAATAACAAAGGGTAAGCAAACCTTGATAATTTTATTGCATTGAATCAAAGACAAAGTACAATCTCCTCTCACAAATACTCGACAACCTTCACCTAATCCCTACGAAGGTTTAGAACATAGTGGAGAAGAAGAAAACAAGAATAGAAATCGGCTCTCTCCCTAGGTATTTCGTGTTTCATACATTGGGTGGCTACGTCTTTATATAGGCTAGACCTAGGGCAAACCTTTCCTAAGTAGAATACAACTTGGAGTAGGGAACAAGTCAAGTACATAATAATAGAAATATTTCCAAGTTTGATTCGGCTAAGAGGGCTTTCCCGCGTGGTCTTTCCTTGGGCTTTTCCTTGTGCTAGCCAGCTCTAATCCATGGGCTTCAAGTCAAGACACGTTCCTTGAATTTTTATCTTTCCATCGCCTATAGTCTTGCTTCCTGTCTTTCTGCTGCTGCCTCGGCATCAGGTCCTGCCTCGGCCTTGTCACTACTGCGGCATTGGTTCTCCTGCACAGATATGAAAACGCAGTAAAACGTGCCTTTTTTTGTAAATATTATCTTATATGAGTATAACTTCTAAATATATCACATTGAATGCATGCATTGGTTCGAGTGGGTGTATATATGGTAATTAATGCCCATAAAAGGAGTAAAAAGTGATAGTGTGTTGAGCACTTATCAATTCTCATCTTTTTGTACCCTTGTCAAGACATTAGATCAAATTTATTCCATGGAAAAGAAGAGGGAAATAATGCATGTTCGAAACAAATGAAAAAAAGGAGAGAATGATAGAGTACTTTCGAATGAAAATAAAAAGAAAAAAATTGAAAGATTTTGAAAAAAAAGAAAAAAACGGGAAAAAAAAAATCAGAAAAAAAAATAAAAGAAGTACCAATGAGTACTTTTTGGAAAAAAAAGGAGAAAACCGAAATGAAAAAAAATAGAAACTCTTGAAAAAAAAGAGGGAAAAATTTCGAAACTCTTGAAATTTTTTTTTGCTTGATTTACTCTTTCTTTCTCTTGTGCTTGATTTATATTGTGGATTACTTTTATGTTTCACATCTTTTATCTTGGAACTTAACCCATCTCTTTTCGGCCTTTTCCCTACCTTCACCCTACCCCCATTACAACCTTGTTTAAGACCTCTTGACTTTTGCATCATATTCAATTTTAGTAGTGGAGATTAGATTTATTTGCAGGCTTATGGTAATGCTTTAATCAGTTTCGACTTGAGCGATTCTTTTGAACCTAAACACTTTGAGCGAAATGAGTGAATCCTTGTGAGGGTATCAAGTTTTGCATCATTAAATTAGCTAAGAATTGGAATGTCTTGTTTCGTTCGAAATTGTTTCTAGTTTGCTGCAAGCTTGATTACTTCTTAGTTACAATAATTGCATGATTTTTTTTCATTGAGGAGATTGAGACATGTAGTGAATTAAAGATTGGTAACTTGTGATTTTGGTATGTTAGTTGAGGAATGCTTCAGGACAAGCATTGAATAAGTGAGGGCGAATTTGATAAGTGTTTAAAATAGTTAATATTTTTTGCTTAATTACTCCTTGATTCAATGATTTGTGTTACTCATCTTAGTGTTTTTCGTATGTTCTTGTGCAGGACTTTGAATCTGGAAAATGCACTTAAATAGACAATTTTTGAATTTTTTTATTTTTGACGTGGCACTCAGTCAGTAGCTTCTAGAAGATGACGTCAGCAAGTGCATGATAACTTATCAACGTTCCAGATAGCTTATCAGACGGATTTTGAATTTTAAATTAGGATTTATATCTTTATAATTTGAATTTAAAATATTTTTACATTTATCTAGGATTTATCTCTTATTTTTAGAGTTTGTAAAAGGCTATAAATGCCCACCTTGGGTAAGCCTAGAACTCATCTCTTCATTCATCTTTTAATCCTAGAGTTTTCTTTCATCTTTTATTTTCTTTCTTTATTTTTTTCGTGCTTTTATTTTTTTTTACTTTATATTTATGTTGAGCATAATTCTTTCCATAATTATGCTCGGCTAAGTTTTTATTAGCCAAGGGCTTAAGAAATGACTCAATCCAAACGTGAGGATTGAAAAGCACATCAATAACTTCGTCTTTTTATTTCTTTAAAAGTTTTCTTTTGAACTTATTTTTTATCAACTTGATTTCAAAACTAAAGATTGACTTTGGTCAAGATTTCGATTTGATTATTTATGTGGGAGGAAGGATCTGCTATTGAAGCAAATTCAACTTCTTGGGAACACATTAGTAAATTGTTTGCTAAGGCGAAAACTAAGATTGGATCAAGTTATTATTGAAATAACTTAATCCAAGTCGGTCTTGAGATTTAAAAATGATTTTTCTTCAAACATTGAGTTGGTGGATTAATCCATGAAACCAATATTAAAGATAGACTTGGGTATTCGGTTTAGAATTTTTGCTTCAAGGATAGAACCTTGAAAGCTAATTATCAACGTAAAATCCCGAAGTGAAAATATTTTTCCGATGATCTATTTAAATCGAGTCAAAGCGAAAGCCTAAGGCTAGTTTTTATTATAATTAAATAATTTCTTTATTTTATTCTCTTTAATTACTTAGTTTCATTTTATTCAAAAATAACCCCCTTTTATTTAAAACATCATTCAATATTCTTGGATCACCAATCAAACAAGCGTAATTAGGAAGTTTCTAGTCCCTGTGGGATCGACCTTTACTTCTCCTTTACTATATTTACTTTTCTATTTATTATTTGAGAATAAGGAATTATTTTTGACACTATACAACGCGTGTCAACCTATCAACTCCTTGTGTAATTTTAAAGAAGTGGTTAATGGTTGCGTTGGTGAAGTGAATACTCTTGCCCTGGACATAAACAACTTTTTTGTCAGGGCTGTGAATATTTGCATAAAACTCGCGCACCAAAGTGTCGTTGACAGAGCCAGGGTGGGCAGCGAACTGCTCCCAATGGTGGTGCATAACGACATCCTTTACCTCAGATCCAAACTCATCGGATAAGTCGAAACCAAGCTCAAGGAAAACTTTTCTGTTTTTTAGAGATTTAAAACTCTCTTTCGCCGCATCATCAACAAAAATGGCAGGAGGTTTTGGTTTGGAGCCTGGGGTTCTGGTTCATACCATTTTTAGGTTGTAAGAGAGGAGAAAAAGTAGGAAAGATTGAAACTTTGATAATGGTAGGGAAGAACCTTTTCGATTATGAAGGTGAGAAAGTTAAAGAAGATGATGAGGGTGAAAGAAAAAAAGAAATAAAGGTGAAACCTTTAATTTTTTAGTGGAGAGGTGGAAGAAAATGAGTGGTGGGGGTTTAATGGGGGTGTCTGATAATTAAAGAGGAGAGAGGGAAGCTTTTTGAAATTCAAAATAAACAATTAAAAAAAGTCTCTCCTTTTTGTCTTTTTGCCACCCAAGGGATTCTAGTAGGGTTTCTTACTTTTCTCTTTCTTTCTCCTTTAGCCGCCAGCCTCCAAGAGTGTAAATTTAACCTAAAAACAAAAAAAAACGTAAATTAATTAAGAAAACGACGTAGCATAATAAAACATATAAAACAAACTTAAAACAATTTATTTATGAACATGAGTAAACTAAAAATGTTGTGATATTTTTGCTTGTCATGCATCTATAAGATATGCGGTAGGTTTATCTCGCATCACATGGGCTTCGGTGTAGATATTTAGGCGTTGACCATTAACTTTGAAAATTGTCCTGTCATCAATGTTCTTGATGTCTACAGCTCCATGGGGATACACATGATGTATTTCAAATTGTCCAGACCACCTTGATTTAAGCTTCCCAGGGAAAAGCTTCAGCCTTGAGTTGAATAGGAGAACTTGTTGTCCAACTTGAAAATGTCATGGTAGAATTGCATGATCATGCCATCTTTTAGTCCGCTCCTTGTAGAGTTTGGCATTTTCATAGGCTTGGGCCCTGAATTCCTCCATCTCATTCAATTCTAGAAGTCTTCTTTCACCATCTAACTCGACATCAAAGTTGAGCTTCTTAATTGCCCAAAAGGCTTTATGCTCTAGATCGATCGGGAGGTGACATTCCTTGCCATAGACTAACTTAAATGGAGACATTCATAGGGGTTTTTGAATGTTGTTCGGTATGCCCACAATGCTTCATCAAGCTTTGGTGACCAATCCTTCCTTTTCGGATTCACCATTTTTTCTAGAATTTGCTTGATTTCACGGTTTGAAACCTTGGTTTTCCCATTGGTCTGAGGGTGATATGCCGTGGCAATCTTGTGTTTTACCCCGTATCTTTGTAATGCCTTGGCAATTAACTTGTTGTTAAAGTGGGTGCCTTCATCACTAATGATAGCCCTTGGCGCGCCAAACCTTGTGAAAATGTGCTTGTGAAGGAACTTAAGAATTATCTTCGAATCGTTCCTAGGCGTCGTAATGGCTTCAACCCACTTGGACACGTAGTCCACTGCCAATAGGATACACAAATCTCCAAATGAAGATGGGAATGGTCCCATGAAGTCTATGCCCCACACGTCAAACAAATCGATCTCCAAAATATTTTGTCGTGGCATTTCATGACGTCTAGAGATGTTCCCAGTCCTTTGACATCGATCACAGGCTTGGTAAAATGCCTGGGCATCTTTGAATAAGGTAAGCCAATAAAAACCTGATTGGAGGACCTTAGCAACAGTCCTCATACGTCCGAAGTGACCTCCACACGGGCCTGTGTGACAGTGATGCAGAATTTCTTTTTGCTCCTCTTCGGGTACACATCTTCGGATAATCTGATCGGTACAATGTTTGAACAGATACGGCTCATCCCAAAAATAGAATCGCGCATCATGCTTGAATTTCTTCCTTCCCTGGCTAGTCATGTCAAAAGGCAAAATACCACTAACAATAAAATTCAAAAGGTCAGCATACCACAGAATTGTCGTGGCATAAAGAATTTTCTCATCAGGAAATTCATCATCAATTTCAATTTTTCATGACATTCTAGGTTAACTTCTAGCCTAGAAAGATGATCAGCAACTTGATTTTCTGTGCCCTTCTTGTCTACCACCTCTAAATCAAATTCTTGCAACAGCAGTATCCATCTAATAAGACTAGGTTTTGCATCCTTTTTAGTCACTAAGTACTTAATAGCTGAGTGATCGATGTGAACAATGACTTTAGTGCCTATCAAATATGCCCTAAACTTATCGAATGCAAATACCACGACAAGTAGCTCTTTCTCTATGGTAGTATAATTAAGTTGTGCTTCATTTAAAGTACGGCTAACATAATATATAACATGAAGAATTTTACCTCGACGCTACCCCAAAACTGCTCCCACGGCGTAATCGCTTGCATCGCACATCAGCTCGAACGATAAGGTCCAATCCGGGGGAACA